>CAVLEF010000011.1:1204166-2408333 GCA_963661955.1 Leptosia nina
TAAACGCGATTCAACACGGTGCTTCGATTCGAATACCTACCAGCCACTTGATATCGAGATTTTCAGACGAAGTCCAACAAGTTTCAGAAAAAAATATACATTAAATTAAATTAGTTATGTACATTGTTACCATTAAACTAAGTCCGTATAACAATATTAGTAAATAATCATAAACAACACATACACTACCATTTTTAACATTTTCTTGAAGACTTAACATCTTTCAAATAAACCATTTGTGTATTAATTAGCTCCTTGGCTAGACATCCGGGTCGCCTCATGCTTAATGCATGAGGTCAGTTCGCTGCTGTCAGTAATGCAGACATGTATTCTCACCAAGTCAATATTCCTTGTTTCACTGAATTGCTAAAACCCATTCTAGTATATAATTTACACAACTAAATAGAACTAAATTACTTCGTAGGATCAACAGGCGTAAAAATAGTAAGTTTCAAGAACGTAGAAACAGATGGCGCTAGCGTAGCAGTAAAGGACTTAGTTCTGGACACACAACAAAATATGTATACGTAACACAAAGCTCTCTGAATTTTCGCAGCTTTTTACGAAATAAAAATACGCACTTTACTTGCTTTAATACTAAGTATGTAAAACTGGAATCTAATCTTATAAACGTGAAAGAATAACAAATATCTTTACAATCATTGCATTTATAAACAGGTTCGTTTAAAACCCAGCGTGAATAAGCTAAAATAAAAACCTGCATTGGATTGTACTTATTCAACTGCAGACCGGCCGCAGAGAATTGATATAAATAAAAGATAAAGAAACAAACAAACTAAATGCTGTCTATAGTTTACGCAAGTAGTACACATTTACATAAAACACTTTAACGGTTTAAAACGCAATATATTAGTTAAACTTATTTGAAAATGATTTTTAATTTCGGCCCGACGTTTCGGATGCAGCAGCCGTGGTCACGGGGGACGAAGTTAAAAATAATTTTCAAATACGTTTAACTAATATATCGCGTTTTAAACCGTTAAAGTGTTTTATTTAAATTAAAACTCAATAGTTAGTACGTAGTAGTTTCGGATGTGAAATTTATTTATGAAACGCTTTTTAACTTCAGATCACGAGGTCCAGGCTTCGAGTCCCGAGTTGAGCGAAATATTTCTTATAAATAATTTGGAATTCTTCAAATGAAATGTTTAGTATCAGTTCCGACTTTCGAAGTAGCCCAGAGAGTGGCATCATTTCCGTGTATGGAATAGGACGTTATGCTATCGGTATCAGTTGTCACCACTAATCTAGTGGTAGTAGTTAAACTTAGTTAACTGAACCTAAACACCGTGGTGGATCTTAATTCACAAATCATATCTCCTGCGATAGAGAAGACAAGTGCCCTGCTGTGGGACATCAAAACGTTAAAAAGAATCCATAGACAAGTAGGTGTTAAGCTCAAAATTTGAATATTCTCTCGAGATTCATTCAGTTAACACGATAATAAAAAACGTTTTAAATCGTAGGTAGTCAGGTAACAACCCACGCTGAATGACCTAAGCTTACAAGTGACCTTTGGTTCCAACTAAATAGTCTAGACTTAATTTACACAGGGCCGTATTTGTAAAAGTATATAACAGAAAAATAAATATAGAAAGACCATATTGTCAGTAAGAGGATTGCGGAACTATCTTTTCCGACCTTTTAAAAGTAGGTTCAAAATGATAACTTTGAACCTACTTTTAAAAGGAGGAAGTACCCTCCGTGGGCGAGAAAGTTATCCTCCTCCTCACCGGGAGGAACTAAAGAATATTTTTAAAGATAACTTATGCAAATAAGTTAATTTAAAAAGAAAAGACAAGAGCCGTTTTATGCAGCCGAAATCTAGGTTGTTATCATTTGTATAGTTCACATTATTTAAAACGATCAAGACGAGTTGCTTAATTGAACTGTTTTATTCGGTCTTTCCGTTTTGTGTTGCGTATAATGTATTATCAACAAAACTTTTTAATTACAATAGTTTTACATACACAAAGAGAAAGAAATTGAGGAAAGATATTTATAATCTTGTCTTGTCTTAAGCTGACTTACGGGAAAGGACTACTTCTCCTTCCTACTTACATTTGAATATTTTTTGCTCTATGTACTTTTATAAAATATTGATATGTTTTAAAGACAAAGGACAGCAAAGAAACTCAAAAAGATTTTTCCCGAATGACCCTTACACAATGTGATATACTTGGTTTTCAATATCATATCGAACTTTAAACCTTATTGCTAAATTAATGCTAAACAAATAAATAATTAAAATTATAATCTGTGAAATATATTGCCCCACTGTTTTTCTAAACGAATATAATATTAATATTATCATCTGTGCCATATCGTGACCGGCCGAGCCTTGCATTCCAATGCCATTCGGGAAAAAAGTAAAAACAAATATGGCCGCCGGTAAACAGCTGATCTTTACTGGATTTCTTTTCAATGGTTGTTGCGTAATAATGATAATTAACCAACTTTAAACAGAGAAAAACGAAATATTATATTAATAATTATTTTTTTAAAGTAATATTCATGAAGTTTGAAATAGAATCAATAATGTATTATAGTACGTATTTCGCTTTATGAATTTCGATATTAAATCACTTTTCTACTTGATATGAAAATCAAACTTATAATGGTGGATAATAATCTTTTTATTATGAGTTTTTTTTAACATAATCCAAAATGTTTAAGTTTTAGCAACAGCTGAACTTGTATAAAACATAGACATCACCAATAAAGATACTACACTTTAACGCGGCATTATGTGTATCTAATATTCACGTACAAGTTAACGTAAAATAATAAAATAAACGTTAAAACTGAAATATTAACCCAGCAGGGTATTAGCCCGCAATTTTCCTGCTATTAATGACTTAATTGCATCATCAGTGTCTATTAATGATTATTTTTTGTGTCATAAATATAATAAATGAGAAGCGACCTTCAAGATTAAATTTTAACTGAATTAATAATGAGTAATTAATTTAATGACATTATAATTATGTAACTTGACCTCGTGTAGTTTTTCGAATAGTTTGTGATTTTTCGCCTATTCGTGCTTAATGCAATTGTACTTATATTGTAAGTTATTCCTTCCTACCTTCAAAGCCTTAGAGAATTATAAACCACTCGGGATAAACAACATTATTAAAACTATCTATACTAATATTGTAAAAGTAACTCTGTCTGTCCGTTTAACTCCGGAACTACTGAACTGATTTAAATTAAATTTGGTACATAGACATTTTAGAGCCTGAGAAAGGACCAAGGCCAAAAAAGGGTTGAAAAGGGGTATGAAAGTTTGTATGGAAATTCGTGGTTTTTGAAGCTAAACACTGAAACTTTCTTCTATATCTTTTTGGGAATAGTAGTGGGAGTGGGCATGGGCGTGGGAGTGATGTGAGGTGAGAGTGTTGCGGCAAAGTAGCACTCATAACATAGATTAGCTGCCTTAAATGCGCCCTTACATAAATTAATAAAGAGCCTAAATAATTAAAAATTCCACCCCAAGTCACTATTCCAGGCCGACGAAGTCACGGGCACAGCTAGTATTTAATAAATCGACTATTCTTTCTACTATTCTTCCAAATAGAAACTTTTTCGTTTTTATAAGTTTGGTAAGGTAGGTACTTAATGCATTTTTTTAGGCTAGACTAAAATTACCTTTTACTTAACTACCAGTACAACACCTACATGTATTGGGTATTAAGACTTTTAGGTAAAGCTGAGTGTAGGTAGTCAAATCTTAAATAATTGCCTAAATACTTAATGTAATTCAAATAAAACACATACAGGTTTTTTTTTTAAGGACGGTAATATTTATTTTAAATTTATTATTGCGCATGAATATACTGCTAAAAATAATTCAAGTCGAGTCTTAAATTTCCAATACTTTTCGGGTTAAAACACGTTTTTAACGCCGTTTAATTTACAGACGTTGATGTCTATGATCATGTGTTAGGATATTTGCATTTGACATTTGTGTGTCGTAAGTAACCTTGAACAATGACATTTCGGAGAAGGGAGCCGAATTCCGTATGCGGAGGCGGAGAACCATTTTACATTTTTAACGGGCCGTTTTAACTAAACGCTGTGTTAACTTCATCGGTTATCACTGTAACGGAAGAAATATAATTAAGTAGTGTAGAATAACATTATTACATAAGGTAATATTCTAAATATAAGCCCGACTTTTATCATCAAAGTGATCTCAAATATAGTACACACAACTTATGTAATATTGATAATACATATTATTAAATTTCACTCAATTAATAATAATTTATTTTCCTACGGAACCAATGTAAAACAAATCGCTCAAGAATCCACCAAGTCGCCCATAGAGCATAGCATACCGATCCGCGCGCTTTTGCTTATATTATTTTTATATTATTTTTAAATCCGCGAGCGAATAACGTCTTTCGGCCAGTGCGCGGGAACAAAAATGGCGCCATCTAACGTAATTCGACCAGTTTCTGTATAATATTAATCGATTCATAGTGTTTTAAGGACGTCGTATTGATTTTAAATCTCATGACGTGCATGAATATCGTTAATTCGAGTCAGTTTCGATTCTGTGTCTGTGAAACTACGACGTGCTGGCCGTTCGTTTTTGAATTTGGAATCAGGGCTTTAGTGGTGAGCTAATTTAATATTAACAGCAAGGAGGTTTTAATCCGATTATATTGTAAATTTTCGGTTGACATTTTTTTAATGCGCACGAGTTTGGGCTTAGTTCAACTTATTACGTAAGATTTATCTCGATGTGACCATACTTTTGTTTAATTACTTACTATAGAGTTATTTGCATGAGACATTGATAGAAACTTTATGCTGACGTACGACGAACAAAACTAGATTCAATATATAAATAATATGCAGCAAGTTCTTACTAAACCAATTATAGATTATAATTTTCCCTATAAATACGTAATATGTTCACCACGATTATGAAATCACGCGATATACTGAGAAATATTAGTAGGTAGCTAACAAGTAGAAGTAACTTATTGTACAATTTGGAAAAACAATTGAACTCGTTGTAAAATAAAATAACCCGTGTCTCAGCTTAACCATTTTTGATGAAATTTTGCATCAGTGTAGCTAGCTCGAAATGTCAATAAGGTTTCTGTTAGTGTGCTAAGGAAAATTTATATAGATAGTTCTATAACTTTCGAGGCTTTAAAAATTGTATTTTGTCTTTCTAAAGGGTTATAAATATAAAACTCGGTCATGTGCTTCAGAAATAACAAAAAGTTGTAAGAAAAAATCTAATTTAAAATTAATTACAGATATATTGAAAAAGGTATACACAGGTGAAACACAGTGAATTCAAAGTACCTCCCGCTTTGATATTTAACTTTTAAACATAATGCATGACGGTATCTAATGTACATTTGAAATATTTATGAAGGCAAACGTCTTTGATTCGCAGAAATTTGAAAGGGGAAACATAGACTTGGTTCATATATCAAAATCTACTTTGTATATGAGCTAGGTATACTCTAATTACTTAATTTCTATTTAAACGTCCATAAATTGTTGTCCGTATTGTTTGTTTTACGCGAGAACATTTAAATAAAACACTTTTTAAACACGGTTTCAAACAGGGAACATATTCGTTAATTTATTTAAACTACGACCTGACGTTTCGAACACTTTGTATCGACCGTGGTCACGAGGACACCGTAAAGAGTGTTTTATTTAAAAAGACTAAAAATAATATTAAGGGGGGTAAATATCCAAAATCACACATTTTGCAGCAAAAACGTCAACTTGCTAATTGCAGACAGTTGCCTTGGGTATTTTACAAATCTTTAATGGTTTTACAAAGTTTTTTTTTTGTTATCTGGCCCACAAACTAAAACAAAAGTGTAATACGAAGCTGACAAACAAAATTACCTTACACAACAACATATATATATATATATATATATATATATATATCTTTAATTTTTAATGAGTCATCTCATAATTATTAAGACATAGGTTTTATCTCTGTAAGACGTACTTTCCTAGCTTTAACATAGAGAATAGAGGGAAGAGGTTACTTTTATATCCATACACACATTTTCTATTCATATACATCTAAGATAAGTATATATTTTTTAGGTTATTAATTTATTTAAATAAAGCCGTGGTCACGGGGAGATCATCCGAAACGTCGGACCTTAGTTGACTAAAATATATCGCGTTTTAAACCGTTAAAGTTTTTATTTAAATGTGTACTAATCGCGTAAACTACATACATTAATTTTTTTTACGTTTATTGTTGTAGTATGAGCTAAGTTTGTCAAGTACATTGTGCAATAGAGATCTAAATAAATAAATTAAAACCCACACACATTATACGGATTTAGTGTGTGAATTGTCTGAAGGTTATTCCGATGATAATGCGCAAAAACTCGTTTGGATATTTAAATTTTATGACTAGATTTAGGTAGTGCCTCTTAACCGACTGAGGAACGATCAAAGGTCACTTATATATATACGCGAATGTAATCTTTTGAAAATAATATGTAGGTACTTCAAACTACACAAATTCATATTTCATACTTTTGATAAAATACAATTAATAGTAGCTTTTAATGTCAAGCCATAATCATCCCACTACTGGGCATGACTCTAAAGATTAGAAGATTTTTGATCTTGACCCCACCATGCTGCTCCAGGGATGGTAGATGATATTTTACAATTTCTGTCTCTAAACGAATGATAATCGGAACACATCAAACTCTTATACTAACAAGATAGATACTTTAAAAAAATCACATGACTCTTTAGAGTAGTATTCTCCGTAGGTACTAGAAATATTCTTTCAAAACGTATCAAGAATATGGATATTGAATTAACTTAACAACCAAGGATTTGAACCCGTTACCTCGGCAGTCAGTCATAGGTACATATTATAATGTTAACAAGTAGTACTTGCTTTATATGAATATTATTTTAAACGAGCGCTAAGTAAAATAAATAAGGCTTATTGCAGCTTATTTTATACTAGCAACCCGCCCCGGCTTTGCTCGGGTGCAAAATACTAAATACACTACAGACAAACTGGGAACGTTATTTAAAAAACCTTCCTCTTGAATCACTCTATCTACTTAAACCGCATCAAAATCCGTTGCGTACATAGGGACAGAAAAAGCGACTGTTTTATATATATGTAGTGATTAGTGCCTCTGCGCATGTCTTAGCATATTAACTTATTATTCTTTACGATACAATAAAAGTATATTTTTTGTATACTGTCTATAGTTTACGCGATTACATTACGCGGGTACATTTAAATAAAACACTTTAACGGGTTAAACCGCGATATATTAGTTAAACTTATTTGAAAATGATTTTGAACTTCGGCCCGACGTTTCGGATGCTTTGCAGCAGCCGTGGTCACGGGAGACTCACCTTTCGCTGTTGTATGTTATATAAGGGAAACGAGCAAGGTTTTGACATGTGTGGTAAGTAGATGTATTGGTAATGGAACATGAAAACAGCGGAAACCAATTTTAACTAACGACTAAACTATGTTAACATATCCGCATAGGACTCAATTGAATCTTAAATGAAATATATAGTATAACTATACCAATATCAAGCAACGTTTATTTGTTTAAACGCGCATATCTCCGGACATACAGGTTCTAATTATTTTTGTTTTGGATAGACCGTTTATCGAGAAAGGTTTTAGGATATATATAACATCACTTATCAATAGTGAAAGCCCGTTTTCCCCTCGTGGGACATGGGACGAACACATTTCTGTGTCCGTTTCATTGATCCGTTCTTTTAACGGGCAAGCAGTTGATCAGACTTCTGTGCCCTGCCCGACCGAAACAATTTTATGTTTCCCTGGGATTCGAACCCCGGACCTCTCACAGGAAAGGGGGAGGGGGAGTTGGAGTTCTTAAGTCTGAACTTAAGAACACCTTTGCCTTTGTAAAGCCTACCTACCTATACTTTACTAAAAGTGACATTTTAACTGGCTGACAACAAAAGCTCTTTTAAACTCTTTGTGATATGATTTTTGTTGTATTTAATCTGTAGTCTACTTGATGCTTGAAATAGGATGTCTGCTTCTGTCTAATTGTGTGTTTAAAATACCGACTCGGGCATGAGGCGAACACAACTTTGTATTCGTTTGTATAATTAAACCTCTATTACAGGCAAGTACATGATCATATACTTCTAGTATGTGTTAGTTTAGTAGTATAATATAAATGTATTAATGTGCTGAATAATATCCTAAGCAATACGTTAAGCTATGGAGGCTCCGTTGTCACTTTGTACTGACTATAAAAGAGTTTTAACTCATTAAAATTTCTATTATTTCAAAAAAAATAGAAAGAGATAATTTTAATTATAGTAATGGTCCTTTGTCGCCTTCTAATTATACTATTATGACGTCATAAACAAAGCTTACGTCATAACAAGGTTACTTAATAGAAGTAAGGCAATTGTTTCAATTTAATGATATGAGAACCTTCGTGGACCGTTTTGTAGGCTTTGAAAGTGAAAACACGTTTAATAAAATTAGCATTTCATTTAAATACAATAAATACACTTTTAACTGTTTAAAAAAGATATATATTAGTTAATTATATTAAATAATTATACAAATTATAAAATAACAATAACAAAGTCTGTTTTTGTTATATTGTAGAGGACACTGTTTTTCGCCGTAAAGTTTTTTTTAATGTATATCTCATAGTGTTCTCAGTAAAACTTGTAAAGGAGCTGTCTCTGCTAACATACATAATTTTTTTTCTAGTTAATAAGAATATTAGTTTTACTTATCATAAGAGACAGGGTTGTGTATTTTCCTAAGTAAATAAATAAATACATTTGAAAACATTAATATTTTTCACATGTTATTGCACATGAAGGCACTATATAATTTAGAGCAACAGCACGGAAAGCTGACGATGCCGGTTCAAGTCCTGCCCGAGTCGAAAATTTTTTCAATTTATTTTCGATTTTTAAATTAAATAAATACATATCAAATACAAGCCCATCTAAAATTGTCTTCGTGGCTTAATATTAATAAGGTAACGCAACATAAGAATAGTTAGTCAACCCACAATGGTTTTTTACATTTACAATCAACCGGTCGTTGGGTCAGTGTTGGACTTCGTCTGGACACCAGATATTAAATTGTAGATATCGTAATTCCAGACTACAGGTGAAAAAGCCGTAAAGAATAATCGCGCGCTTCAATCTCAGTCTGTGAATTTCTGACGAGTCAAAGCAACAATAGTTTGACAGTGCATGTCGTTTAGATGTTATATCGCTCCATCAAGTGAACCATGGGATGGTTGGGTCTGTCCTCTCACATAAAACAAATGAAATAT
The DNA here is from genome assembly GCA_963661955.1 of Leptosia nina. Lineage (NCBI taxonomy): Eukaryota > Metazoa > Arthropoda > Insecta > Lepidoptera > Pieridae > Leptosia > Leptosia nina. The sequence goes on from CAVLEF010000011.1 coordinate 1,213,523, forward strand.
ATTTTAGCACTGAACATTTATTTTGCACCGTTGTGCACTTGAAAAATCTTAAACTCTTTTGAGGACACAAACATTCGTAAGACGAAGGGAGAGAAGGGAAATATCGTATCCGCCACATAGATGATAGTTCTTTTATATTGATAAAGCTATTCGTGTTCTTTCCAATCCGAAATATTAAAAATCAATTTTAGATTGGTAACAAATTACGACGCGGGCAGGATTTGAACTGTGCTGTTTCTTTAACCAAATGAGCTACCGTGTCAAAAGTTCTCATCTTAAATCCATTTTTTTTTTCAATTTATAATTGTATTCTAATTTATATTAAGAAAATAACATGGTCTGTAGTTTACGCGAGTAGTACACTTTTAAATAAAACACTAACATGTTATACATTAGTTGAACTTATTTGGAAATTATTTTTATCTCCCCGTGAATACGGCTGCTGCAAAGCATCCGAAACGTCAGGCCGTAGTTAAAATAAACTCCAAATAAGTTTAACCATGATATATCGCGTTTTAACCGTTGAAGTATTTTATTTAAAAGTAGTAACACCTGAAATGTATTTAAGTGTTTTAAATTCCCGTTAATATTCAAGTTATCGCTTAACCGTCACAATCAAATGATTACAGAGCCAAACCGTATTTTTTTCCTACATTATACCCTTGAGATGTGGCATCACCATTTTCATAATTCAAGATTAACACATCGCGCAATTAAGAATTCCGTCTCCGTCCAAATGTTAGAATTTACATAATTTCAATATAAACCAAGTCGGCCTGGTCCCACCTCGCGTTGCGCGCACTGGAAATGGTATTTCTCGTTCGTCAGCCGGTCCTTTTACTCGGCTCAAGGATTACGAGCTTTTTGTCATTCCAGTCGCGAGGTTTTTTTTATTTCACGAATGTGACTAGAAATAATCATTTTCGGCTTCATGTTCTAGCGCTTGGGTAAATTTAATCTTGGCCAAGCCTTAGTCGTTAGCCATATATATGTGGAACGAAGTCGGCTCTTTATTAGTTATAAATAATTATAAATTAATATTTAAATAATAAAAATGCTAGGGGTATAGACCGACTCTAAGAAGGAAGAAGATGTACACATTAAGTGCGTAAGGATTGTAACAAGAAATTGGCAATAAATGGAATGGCGGTGAGTTTCTTGCCAGTTCTTCTCGTTCGAGTTTGACATTTTAAACTGTTTTGACGTTCTAAGTGTACCAAGCTACCTACATGAATAAATGATTCTTGATCTTAACTGATTTGAATCATTGTGATTAACTGTTTATAATGATTCATAAAACCTTATGCCATTGCCGTTCATGGTATGAATCAAATTGTAGTTGTAATAATTGTAATTGTAAAAAAGTCTTTAAACTGTTTATAATTCAATATATTCAAAATGTTCATTTGTTTTTAACCGTCAAATGTGTTTAATATAATAAGAACTACTCGCCTAAATTGCGGACGGTGTTAAAATATTATTTTGCAGATCAATTTTTTTCTCTGGATGTATTTTATAGTTCAACAAGTCACGTTAAAACTGGAAAGCGCGCGCGTTGAAATCTTTTATATTGGTAATGTGGATTGCAAGTTTAAAGGAATCTCGTTACTTGTGCTAAGTAGTCCAAAATCTAATTTAAAAAGGGGTTGGATCATCAACATTCCGCCCTGGTCACGAACCAGCGTCACACGTCCACAGCTGCCTTCAGCGTCTCCTTAGACGTAAAGTTTAATCGCGTGATATTTTCAGTCTGTATAATGCGGTTCTGAATGCCCAAAATAGGTCGACATCGGGCATCTTGCTTACAAGCCATCCAGTTATTGCAACTTCTATAAGGAAGAAGCCTTATTTTATCGTTAAGGTGTACTTGTAGGCTATACAGAGTGTTTGTAATTATCAATAAAACCTACTAGTGACTATCTTGTTTCAGCTATCTTTAGTTTGAGTCTCGTAATACCATAGCTAGTGATATAGCTCACTAGAAGATGACGTCATAGTTGAATTACCAGATTCTATTCAATGACGAATAAATAAGCTATTTTTCTTCTCTTGTTCTTTACATAATTTAATATAATAATTTTGCGTAGAAAGAAAAGAAAGATACACTTATTTGTATAGAAATCCTTACAGTTAATAGTAAATAAAGTTAACTAAGTTACAAAGAGCCAAGACTCAGTGGGGTCAGTACAGTAAAGGAAGTAAGTCGTACATACTTAAAATTATAAAATACTTGAAGGCATTATCAAGAAAGAAGATAATGGAAGAATAAAGAAGAGAGTGGAACTTTGACCTAGCCTCTCCTTGGCTTTGTCTGTGTCTTATGATCTTTCAGACATAGCCTAATAGAGGTTACGTTTTGTTCACTTAATCTACTTACGAAGCTTGGAAGACAGCAAATGAAGCACTTTTAACGGGTTAAGATTCGTCTTATTTGGTTTTTTTTTATTGAGTACTTTTTTCTTTCTGAGCTAAAGTTTATGTGTACCAAATATCAAACAAACCAACCAACAAAAAAATGTAGCGAGAAAAGGCGGCCTTATCGCTAAAAAGCGATTTCTTCCAGGCAACCTTGAAAATGGAGATTCACAATAATACATTATAATAATAAGGGTAACACTACAGCTATAATAAGTATATACAATACTAGTATGTTTTTAAAGTTTGACTTAATAATTAAAATAATTTACCTAATCAAATGTGTAAACCATGCACATAAGTGAGTATCAACCGTTGCCATTTAAGTGTAGCGGCATATACCACTTTTTTAAACTTAAACAATATTAAAACAACGGGGACGTGAACCCGCAACTAACTGCATAAGGGTAGCTCACATCACTTCATACACCAACGGCTTAACACCAGCCGTTCGACTCCCACCGTTGTTACATTATTTTTTCAAAATAGACAAATCACTTAAGTGTTATCTAAACTTTAAAGTTAACTTCTGAAGTGTAAAATAATAAAATAGTTCTTAATTCTATATTCACATTATTTCCCCTTACCTCAGTGTGGGAAACTTTACATAAAAATTCACAGAATTATTTAGAGATTCAAATTCGTTGACGGCGACGCACATACACATATACATATATAGGTTCGGTAACAAGCAAGGTTGACTAGGTCGTCTGACGTCAGAACTTGTTTTTATTTTAAATTATTTTACCTGAGTTCGGAGGCGGCGTTAGGTAGAATATTTGAGATCTTAGCATTGCGTTGCTAAGCGAAAACGTAGTCCACAAGGGCTGTATTATATTTATATAATCTATATCATAATAAAATAAACTCTTGCGCATATAAAGTTACATTTTCAACGGTTCAAAACACGATTTATTACAGTAAAAAATGGTAACATTTGTGTAGACAAGGGTTTTTGTACAAAATTTATGACCTTTATAATAATGATAGTTTTAGAGTTTTTTGGGATTTTCTCAGAACATGAAAAATAATTAAAAACGTTCATTATTGTAATAAAAATGCATATAACGCTTGTAATCTCATCTCTTTCGTTATCCATCGTTATCGCTTTTATTTACAGGTCTAATCATGTATACCATTTTTTCCCAGTACGACCGAAATGGTCTTGCCTTCCACTTGACCGCGACTATGCTTGCAAAACTTATTTGTACGCCATATAACATTATATTATGATTTATTTATTACATGAGTTAACACGGTACCGCAACCAATTAAATTAATTAAACATATATACACATAAAAAACAATATCTTAATATCAGTCACGTTTGACTCTTTATTTTTTTTAAATATCAGATAAAACTTCGTGTGTTTAATGCAATCGTGACCTCGAAAATGCAAAGTGCACTGCAATAATATTAAATAGATAATAGAAGTTATCCTTATACAAAAGTCGTTGCTTTTGGTATTTAAAAGTCAAAGTCTCATATTGACAATTTATATTTTAATATTGATTCAAGTTTTACAAACGATTCCAGCCACTAAACGAATTCTGTCTACTGACATTTTCAAAACTTTATCATTTCTTACACGTTTTCACATGGTGACGTAGTTAAAACAATTTAAATGTGTTTAACTAATATATTTAGCGTTTTGAGCCGTTAAATTGTTTTATTTCAATGTGAACAACTCGCGTAAACTACAGACAGTAGTGGTGGCATTATATAAATTAAAAATCTATTTAATTTGAAAAAAAATTACGACACGGTCGGGTCTTGAACCGGCACAGCGTTCCGTGGTGCCACGCCTATAAAAATAGTTTATTTATTAGACCATCGATCCATTCTCAAATCTCTTCACTGTCTTAGTTGGGTTCGGAACTATTTGACTTAAGTTATATCACTACATAGTATAAAACAAAGTCATTTTTTCTGTCCCTATGTACGCTTAAATCTTTAAAACTACGACGATTTTGATGCGGTTGTTTTTTAATGATTTAGTGTTTCAAGAGAAACATTTTTATATACAACGTTCAACATTTTTCTGTAGTGCATTTAGTCTCAGCATTGCACCCGAGCGAAGCCGGGGCGGGTCGCTAGCGTAGTATATATCGGTGACAAGAATTAAAAAAAAAAATAGATGCACTGTCGACCTGAATTTGAAAGCCCACATCTGTTTAATCTGTAGATGATAACGAAATTTAACAATCAAACGAAGTCAACATGTTTTAAGAAAAATCAGAAATATATATTACAATGATTGTAAGATACTGTACTGCTGAATACATTGTTGCCACTACATGGATTAGTACGTGAATTTAATCTATACTAATATATAAAGCTGAAGCGTTTGTTTGTATGTTTGAACGCCCTAATCTCAGGAACTACGGGTTTGAATTGAAAAATTATTTTTGTGTTGGTTAAAGCATTTATCGAGGAACGACCTGTGACTAATACAAGCGAAGATACAGCGAGATATGTGAAGAAAATTGGGAAAATTATTCAATATTATGAGTTTCCGAGGCGTACGCTGCAAAAACGGTTCAAGATACCCAAAAAATGTGTATGACAGAATGATTCCTCTTTAAATGACCTAAAAAAAAACGACGCTATATGTCTATCTCTTAAGATTATCTTGCAAGAACGACGGGACGCAATAAAGCCGCAAGTAACATGCACTTTTAGGATTTTTTAAGATACTTTATAAAATGTGACATGGCTTATTAAAAAAATACTCTTTATTATTGCTACTGCGAAAACTCAGGAAGCGTCAAATTCTGACAAAAAAGTAGTAGGACTTTTTAATATGAACTTAGTTTGAGAGGTGGCGTTTGCGCCGATAGCCGTCTGGCCATAGATAATAGAGAAAATACTCTATTCATAGACGAGGTTACACTCCAAGGAGAACCGGTCGATGGTGATTAATGACGTCATCGTTATTAGTTTCGCAAAGATCGTTTATTATGAATTTTTAATCGATGTTTTAATTATCCACTATTTATAACTGTCGTTGATTGCATATAATCGAATAATAAATAATCTAATTATAATAATAAAAAAACTCTGCGAACTTTTCGATCTTGCCTGTAGTTTACGCGACTAGTATACATTAAAATACAATACTTTCAACGGTTTAAAACGGAATATATATAAGTTTACTTACAGTGTAACAGCTTGAACGTCGTATCGGGCCGTAATTTAAATTAAATAAGCTAACTAATATTAAATATATAAATTCAAACTAAAGCGCTTTAAACCGTTAAAAATGTTTTATTTTATACTTATCGACATCTTTTAGTGTTTCCATATTTTTTGTAATTTCGCGTAATAATATTATGTATAGATGATAAATGATTTGCAATGCTCAATAAAACCACTTCATATTAACATGTATTTTTTTTATTTTATCTTATATACAAAGTTAGTTATATTATAATAAATTACTTAATATGTAAATTAACATTATTAATAAGTTATTCCTTTCCTTGACACGAACTTTCAGAAGGAAAGAAACAAAATATTGCATAAAGTATAGTAATACTTATTATTTTGTATATTTTTGGTAACTCTCTAAATTAAAGTTATTTTATTGATTCCTAATTTATTAACAACGGAACAGGAACAAGGGTCGCATTTGTATAGTCTAAAAAGTGAACACAGAAAAGGTAATAAATATTACAAAAATTGTACTTTTAAGAATCAAATTACTTGTTTTGACCTAATTAATAAAACTGCCATCTAGCGGTCGTTGATGAAACTACAACGACTAGTGCTATTGGGGCGGATTAGCGGGATCGATTTTCATATAGTGTCCATAGGGTGTGCTTATAGTCTGAGGGCCACCGTAGGTTTCGTATACCACGTTAACGTGTTTTGTGTCAGCTGAACTTTGCCCATCTCGGCTCCAAGCAGCTGAAAAAGCGCCATCTTTTGTTGAGTAACAGAACGCACTTAGCTTAAATTTTTGCTTGCACGCCATCTAGTTTACAAAAACATTCTTTATTATTATTGATGTTATTTGACAAGAGATGGTGCTGCTATAGAAAAGAAATAGTCGTGCGTGCTAAATAGTTATAAACTTTATAATTATTTTAATAAAGAACGTTTTTCTTAAACTTCGATATAAGGTTATCTTAAATATTTAAGGCAAGTATAACTATGGACATGTCGCTACTGTTGTATTATTTGAGTAAATGGAAAATAAAGTATATAGGTGTATAACATATTCAAAATTAAATACGTACATATAGGAACGTGTTCTTCCGCGTGGTGACCGTTGTGTATATGCAAATGTATCTCCTTTTGATGTGGAGGTTCCCAACCACTGTGGTGTCCCTTTGCAGCCCCGAAAAGGGCGCCAATCTGTACAAATAATTAAAATAGTAGGCTATAATATTAGAAAGCAATGGTAGATACACGAACTTGCTTAAGCGGTTTTAATAAAATTCTTGCCTCTTTGTCTTGTTTTTTTAATGATAGATCAACACAGACAAGCGTGGCGTTCACTCGATGATAGGTGAAAAAACCCAGCCCATAGCATCTAAACAAGATGCACTATTGACTTAATTTTGGCTTTGGATATTCGGAAATCCACAGACTGAAACCGAATTCCGATATTCCTACCTATTGAATATACCCAGACGAAGACCAACATGTCTCAGAAAAATTACATATTTATTAGAAACATCTTGGACTGTGGGGATCAAACCCACGATTCGTTGATAGTCCTACGTTGCTACAATTACAGCACGCTTAAATACGTTGTCTACCGTTTCACCAACGAGCCCATCAATTTGTATTGTACCTTTGAAATTACAATTAGAAATGTACTTTTTCTGAAGCGGGAATTTTGCAAGTTACTAGAGCATAAATTCAATAATTGGATAGAAAACTTAACACCAATAATTACCAAATAAATCAAAACGAACTTTGATTTAAGTTGGTTGTACATACCTTAGCAGCGCCAGCGATCAGCAACAGTTTCAGTATAAGCAGAGTTAGGGCCAGGGTCTTGACCCCCACCAACGCTGCAACCACAGCCCAAGTGGACGCGGCTCCCATTTGAAAAGCCAGGGGAATAAACGCCTGGATCATTCTCTTGAATGGACGCCCGAAGGTTCTACCTAGAATAGAAATAGCAATTCTGTGAAAACTTTTTGCCCTAATACATCAAAGTTAACATTTAGGAGGGGAGGTCGAATAAATGTATCGATGATGAAAATAAAATAAAATATCCCTTATTATCTATGTAATTATAAAAAAAATTTAAGATTCTTAAAACAAAAAAATTAAATAAAATTATTTGAAAATGATTTTTAACTTCGGCCCGACGTTTCGGATCCTTTGCAGCAGACCATTTCCAAATAAGTTTAATTAATTTTTTTTTCTAATATATCGCGTTTTAAACCTTTAAAGTGTTTTATTTAAATGTGTACTACTCGCGTAAACTATAGACAGTATTTAAAAAAAAAAATTTCAACATGTCTTACAAACTAATACAATTTTGTATATTTAATGACTTCCATATATACATATATACATAAATTATTCCGCATGCCAAAATAAACATGCAAGTTTAACTTATATATTTAGCATTTGGTCTTTCATTAATTTCTATATTTCCTATTTTGCTATACAATAAATACGTAATTGTAAATACTTCTCAACTACTAAGTAGTCTCATTAAATTACATTATTATTTTTCTAATTACACTTCGGGTATGTCCTTCTACTCTATTTGATATAAAAACAAAGTAAGAATTGCAAGAAAAATCACAACCGATTATTTTATACAGTTTAGATCTACGGTTGAGTTTAAAAAAATCTCAAATGCAAAATAAAACTAAGAATATCATTAAACTCTATGGGTTTCCTTTGTGTACGCTGCGAGAACGTTTCAATAAACCAAAAAATATGTACGAAAGAATGATTCTTCTATAAACGATCTAGAGTAATCTCCGCGACAGTATATTATATAAAATTTCACGCTCTGTGCCTAAATTTAAAATAAAGAATCCAGCTTTTTTGCTATCAAGTCCTTTATAAGGCCTGACGCGAATTCTTATCTTCTAAGCTTAATTACAAGAACGACGGGACATGGACGATGTCGTGGGTATCAGCCACAAATTAATAGCGGTTGTTTGTCCAAACTTGCTTTTCCACGTGGACGAAGTCGCGGCTACAGCTAGTAACCGATAAAATATTTACAGCTTATTTTTTGATAAATAGTTTTCCCAAGTTTTTGCACGAAAATGAGATGCTATATGGCCGTGATTTCACAAGTCATTGAGGGCACTCGGCTAGCTTTATACGCGTTTAGAGAAAAGAAAACGCCATGTTTTCGTGACGATACTAATACCTAGATTTCTAAGAAGCTAATAAGCCTATCGGGCCAGTAGTTCTGTACATCATGTTCATAGTGTCCAGGTTTCGATGCCTGAATCAGGCGAAATATCATTTTTTATGATAGAAATAGACAGATAAGCATGGGGTAAATTCAAATGGATTTTGGCTTTAGACGGAAATCCACAGACTGAGAGTGGAACGCGTTTGAACGGCTTTTCCATCTGTAAACGGTGATTCGTGTCCACGATAGAATTTCATATTTGTCAGCCATTTAATGTCCAGATTTCCAACGTGTTTCAGAAAAAATATAAATTCATTAGAAATATGCCGGAGCCCGTGGGGATCAAACCCAGGTCCCGTTGTTTATTAGCCAATACTGCTGCTATGGTATGTATGGGTCATCCACACACTCGTCAAACATAATATTAGATCGTATATTTTGTGAAATTAATTAATAATGCAAAAGTTTGTAGGGGTCGTTTACTGTGTCTTTCTAAAGAAATATATTGATATTTTTTTGTGTAAACTGTGTCTTGATATGGTAGGCGAGCTGGTGGAAGACCGGCGCTGTTCAGTAAATTTTGACACGACTTTGTTCGGTTCGGAACTACATCGTCTTACCACTCTACTTTAAAAACTACCTACATTTTACTATAGTTGTATTTTCTAACTACCCGCAACTTTGTACGAGCTTTGTTATGTCATTTCATCGCAAAACATTAAAGGTTTATTTTTATAAGTTTCATGTTTAAAAACATTCAACCCCCCCCCCCCCCCCCCCCCCCCCCCCCCCCCCCCCCCCCCCCCCCCCCCCCCCCCCCCCCCCCCCCCCCCCGGTTAAAATCATTTCAAATAAGTTTAACTTATATCGCGTTTTAACGTAAAAGTGTTTTATTTAAATGTGTACCTCTCTCCTAAAATATAGACAGTATTTATTTAAGTTTCATGTTTTCCTTGGAAATTATTTGCGTAATAATCATGTGGTTTATATGGATTTATGTTATGCAGACTAAACTGTGGTTAGCCAGTGTACATACATAGTTTAACGCAGAAGTGAGAAACCAGCGGCTGCATGAGATTCATATGTTAAATTAAAAAATCTAATATTTTTTTTTAGAGCTAAATAAAATATCAGAAGAGCAATAACATAATACACAATTTAATTGAAAAATACAATTTAATATATTTTTTAATATTTCTGTTTTAATTTTTTTTAACCGACTTTAAAATAAAAGGAAGTTCTTGACACGTGTATCTATTTTCATTTATTATAGTTTGTTCGCACTTAACTTCGTTATTTATCATCCGATTTTGATGACGTTTTTATCCTTGAAAGTGTTGAGTGAATTAGAATTGCTTGAAACACAAAATTTGAAAATTCGAAAAAGGGCGCTTTTATCAAAAAGGTTGCTCACCCCTGCTCTAACAGGTTTCTTATAGACCCTTCTATAGGTCAATGACCTTTCCACAGGTGACGTATTTATAGACCAACCAGTGCATAGCATAGATAATAAAAAAAATTACGCACTTTGCCTAAATCTAAACTCCAGCTTTTTTGTTTTTGCTCAGCTCAATGTAATACTCTAATCAGCTCATTCGGTTTTGATGAAATTTTGCAATGTTTATAGTCATATTCTTGAATGGAGTATTATTTATAATGGATTCTTTAGTAGTACTTAAAAACTTACTGTCCTCTGTCTAGTAATACAAAAATGTATTCTTAATACTCGAAATATCCACCACTCCCTCAAATCGTATTTGTAGTAGTATTTAAGCAAAGTAACTAAGAGACCTTGTTTTTGACGGTCGGACGATGAAAAATATTTAAACAACTTAAGATGTTAGTAAAGCGATGATATAATCGCAAATAAACTTATTTGCTCTATAATGGCCACAGGTTATATCATGCACACAGATAATAAATGGAATACAGTTTCCTACTTTGGCGCGAACACACTTTTCATCCATGACACTGGTAGATTTTATTTACAGACAAGTAATTGAACTAGACTTCTGTGCCCAACTTGAATTTATAGCAACATTGCGCGAGTGGTGCACGGATCTATGCTGATGCCAGTTCAAGTCCTGCCCGAAGTCGGACATTGATGTGAATATTCTCGATCTTAAGTTAACTATTTCCCCAGAGAACCCAGGACCACACTTGCTTCATGCTAGGTCACACGTTTAACCATTAAGCTTCGGGTTTAAAAAAGAGAGATACTAATTATTAATACAGTTTGGAACAAGGGCGTATGTTTTTATCTTTCATTTTTTCTTCTGTGAGCTCTCTAGTCTTCACTATTCAGAACGAACATCTCTCGTCGTGCGTCGGAATTTATATTTTGTTGTGGATAAAAAAAAATCTTAGTTGTGTCTATTCTCTCTGGCGACACAAAAGACACATGCAGAACATGTACTTATCACTGTTTCGTATATTTTTAAATTATCTTTTTAATTAAATTTTGTCACCTATGATTTCAAAACCAAAGCAAATAGTTATAACCTAATAACTAATTTCTAAAAATACATAGACTCCTTATTAAAGCTAATACTATCATCCATCCATAAGCCTTCTTCTATCTGCTGTTATTTGTGTGTACGTAAAATAGATATGTTTGTATAGAGATTTGTACTATTGATAAAATATACGATGTTTTTTAATCGCATTTCCATTTAGATCTATGGATTGCCGAATATCCGATGCCAAAATAAGTCGACGTTGCATCTTGTTGACATGTTATATGACAAGAGCATTTTCACCCTCCAAGCAAACACCAGGCTCTCGCGTATTTGAACTTATTAAAACTTACCTATCGAGGTATCGTCCTCGAAACTTCTTCTATCTTTATCTGAACCATTATGCCTAGTTAAATTATAACTATCACTAAATACATCTAATTGTTTCGATTGTTCACTCATCCCTACGGCTTTGTCACCGTGCACTTTTCCCGCGTAAGTGGGACACGAAAAAAAGCAAAAATAAACAAACGAAAGTCGCCCGCGGACCCATTCTAGCGAAACGTAATAGTAACACGTGAAAACACGGTATGAACCACTTTATAATGTCTTTTATATCCATAGTTGTTTTTGAGAAGGGATTTCGCGATATATTTGCTTTAGATAGGTTAACTGCGCGCGCGTCATCGCGCGGGAAGTGCGCTGTCAAAACTGACAGTCCGTTGACCGCCATTTCTTCTTTCTCCGGCAACTGGTGGTAGGGCTGTCGACTACAGAGTGGCCCAGAAACGAACAATGAGTTCAATGTTACACATTGTAGATATAAATAGCTAATCAATTGTTTAAATAACGTTATAAATTATTCAGCTATTAGATACTAAATATTTTTGGCATGAGGAACTAAGACAAGCATAAAATGATAGAATATTATAAAGACTAGAAAATTTACTGGAAATGATGCATTTAAATACTGTCTATAGTTTACGCGAGTAGTACAAATTTAAATAAAACACTAACGGTTTAAAACGCGATATATTAGTTAAACTTATTTTTAACTTCGGTCCGACGTTTCGGATGCTTTGCAGCAGCCGTGGTCACGGGGAGACGGGGAGTTAAAAATCATTTTCAAATAAGTTTAACTAATATATCGCGTTTTAAACCGTTAAAGTGTTTTATTTAAATGATGCATTTATGTACGCCTTTTGATAACTTCTTATAATTATGTTTAACAAGTATAAACTATAAAAAAATCTTTACTTTCTATCTTTGATTTCAATGTTATGATTTATAAAATGTAAATAATAAATATATATTTTTTTTTATGCATTAATTTGTTTAAGTCAACTGTTTGGATTTATTATACTAAGTACGTTATGTTTTCACTGCAACAAGTACTTAAGATTTTATCTATCAACTACGATTTAGAAAGATTATAGCGCCCCCTGCTGACATCAAGGATACAATAGTTAATAGAATAACTTAATCGACAGCCCTACCCAATGCCAGCACACACGGTAAACGGAGTCGCGATTTGGTTGAAACTTTCGCTTTTTCAATATACCTTAGTACGCGAAACAAATAACCAAATGGTTGAACAATATCCGTTTCGCATGATTAAGTTAGTGTACTCTAAGGATTTGGAAAGCTAACCATACTTTTAACAAATTAGATAAAAGAATAACTTAACGTCACGTCGGCTAGCGGCCTATTTGTTTTTTGTTATGCTAATGTAGATATTTATTTAAAAGACGTCATATTACGACTTCTAAAAGTTTCTGTTATTCTTTTTCATACATTTTCTAAGACCCTGTTATGTCAAATTTTTTAAAGATTTCAAAACGAACTAAGGTTTTTTAGTAAACAATCGTGTTTGTCGATACATATAAACGTCTTTAATATCTGCAATTCGTTATCTATGTCTTAAAACATCTGTAGAATAATTAACGCTTTTGGTTGGAAAACCCGTTAGTCGTTGTTATAAGGCCGAAATGTGTAATTTAATAAGTAGGCCAACAGTTATGTAGTAAATTGGTTGCCACTACGATAGCTGTTTAATTTTTATCTAGTATTTTGTGTGGCCTTATTTTATACCGATTTACATAAATGCTTTTTTTTTTACCGTTGTCCGTATGAAGCAAGAACTTTTGCAAGTGTTCTTTCCAACCAATATATGTGTATCAGTTTGATTAGTTATTCCATCAATGTGACTGACAGTTCAAGTCCTTCCCGAGACTAAAATATTTTCAATTTATTTTCGATTTTTAAATTATGTGTATCAGTGTCAATTAATTGATTTAAATATAAGAATATTAAATAAAACACTTTTACCGGAGTAAAACCCGCATTAAATGAATGGATTTAAAACGAACATTGGACGATTTGCGTACATATGTTAAAAGTTGCTACAAACAATATAAGAAATTATATATTTATTTAAGAAAAAAGTTCCTCTAAGTCTATTCAAATATTTGACAAGGAGTCATGGTCTCCCGAAAAGTCATCCAAGATTCCAGATTGCGTCCCGGATACACAGATAATCCTGAGTTAACTTATCCTACGATATATCTCTGGGGCGTATACCGTGTGTAACTGTACAAGTACAGTTACATGTATCACATAACCATCTCATTGTATTATAATTCCTCATTCAATTCACTTTATTGACACACCTTTGTACAGTAATAGGAGGTTTCCTGCTCTCGAGGTTCGAAACCATGGCGAAAAAATTATGTATCGTCTACATATGTATTATCTATATATCAATTACTACCTGTGCCCGTGACTTCATCTGATTCTCTCTGATCTCAATTTGATTACCATAAAAACAGTTCTTCAGTTTATTAATTATTATAAGAGGAGTCACACTTATTTTTTCGTGCCCCATAGCGTAAAAATGATTTCAAAAATTTCCTAAACAGTTAACGATAACAGTTATTATGGTAATATTGAAGTAATAAAATCGTAATCACAGTGACTTAACAATTACGCACTTAATTAAAATACGGAAAGAAAGTAGTTCGCGTGCGGGTTTCAAACCCGTGACAAGTACTGGCCATTCATAAAAATTAATAACTATCTTTGTTAAGAATGCGGCTGTCTCGCTACGCTTTTAAGATAGAAAAATATAACACGTTGGTTCCGCTGAAAACTCAGAATTATTTTCATTTATATCTGCTTTAATTTGGTATTTTGAAAAAGGCTATTGAAATATAAGGTTTTAATATTATTTATGGAGAATCTGTCATTTATAGTTCAATAAAAATAATATATGTATTTCCGTGTATTGTTTTCTTTAAACACTGGCAAATAATTATAGCTCCTTGTCGTAATAGTAGCTTTTTTATAGTCCTTCATGTTAATTATACGTCATATTTCTGTGTTTTTACTTTTTTCATAATATTTTATGGCCCGGTAACGAGGCCTTTTAGCCAATGCTTTAACTCGATTTATGTGCAAAACAAAAATTTGTATGTATTGCTGATAGGAGAATTTAACATAGTGCATATTTTTCGAGTTGTTTTCAAATGTAAATAATCAAATCGAAAACAATATTATCCAAAAGAAAATACAGACTATATTAGTACAAAACAGATCATGACTTTTTGCACTCGTTCGTAAGATTCTTAATTATTATCTGGAATATACCTACCTTTTCTTTTAAATATATTTTAGTAATAGGTAACACCTATTGTGTTTTTTTGTTACAATTTTAGTTATATAGGTTTCGCTTTTCTCACGTGAAATATCTCAGTATTTTTTTTTATTACGGCCCTGCGTTTCGTTAAATATCCTAATATACTTCGTTATATTGTTATGTGTTTTATCGATTAGTCTGGAAATTACAATATTTATCGCTGTTTAGTAACTGCGGTAAGTAATTGCAAGGTTTTTCTTCATGCCCGCTGAACCCTGCTGAATGTCATCATAATAGTATCAAAGAGAAAGTGATCAAAAAACCTCGGCTACATGCGATACGATTCTGTAATAATACACTTAATTTATAATTTCGTAAGAGAGAGTTTCGTTATTATAATGGTTATACTTATTTAAAAGGTTTAAACGACAATTGCTGTGAATAACAATAATTTACTTATAATTGTCACGTGTTGATGTAATAAGTATTTTTTGTAAATTAAAAGTTTTGTAAGGTATTTTAGCTTATATAAATTTTGACGTTTGAGGAGCTTGTTGATGTAACGTTAGCAATGTATGACTAATTTACATAAAACACTTTAACGGTTTAAAACGGCCACGGCTGCTGCAGAGCATCCGAAACGTCGGACCGAAGTTAAAAATCATTTTCAAAGAAGTTTAACGAATATATCGCGTTTTAAACCGTTAAAGTGTTTTATTTAAATGTGTACTACTCGCGTAAACGTATAGACAGTATTTAATGTATGACTAATCACAAACGGGTCGTGGGTTAGTCGTAGGTAAGTATAATTTTTCGGACGTATATTAGAATTCTTCTAAATATCTGGATAGTGGCTGGTAGAGATCCACAGATAAAAAAAAACGAAAAAGTTACTTGCGTTTCGGTTTTAATCTGTGGATTTCGAAATATCCAATGCCTAAATGGGTCGACAGGGCGTATTGCTGAGATGTTATATAGTCATACTTCACCTTCCATCAAGTAAATCTAAATATCTATATCAAACTAATGAGATTTATTGTACGAGACGGGCGGGAATAAAACTTGGCGTTCCATGTTGTTCTAGTGTTTGTGATAACCTCAAAGTGAAGGTAGATTTTGATAGAGCAACAGCATAATAGAGTGGTCGTGGAAGTAAAAAAGGCCACTTCTGTACCTTTTCTAGGTCCCACGATGGTCCAAGACGTCCAAATAACGATGTCGCCTGTTGGGCACCCTTGATATAACAGATATGGCTATTGATGGGGCATGGGGCGAAGTCATTTTTGTGTCCATTACAGATCGGGTATATATACAGACAAGTAGTTGATCAGACTTCTGTGCCCGACCGAAATAAGTTATTGCTTAACGTAATCCTAGGTACCACGCTTAACCATTTAGCTACAGAGGCGACCATATATGGGGTTGTCCATTAATCACGTGACCTTTTTTTAGATTTTTTAACCCCCTCTTCCCCCATTGGTGATACGTAGTGAGGTCTAAGACCACCCCCCCTCCCCCTTCTCAACATCATGTGTATTTTTAGTACCTACAAAGAATCTTAAAATTGTCTGAATATTATCTGAATTTAGATACAGGTATAAACTATAATCTTATTTTATTCTGAAATTAAGAACCATAATAAAAATGTCTACACAATTTGTTTCAAAATCGCGCGTTTGACGACAAAATAAATACACGAGATATCTTACTACACCCCCTCTCCCCCCTTGTGTTATTTTCGTGATTTTTATCAAACCCCTCCCCCCCTTTCAAGCCACACGTGATTAATGGACAACCCCTATGAGAATAAAAAACAATTCGCAATAGAAACTTGTATCTTGTTATTAACATCAGTTATTATAAATAAAATCACATTATGGTAGGTTTATAACTTCATTAGAAAACTGAAAAGTGTTCGTAGAAGCTTAACAGACTTATAATAAGGAATTTTCAATTTATAATATATTTGTGTAGGCGTGTTTCGACTAGTTTAACTACACAGGTTGTCGATAAAACTATCTGTCCATTTTAATTAAAAAATATTATTGCTTGTGGATGTCATTAAAATGCAATAAATACTGAATAATGGGGAATATATTGTATTCTTTATTATTTGTTATCTACACTCAAATACTTATATCGTGTAAATTTTATATTTTTTAAATTACTAATTGTATTTCTTAAATTAATGCAAATTATATTTTTAATTATTCAGCCAACACATTGGTGACATTTAATTATTCATCATTAATAAAATTTAACGGTTTTAAAAAAACGCCAATAATACTAGGTTATAAATAAAACAAGACCCGACGTTTTGAACCCCTTGACACGACAACTGCTGTAAAGCATTCGAAACTTTATGATATAGTTTAATGTCTATAAATTAATATATTTCGCGTTTTAAACCGTTCAGTGTTTTACTCGGTGTACGCGTAAATACAATGGTTATTCATAATATTTTTGGAAATTACGAGTTTTAGGACAACCTGTGTATTTACATATGGTGCTTGTTAATTTTCAAAGCGTCAGTGAACCATTTACGTATATACAAATAATGATTTATGCTTGCAAAAGAATATTAGTCAGAAAAACAAAGAAGGGACTAAGTGTAATGGAATATTAAAACCATCCCCTGGCATCTATAATATAATATTAAATAGCTAAATCCAACGTATGTACTGCAAAAATAGTTTACCTGAAAAAAAATCAACAAAATTAATAAATCATTGTCGTATTTTTTTTTAATGCGAAAATAAATTGAAAAAACTTTCGATTCGGGCAGGACTTGAACCGGCATCGTCAGCGTTCCGTGCTGTTGCTCTACCAATTGAGCTACCGAGTCCTACCTACTACTACTAGTTTTCGCATTTTAAATTATATAGTGCCTTCATGTGCAATAAAATGTAAAAAATGATAAAGTTTCCAAACATTGTCGTATTATCGATATAACGATACGAATGACATCAACAGGCACAGAAATAAGACTGCACCAAACTTTAACGTTTCTAAACGCGATATATATATTAGTTAATATTTTAACTACTGCCCGACGTTTCGGATGCTTTGCAGCAGCCGTGGTCATGGGGAGTCTGAACATTTTTAAGTTTATTAATATATAACGTTTTAAACCGTTAAAGTATTTTATTTAAATGTCTGCACCACGCTCCACAAAGTTTCGTCCAAGTCTCAATGATACGCTAATTATACAAGTTGCGGCATCGCATCATGCAGCGCGATGCAGCAGACAAAAATCGAATTGTTGCAATGACAATAAATATTGTAAAATATTGTCTTACATTTGCTGCGTAGAATTGCCATTCCAGGTGTTATTATCGTCATCTGGTCTGTCCCCGGTCAGTCTGTGAATGTTGCCCCTTCGCCTGATTCCCGGGGGGTTAGGGCCTGAAGGGTTTACGGGGGAGCTTGGTTCCGAAGCAGCGGCTCGGGCACCGCCCCGCTGGGGGAATAGCCGCGACCAAATCCAGGTGTAGAGCTGATACGACGGATCCAATATCATTGTGGAGAATAGTTGAGTGAAGAATGCTGTGAAAAATGTATTTTTGAATAATCAAGAGAGTCGGTTTCAAAGTTTTCCAAAGTAGAAAAGAATTTAATTTTTTTTTTCTTCTTAAAATTTAATAATAAATTGTCACTATTATATATACCATTAATATTTAATTCACTTATCCATGTGTACAATGTGATCTGAACACATTTTATTTAGCCTATATCTATAATATAAAAAAACGAAAAATGTGTTGGTAAGCGCATAACTCAACAATGTCTGGACCAATTTGGGCATTTTTTTTAATGTCCGTCGTAATCTAAGGAAGGTTTTTACGGGAAGAAAACTTTGGAAAATTGTCGGACCTAAAAGCAGCCCTACTCTAATTCCCTTACAAACGTTGTCAAACTACAATGTAGAGTTAAATTGTTTCACGTCATTACATCTGTCAAATACATACAGCGTTATCGTTAGTATTTTATTAAATTTAATTATTTATTTAATATCGCATATCAATGCAAAGTTATATACCGTAAATTATATGTAAGAATTATTCTTCTTTACCTAGTTTTAAAAAATGTCCGCGAATATATCTCTTAAGATTAAGTCGCAAGAAGAGCTTTTGTGGTAATCAAATTAAGTCGAATATATTCATATAGCAAAACAACGTTTGCCAGGTTAGCTAGTTAAAGATAAATACTGTCTCTAGTTTACGCGAGTAGCTCACATTTAAATAACACTCCTTAACGGTTTAAAATGCGAAATATATTGAAATAAATTTAAAAAAATGCAGTTCGCGTTTTACTTTTTAATCAGTTAATATAAAAAATTTTTAATTAAATTAGCTTTTTTTAATTTAATATAGCTGTTAAAATCGCAACGCGAAGTAACAGCTCGAAAAAAATTAATTAATATCAAAATTCCGTCGGGTAAAGTGAGTAAGACAAACTTGTATATGAATCCGGATAATTTACATCGCTTGCGCGATTCAGCGGACTAAAACGCCATCTCGTGGCGAGGTATTGTAGATTAAGTTCCTATTTTATTTGAATAAAAGAAAGATGTATGTCCGAATGTGTATACTAATATTGTAAAGCTTGTATGTATGTTTGTTTAAACGCGCTAATCTCAGGAACTATTGGTTCGAATTGAACAAATCTTTTTTATGTTGAATGGACTATTTATCAAGGAAGGCTCTATTTTTATTGTTTTAAGCTTCACATAGGATGGTTTTAGGATAAAGTAACAGTGGGAAATGTGGAAACCGAAAATCCCATCTTTTAGGGCTTTAGTTACATGCGCTGAGAAACCAAAACATTTGTATAAAAACTGCTTTCTCTATAAATTTTAGCGATGATATATGTCTATCTTTTAAGAACTTACAAGAGATGTTTTATTGCAATAAAATTTGGTCGAAATGAATGCAATTATTACCAATTATTGATTACAGTTCTATCAACGTAACATGGATTATGGATTGGATATGATGGATTATCCGTATTTAAGTAAGCTTACCAATAAGTGAACTAAAGGGCGAAGGCCGAGATGTGACGACCGCGACGCGTCTAGGCAACACAAGTAATGCCACCGACGGTATCAGTTGCAGATCGCGCAAAGTCGCATCGTTTTCTGTCAATTCCTGACGCGGGAACGCCGTCCAGAGGGAGAAAGATGATCGTGACATCTGCATGTTACAAAAAATTAACTTTAAAAAGTGGTGGAAAAATAAAGAATAACGCATGCAGGAATAGAACCCGCGACTATCGATAAAGGGCGATACTGTCATTTCTTTTTTTGATTTTGACGCGAGTTTTTATAATAGAGAGAGTAATTCAAGAGGAAAAAAAATGTATTCAACATTTAGTTTTTTTGTAGTGTATGTAGTATCAGCATTATACCCGAGCGAAGCAGGGGTGGGTCTCTAGTACTACTATTAGATACAACAACAATAGTTTAAAATATGTCCACTTTTCATAGTATTAGAGGCCTAAGACGGCCATTAAAAATTAAATTACTTTTGAAATATTTAAAAATCTATTAATATGTTTGCTAAGTTGTATGTTATATTTGTTTTTTTACTTTAATTACCTGTAAATTATCCGCCACATACTGATGTAGTTCTAGCATTGTAGTTGTGTTCTCAAAATGCGCCGTGTGCGACTCGCCGTCGGCCATTTTGAATTGGACTCTAGCGCGCGTGCTGCCATCTCCTGACGCTGAAATAGAGACTCCATTGAAAAACAATCTCAACAAATGTTTTTGCTAAGGTTTTTTTGTTATTAAATTAGTTTTTATAGACTTTTTAAAATATTTACTTAAATACTGTCTATAGTTTACGCGAATAGTAACTACTGTTTAGTATAAGTAAATATTTAAATAAAACACTTTAATGGTTTAACGCGGGTCTCCCCTGAAATCCGAAGCGTCGGGCCGAAGTTTAAAATCATTTTCAAAGAAGTTTAACTAATACATCGCGTTTTAAACCGTGAAAGTGTTTTATTTTAAATATTTACTTATACTAAACAGTAGTTATTATGAAGAAATCAGGCAAAATAGACAAACATGGCTTCACTTCATGGAATATGAAACATCTTAGTATCTTATCATATAGTACATATGTTATAATATATATTTTGATCAGAATGTGCTGTCGACTTATTGGCCTATTATGGTTTTACATTTGAAAAATAGTTGAATATATAATATTTTACATTAGTTAAGGCGCCAATGCTCAGGTTATGAATGAGTCGTTATTATTTTCATACAATATGTAACAATCTAATAATGTACTTTTTTACCCATACAACACGATTGTATTGTGGATAATTAAGGAAACTTTTATTAAATGTATGAGAAAACGTAGGGTTATATTATTATTATATTATAAGCGCAACGTACTTTGCTGTGGTTGCGCAGGAGTCACTGGGGCCGGCTGAGGCTGCGGTTGATCTCGTGCGCGTCTTTCGGCACGATCTTGTGCTATCTGCTCCAGTATGCGCTGCCGTGCCAAGTTGTTCTCCACCTTCTCACGTTTGAGTTCCTCCTGATAACATTTGTTTTGGTGTGAGTATGTTGTGTATTTTTGTGAGTGATGAATTCAAAATCACTTTGATGATCTTTTTGTTATTGTTTTGTCATTGTTAATAAACTCGACGTTTATGACGCTTTTCAGATCGTTCATGAGTTGTACTTCTATCTTCTACTGTCGTTGACTTTGTAACTGTGTATGTTTGACATTTACATAACATTACATCCTTTTGTAAATGTCAAACTAATGCAATTTTAAACCTCACAAAGCCCTGAAATTATGTTGTTAAGAATCATTTTAAGTATTACCCTATTGTTTCGAACTTACCTGAATGTGTTTGAGCTCCTGGTCAGCCTGCCACTTCTTCAATTCAGCCACACCCTGACCGGTCGCTCTCCTCTCCAACTCCTTCTGTCTCTCTAACTGTGTGTGGAAAACCAATTAATAAACTTTAATATTTTTCACACGATGGCACTATATAATTTCAAAATCGAAATTAAATTGAAAAAAGAAGTAAAAAAAAAAATTCCACGAAAAGGTCGGACTCGGTAGTTTAATGGTAGAGCAAAAGCACGGAACACTGACGATGCCGGTTCAAGTCCTGCTCGAATCGAACATTTATTTTCGATCTTTGAACTTTAAAGGTTTTGTAATCAAAGGGCATAATTTCAAATGTGTTCGGCCCATGCCCCAAGGGGGGCGGGGAGGGAGGAACAGCGTATCACACAAGCAAATGAAGCAGAAAACATTACAATGGTCATACTACAACCATCATTTTTTACAATAACTTACGACAGGAAGTATATTTGCTTACTTTAAACTTAATCAATTGACAAATGTTTCTGAAGTAGACAACAAAACTAATTTTTTTATCGAGGATCTCATATGTAAGTACCTCTTCTAAATAAGGCATTTTTAACGGTTTGAGACGAAATGTATTAGTTAATTTATTTACAATATATTTTAAATACGCCCCGACGTTTTACAGGTCAACTATACATATTTCACGTTTAAAACGGTTAAAAATGTTTTAATTGAATGTGGACTATTCGGGCACACGTACCTCTTTCTCTTTCTCAGCCTTCTCTCTCCGTCTAGCCTCGATAAGCTCTTTAGCCCTTTCTACTTTTTCTTCAGCGCTACCAGTAGAAGCGGCTTCTTGTACCGGGTTCTCCTGAAAACGACAAGATAGTGTGTTATGACACAACTGGACAAGAATAGTGTTCGTTGTTGGTGGTGAGGTGAAAGGTGAAACATTTATACACCTAACTAAAATGAGTTGTGGATCTAAATTTGAGCTTTGAAAATACATAGAAACCTAATAATTAGTGTTCTCCAGTTGTGGCAACGCCGAGGGACACTGAACATCAGCGGTGCAATGCTGAACGGCGCGGGCGCCCATCGGTGTAACCAACCGGTGTAATTTAATCCTCATAGACACTTTTTCTTGAGTTTTTTCTACTGTGCATTTTTTTAACTTTTTTTTTTATCTTTTTAAAGTTTCGTGATTATGTAACTAGGACTTTTCGTATGAAATTACAATTTGAATGACTGAATGATAGCGCGCTAGTTGTATGGAATTAACACTAGACTAATAAGGCTGAAGAATGTGTTTAAATGCGCTTATACTGATACGAAAATTGTGTTCGTGTTGGATGCTTTACGATACGTTTTAGGCATTATACCAATAGGAGGGAGAGTTTAGAATTTCGTGTTGCTAATTATTTGTTAGAGTGTATGAACATAACATTAATATTGCAAACAACAAAATAACCTTACCATATATGTAGTAAGCAAATAAATTAACTATTTAATACTAGTCAAACAAAATGAGGAACTACAAAAATATCTATTTCTTTGTAGACTAAGTACTAATTGAATACTTACTTCATCCTTCTGTGTCTCTGTGTCTACAGGAGCATCCCTATGACTTGGTCCTGGTACATCTGCCCCACTCCTCGGCTTCCTTACACAGACATCCCCATCACAGACTACATCATACTCTGTCCCCGAACGGGTCACCTCATGGTGGACTGTTTTGGGTATCTTCGCTGCTGGTCCGGAGGATTCTAAAGAAATAAAACATACTGTCTCTAGATTCCGCGAGTAGTACACATTTAAATAAAACACTTCAACAGTTTAAAACGCGATATATTAGTCTCCCTGTGACCATGGCTGCTGCAAAACATCCGAAACATCGGGCTGAAGTTAAAAATCATTTTCAAATAAGTCTAAGTAATATATCGCGTTTTAAACCGTTAAAGTGTTTTATTTAAAAGAAATATAACATACTAGTTTTGTTCATGGTAAACATCTGGTTTGTTTCATAGGGTGCGAAGGTAACGGTATCCAGAAGAGATAAGAAAAAGGTTTGTTGACAAGAGCTGACAAGAGACAATTCTTCATATACACCTAATGCAACAAGGGACTATACAATAAGTTTATTTTATGATAGAGGTAGACAGACACGCAGGTTCTCTTAGATGAAAATACCCCAAACATATCACATCTAACACAATGTGTTCAGATATTCAACAATTTCGATTAAAAACAAATGCAATGAAACCTCAGTTTTTTTTTCATCTTTAGATGGTGGTTCGAGGTCCGGATGGAATTCCTCCCATCCATTTAATATCCAGATTTTAACATGGAGTCCAACGTATTTGAGAGATATGAATAAATTTATTAAAACATGTTAGCCCTGGTGGAAATCGAACCCACGGCCCAGTGATTAGCTATAAATTTCTACCATTAGACCGACGAGTCAGTTAAACCTACAACCCAAGTGTTGGATTAGTTAGTCAAATAAAACAACAATTACCTGGTTCCGTTGAAACAGGCCTGGGTTCTGCAGGGGAGGCGGTCCTTTCATTTGCACTGGCCTCCGATTGTAGCAGGTTTGTGGTTTGCTCCTTAATATTTTGCTTTGACGTAGACGGCTGTACAGATGGCTTGCCCTTATCTACAAACATGCAATGGTAAGTTTTTTTTACTTGTTGTTTAGAGTATTGTAATAGAAAAAAAAAATAGATTATAAATTGAAAAATATTACGATACGGGCAGGACTGGAACTGGCATTCACAGCGTTCCGTGCTGTTGCTCTAACCAAATGAGCTACCGTGTCCTACAACCTATTGATACATGCACCTCTCGCGCAATGTAATTTCAAAGTTAACACTTGCGTCTTAAAGTTGAATGTTTTGTAGAAAGTTTTCATATTGTATATAAGAAAAATTATTATTAAAACTAAGAATTTAGGATATTATTGATAATGGTAATCAAGAATATACTAAATTATATTGATGATGAAATCAATCTAAACCATTTACTTAAGCAAAGAATTTAAATTATTTATTACAATTTAAATGCTAATGTTTTAAGCTATATATGTACTTACAATGCTCTTCAACTATACGATCTATTCTCTCAGCTAAGTTTTGTGGTTGCACACCAGGGCACACTACTTCAAGTGGTGTCCCATTGCGACCGATGAAAAATAATGATGGTACTGGGACAAACTGATCTGATGAAGAGTTAAGGTAATTTCTGGCTAGACGTAAATAACTTATTAGAGCTTACTTATACAAAGGTAACAGAGGAAAATTCATTTACTTCTTCATATTCTGAGTCAATGTGAATCAGAAATTAATAACTTTATTTAGCTTAAAGATATTAAGTAAAAAAAATATTGGCACATGCTACCTATATAAATCAGGAATGTTTACATTCAGGCACTACCATAATTTTAAAGGATACAAATTTGGGCAAAGTATGTGTAATTTTCTGAGCCACTCTTTAACTTGATAGCAAGGAAGTTATTCTCATCAGCTAACCGCTTTAAAACTGCTCCATCGTCTATCGTTGTAGCCAATTCTTTTGTAAGATCATTATCACCTGGAAATTTAATGCAAAGTTACAACAATAAGACTAACAAGAAGTTCACCAGTTTTAATTATATCACCTATTACATTAATTTCTCAATTGTGGTGTTTGTACATAATAATGTTACATAAATAAATAATTAAATAATAAATGAATTAAATGGTTTTTTAAGAGCTACATATATAGTTATTGAAATAAATTTTTGGACTTGGGCTCATTTATCATGCAGCTTGAGCTAATTAATAAAAATCAGTGTTAAACTAAACACATGATAACATATTGTAAAATTAACTTTGTAGGTGTAATGTTCCAGATGCAAAGCTAGCATGTAACTTTTTTGGGTGTTCAGTCAGTAGCAATGGGATCGATATATATTAATTAGGTACATAAAAATAATTTATATCTTTCCATTCCTTGCAGAGCATGCATTGAAATAATACAAATCTTATTTATAACTTTGAGATTAAACAAACATATTCTCAGTCTGAACGATCCACCTTCAGAAGTATTTAAAGGATTAAATATAAGTACTTAATATCAAAAATGTAGTTATTTGTTAGAGTAAAGGTTATCACAGCTCCAAGCTAATGAATGACGTAATAATTGCACAAAAAAGGACAAATATGAATATATTTTACTATTATTCATTATACAGGTATTAATAGACAATTCTACGTCCCCAAAATTTCATTTACCTTCGACAAAAACCACAAAAATAGCGTTTTTCTGTTTCGATAGTGTTACCGCTTCAGCGATTGTTCCTCCAAACCAATGCATTTTGGGAGTACGTTTTATTCAAGTTTTCCACTATAGTTATAAACTTGAAACGTTAATTCAATGTTTTTTAAACTATTTCTTTTGTTATTGCGGGACAAAAATATTACATTTAGGACATGACACAACAAATTTTGACAGTTCCCATATGTGACGTGTTTTACTTTTTTCTTGTCATCAAACATCAAACGAATGTTTAAAGTACAATGAATTCAGTCTATAGTAGTGCCTACAAATAATTGTGTTTAAAATAAGTTTCCGTAACTTTGTGTATATTAGATATAATAATAAATAAGAAGTAATATGAAATGTAATAGTACTATTTTTAATAAATATTGTCTATGACTAGCATGTGACCTTGTCGGACCAACCTTGGTATTAAATACATAACTCTACTCAATACAAGATGGCAGTCCTTGTAGAATGTTCATAAAATCTACTTTTTTTTTGACCATTCCTTCTTCAGTTAAGATAGAGGTAGCTTAGTTGAATCTTTAAAAAAATTGGTTAATAATTGAATAAACATTTAAATATTTTTTCATGTCTATATTTGATATTAGGATAACAGTACTAAATGTAGAATGATGAGACATAGTTCAATACAACAAAATAGATTTAGTTTACATTAATGCGTCCATTTGTCAAATCTATATCTATACTAAAACTAAACTGAAAGTTTGTTTGTTTGTTTGAACGCGCTAATCTCAGGAACTACTGCTTCAAATTAAAAAAAATATTTTTGTGTTGGTTAGAGCATTTATCGAGGAAGATTATAGGCTATAAGGAAGGTATGACTAATAGGAGCGAAGAAACAGCGGGAAATGTGAAAAAAAACGGGGAGAATTATTTATTATACATGTAAGTTTCCGTAGCGTACGCTGCGAAAACGGTTTAATACCAAAATATTATGAAAGAATGATTACTCTTTACTTGATCGTAAAAAAAGTCCGCGACGCTATATGTCTTTGTTCTAAGATTATCTTACACGAACGATGAGACGCGGATGAAGTGGGTAAAAGCTTAAATTTATAGAGTTAAACAAGCAGTTTGCAAAAACAAATTCGATGCCCAAAATAACTATTTTACGCGGACGAAGTCGCTGACTCAGCTAGTAACGAATATTTACACAAGCGCTTTCTTCTGCAGTACTTAACTATTAAAAAAGTTATAAAGTTACTTATCATCGTACACAAATATTTATGTACTAGGATGGGTAAATAATCCTAATTTAGACAAACCTTAAAAGATTTTGTTTTTTCTAATTGGACGTCAACAGTCCTCTAATGAGATTTCACTCATCTGCTACCAGCTTTATAAATAACCAGAAGGCAATTAACCAATTTGTTACCAAACGCTGACAACACCACGCTCGGCTTCCCGTGTTTTATTGCACTGGCAACATTTTAGCGTCTCTTTGAAAATGAAACCGAAAATTGCGTTCTAAAATTGAAATGAGCCGCGAAATGCTGCGACGGTTTCGCGCCTTTTGAACTAAATATGGCTGACTGACAGCTGCGCCGTTTGTGTCTCGGCCGAATGCGAACGCAGTTTATTTTACTCATTACAACGTAAAAATTAATACTGTCTATAATCATTTAAATAAAAAAATTAAAAATTTTAGTAAATTATTTGAAAATACCCTACGTAAAGTGAAAGTCGGCAAGTAAAAATATTTTCAAATAAGTTTAACTAATATATCGGTTTTAAACGGTTAAAGTTTTTATTTAAATGTTGTTGTATCTTTGACGAAGAAAAACTTTATAATATTAATCGTATAAAACCATGCACCATCTATAACTGGCAAGACAGTATCTATCTACTTATAGCCGAATCGTTTATTTTAAGAGCGACTTTGTTTTGAAAAGGAACTCTCTATAAACATCAAATGTGTAGTATACAGCAAAATAAAAAATTGTGTAAACATTTTTCGCACCCGACACCACTTCTATCTGTACTTTTGCTTCTATATTACTTTTCTAAAATGCATAATTTCGTATCAAGCTATTTATAACGGACTGCCGGTCTCATGGGGTTTCATACCACGACAATAGGAAGTGCGGATTAGCTTTATGCACTACCGCTACTCAATCAGTCACAGATTTTATCTTTAAAAAAATTCTCGTGGTTTGCAGTCATGTGTATTCACCACTAGACCAACGAGGCAATCCTAAAAGACAGCTAATCCTAATTACAAGTCTAGAACTAATGTCGCTTATTAAATACCTAGAGTAGAGTAAGAGTAAAAGATCGGCGTCAATGCATCGCCATCGCCAAACGTCAAAAAGCCCGCCCATTCCAATCTGTCAAGATGACAGGCCGACTCATCGTTCCAAATACAAACGCGATCGCTCGTTAGGCTTTGACGACTTCGTTAATTGTTTATTTGGCTCTCGGCCAAGAAATTAAATGTCTCCGAAGTAAATCGACCATTTTCCCGCCTCAGCCTGTAGTGACAGTATAATCGGTATTGGCGGACCTTTTAGTATCATTTATAACATGTGTAAACGGAAATCCTTTTAAAGCCTATTAGTAAAACAGGCGTAGCAAATAAATTCTCTTTTTTTTTCAATTTAAATATACAGAAGTATGTACATGGATTAAATTTTAATATGGAACTGTTGAAAAAATACTGCAGACATTTTTTAATATGTAATGAAAGTGGATAGAGTATGCATACAGAACATAATCATAGATTACAGATAAATATTTAAATTAAAAACAGATTATATTCAGCGCTTTGTTTTGACATTTTTAAAACAATATGGTTTTTTAATCGGAAGATTTTGGCTTTATTTTGGCTTAGTATGATACACCTAAACTATATATTGATGTTATTTTTTTAACGTTTAACGTCTCTCGAATAGAGATTTTTAAATTTAGTTTCCGTAGAAGAAAATTCTATTCTAATATTTTTTACTCGTTCAATTCCTTTAACGGAATTTTCATTTTACAAACGTACAGAACATGTTGTTTGCTGTTAGTAATGTAGCAATACAAATAAATTTAGTTCCTTTTCACGATACATTGATGGCGCGGCATGCGCACAGAATCTATGTTAAAATTCCAATCAGAGAATGTCGGGGTAATTAATTAACACTTCAAAGTTGTTTAAATTCTTTAAAATGTGTTTAAAAGCGGTATTAGGGTCGCCGTTATATACATGTCGTTCTCCTACTTGGGGAATGGGACAACGCGTTTATGTTTAAGGTTCTATTAATTTTTTTACCGACTTCAAAAAAGAAATTGCTTATTTTGGTCGTGATTTTTTAATGTTTGTATATATTTACAGGCTAGAAGGTGGATCAGACTTGTGTCCACAGTCCGACTGAAAGATTTATTATTCACTAGCTGTGCCAGCGACTTCGTCCGCGAGAATCGTTATTTTTGGCATCCGAATAAGTTTTTGCAAGCCCCGTCATTTTTATAAACTTAAGCCACAATGTCGGTCGCGTCCCTTCCCGTCGTTCTTGCTAGTTAACCTTAAAAGCTATAGCGTCGCGGATTTTTTTTTAAATCACTTATAGGGAAACCATTCTTTCATACACAATTTTTAGGTATCTTGAACCGTTTTGGCAGCGTACGCATCTGAAACCTACAGAGATGAAAAAATTTCCCCGTTTTGTTCACATTTCTCGCTGTATCTTCGCTCCTATCAGTGACATTGTAGTGTGTTATAGTCTATAAAACTTATCCGATAAATGCTTACCAACACAACACGATTTTTTCAATTCGAACCCGTAGTTCCTGAGATTAGCGCGTTCAAACTGAAGGGTCTTTTAACGGGCAAGTAGTTGATCAGACTTCTGTGCCCTGCCTGACCGAAACAATTTTATGTTTCCCTGGGATTCGAACCCAGGACCTCTCGCGCTTAACACAATGCTAGGCCAACACGTTTAACCATTTGGCTACAGAGGCGGTCTACAGATGTGTGTCCGATAGACAATACAAAAATGCTAAAATCTAAAATAAATATAAAAGTGCAAATTGATATTATATACCTTCATATTTAGATATTAAAATTTGATGACAATTTGGTCGATTTCGTCATTCGAAATATTTTTTTGTCAAATCGATATCCACTAAGGGCGACAGTTCAAGAGGGTCGCGGACCCCCGATATCATAATGCTTAGCTACGGAACCAAGTATTAACAAATTATACTTAGTTTTGCACCATAGAGTTAAATGTGTTTAGAATAACGCAGCACGATGTAAGTAACTATTTGTAGGAATTATATTTTTCGTTTTAATACAGAACTAGTTAGGTCTTTAAAACGTCAGTGGGTCATATTATAATTTTAATAAAAAACTTTGAACGGTTTAGAATGCGACATGAATTAGTTCAACTTATTGACAATCGATTTTAACTATAGCCAGACGTTGCAATTGTTTTTTAGTCAGTTAAAATATTTGGTATTTACGTAGGTTAGCGTAAATGTAAATATGGGGAGGGAGAGGTCTTTAACCACTGAACATACTTATATTATTTTATAAATTACCTGGAAGAAATCGCTGTTTAGCGATAAGGCCGCCCTTTATTTGTAAGCTAGTTCATAAGTTTTTATTCATGTTTTTTTTGATAAATTGTGGTTCTGTAAATAATAAAGCTATATAAATAAATAAACTTTCGCGTTTTAAACCATTAAGATTGCTTTTTTATGTAAATATTTGTGGTTAAAATATATGTGTTTTCCGAGGGTCATTAGATGTTTCATAACTCTACAAACTGTTGTAAAGCCTCAATTAAGCGTGGCTTGTGGAAATCGAAGCAATAATTTGTTTAACCAATAATCAATTGTTGGAAATGATAAAAAGTATACCGGAAATTATAAATTGTGGATAGTATAATAAATAAAAATAGGAAAAATACAATAACACAATCTTTGACGGGCTCATAGTAATGGTATCAATGTATGGCTACAATTACAGCGGCTACATTATCTACGGGTCGTGAATTCGATCTAATCTCATTAAATACAGTGTAAACTCTGTAATAAAATTTTTGGCATTAACTTTTGTTCGTCTGCGCAGAAAACTAGTTTCATAAATTAGATCAACAGATGGCGCTAGTGTAGCAGTTTTTCCTTTGACTGTGGTCGGGCCGTAGTTAGGATAATTTATAAATAAAATTGAAATATTCTACCTATACTAATAGCAAGCTGAAAAGTTTGTTTGGTTGATTGAACGCGCTATTCTCATGAACTGGTTCGAATTAAAAATATTTTTGTGTTGGTTAGAGCATTTATCGAGGATGGCTTTAAACATCGCACGGTGACTAACACCAGTGGGAATAGCGGGAAATATGAAAAAACGAGGAAAATTATTATTCATCTGGGTTTCTGATGCGTACCTACGCTGCGAAAACGGTTCCAGTTACCCAAAACCCGTGAAACTTTGTCTATCTTTTAAGATTAACTTGAGAGAGCGACGGGACGCAATCGACGTTGTGGCTACCAGCTTATTTTATAAAGATGAAGAGGAGGTTTGCAAAAACGAATATTTGGATGCCCGAATGAAGTAATTATTCTAACGGACGAAGTCGCAGACACAGCTAGTAAACTTATGTTGCAACTGTTAATGATTACTGTATGTTTCATTAATTTTGATTAACCAATAGGTAATTTACAAACAAAGGAAAGGCTATCATTATTTTGACGTAACGTGTAATTTCGAAAATACACAGACTTAACAAAGGGGCTGATTGTTAGTAGATAGTCATTATCGAATTAATATTGATCTGTGTTTTTGTTTGATCAAATATGTCTACTAGGTATCCTCGCACAATACTATTAAACTTATAACAGCCTCCGTGGTGCAGTGGTTTGACTTGTATTGCCTAAAACGAGTCATGGGTTTGATATCCGGAAACAGTACTGTCTGTAATTTATGTGGGTACAATTATAAATAAAACACTTTCAATCGTTTGAAACGTAAATGTTACACTTACCTCAACTTTTAAACACGCTTTGCAAGAGCCATGTTCCTCCCGTGACAGTTTAAATTAACTTATTTGAATTTTATCCAATCTCCTTATCTATATGTATATAAAAATGAAATTAATTTTTTATCTGTATCTTACTTACTATTGTTGCCATAAAAATCGTAGGCCAGAGATGGTTTCGAAATAAATTACAAATGTCATTGCATATCAAAATATTAACTTATGACAAATTATAATCGAAGATTTATCCCCAACTTGGGGGAGCTCACGATAACTGGCCAAGTTTAATGGATCGCGTCAATTTGCGAGCGGAACGAGACCGGAAACCACGCCCCTTCCGCGATGTCAACGCGACAGCCCGCCAAAGTGTAACCACAGACTGTGTTTACTAATATTTCCTTCTTGAAATAGAGACGAAAAAGGTTTTTTATCGTCTTTTTGCATTATTTTGATAAATTGATTACAGTTCAGGTTAACAAAATGCTTTTAAAATGCAAATAGGCACGATACCAAACAATAGCTGACTTTTAATTTTTAAGATTCTTATACTACTTACTACTACTAATCTAAATCAGTATGTGTGTTAAATAAATGTAGTCAATATTACTTTTTTGTTTCACAGTATTTATTACATGGATAATTGAGTAAAGGAATATCCTATACCTTTACTTTACTAAATTAAAGAAGGTATTTTATAAAGAAAACTAAACTATTTTCCAGTGTAAATTAAACAAACAAACATATAGAAATAGGACGACTCTATCCTGACCTAGCAGGCAGACACTTTCGTAGTTCTTAGTCAATAGTACCTAAGGATGAAAATATAATGTTAATATAAATACATTAAATTTAAAACGTAAAATGAATGACTGAACACTCGAAATAATTAACAACATTATAAAATCAAAGGTTATTCCACATGATGGCACTATATAAATTAATAAACGATTTAAAGTTGCCCCAGAGCAACAGCACGGAACGCTGTGGACGCCGATTCAAGTCCTGCTCGTGTCGTATTTTTCTCAGTTCATTATTGATTTTAATTTTGAAAAAAACATGTTTTATAACAAATATCGACAGGCAAAAGATGATACACTGCTGTCTGAAGACATTTTTAAGTTTTCCTGAGGAACCTACTTGTCGTTTTTTGGAGATGTTAAAATTTAATTTACGCATATGTAAGATACCTACGTCCTGGTAGGTGTGTAACATTGTGGTTATTATTTATCAAAATCGATACAGCAGTTTATGCGTGAAAAAAAACTCTCGAAATCATAACAATACTATGAATTTAACAATAACACTTCGCCCGCGTCATAATTTTTCCGCCCTGTCAGAATCATCAAGACTCCGTTAGTCGTAACGCGCGCTTTTGACAAGCGTGGCAAAAATAATTTTCCAACATATCACTTGCCAAGGGAAACTGTGTCTTAATGCATTCAAATAAGGTTTCTTTCTAATTATTAATTAAGGTGTAATGTTTTTGGGCTCAGTTATCAATTATTTCCTTTAATTTCTGAGTGTGCAATTGTAAACCCTTTTGCTAATACTAATAGAGTCTAGATTGCTAAATTTAGGATACAGAAGTTGAGACACGAGATAACATTTACAACTAAAACTAACGATTCTAACAATCATAATATTGTGTGAAGACACAATCAATTTATATGTTAATTAAATATATACATAGTTGCCTCTGAAAAGGAAGCCGTTCAGCTACGTTGGTACTAATATCCTACCACTGATATTCTGAAAATCCCACAGAGGCCGAGCTAACGCAAACTAATTTTTTTGACATTTTGTGTAGGTATTATACACACAAACACTGAAATTGTAATAAACAATACTACCCTTTTCCATAGAAGTTCTTACTTACATTTTTTTTTACTTATTAGTTGCACGTTAGTTTCTTGTTTAAGACCTAGTAATTATAAGAAATTCGTGGGTACATTGTTTTTGAAACGTTGGTTTTGGTTTGCTTGCTTCATTTAATTTTTAAAAATTTTTTTTTTTTTTTTCTTTTCCTAACAGTAAATTACAATAAATTCGTGTCGGAAATCGAGCCCAAAACCCCCTAAACCTTTTTTCCCCCGGGGGCCCCCTCATAGATTTAGGAACGATAGGATTGAGTTGTAAGCAAGCGATGAGATCTCTCTCAATGGAGTTATCGTCTACTAAATAGATTATTTAATAATGTTAAATAATGAAAAAAAATACTATTATAAGAAAATAGGTAAATTTTAAAAAAAAACTTAACGGTTTAAAACGCGATATATTAGTTAAACTTATTTGAAAATATTTTTACTGGGATGCTTTGCAGCAGTCATGGTCACGAGGAGACCGTTTAATATCTCGTTTTAAACCGTTAAAGTGTTTTATTTAAACGTGTACTACTAACGTAAACTATTTAAATTATATTTCAATAGGTATAATATAATTTCAAATATGCACTACAAAAGTATGTTTTTAACTCATGGTATTTCAATTACAAGACAGTAGATACAATATTTCAGATCAAACCCCAATTTAGTTCATGAATAAAATATTATTATGATAAACGCGACAACATTAAGTGTCAAACGATAACCGGATTATTCGAAGCGTGGTAACACTGGGGTATCATCGTTTGAATAGAGAATACTGGCCGCTAATGAAAGAAATTTAAAAAAGAACTTCGCGCTCCATTAACAACGACCAATCAGGGCTCTAGTTCTTGATTGCGGGGCGGGTCTGCCAACATTAGTCAACGAAGAGAACTTCGAAACGCAATAACGGAATACTGTTGGCTCTTTCACACGTATAGTAATTTGGAGTGTAGAACAAGATGGAGCGTCTGATTAAATTTGGAACGGTACACAGCGTGTTTATTTAATTTCCCGCTCATATTAACGTTGTTATGGATTTATGTGGGGGTCCGTAATGGCGCGATACAATTTTAGGATTAATGACTGGAAATCCGATTTGTTAAGTCGCTTGTGGATTTATTTTAATCAGTTTATACTTTTAATGTGGAACTGTAATATTACGCTAGTAATGAAGGGGCAACATAAATGTTCGATGTATTATGGGAAATAGAATAATATTGACTTGTCGGTCTAGTGGTTAGTATGCTTTACTGTAGATAGTGAGGTCCTAGGTTCGAATCCTCAAGAAAAATATTTGCTATTACTAGGAGAATTTTAGTAGTACGGAGTTTGGAAGTAAAAATATAATGACTATTCTTCAGAACCTGTTGAACTGCCCTTCAGTTTTGTCACAAAATTTAAAAAAAAACCCTATCTTACGAATATTCAAGATAGGTATCGTATTAGCAACTTCAGTTACAACGTAATTTACTTACCTAAGCTAACGATTTTAAACTTTTAAAAGTATTCTAATAAAAGCGTAGTAATACTCGCGTAAGCCACAGTCAATTGTGAGATGAATTAAAAATCTTTGAAAAAACGTGGATGCCAGTTCAAACCTGCCCGTTGTCAATATTCTTCAATTTAAATAGATTTTTCTCTTACCCAATGCTATCGTTTACCGTGACGAATAAACACTGGACAAACTACCCGCAGATTGAATCGACACTAAAAACGTTATACCCGATTTCCTTGCGGTTTTCACGGAATCGTCGAGAGCGAATTTCGTATTCACGGTACGAAAGCAATTATCACACAACGAGCTCAGGGAAGCGGATAATTCGATGCGAATAATTCATCCATCATAGCGGTGATGTCAATAATGATCCATTGTTCTCGTTTTATAGTTTTAACTAGCGCGTCTCGCTTACTTCGCTTGACGTACTAATTCACTGCACCATTCTTGGTTTTTGCCCAATATTCGTAATATATATATATAATGATTAGTAAAGATTAGGAAAGAAATTTGAGAAGATACGTTAAAAAGTCTACATTTAGTACTAGTTCCCAAATCATGTTCGTAGAACGAAGAAGACCTAGAAGAAATTCGCTGCCGTTCCTGTTATCACCAAGGTTTATAAAAGTCTTCACGCATTTATGTAAAGTGTATTTTTTCTAACTTCGCCTTTTTTAGTAAACAAAAACAAAATTAAAATAAAACACTTTAACGGTTTAAAACGCGATATATTAGTACAAATACGTAATAATATATTGGTAGCATTACGAATATATCGCGTTTTAAGCCGTTAAATTGTTTTATTTAAATGTGTACTACAGTACTACCCGCGTAAACGATAGACAGTATTTAAAAACACAATTTACATTAAATCGTGGTTTTCTCACAACGTTAACATTGAATTACGCTAAAAACACTTTGTGACACTGGATTATATATTAAACCTTAAATTCACTAAGTAGAAGCTACAATTCCATGCTAAAATTAATAAAAATCATAAAAATGAATTTACGCAAATTCAACGACAGTAGAAGATAAAAGTCCTACACAATTTATTTAAGCAATCAGGTAACATAACTTAATTAATATTTTACCTACATTTCCCAACATTACATTACACGACAGATATTAAAGTACCTACTGTAGAATCAAGAATAGGAAAATATTTAAAATACGATTCTAAGCCTTTCAGCTAAGTAGTTATAATAATTCAAGGCGCAAGCGCAATTTGGGAGGCTAATGCAAGTCTAGCCTGTGAAATCAGCACGAGACTAGAATCAAGCGTCATCGTCAAATGTCCACTTCGGAACGAGTTGTGTGTCGTGTTTTAAGACGGACTGAATTTATTATTTCGACGTTTATTCAAATGGCATGTCTAGATGTCGCTCTGTTAGGTTTTAACTATTTATATAGTCTTGCATGGGTGCGATGCTGATCTATACTAATATTATAAAGCTAAGGGGTTTGTTTGTTTGTATATAATAATAGTCTTAAGAACTACTGGTTCAATTTGATTTTTATGTTGGAGTAGGTACATCAGGCTGCGATCACTACGTGCGAATAAACAGTGAGAAATATGCAATAAAGGGACAAAAATATGTATCTTTGGGTTTATGTTATCCTGGTAAAAAGTACGTTTTAGATTATGTTGGGCAGTTATATTGCATGCACCTATAGGGATAGACACCGATAGTGACTTTATTTTACACTAAACAGGTAGGTACGTAGTGATGAGAATATTGTTCTTCTATCACATGACCGCCTCCGTAGCTAAATATGGGGTAAAGACTAAGTTTAGTTTAGTTAAGGTTTGAATCCCGGGAAGACTGTAAGAAGTTTATTTCCTTTCTGCTTAGTGATTCTTATTCCATTTGTTTTAATTATTTATATAAGTTTGTATCTAACATAAAGGGAACACTAACTACTCGAAACTTATACGTGTGTTATAGTTGTGTTTCATTTATATTTTCTTACTTAATTTATAAAATTCTCCTGAAATGTATTATAGTGAATTCATCTATTTTATTGCAACTTTTAACGGTTTAAAGCATTTCGGATGCCGTGACCACGCGCCGCATCGAATTAAAAATAAATTAAAGAATAAGTTATGTTTACCAACATTAATATTTAAAAGCTAGTCTGTTGTTAGGAAGCAACAAAAGTTTGTGGCTCTAATTCATCGTCGGTCAAGGGAAATGGCCTCAATCAATTTAGGCGGGGTGGCTGTGGAGAGGGACAAATTGTCCACTAATGGCTGTACTCTTGGGGTAGCATTCACTATGGACAGTGTACTGGCAACACGAGAAAATCGTGAAGATTTTTCTCTTTACGCCAATGGCAGTATGACACAAGTAGACTTCTAGAAGGGGTCGTTGGTCTAATGGTAGCAATGTAGATTTAATAATCCAAACCACCGTCCACAGATGGAACAGCCGTGAAGCTTAATCACGTTACAGATTATATATAGATTTCCGAATATCCTAAACAGCATTAATTAAAAAAAAACTTATATTTAGGTATTAGGGGTTTTAAATGCAAAACTGTACTTTATAGGTATGTTTATCAAAGACGTCGATTCGTAAGAATAAACTTCAATATAGGTTCAAAAAGTCTTCAAAACTAACTTGAAATATTGTAATTTTCCCACGTTGAAGTACATAAGATCTAGTATTGTCTATTATTTACGCGACATCTAAAGTAATTAACGCCGGATAGTAGTTGAAATTTACTTATATATTTTGCATTTAAAACCGTCAACAGCACAAAACGCTGCGGATGTGGTTTCGAGTCCGGCCTGCATCAGAGTTTTTCATCTAAAATAAATATTAAAGCTATAAACTACCTAGATATCTGTTGTGTATGTGTGTTCATATATTTGGCGGAAACAAACCCAGAATTACAACATAAATTATTCGATACTAAAGAAAGCACAAGACGATAAACTTGTACAAAGTGCTGACACTGGCAAAACATTCTGATCACCAACAATTACCACTGTTCGCTCACTAAATTTCTTCATCTATCCCTTTCTAACGTACGTACAAGATCTAATGCCATCTCGCGCTTACAAACCTCGAAGTGGATCTTAATCATTCCATATTCAAACTAAAAGGAAACAAAGTTAACGACAGAACAACAAGAAACAGTTCTATTTTCAAAGTGGATATAGTCTGTTTCAGAACGCCACTGTTGTGTAAAAAGGTGGATTCTAAAATAGGTTTTATATGAAGAAAACAAGGTTTACATTAGAAATGCAGTAGATAGGAATGGTATCTTTTCGACCGCGATGCAAGAAGAATACAGTGATATTACAACAGAAGTAATAAAGCTTATGTTCGCCTGACAACGTTGAGCATTAATAAAATAAAATTACACTTCGTCTACACCCCGTATGTGGGCGTGTCGACGTCGATAGCTTAGAAGTGCGAGTACATCACTACGATGTCGCAGTGAGCGGACGCGGCGCGTGTTCCTTTTTCAAATTTTTAATTTCGTTTTGTGCCAGCCAGTGCTATACAACTTTCTTTTATTAGATAGTGACATAGATAATAATTGTAACAAATTGTAGACTATAATAAAAGTGTGTGCAATGGATTCCGAAACGCAAACGAAAAGGAAACAGCCCAAGCCATTTTCTATAGAATCTATCATCGGGACGGATAGAAAATCACCTGAAATCGATATAGAGAATAATATTTCAGACTTATCTAGACAGTCCGATGATGATGATAGGAATGAACAAATGAAGTTCTATTTCAATGGACCGTTTTTACAGCAACGCGTAAACTTTCCGTTTTTACTGGGTTATCCTGAGCCGTGGCTGTCGAGGATGTTTGAGGGGCAACGAGAAAGAGAAGATGAGAAGAGAGAGAGTCCGGTTAGTGTTGGTAGCGAGGAGAGCGATGGTGCTGATGATAATATTCAGGGTAAGAGCTCTTTTTCAAAAAGGATATTCTTGTGCTTTTAAAAAATAAATAAGAGATAATACGTAGGTACTTTATTTTAAACGTAATTGGCTATAATAAGAATATATATAAGATAGAATACCTATACAGTTTTAATTTGTATTTTGTTTGATTGTTGAACGAATTAAGCTGCAATTTATCTATTTTTTTTTAAATTTATGTCATAGCTCTTTATGTGCATTTAATAATATTGAAATATTTATTAGCGATCTCGATTCGTTTGTGAATAAACTTCAATATAACCATAGAATTCAACCTGAAACAGTCTCATTTTCCCAAGTTAAAGTACGCAAAAGCTATCTATAATTTACTCGAGTAGGAATCTAATCATCAATCTACTTTTCTACGATCCGACGTGTTTATGTAGATTTAAAATAGATTATTCCTATATTTCCTATTTAAAACCGTTATGAGTTTATATACACGAGATCTAATATTACCTACACACGTTAGATTTATTGATGGAGAAACAGCACAGAACGATGTGGACGTGGTATCGAGTTCCACCCGCGTCATTATTTTTAATCTAAAATAAATTTTAAAGTTATAATTATTATAGTTTTGAAGAAAGTTATCCGTGTATGTTTGTTCGTGTTGCAGAAACACACTCTGTGTTTATTTTATTTATTAACATTTGATTGCACAGAATAAAATAAAAAATACAAACGAGACATACAAAAAATACGGTGTGCAATGGGCGGTTTTATCGCTAATAAGCGATCTCTTCCAGGCAACCAGTATTTCCATTGATAATTGATACATTCTTAACTTGACCCAAATGTGACTTCTTCGTGGATGAACGGTCCAAAATATTTAAAAAGTTGTCTGCCACCTCATATAACTTATTTTAATATAAAACTGTAAATTCATACAAGTTAAGGTTCAACAATAAATAAGGCGAATTAAGGTTCGGCTTTGACCGTTTTAATTGTATAAATAAACAAACAAATAGATAAATTGGCTTTTGACATACCAATTATCGTTCACGAATGTTGAATTTAATACACTCTAAGGGCCGTTTGTTTTTTCAAACCCAGCGGGGAAAACCTTGGGAAAGGGGTGTGTGGTTTGGTATCTTCTAATTTTACACTTACGTGCAGAAGACTAGCGTAGTAGTTTTTTACTTTGTCAGAGACATCCTCCATCTTTAGTCTCCCCGTGACCACGTCTGCTGCAAAGCATCCGGAACGTCGGGCCGCAGTTAAAAATAATTTTCAAACAAGTTAAAGTGTTTATTTAAACTGTACATTGGAGTAAAATGGTTATAAATCAGTTAAATTTATCACGGGCAGGACTTGAACAGTGTTCCGTGCTATTGCTCTAACCAATTCCTACCTGCCAGTCCATAATCTGTTTTTAATTTATATATCCATCATTAAAAAATAAAGTTTTCATTCATTACGTATTTAATTGACATAATAATTTTTAACACAAAATTGTAATAATTATTACAAGTTTTCTTACATAAAATATTTTTCCCGCAATAAAACCTATCCAGATCATCTGCTGTTTTAACTGACATTTTTAATATAAAATGTTCCACTATTCGCTTTATTATTAACAAATGACTACTACACTACAACTAGAACAAATATCTATTGACAATTTGTACCTTTTAAATAAAACACTTTAACGGTTTAAAACGCGATATATTAGTTAAACTTATTTGAAAATGATTTTTAACTTTGGTCCGACGTTTCGGAATTCGGATGCTTTGCAGCAGCCGTGTGTCCCCGTGACCACGTCGGGCCACGTTAGCTGCTGCAAAAATGTTTTTCTATGCTAAATTTAAAGTCTACTACTCGCGTAAACTATAGACAGTATTTAATTTGTACCTTCTAGGTTCAGTAAAGTTTTCTACTTTAATCAATATAAAATGTTTTTTATTAATGATAGAGGACGACTGACAGACATGTGGTTACTCTGAACCCCAGCCTATAGCACTCTAGAGGCATTGTCGACCTTTTTTCACTATAGTTAGTGAAATCCCGTTTCCCCCTCGTGGGGCATGGGGCAAACACATTTTCGTGTTCGTTTCACTGATCGGTTCTTTAAACGGCAAGTAGTCGATCAGATTACTGTGCCCTGCTCGACGGAAACAATTGTTTGTTCCCGGGATTTCGAAGCCAGGACTTCTCGCGCTTAATGCCAAGTTTAAGCATTTGCCTACAGAGGCGGTCGGTATTTTGAATTTGGACATTCGGAAATACTACAGACTAAAACCGAACTTGATTAAACTTCACGGCTTTTGTGTGGACGGTGGTTTGTGAGTTGTGACCCGGGCGGAATTTCTATATTGCTACCTACCACTTAAAGCGTCTACGTGCAAGCCAAAGTTTTCCATTATCCTTCTTTATTACAATATGATCGGTTGGGTATTAAAAAAGATTTTTGAGTACCTATTAGAAAAGAAAAATTGAATAATACCTAATTATCAAATATACCGCCTCTGCTAAATGGTTAAACGTTACCTAACATTTACTTAAGCGCAGCAAGAGGTCTTGGGTTCAAATCCCGGGGAAACAATTATTTCGGTCGGACCACAAAAGTTTGATTAACTACTAGGCTGTAAATAAAACTGCTCAGTGAAACTGCGTTCGCTCCATGTCCCACGGGAGGGAAACTTACTTCTTTAACATAAAGTTATGAAGGTAGGAATAAATTGTTTCAATGATTAGGAAATTGAAATAACCCGTAATATGTGTCTGTAATTGTTTTATTTTTAGAACTTTTACCGGTTTAAAACGCGAAATATATTCGTTATATTGTTTTTATTGATTTTAACCTGACGTTTTGGATGCTTTTAGAGTGCACACCTGAAATGTCTGGACGTGGTTGAAATTAATTTAAAATTGATTGTTTTATATTTTATTTAAACACTAGGTTTTATTTAATGTAATAAACTCTATATGAGG
The DNA here is from genome assembly GCA_963661955.1 of Leptosia nina. Lineage (NCBI taxonomy): Eukaryota > Metazoa > Arthropoda > Insecta > Lepidoptera > Pieridae > Leptosia > Leptosia nina. The sequence goes on from CAVLEF010000011.1 coordinate 1,255,743, forward strand.
CGTAAACTACTATATAATATACCTACTATAATCATAGGTAAATAGGTACTCTGCTGGCGCTGATACGAAGTGTCTCTTATCGTTCAGTAAATAAATAAATAATTTTTACATCAATTAGGTAACATCATGGAACCCATAGTCTTAAATTTATCCTAATGTTCTATAGAGATTAGATTATTCAAACAACGTTTGTTGTCAACATAAAATGCCAACAATATTTCACACTTATCGTAAGCAGATCGATACAATTTGTGAAAAATCGTAAATCCCCAATTAGGGATGCCCCGTTGAAATTATCGGGTTCCGTCACGCCACTACAACGCATCTGTACCGTGAAATTATTTGAATCGCGAACGGCCTCTTTAGACCTCGACTGCCGTGCGAAATGACAGCTGACAATTGACAAAGGAAACTGTCAAATTATCAAATAGAAAAAAACGACAACAAACTAAATATGAAGTTTCAATAATTGATTTTGATCGAATGCAAATACTTGAACGAACTAATACATCGTAATATATCGTATCGAACTTAAAATAATATATTGTTTGTAGAAGTCGCACCTAGGACTTCTTGTGCTAACAACAATTTTAACATTGAAATTTGTAAGTTGAGTTATCAAAGAACATAAATATATTTATAGATTGCATATTATTGATTCAGTAACGCGATAATTAAAAACGAAAGCTCTAATCCAAAGGAGACAATAAATTGATTCGGTCAAACAAGACACAGAATTAGATCAACTAATTGCACGTACTTAGAATTGATCAGTAAAACGGATATAAAAATGTGTTCGCCCCATATATGTCGTAAAACAATAGACACCTTTTTTCATATATTTTTATTATATAACTAGCTGTGCCTGCGACTTTGTCCGCGTGGAATAGTAAGTTGGGGTAGAATTTTTAATTATTTAGGCTGTTTATTAATGTATGTAAGGGCGCATTTAAGGCAGCCAATCTATGTTGTTAGTGCTACTTTGCCGCTACACTCTCACCTCACATAACTCCTACTCTAACTTCCACTCTCCTTTCTACACTCGCTCCCACTCTCCCTCTCACTCCCACTCCCGCTCATATTCCCAAAAAGCCAAAGAAGAAAGTTTCATTGTTCTACTTCAAACCACATCAATCAATCAATTTTCATACAAACTTTTATTCCCTTTTTAACCCTTTTTTGGCATTGAAAGCCTATGTCCTTTGTCAGGCTCTAAAATTTCTGTGTTTCATTTAAATCAGTTCAGTAGTTTTGGAGTTAAAGCCGGACAGACAGCGAGTTACTTTCGCATATATAATATTATAGTATAGAAGTATAGATATAGATGGATTTTTATACAATTCGACTATTTATTTTTTAACCGATCTTAAGACTTCTTAGTAACGAGGAAAGTTCTTTGAACCATAAGAAGTGGCGCTTTGCGTTTTCTAGAATAAATATAAGCGCTGTAAGTCCATATACTCGTAACTGCCATGCAAAGTTTTATTTAAATGAAGTGCACGTCGCGAATCGGTTTAAATTTCTCACATTGCAAAAGAATATTGTGTGAATTTTAATACAAAACGCTATTATTACATTATGCGTATTGATACAAACAAGTATGATGATAAATATACACAATGCTAATTGGAAATTAATAGGGGGTAAATACCCCATATAACTTTTTAACAAGATGTGGTGTCGACTTTTTTTGTTTTGTATATCTATTAATATATTTCGTGTAAACCGTTAGAACTGTTTTATATACGTGTTCTACTCGTGTATACAGATTATAACTTTAATGCTGTACTGTGTTGCTAACCACAGATTATAACTCACCTGACACAAGTAGGCAGGATACATATCTAACAAGCCACTAGTGGTGTACTCTATCGACATGTCACTCGTCACGATCGACTGATGTACGATAAATATCGACTCAAATACACATATTAACAGTTCACGAACGATTTAACTTCGCCGCTCTCCGAATACCAAATTTAAATTCAGAACGCGGACGGCGGGAGCTTTATTCGCTTACGAGATTCAGATATTATAACTCTTAATGCTATTGCAATAAAGTCCAATTTGATTGATATTGATTTTATGTTGTATTTATAAGTTATTGGTTGCAATGTGGACTTTATTGCAATGTGGATAAGGTTGAGTTTAAGTATGAGATTTTTGAGTTTTTTTACAATTCAATTGTCGCGTTCGATAACTGTCAATGTCTGTCCACGCAATAACGTCTATAAACCGTAAATAAGTTTATTTGCGAAGCTTTATGTCTCACTTCGTGGAAATTGCATTATGCACGCGCGAATACTAATTTTTTTCTAGTTTAGCACTTTGTCTTTTGGAATACATTAATCGCTACCAATTAATGTACATATGTAGCGTTAATGCACTTAAACGTCAAAAACTGTTTAGTTTTAAAGTAGATATGTATGTATTAATGTTTAGCACATTGATTCATATAATATACATACGTACTGAAAAGTTTTTGTAAAAAAAATCCAATATTATTTTCGGGCTGATTTGTTGTTGTGCTATCGTTTGCTGTAAAAAAAATATTTCTTCAATTGCTTCCGAGATGTGACGTTATAAGTACAATATTGCGTTCTTTTCCTACTTACTTAGTACTGCTTGTTTGCAAAGTAGCACATTAAACAGTTTTGCTCAATTTGTGCTGTCATGTGTATGTGTGTGTGTGTGTGTGTGTTGTATTCTACTAGAAAGAATGATGGCATCATTCTGTATTTGTTCATGAGGACAGACATGCATGGATTGAAATTTCCAAGCCATATGACATCCAAACAAGGTGTACTGTATTCTTTGGCTTTGAAGTTTGAAATCCACAGACTGAAATCGAAACGCGATTAAACTTCGCGGTTGTTTCATCTGTCGACGGTGGTTCGTAACCCGGACGGTATTTCGATATTCCTATCACCTATTCTGTTTTGTTTCTTCCTCTGAGTACAGATCTCTCCCCATAGATGTCAGAGTCAAACCCTGTCTTCTATGGGGCTCCCATGATACTCAAAAACGGATTACATAGAAGCAGCTTAAATAGAAGACCAGAGTTTGGATAAGACGTTCTATTTTAAACCGTGACATATTAGTTAAACTTATTTGAAAATTGTTTTTAACTTCGGCCCGACGTTTCGGACGCTTTGCAGCAGCCGTGGTTACGTGGTCACGGGGAGACTCGTCGTCGGGCCGAAGTTAAAAATCATTTTCAAATAAGTTTAACTAATATATCGCGGTTTTAACTGTTGAAGTGTTTTATTAAAATGTGTACTACTCGCATAAACTATAGACAGTATTTAAGTCGTTCTACTTTGAAAATTCCGGACCGAAATAACATTTGACCTCAGATTCTCACCCTGGACCAAGCCGCAGTAGAGAGTTTAGTAAATGACATTAGCAAAGTAAAAAACGAAATTAATTTTCTCCCCCGACTCTTGGCTACAAGCGATGGGCGTGGTGCTGACTCTCGGCCATCGCTTTTTACTGTCCATTTGATGAGATCCCGGACCGCTGCTGACTATTGACACATCAAATCCGTTTCATTACGTTTTTTATTCGCCTTACAACCGGGGAAATGTCTTCGTCCCTTGGAGAGATATTTTTAATCAAAGAACTCTAGCAGAACAGATCGCTTGAATTTTTTTGCTTGTATATGTAGACATTTATTTAAAAACTAGTTACTTTGACCGGTTCGGCGGTTGCGGGTTCGTTTTCCATCAGTTAATATTCGTTATTACCAATCAATAACTGAAACATCATTAGGAAACCACCATCCACAGATGAAGTGTTAATCTGTGTTTTGACTTTAGTCTTTGGATTACCGAATGTCCAGAGCCGAAAATAGGACGGCAACGCATCTCGAATAGATGTGATATGTATGGGGTATTCCACCTTCCATCAAGCGAATGCAATGCTTGTCTGTCAAAGATGGTCAAAGTGAAGAAAACGAAGCCTCTGAATACCTGTTTTTTACCCTGAACGTTATTTAGTTCTCTAAACAAAATAAACCTGGAACTCTACACCAGTTTAAATATTTAAACATAATCTTTAAACGGTTTCAACCGTGAAATATATTAGTTAATTTATTTTTAATTTCAATCAAAAGTTTGCGTTTAAAACTGTTAAAATTTTGTATAATTTTAATGAAACCTAACTAGATCAATAATTTGTTCAGGTAACGAATCAGAAATCGACACGGAGGACCCCGACGCGCCAAGAGAGAACAAAGCCCGAAGACGAAGGACGGCATTCACCTCAGAACAATTACTCGAACTCGAGAGGGAGTTCCACGCCAAGAAGTATCTTAGCCTGACGGAACGATCGCAAATTGCGTCTGCGCTGAAACTTAGTGAGGTTCAGGTAAGCTTTCTCTTCTTCGTTATTTAAGATTCTCAATGCTTAGACTCTGTATGTATATGTGTGATAAATAACTTGAATGGATTGCATCTATACTAACATTATAGAATGAAAAATTTGTTGGAGCGGGCTAATCTCAGAAACTATTATTTCGAAAAAAATTTGTTTCTATTAGACCATTAATCGAGGAATGCTTTGGGCTATAAAAATCATGTTAATATAGCGACGAAACAGAGTGAAATGACGGTGAAAATTATTTTTCTTATTTCTCGTTACGTGCGCGAGAACGGTTCGAGATAACCAAAAACATACAAAGTAGTTATTCTTCTTTAAATAAACTAAAATGCCCTTCAAAGTATATGTGTTTCAGATTAACTCATAAGAACCCTTTTTTATGGAAATAATCGATTTATAATAAATTAATTGGGTTATCAAATCAATGCACAGGCCGAACGAAAGCAGTCCATTATATTCCTTAAAAATAATATTAGCATTTTATTACAGGTCAAAATATGGTTCCAAAACCGCCGGGCGAAATGGAAACGTGTAAAGGCCGGCCTCGCATCCGGGAGCCACGCTGGAAGCAAAACGGCCGGCACCAAAATCGTGGTGCCAATCCCAGTGCACGTGAACCGCTTCGCAGTTAGAACCCAACACCATCAAATGGAGAAGCAGAATCTACAATTTCGGTTAGACAGGACACAGCCGTTGCCGGGGAGCCTACTACAATCGCAGACCTCGGCGTTCTTCAGCGCGACAAAATTGGCGGATACACGGCAGGACACGATTAGTCGCAACACTATTTTTGACGCGAGCCCGCGGTTGGCAGCACTGAATCAGCCCGCCATTAGGCATTTCCAGAGTAACCAACATAGCTAAACTAGGATTATAGAATAAGTTATGTATAGTCTATAGAGTAATATAATTTGTATGCATTTGCCTATTGTAAAATAAATCGTGTGATAATTAATTATATGTTTCGTTTTATTTTTTAATATATTTGGCCATAGTCTAAACGAAACGGCTATTACAACTTGAGGCAACTAAATGATTTAAAGACGATACAAATATGGGAAACGAACCAGATTGAGGGAAGTGCATATTATGTATAACAATTTGCCCAGCAGCATTAATTTTCAAAAAGTTTAGCCTTGTTTAAAAATAAACTATTATAATCGTAGTTTTATATGAAAATAGCCTGAGGTACACCAAAGTTATTTATAAAACAATGATTTTCTAAGGGAATTGTAAATTCTTACGAGTTCAATAAACATCTTTAAACCTAAACCTTGAACTTTAACGATTTATAATGCAAATTTAGTAGTTAAAATAACAAAGGAGGCAAACAAGCAGGCTTCCTTGATATATGGTAGATTACCTCAGCCATTTTCGTATTTGCAAATCGGAAATCCACACATAACCTGTAACATTTGGTACCGAATGAAATTGCCAATATTTTCACCATCCTGTATATGCTATAGATTTTCTAGAAGAACGTGTTTCATGAGAAATACAAAATAGATTTAAGTGCAATACGTTAACCGAACAACCCGGTTGATTATTAGTCAAAAGTGAAAAACTTGATAAAAATACATTGGGCAGTATGGCATAATAATAGAGGTCTTAATTTATTGTTTTTTTTTTTTATTTAAGTTTACAGTAACATCAGTAATATGCGTTTACGATCTTTTGAAATTTGGTTTTTTGACATTCAGAAATCCACAGAGTATAGCCGGAAAGTAAATTTTCCAACTGTGTGGGTTGAAATATCGATACCTTCCACTCGTTTTATGAAGATTTTCTAGATAAAGTCCAACATGTTTTAGAAAACAATAAAATTAGTGTTCGATTATTGAGGGAAGCGAACCCGTAACAGTCATTAAACATTTTTACAGATATGATACTGTGGTAACAAAGCGTGTTTAAAAAATACGTTAACTAATATATTTCGAGTTTAAAACCGTTTAAAATGTTTTATTTCACCGAATCTACACTGCTAAATGGACCACACAAGTTCATCGCAACAATAATACAAATTACGCACAACATCCCCTAATTCCGTATCGATTCGACAATATATCGTGTCACCTAACTAGCTGTGTCACCCGACTCCGCCCATAGATTACAACTCAGCCATTAACTGCACATCTGCTGTAAATAGTTACAAAAGAAGGTTTTAATATTTCGGGGGCTTGCCTCGGCTTTATGACCATAATGTTTGGTTAATGGCTCTAAACGACAGAACAAGGAGGTACTGACCGCTTACCGCGAGACGAGATATAGAGAGACTTTTAACGGTTTAAAACGCGAAATTTATTAGTATTATTATTTTGTAATGACCATGGGCGCAGAACATTCGAAACGTCTGGTTGTAGTTAAATTAAGTTAAAAATAATTTATTTATATTTTTTAACAGTACACACATACAGGGAGTAGATAATAAGTAAAACACTTTTCTAGGTTTGAAACGCGAAATATATGAGGTAACATATTTTCAATTATATTTAACGGACCTTCGAAATTTGAATGCATTGCAGCAAAATAAATTAAACATAACTTTACGATTATATTTCACGTTTTATACCGCTAATAGTATTATTGGAATGTGTACTTTTGCGTAGACTATAGACAATTCTTATATTATTAAATAATTAAAACAAAACAAAACAAAATACTGTCTATAGTTTACTCGAGTAGTGCGCATTTAAATAAAACACTGTAACGGTTTAAAACGCGATACATTAGTTAAACTTATTTGAAAATGATTTTTAACTTAGGCCCCGACGTTTTCGGATGCTTTGCAGCAGCGGTAATCACGGATAGACGTGACCACGGCTCATATCGCGTTTTAAACCGTTCAAGTGTTTTATTTAAATACTTCTACATTATTAAACTAACTAGTTAGTTTAATTATTCCTAATCATAATTTTGCATAAGATCACGAATCATCGTCCATAAATAAAAATGCCGTTGAATCGTATTTCGGTTGCATTCTGTGGATTTCTGAAAGTTGAGATGTCACATGACTGAGGCATTTTACCTTCCATCAAATGAACCTCAAACTTATCTCAATCATAAAAAAATCATCCTCACTCGGAGACTAAATTATTGTTATTTTTTTCATTTAGAAAGCTCTAACAACGCTATCCTACAATCTTGCAATATATTACCGATTTCTAAAATAACAACATAACTGTAATAAAACAATTAAAGGTGTTGACCAGTTGTTGTTACAATGGAGAACATGATATGTTACAATAATTAAACAATACGCAGTAGTATTACACAAATCAACTTTAAAATTAACTTAAATTATAATGATTAACTACTCAACAATATAAACTAAGCAATGATTTTGCGTAGTTTTTTGCATGAAATACAGATAATATCAATTCTAATCTAATCTATACTCTTGCCGACACCAATTTTCGAATCTCCGATCTCTAGGCCCACTGTATCAACGCCACAATAAGCTTTTGCAACAAAAGGCCATTTGTCCCCGGATCAATTATAAAACGAACGCGCCCCAAAGTCATATCGCCAAATGTTCAGCCACGCCCACCGAGATTCGCTTTGTACTGGATTAATTGTTGTACGAACTGGCTCAGTGGTATCTGGCCGGTGTGGTCCGAGTTTGGGGGGATACAAGGTTTGTAATGCTGTCTATACTATAACGCGAGTTTTAAATAAAACACTTTAACGTCTCCCCGTGACTACGGCTGCTGCAAAGCATCCGAAACGTCGGGCCGAAGTTAAAAATCATTTTCGAATAAGTTTAACTAATATATCGCGTTTTAAACCGTTAAACCGTTATAGTGTTTTATTTAAATATATATATAGAATTTACCACGATATGAGGATATATGGAACTGGGTCCAGCGTCTTTGGAGGTGCCTTTGTTCGATAATTTACTCGTAATAGGCTATAGGCAAAGTGCGAACTTCGAAAATAGGCATTAATTTATAACAATGGTGAATTGAAATGCGCATCAATCAAAGTTAAGCGTTTGTACAAGTATCATGATCCCCCAAGAGCTAGCGCAATGGGGTTTGTCAAAACTCGTCAAGGGTGTCACGAGAATATGAATTTTATGCATCGAATGCTCGCTTTGCCGACTAGTGTTGTGCCCGTGTCACATCAATACAATCTGTAGTTTAAGAGAGTAGTACACATTTAAATAAAACACTCTAACGGTTTCAAAACACGAAGATATACAATCTGTAGTTTACGAGAGTAGTACACATTTAAATAAACACTCTAACGGTTTCAAAACACGAAATATATTAGTAAAACTTATTTACAAATTACCGCCAAATATCACCTACGACTAAAAACACCCTCCTATCTTTAATTTCCCCGTACAACAGCTACTGCAAAGCATCCGAAATGTCGGGCCGTAGTTAAAAATAATTGTCAACAAGATTGACTAATATTTTAAACCATTAGTGTTTTATTTAAAGGGCATATTCGTTTTTCATTATGTACGTGATTCATATTATATAATTTTGTGTTAAACTTATGTGTTGCCAATTTTACGAAAGTATAGGTTTTAGATTTCATGTCCAATTAAAAGATAATTTTAACTTTTTTGGGTAAAAATATGTACGGTTGTGGATTTCCGAATAAGGTGATATATTCTTTAACATTAATATCAACTACATATTTATAAAAACATATGGGAACTTATTTATTAAGGGAATAAGACTACTTCGTAACATAAGTACTTTAATTCTTAATGTTTGTTTGTGTAGTAAAAAAAGTAGTGCGAATATTCGTAGCTTCAAGATAATTTAGTAGGTATTGTGTGTAAAAATTATAAGTAACAAGTATATTTAATTACGTTGAGAACATCACTAGCTATAAACGCATCGCATCGGACGCATTAGCATCACAAATACAACATGAAAATAGAATTAGATGGCGCGGTTTCCTTGATGTAACTTTTCAACTAAATTCACTGATATTTTGAAGCAGTTAAGCTTTTCTTTTTTTTTATTTACCTATGTCTAATGTTACCAGTTTCTAAATTTATTTGTTTTATTTGTGTATCAAACATTTATCTAGAAACTGTAAATAGGTTTTAGTAAAATTTTGTAAGTATGTACATTCGTTAGGCCTGAAAATAGGGTTTTTTTCTTCCTTTTTTACCGTGTTTATCTTGTGTAGGACTATATTTGTATTCCTTTTTTTAAGCTCCTTAATATTCTAGATTAAAAGTCAGCACAAAGGACGCAGCTAGTTCTAAGTATGCACGATGAAGAAACAAATGTCGCTAGCATCGTAAATTTGACATAATTTTCAAATAAGTTTAACTAAGTCGTTTAAGCCAAAGCGTTTTATTTAAATTTTTACTAGTCGAGTAAACTACAGATAGTATTTAAATTTGATTTTAACATTAAGGCCACCCACAATCTTTAGTCCCCCGGGAGCGGCATAGCATCTGAAACATCAGTTCGTACTTAAAAACAAATTAATATAAATATTTTGCGTTTTAAATCATTAAAATTGTTTTAATTAAAGTGCAACTTAGAATGTCTAACTATTCATATTAAAAGTCAATGATAAATTAATGTTTTTAGTTATGAGCTTCCATTGCGAATCTGAATACTCGAACAATATCCTACAAAATGCATTATTAGCTTATCTATTATATATGCAACGTAATCTAAACACGTAGTCACAGGCGCCAGGTTAAAAATGCTAGAAAAAAGTCAAAATCCGGCGGATTTATTCAAAATCGTGTAACAATAACGCTTTGTTCATTCTTTATTATTGTATTGAAAAAATTTGGCGCCATACGCTGCTTGGAAAACAATACAGATTATAGTGTATCGGAACAGATAGAACATTAATACTGTGGACTAGAATAGTTGTATACTTGTGAACTCTGCCACAGACTATATTTTGATTAAAGTAAATTATTTATTTTTTAAACATAATGATTAATGTATATACTAGATAAAATTTCTTTGCAGCAATCTCATTTGAACCGCCTCCCGCAACCGTTAAGCAAAAGTGTTCCCAGCTTCGATTTCAGGGAAAACAATAAACTGTTTCTGGTCGGCCAAAACACAATTGTATTAAAATACTTCTCTGTTAGTTAAATTGACCGGTTCAACGAAAATGGAAATGTGCCCCACAATAGGGAAATGGGATTTTGGTTGTTTAGTTTTTTTATTCCGTTGTCGTAATAAAAAAAATGGATGTTGACATTTCGGTAGGCATTATTGCTATGTTTTGATTGACTTCTTTTGTTTGAAAACATTAATATTTTTTACATGTTATTAGTACATGAAGGCACTATATAATTTAAAAATCGAAAATAAATTGAAAATTTTTTTTCGACTCGGGCAGGACTTGAACCGGCATCGTCAGCGTTCCGTGCTGTTGCTCTAACTCTTGCTTTATACGCAGTTAAGGTTGAAATTACATTGCGTGAGAGGTGCATGTAAATCGATAAGTTAAAAAACTTCGACGATAAGGTGTAGGACTCGGTAGCTCAATTGGTAGAGCAACAGCACGGAACGCTGACGATGCCGGTTCAAGTCCTGCCCGAGTCGAAAAATTATTTAATTTACTTTCGATTTTTAAATGACTTCTTTTGTTCCAGAAGACGTACAGGACTCAAATAATTAACGATAGGGGACTTTAACGGTTTAAAACGCGATATATTAGTTAAACTTAGTTGAAAATGATTTTTAACTTCGGCCCGACGTTTCGGATGCATTTGCAAATAAGTTTAACTAATACATCGCGTTTTAAACCGTTAAAGTGTTTTATTTAAATGTGTACTACTCGCGTAAACTATAGACAGTATCTAACGATAAGGGTTCAAAATAGGATATTTCACATCTACTTAAAATTATAACATAGCAAATTATTAAAACATGTCGGACTTTGTCTGGAAATCTGGATATTAAATGATTGGTAAGAATCTATCGGAATCTGGATATAAAATAGGTTTCGTGCGGGCCACGAAGCACCGTTCATGAATGAAAAAGCCGTCGACTTTATTCGGGTTACGGTTTTAATCTCCAAAGCCAAAATCGCTCGACTGTTTAGATGTTATTATATATGGCTGCGGTATTTTACCTATCAAAGTAACCCCATGCTTGTCTATCTTCCTCTGCCATAAACAACTCTTTCCGTATTCAAGCCATGATCAGTCCAAAGCGGACACAATTAAAATAATTCTATCGTAACCAATAAACCAATCAATTTCTTATTATGAATTCCCCGTGCAACCTCCATGCTGCACGTTGTTCTCTGTACTCTATGCCCTTTGTGAAGCCGCTAAGCGCGCGCGCATAGTCTATGGTTCTAGTTCTTTATAATTTCCTTTATTTTACCGCTGACATTCGAAGAAAGTACGCATGGCAGAATGATTTATGGTATACACAGATTTGATCGCCTCTGTAGCTCAAAAATGAAACGTACCTACTTTCGCCGGGCATTGCATTATGTATTGTAAGGTCATGGGTTCGAATCCCGGGGAAACAGTAGATTGTTTCAAAAATGGAGTACTTGCTTGTAAAACTACAACGCGTTCGCCCCATGCCCCACGAGTCACTTTCACTGTCACGTTTTCGCCGTGTTGGTTTGCGAACGACGAGCCAAACAATACCACTAATAAATACAAAGCGAGTCGCTGAGTCGCGAGATTAGTCGCTTTGTTAATCGCGCCGCCTTTTGTACCGCCCTTACTTTAATCTTTTTATTACCTCGTGCCTTACTTTTAACTGAATATTTTTAGTGACTAACATATGCGAATACTTATAATTGAAATTAGGTTGGAGAAAAAATCTGATAAATAAACGAATAATACTAGTAATAATTATAAATAATCTTGTACATACACCGTACAATGTATTCTGCCATATCGGACCATAGATAATAATTTGATCCTTGCCGCTCCTTCTGCGAAAGCTACATTTTATTCAAACGGCGAATTTCGATAAAATCAGTTGAATTAAATGTTTATACAAATTATTGTTCTGCGATATCCCTTGAATGATTTATTTGTAGGAGCTGTGTGACAAATAATAATGGCCACGACAATATCATTAATATATCGCGAATAAATCTTTAACAAAGCTTTAAAAGACTTTCAACTAAAAATATAATAAAAATAGATATTACGATGCTTGATTATCGTAGAATAGGGAATATTGTACGTAAAATCTCGACTTTAATTAATTCAATTATTTATTAGAGATCTATCAAGTTATGTAGGTACCTATAGTTTAGGTACATATTAAAAATAATTTAAAGTATTTGTAGTAACTTCAATTGTCTACCAGTCGTAATTTATGGAGAATGTTTGTTAATATCCAGAAAAAAGTAAAAAAAATAAATAATATCAAGCAAAAAATAAGAAAACAATCACGTAAACAACGTATAGCTTACAATTTTTGTATTAAAGTAGCTGAGTCAGCGACTTCGTCTGCGTAGAATAATTATTTTAGGCATCAAGTCTGATTTTGCAAACTTCAACTCTATAAATTTATGCTTTTACCCAGGACATCAACCGTGTCCAGTTGTTCTTGCAAGTTAATCTTAAAAGATACACATATAGTACTTTTTTTAGGTCACTTTCAGGTATCTATGTTGAATAGTTTTCGCGGCGTACACAACGTAAACGCCCAGGAATTAATAATGTTTCACAGTTCCCGCTGTTTCTGCAATTTGGGAAACCCCCAATTTTATTTTGTTTGTGTATGCTAATATCTAAGCAACAGATTATTTCATTGTTTAAAATCAGCAGCGCCATCTCTCGTTAGTCGGTACGTCAAAGTGCATCAAACAGTGCTATATTATAAAGGAGCCGATTGCGCGTGATTTTGTATGAATGATAATATTCGCTTCGAAGAATTTTTTACTGCTGGCAACATTGCATACTAAATACGTGGATATGGCCAATTTGTGGGAACTTTTTAAATTCTTCGTAATTTGTAGCAAGTGAGTGCCGACACTCTTTTGAATTGATACTATAAAAGTTTGTTAAGTAGAACGATTAAATAAGTACTGTCTGTACCTTAAAGACTAGTAGACATTTAAACAAAACACTTTTAACAGCTTAAAAAGCCAAATGTATTAGCTATAGTGTATTATTTTATCTTGACAAAAGACCTCAAGAGATATGGCCGATTTCAAGCCATAGAGAACTAGTGATGCCCTTTTATAGAGCGTAGTCGTCGCCATAGATGACACAGGGTTAAAGAAATCCATTGTTTTTGGATGAAGACATCAATATTCAAAATCACTTATATGACGACATACTTTTATTTTTTTTTATGTCGTTATTAATTAATCCCATGTTTGTATTGCTTTTCGGCGATCGTGCATGAGTGGGACTATTTTTTATTGCCGTTGACATAGCTTTTGTTAAGTCCATGTCAAACTTTATTTAAATGTGTACTACTCGCGTTAACTACAGGCAATAAAAAAATATTATCATTCATTTTGGCATCTTCGAATCAAACGGAAGCTAACCTTTTACACACGTAAGACATAACTTGAATTTCTTTTTAACGGCCATTTTATTGACTCCAGGTGCGAGATTTTTATTACGAAACCCAATCGTTAAATAACTTAACAGTCGTTAACATCTCATTGTGTAAGATGTGATTAGATTTGTAATAGATTTTAATTCTCTCTATTTAGAGTGCTTTACGTCTTATTTTCATTTATGAAAATACAGTGAAAACTCTTTATAACGTACCTCAAAGGTTCGAGTTTTGTTTATCGGTATAGAGATCGAGATCGAGTAAGTATTTATAATGATAGGTATATTGTTAATTTTTACTCTTAATTATACGTAGTTAATTATACTTAAAAGTTAAAATGCGATTTTTTAGTTTCCGCAGCGCAGCGTTCCTTAAAGAATAATTTCCCCGATTTATCCACATTTCCCACAGTATCTTCGCTCCTAGTGGAGGTAGCGTGACGGCATATTACCTAGAGGTGGCCTCGATAAATGGTCTATCCAGCACAAAAATAATTTCAATTCGAACCAGTAGTTCCCGAGATTGGCGCGCTCCAACAAACAAACACTTCTGAAATTTTAGTATATATAATGTGACTGTGCCCAACAAAATCGAGCTCACATGATATGACGCACACCAATTAAGTGTGTGCATTGCGATGCAAGCCACATTTCCCCTTTATGCTGCCGACGGACGCTCCCTGCATTTACTTGAAGACAATTAAATGGACTACTGGTGTTTTATTGGTCTGTGGAGGGCAGACAAGCGTTCACTTGAAAGGTGATATACCCCAGTCATATAACATCTACAAAATGCGCTGTCGGCCAATTTTGGCTTTGGATATTCGGATGTGATGTTTAGATCAACGACGAGCAACCTTTTTCAAAGTTCCAATTTTTTTTCTCAGTCATAACTTCGTGTTATTATTATTATTATTTTTTATCGGGGACACCTTCGGCAGGACGGGTGATCAGTCCACGTTGTCCGCTGACCATTTCACCCATTTCCCCATTTCCTCCTTGCAGAGATTTGGGTCATCCAACTCTTAACTTCATGTTACTACAAATTCAAATATTTAACTGTTCAAAACGTAACATAACATAAGCTGTGTCTGTTATGTTAAATTGACGTCAGAACAAATACATAATGGAACATTTGTATGACAGTGGAAGGTAAAGTGCTCACTACTGTCAGTAGTGAAATAAATTGAACGAATATATCACGTTTTAAACTGTATTAAGAGGAAACGTAGACAATTATTAATTGCCTACTGGGATACTTACGACTTTTATTGTTAACTAGCTGCGACTTCGTCCGCGTAGAATAGTGATATTGGGCATCCAAATTTCTTTTGCAAACCCCTTCATCTTTATAATTTAAGCTGTTATCCACGACATCGGTGGCGTTCCGTTCCTTGCGAGCCGCCGTTTGGGTCCCGTCGTTCTCGCAAGTTATTCTTAAAAGATAGATATATAGCTTCGCGGAGTTTTTTTTTTAGATCATTTGAGGAGGAAAATAATGTTTCCAATGTTTGTCACATTTTCCGCTGTATGTTCGCTCCTAATAGTCACACGACGATGTTTTATAGCCTATAGCCTTCCTCAATAAATGCTCTAACCAACACAGAACTAGACGTTTATGTTTTATATCCGCGACGTGTTCCTTAATTCAGTTCGAGACACTACGCTTTGTTTGACCGATATAAGATAGGCCACAATCACAATCCAGTCTGTATATGCCTGTATCTGCATCATCCTTCATCATAAAAAAATTTTCAAACAAGTTTAACTAAAATATAATGTGTTTTAAACCGTTAAAGTGTTTTATTTAAATGTGTAGTACTCGCGTAAACTACAGGCAGTATGAAAGATATTCCCAAACCATTTTAAAACTCAAAAAAGCGTTTGTTTTTTCAGGACGATACCAGTATTATTTTTTATTTTCCTACTAGTTATAGCGAAGACGTACAACCATCTACCTACTAGCATAGCTAAAGTATACGACATGGTTCTTATGTTAATATCTAATTACAATATCGTCAATATAACGAGGTCATACGCAGCAAGTGCGCGATTGTTTAAAAATCAATAACGCGTTGCCTAAATGCCACTCGTTAATACATTCAATATCGGACTGGATTTTAGCCCTGCGTGCCTTCACGGAGGTACTGTCGGCAAAATAGATTAGCTATCAAAGTTAATATTACTTAGATTAAGTAAGCAAAAAAATATATCCAAAAACAAAGAAAGTTGACAGCACATCATTTGTAGATTTAAGGATTATGGCTATTTTACCTACCTTTAATTGAAGCTCATACTCGTAAAAAAAGAAGTATATATATACAGCAGTATTATCTGTAGTTCACACGAGTAGTATACATTGGAGTAAATGTTTTTTTTTTTTAGAATTACGTTGATACGTAGCGAGGTTTAAGACCGACCCCCCTCCCCCCATCACGTGTATTTTTAGTACCTACAAAGAATCTTAAAATTTTCTGAATATTATCTTAATATAAATACAGGTATAAACTATTATCTTATTTTATTCTGAAATTAAGGACCATAATAAAAATGTCTACACCATTTGTTCAAAATTTACTATACCCCCTATAATGTGTTATTTTCGTGATTTTTATCAAACCCCCCCCCCCCCCCCTTTCAAGCCTCACGTGATTAATGGACAACCCTTATTATAAAGTGTTATTTCCCCCGATTATTATCAAACAACGTGTAATGTTACGATAAAAATCAGAATAAATATTTTGTCATATCTAAAGATAACAAGATGCCGTTTTCGAATAAGGAGAAGAATGTTTATTGCTTAAATTATAGCTATTTCTGACTCTTGTATAGTAGTTACCTAATATAAACAGAGTTATCACCACCATCATTAGAATTGTATATATTTGCCCAATTAGGTATGGAATAACATTGAATTACTACGACAATTCCACACGTTTTTTTTTCTACAGTAACTTTGAATCATCGACTGTTTTGCTGCCCGTACAGAACAGCAGCGTCCGGTCATCGATGCGTCTTGCTAACGTGAACAAATCTCTTTATTATGATAATTTTATTTCTATATCTATTGTCTAATGCAAGGCGGATATTATTAGCATAAAATTAATTGTGATTTTGGGCCCATGTTCCCGATAATTATAATTTTCGGTTTTTGATAATCTGTTCTCTGCAGTGTTGGGATTGAGATGGTGGGATGAGTGATTATAGTAACTAAGTACTATTTTAGCTACCATTATTGTGTAGGTAAGTGTTATTACATTATAAAAGTATCACTTTTTATTAGAATTTTAAATGTATCTTTGTGAATAGGTAAGTTAATATATATCGCATGATGAACCGTTATAAGTGTTTTATTAAGAATTTGTTTGTATATTTGTATTTTATGGCGCTAAAATCTTTAAAAACATTGACGAACATTATAATCATATAACAATTATAATCTAAAAACGCCATCTACAGTAAGACGTTATACATTTTTAATTGAGTTAATGATGTTTGATACGTGTATCAGCGAAGTTTTAAAAAAGCAGTACAATATAATAATTAAATTGCTCTATTGTATGACAAATTAGCGTGACAATGTCGTCCAAATATGGCGCCACTTTAAAATGGCGGACAATTAAATATCACTTTGCGCTATGTAGGTATGCAAAGAATTATTGCGAACAATGATTCACGTCGTGGTGTGCTTTCCTTTTTATTACGGATAAATGTCATTTCATCAATTTTTAGAAGTTTATTATTTTTACATATTGAGGGATGTACTCGTGTACCTAATGTTTATATGACTTTTGACATAATAATATAACTAAATGTATATATAATAACCTATAACTCTATTGTCAACATGAACTATAGTTATCAATATTCTCTCATTACAGATTGCCCCAATACTCCATGCTGCTTTATAAGTCTGTAGGTAACAGATTTATTTCAACATTAGTTAAACTATCGTAATAAATAATTCTTTTCTTTTTTTAATATACCGCACCTGTAAAATACTATTTAAAAAATTACAAAGATTCTAAAACAAGAGAAAAGTTATCATAAAAATAAATAAAAAGTTTATGGACATCTTCAAAATTAAAATTTCTTATTATTTTTAGATAGCCTGTGATATCTATAGACAACATTTTAGGGAGTCAATGAGATCTAGATAGTCATTTGTCAAAATTACTTAATAAGTAGGTATATTCCCGTGTAAAACTAATAATGCATTATTATCTGTATCCGTTTTCCTAGCCTCGGACGATCATTAGCATGCAATATGGATACAAATTAATAGTAGATATTGGTCGATTATATGCCCCACTAACTTCCTTGCGTTAAAATCGTTTTTAACAACAATGAAATATAAATAAAGAATAAACTTCAAATAAAATCAGTTATCTAATTAGCAGTTATGCAATAAACATCCATAGAAAAAAGTGAGATTATTTGGAATCATATAAGTATACTAGCTGTGCCAGCGACTTCGTCCGCAAGATTGGTTATTTTGGGCATCCAAATAAGTTTTTGCAAACACGACGAAACTCAACGTCGATCGCGTCCCTTCCCGTCGTTCTTGTAAGTTAATCTTAAAAGATAGATATATAGCTTGTAGGAAAATCATTCTTTCATACACAATTTCTAGGTATCTTGAACCGTTTTCGCAGCGTACGCATCTGAAACCTACAGAGATGAAAAATTTTTACCGTTTTGTTCATATTTCTTGCTGTATCTTCGCTCCTATCAGTGACATCGCAATGTGTTATAGCCTATAACCTTCCTCGATAAATGCTCTAACCAACACAAAGAGATTTTTTTAATTCGAACTCGTAGTTCCTGAGATTAACGCGTTCAAACAAACAAACTCTTCAGTTTTATTTATTAGTATAGATTAAGGATTAACATATTTTTTTTGTTAATGTAAACCTATTACTTAGCTACACTATAAGATATAAAGACATACCTACTTATCTACGTAGGTATATAAATATTGAATTATTTGCCTAAAGTTAAAAAATATAACCTAAGTGAGTTTGGTCACTCAAAAAATAAAAGACATTTTATCCAAAATATTCGTTTGTTTTTAGCATTAAAAAATATACAGCGCAATGCATAATTTATTCAATCGTTATACATTCATAACGTTCCCCAAATGAGTCACGCTTGGCCAAATCGTACGATTTCCCACTAACAATAACTGCGGATCGTGTTGGACTGCTCAATTGATACTTAATGGCTAATAAATTAATAAACAGCTCAATTCTATCGGTGTTATGACTCATATATAAACTGGACATATTTTGGCGTTATTATATACTTATAACATTTAATTAAACACAAATAATGTTATTTATAAAAGAGACTTCCAAGAGAATAACTTATAAGACGTTTGCATCCGGAAGTATACAGTTATTGAAAATTCAAAAAGAAATTAATTCACAAGTTCGACCTCCTTAATCCTTTAAGCCATGACTGGCCGAAAACAAAACAATGTCTAATACCAGAGACAATCGCGCCAAATTACCAAACAAACGCGGCAAGGCGATATTATCTGTTATAAAAAACAAAGAGTAATAAATAATAGAGTGGAAAGTGACAAAACAATATGTAAATATCATTATTTGGCGGTCGTGCACCGTCATCGAACCAATTTGTTGTTTATAAAGAGTGAACCGCCATATTTAGCTGTTGGTTGTGGGAATAGGGAACCAATAGAGTGACTTTGAAACTATAAAATCATCATAATATGTTGCACATCTAATATTATTGTTTCTACGCCACGAAACCGAACCGCCTCTGTACCTACAGGGTTAAACGTGATGCCTAGGCTCCTGGGGAAAATAGTTGTTTCGCTCGGGCAGGTTAAAAAGTTTGATTAACGTCTCTTTGTCATCGGTCTACGTGCCATTAAATAAATACTGTTCAGTGAAACGGACATAGAAATATGTCCGCCCCTCGACGCACAGAGGGAAACGGACTTCATTTGCGTCATGTATCGCAAAAGGCTTTGTAGTGTCTAAGCTTTAAAACTGAGTTCAAGGCAAAATTCATATTTTATACCTATTACAATATTTATGGGTCCTCATTTTCCAGTTCCAGATCAACACTACAAAATGTCGCGTTTTAGATTCATTATAGTATTATAAGAGATATATATTTGGACAATATTTAGTTTTTGAAATCTCAAAACTTATTTAAGTTACAAGAAAGTATTGTAATAAATCACTTTGAATAAATAACCTGAATATCCCATCAGAACCTACTCTATAGAGTTTGTGTCTTAGGTGTTGCTTTCGAAATTGGTACGGACGAGTCGTAGACAATAATGATGGTATCGTTCGCCGTTTAGCATAGAACATAGTTTGGCAATCGTTCCTGAATGGGATTCAATCATTTAAATACAGGTTTAGATTATCGATCAGTTATAATATTGCTAAAGATAAAAGTAGAGTTCATATTGTTATTGTTTTTGAGATCTCATGAAAATAAATAACCATATATGGTTAAAAAAGAAGATAATATTTCAGAAAAGAAACCAGAAAGTTAAAAGGGACACAGTAATCGTTTTTTAACTTAATGTCCCCCTTAATGGGGAATGGGGAATTGAATGAAATGGTTGATAGCAAATGTGGAGCAATCACCCGTACTTTCCTAATATCGGTGTCACAACTAGAAAATAATAATCTTACTATATCTTACTATCACAGTCAAATTTTTATGTTTATTACATATTATATTTATAATAAACATAAAAATTTGACTTTCTAATGTTTTTTGCAGTTGTATCTATGTAATGTATAACTTTACAATCGTAAAGTTTTTTTATTTATTTTGATTTTACGCATTGAGCCCGGGGCTTCGAATACTTACCGGACGTTAGCCGTAAAGTAGATTTCTAATTTTTTGTTGCGTTGCTTTTGTCTTCTAAAAAACTGAAACTTTAGTAATGCTTTAAATTATTATACTTAATAAGAATCATGACCTTTCCTCACTGAAGACTGAAATTAAGAAAAAAATAAAGGTTAAGGTTAAGAAAAATCTTTTCCCAGATTATTGATATTATTGCAAACACAAATGAAAATATAAAAAAGTTGCCATTAAAGGTAACATATTAGCTTAGCGACATCTAACGGCGAGTAGTCAGACCTAACTTTCTATTTATAAACAACCGTTGTCTATGGCACTTGGCACCGCTTGTGAAAAGTCAACTTTGACAGATCTCCAAATCTAAATTCTAACAGCGATCATATATTTATTTTAACCACTTGCATTTCGATACAAAATATTAGTAATTCGTGGAGTGCTATTACGTGAACAAGATGAAAATACGAGCCCACGCATTTCGCGAACCGTGGAATGCGAGCCGCTAGCTTCGGTAAGTGATCGAATTTATAGAGCGAGCGCATTAGATGTCCTTATTTTTAACTGATTAAAAAAAACTGTAGTCAATTGGTTGTTAACCTTTTAACTAAAGGCGAGAGACGCGTAATGTGACGCTGCCGTATAATTTTATTACTAATCGCTAGTTGCATACTTTGCCGCGAATCTAGCACCCACTAGACGCTCTAACTGAATTGAGTTATCAGAAAATAAAATATCCCGTTATCTTAATTAGTGTAAAATTTAAACCGATGATTGGCGCTAACCGCTAGATAAAGAACTAAAGTGAGACTTATCTGGTTCTTTATTTTTAAAAATTGATTATGAATTACTTAGATTAATTTTAATTCTTGTGTTAAGTGGTACGGATTTGGGTTCACAGTGAAAGGTCAGTAACTTTTTTAGATAAATGTTTGTGTGTTTATCACAGAAAAACAATCTCCCTTTATCAGATAGGGTCTTTGGTACAGCTTTGACATTCTTTGTTTTTATTTTTCATTGTTATTTTGCATATATATTTTAAAACTCTTGTAAAAACACTAGTAAGAACATATTAACATACATTACAGAATTTAAATGTTTGATTATCTATAATATTGGTTAATATTTATCTACTATTATACTATTTTTCCATTTTATTTTCTTCTAAATACCAACCAATTTCTATCCTGCCTCCAAACAGTCTTGTGTGTTTTGCAGGGTTCATTCGTTTCACAAATTTTTTTGTAGCCAAAGCTACCAAATTATGTTAATATCAAACTTTTGCAGTTTTGGTATTATAGTTTGCAAAGGTTTTTTTTTTTTTTTTACTATAAATATTTATTGAAAGTATACTGTGCAGAGCTAATTCAACAGGTCTTAATCCTTCTATGCTATGTCTGACTATTATTTATTATTTTAAATCTCAATCAACCATTTAAACAAATCAAATCAAATTATTCGGGTTATGTGTCCCATATATATTTCTGTCGTAAGCATCTTAACTAAGACTAACAACATTACAGGACTATAGTAGTTATCTCTCAGGGATTCCAAACCTACATGCTTTTCTTAGCCGAAGGTTCTTTAGTGGAAAAAACTGGTTTGCTTCTCTTTTGCAAATCGAATTAAAAACACATTGCACGTAAATACCCGCCCATGTTTACAATAAATTTAACAACCTTTGAACAATTATCAAAGAGATAATTGTTGATTACATTAACTTAACTTCTTGTGTTTTATCTGAAAATTTTAATTGATTTTCAACTGATAAACGTGAAATATTTTGTGGGTTTAGATAAGGTGTATGGTTTTTGATCCGTTAATAGTTAGCTATAGATAATTTTATTACCCGTTTATAATCCATATTTGTTTGTTAATGTAATCATTTCGGGGCCTTGGGACGCATTTCTGTTCCTGATTTATAGGAACTTTCTATACTGCAAAATTACTTGTTGGTCTAGTGGTTAGTGCACCCGAGGGGATTGGGTGAAATAGTATGTTTATTTTCAAGAAAAAAATCTAGTTCAGCTCGGCTCTGCCACCACAGACTTCGGAAGAAGGAGGTTTCATGTTGTGACTCAAAGCGCGTTACCTTCTTTCCTGGTAGTCACGGCTGTATTCTACCGTTGATTAAGCACCATCCGGCAAGATGACGGGTTAAGCTCAACCCTACTGAAGAGACCTGTGCCCAGTAGTGGCCATTGGGATGTGTCCCAATGGCCACTACTGGGCATTTTGAAGCATAAAAATCAGATCTATCGTAACGTGTTACTTATCCTGAGTCTAAAACCGAAACGCAGTTAGACTTCACGCCTTTTCCATCTGTGGACGGTGATTCGTAAACATTGGCGGAATTTCGATTACCACCCATTTAATTTAAATAAAACACTTTAACGGTTTAAAACGCGATATAGTAGTTAAACTTATTTGAAAATGATTTTTAACTTCGGCCCGACGTTTCGGATGCTTTGCAGCAGCCGTGGTCACGGGGAGTCTCCCCCCCGTCGTCGTCGTCGTCGAAACGTCGGGCCGAAGTTAAAAATTATTTTCAAATAAGTTTAACTAATATATCGCATTTTAAACCGTTAAAGTGTTTTATTTAAATGTGTACTACTCGCGTAACCCATTTAATGTACAGATTCCCATTCGAAGTCCAGCATGTTCCAGAAAAATTATGAATTTGTTAGTAACATATTGGACCCGGTGGGGATCGAACCAAGGCCCCTTTGTTTGTTAGCCATTGCTACCATTACACCAACGAGCCCCTCGATTTTTTTTAAGTTTAGTTTTGACGATCTTGTGATCTACAGTCGAATATAACCACTACACCAATGAAACTATTTACCATCTGTTGTACACGCGAGTGACACCGCATGCGCATCTAGTTAAACAAATTTCGAGCTAAAAGATCGCACGAACAGACATAGACACAACTAGCTAATGTATTTGGTTCACATTTAAGCATTAACTAATAAATTAGGAACGCTGCCATTAAATTTGTTTTTTTTTTCTTGTTTGTGAATCTCGCATCCTGCGTTTTATAGGACTTGTTATCGAGGTGTCAGGGTTGCCACCAATATACAACTTTTAACTCGTATGTCAATGTTATATTTAAATATCCCACTAACGGTTTAATACGCGACGTATATTAGTTGAAGTGTTTTAAATACTGTCTATAGTTTACGCGAGTAGTACACATTTAAATAAAACACTTTAACGGTTTAAAACGCGATATATTAGTTAAACTTATTTGAAAAGATAATTTAAAATAACATAAATACTAAGTTTAACTAATGTTTCGCGTTTTAAACCGTTAAAGGTGTTTTATTATGTGTACAGCTTACAGATGGTTTAATTACAGACGTATGTTGTATGATTTCTTACGGAGGACACGATTGGAGGATTCTCATTCTAACGTCAAACATACTTAGGTTAATAAAATACTTTAAATTTAAAACGCGTCTTACTTAATTTATTTCCAAATATATTTATTCATATTATAACATACTAAAAATTGCCTATTTTTAATATTTAAATACTTTTAAAGTCTTATAACGCCTTATACCGTAAAAGTACATCAGTAGCTGGAAGGCATAATCTTGCAGGTAATTTTTAAAATTTAGGTATTAGTTATAAAAAAAAATTTTTCTTACTTTTGAATTTTTAACATTTTAATCGATACATTATTGTTTTGACAACCCTAGAATGTCCTTAGACGCATTGATTGTAATTATATTTACATTTAATTTAAATCAATCTTAACTTTCTAACCTCCATTTTTCAAAGCTTAATTGAATTTGATTTGATTTTATATATTTTAAACCATAAAATACCATATGAGAACAATTTAAGTAGTAACTGTAGCTTACGCGAGTAGTACACATTTAAATAAAACACTAACGGTTTAAAACGCATAATATGTTAACATATTTATTACTAGCCATTAGCCTAGTAATAATTATATTGCTCCCCAGCATCCCGAACGTTAGATCGTAGTTAAAATATATTCTCAATAAGCTCACCAATAGATTTCGTGTTTTAAACAGTTAAAAGTATTTTGATAAATATGCGTAATATGCTGTCTGTAGTTTACACGTACACTTTTAAATAAAGCACTTTAACGGTTTAGAACGCCAAATAATTATGTCCACGACAAATAAAATTTGAATTTGTTAAATAAGCCGTTTTAGTCGTTAAAGATCTTAATCTCTATCATTATATTTGAATAAAAGTGGTCCTAGGGATGAAATCGGTTGATAACGCATCCTAATTTACATAAAATACTTTAACGGTTTAAAACGCGAAATATAAACATATTTAATTTAAAATTTATATTTAAACATGTTTACTACTTAATTGTTTTAACTGTGGCCCGATGTTTTGCATGCTCTGCAGTAGCCATGGTCACGATTAGTTATTTGTAAATAAATTTACCTAATATACTTGGCGTTCTAAACCGTTAAAGTGCTTTATTTAAAAGTGTACATGTAAACTACAGACAACATATTAATAAGTTGGCTAAAGCTTCGCCTCCCAAGAGTCTCTATGATGAACTTAGCTCTTGGCTGTCTAATTGTGACTATAATAATAATAATTTGTCTATACTAATATATAAAGCTGAAGAGTTTGTTTGTTTGAACGCGTTAATCTTGGCAACTACTTGTTCAAAATGAAAAAATCTTTTTGTGTCGGTTATAACATCTATCGTGGCTATAGCTACTAGCCTTAAACATCGCGGTGCGACTAATAGAAGCGATGAAATAGTGGGAAATGTGGAAAGCGGGGATAATTATTTATCTCTTAGGGTTTCTGTAGCGTGCGCTGCGAAAACAGTTCAACATACCCAAAAATATGTAGGAGTTATAATAAATGATCTGGAAAAATGTCCTCGGTAGTATATGTGGATCTTTTAATATTAACTTGCAAGTACCTCGGGACGCGACCGACGTCGTGGCTAAACAGATGCGTGTTGAATGTTTAAAGATGTAAAGGAGGCAAAAACAAATTACGATGCCCAAAATAATTATTCTACGCGAACGAAGTCGCTGACATAGCTAGTATTGAACTACACAGACCGAAGCGAGTGGAAAGATACATAAAATATCTGAAACACTAACATTAACATACTAGAGTTGTACTAACGACATCGATAACACACCATTCCCACGGACAGCGTTATTAATTAGCGAACGCGATTATTCTAGAAACCGTTAGAATAACGCGTTAATTATGCGTAGGACATCACTAAGTGGAGAGAAAATTCGAAATTCAAAATTTCACGAGTTAAAATATCCTTATTTTTTTTTAATAATAGAGAAGTACAGTCAAGCACGGGGTTTACTTGATAGAGAAAAACATAAGTCTATAGTTTACGCGATATAGTACACATTTAAATAAAACACTTTAACGGTTTAAAACGCGATATATTAGTTAAACTTATTTGGAAATTATTTTTAACTTCGGCCCGACGTTTCGGATGCTTTGCAGCAGCCGTGGTTCCCCGTGACCACCTTTTAATAGATATGATCTTTCAGTTTAACGAGTCGGAGGTACCAATGGCAGACAAAGTTATATAAAATAATACAATTCATAATTGAACCATAAACAATAGAGAATAGGAGAAGAACTCTATCATAGTCCTTTGCTGCATATGCGCGAGCGCATGTTACATTGCTTTTCACTAGTGTTGGGTTTGTTAGTTTGTTAAGTGCCTTTTTGGTCTAATGTCTAACGCACCTGACTGCAAACCACTATGTCCCTAGTGGTAAGTTTATAAGCTAAAACCTTTCTTTTTTTTTTTTCCAATTTTAAACCTGGCTTTTTTAAAAACTTTTAAAGGGACCTTTAAAAAAACAATAGGTTCGGTATGTCGGCAGTCTTTGAGGTAGAACCAGCGTGGTGGGTCTAAGTTAAAAACTGAGCCCAACTCTAGGGTCACACTGGATAAGGTAGGAAACGCTTCGTTAAGCAACTCACCCAATCTTTGTGACAACTGCAGACGCCAGATGTACCGCAAAGTGTGTATGTATGTATGAATAAAAAATAGATCAATTCGGCGATATGCAAATTCGCTTTTTGCAATTCCAAAACAGGACAGATCGGTGTGTTAACATTTGGAATAACTGGTTCGGATACTCGTTATAATTTAGCTTCGAAAATAACGTTTTTTCGTTAAGTGAACTCGGTTAAACACTTAAGCCGTTAATGACTTAACAGCACGTATTTGAATATATATCTGGTTTTATTAACCTTACCAGGTTACCCCATTCGTCATCTTCTCATCCCCAGAAAGGGTGGAATTTTTATATCCCAGCCTAGATGCTCTAAACAAGACGCGCTATCGCTATTTTAGCTTTGGATATTCGGAACGTCACAGACTGAAAAAGAAACACAATTGATGATGAGATGGTTGTTCGCGACCCGGACGGATTTCGATATTCCTACCACGCATTTAATATCCAGATTTGCAGACGAAGTCCAACATGTTTTGCAAAATCAGAAACATATTGGACCCGATGGGGATCTAACACGACCCGTTGATTATTAGCGATCCTTTGCTACCATTAGACCAAGGAGCCGTTTCTTATCCGTTGCTTAAGTTGTAGAGTTTTAGAACTCTACTATACCTAAGGTATGGTTTAAGTAATTCTCCAAGCGAATTATAAAGAAATTTTAAATCTATTATGTATATGTTATTATTTCGTCATCGCTTCAAATCTTATGATATAAATAATATCATTGGAATAAGACAAGAAAATACACAAATAATGCAACAATTACAGAAGGTTCGAAATTAAAGCTAAGGGTTTAAGGCTTAAGGTAGTTTTTCTAACTAGTGAGTTACAAATTTTAAATTACCTACACAAATTTTAGCTCCGATCTGGTAATTTAATATTTAACGTAACTTTGGGTACATGTCATATTTAATGTCAAAAAACTCTAGTTTTGTATGAATATTTATATGACATATAAAGGTTAATAATATACACAAACGATTTCTTACCTAAAATATTTTATAGGGGTAATTGTATATAATGCCTCATTGGTCTAACGGTGAGTAGATTTGAATATAGATACTAAGGTCCAGGGTAAGGCATCTTGCTAGCTAATCATGTATCTTCTCAAATGTTTTCTGACGGTAGCCATAAAACCTGTTATCATTTTTCTACCTCTACTGTTTATTTACTAATTACTTAGACTCGACGTTTCAGATGCTTTACAGCACCGAGGCCCAGCCTGTTAAAAAATGTTTCGTTTAATATGTACCAGCTGTGTAAACTAGAGACGCTGCTTTATCAAAATCTCAAATTTAGTAGATTTTCCCCTCAATTTATATTGGAATGTTGTTGAAATGCCAAAAGTCAAAGCAGCTAATAAGAATACATAAGATTTGTTGGAAAATAATGTTACTTGAATTAGGTATTTAGTATGTATTATTCGTTTTTTGTAAATCCCGCCATAGGGGAGACCGGGGTTAGTTGACGAAGTTTCGGCTGAAGGGTCTTTTTATTATTTCAGACCAGTGTTTCTCTAAGTAAGCAAAAAGCCCTTATTTGTTAGTGCTAAAGTGTTCGAGGAGAGAATTATATGAATTTGCAAGTTTAGTAAGGCCCGTAGTAGTCTGCACCGACTCATGCACGATCAGCTTTTTATGAGATTAACCAAAAACTTTCCTACATCAAAAACCAATGGACGGCACCGATGCGCGGGCGCAGATTAAAAATTCAAATCCTAAATCCATAATCTATGCCAATAGAAATTAAACTAAAAGCTAGGAACGTGTTCTCGTATTAAAAAACAAACATTTTATGCTCTTATTAATTAACCCGTCAGTCTGGCGAACTGAATATGTTAAGTGAATTATATATTGTAAGGCATCTAGGTTTTTGTAGCATTTCTAAGTATAACTGGTTACTTCAAGGTTTGCATATTATTCTCTTGTTATATCTAGAGTGCTTGGTGATATTAAAGTTACTGGGAAAACAAGGCTTCAGTATTCTAAGGGGGCAACATCTTGTCCGGGATTCATAAACTGAAACACTTTGCGTCTATAATTGAGCCACGTTGAAACTTTTTAAAAATCGAACAATCACTGATCTGCAAAACAGTATTGTTCGATTTTTTTAAAGTTTCAAATCTTTTCTTGTTTATTTCGGAAAAATAAATAATTATTAAATGTACTTAGTTTACTTAACTACCATGCGAATTTTTCAATTCCCTGAATTTATTCGTTTTTTTTTAAATATAGAAGAGTAAAACACCCCAGCCGTATAACATCTAAGCGAGATGCGCTGTTGACCCGTTTTGGCTTCAGATTGAATTTATATGCTCTCATCTCTTCCAGACTGGATATGTCGACGCGGAGCGGCGCAAACGCAATACGTGCGCGGCGTGGGCACAAGGAGAGGTCGAAGAACTTCACGGAGCTGGAGAAACGCACCGTCCTCGAGCTGATCGCGAGGCACCGGGACGTGCTGCGGCAGGGGCGCTCCAACAACGCCACGAATCGCAGTAAACAGGTAAAAACCACCAGCACCTTGATGGTCGAACTATGGAGACGAACAATCAAGCACTGTCTCTTTTTTTATTTTAGGCTTATTATCGATGTTAATCCGATATGAGATGTGTCAGATTAACCTCGATTCTTAATTTTAATATAAACACTGTTTACGCAAAATGTTTTAGTTCTTCGGAAATTGCTGCTTCATAGCATCCGAATAACTTAAACGTTTCGCGTTTTAAACCGTTCAAATAGTTTTATATAATAAACCTAAATTATCTGAGGTGAAATAAGCCTCGCATAAAAGCTAATACCAAAAATTAAAACATTAATATTCTATCGTAGCGAAATGGTGGACAATGGTTAACCGTGTTACCTAGCATTTCGTTAAGCATGGGAGGTTCCGGGTTATCATCCCTGGAAAATAAACTGTTTTATTATTAAATAATGTTTAATTTAAATAGATTTTTTATTAACTTGACTTTCAAATCTTTATTGTAATTAGAAGATAATATTAAATTATAATTAATTATCACATGTTTATAAGAACGCTGAGTACCTAATCATACCTACCTGCGATTACCACGTGTAAGAATACCCAAACTCTAATCTAACCCAAGTAAACAAAATAGTTATACAACACGATAAAAGATTACATCAATGCCGAAATAATCATAACGTCCTTAATTATTTAATCTCTATTAATATAAAAATAATCTATGTAAATTGAAAAAATTAAACACGGGCGGGACTCGAACCGGCGTCCACAGCGATCCGTGCTGCTGTAACGAATTGAGCTGCCGTGTGACATACGTATTGATGCATGCAACTCTCGCGCAATGTAATTTCAACTAACTCTTGAGCTCTATTAGTATAGATTGTTTCATACAATCTCGTCCTTCAAGTTGTCTATTTTAATAGTTAACACGAAAATATTCTTTCCTGCCACCATCTTGTAATATTAGACTGTGTGGTGTCGAATTGCAAATGTTATCAAACTATAATAGTTACGGATTAAGCTGTAAATTGATATAGCTGACTCGTGTCATACTTTACATGTCCTCATTATATAATTACGTAACCATAGTTCTCTAATGACGTAAAAAACCGTAGCGCTTACTAAATCTGTGGATTTCCGAATGTCCAAAATCAAAATTGGCTGGACATCTTGTAAGATGTTATAAGGCTTGGGTATTTCTCCTTCCATCAAGTGGACCGCACATGTACTTTTAAATAAAACACTTAAACGGTTTAAAATGCGATATATTAGTTAAACAAATTTAAGATGATTTTTAAATTTGACCCGACATTTCGGATGCTTTGCAGCAACCGTGGTCACGGGGAGACCGTTTTAAACCGTTAGTGTTTTATTTAAACAATTATATATGAGTGTAAACGAACGCTTACCTAGCTTTGAATTAATAATAAAATAAAATAATTTAATTTATCCATAACAGATGCCGAGAATTTGGATTTTTTCGAAAATTGACAATCTTACTTAGTCTTCTACATTCACACTTAATTTTATTAAAAATGGTTTTCCGTTTTTAGTCTTTTAATTTATATTTTTAATTGAAACATAAGATTTATTTTTAGAGTATTTCTATGATTCCGCTTTCAGCTGGTCTGGTCAACGATTTGCGAAGAAGTGAACAAACGCTGCGGCGGCGAACGGCCGCGCACTCCCGCGCAGGTCAAGATGTGGTACGAGAACTATAAGAAGAAGTGCAAGATGCGCGCGCACGATACGCAACTCGTAAAGGTGATTAAAACTTTGTTTATATTACTAGATACATTTTGATACATATTTGAATGTTGGATGGTATAAAACATCAGGCTGCGACCAACAGGGGCGAAGGAACTGTGGGAAATGTGAAACAATATAAAAATATATTTATCTTGGAAAGTTATATTGCGTGCGTGAGATTCAAGATACCCAAAAATAATAAATAATAATTCTTCTTGAAATAAGCTAACCTAACCTATAATTTATTGCAAAAATAAACAATATGATGCCCAAAGTAACTGTACTAATTCTTTCCAGACCCCAACTTCAGAAACGCCCGGCCTCCTCGACGGAATGTTGTGGCAGAATATTCACCCGCTAGATGTCAAAGGTAGGCGATCAAGGGACATGTCGTTATAAGTATGGCAAAGGTCGTTTTAAGTATAATATAGTAATTATGGAATCGTCCAGTTTCAGGCGACGAAAATGACGCAACGACCAGTGGAGAAGGCGCTCATAGCGTAAAGGATGAAGGACCGGTTAATGTAAGTGAAGATATTTAAATACTTTTCAATTACATTCGAAAAAGCTGTTTTTAAAAATGTGTTATATGGCTTGCCTGTCCTTCTGCATAAAAAAGCTATGGTGTTATGGACTGTTAAACATAATATATAAATATTATGTTTAACAGTCCTCTATTTAGACTTCGCTGTCTTTGTGTCCGTTTGTCATTTCAGACACCGCTATTACTTGAGATTTGAAGTACATAACACGCAAATCTGGCCTATTTTTTGTTTAATAAATATAAATTATATATGTCTGGATACGGGTCTTCCCGTGACCATGGCATAGCATCCGAAACGTCGGGCCGAAGTTAAAAATAATTTTCAAATAAGTTCGACGAATATATCGCGTTTTAAACCGTTAAAGTGTTTTATTTAAATGTGTTCTACTCGCATAAACTATAGACAGTATTGAAACGACGGTGTCAATACAAAATTCACGTATTGTTCACCTTCTAATCCTTCGTTCGGAAATCCGATTTGCGGTTAGCCGGTTTTTTTTTTATATTTACTATAGATTAGTAACAAAAAATACTATCAATCATACATAATTGTTAATATGATTAATATAGAATTATCTTAATAAAATAAAAAGATAGAAAAATAATACAGAAACACACAGAAAATATTAGGAAACGCTGTGCTCAAATCCCACCCGTGTCATCGAATTTTATCAATCTAACCTATATTTTTAATAAAAGTATTAATTTTCTTTCCCTCAGATGTCGAACGGGCGTCTCTCAACGAACGACAGCGACGACACGATGCCAAACGTACTTGAACCCCACGTACAAATCATCCCCCAATCCTCACCCAGTCCGCCCCTAAAATCCCTCCCTAACCCCCTGAATCCCCTCATCCCCAACTTACCCCTCCTAGCGAACCCCTTAGCGCTCGAACAAGCGCGTATCCAACAAAATTTCTTGCAAAAGCTGAACGAATTGTCTAACACGCCGCTGAACCTCAGCCATTTAGATGACGAGAAACGTAAAGGCCAAGAACCGTCAGACGAGCACGGGAAACACGACTGCGGTACGGCCACGGAGGAAGAAAGGTTGTACTTTACGGCGAAGAGACAACACGCCATCTGGGAACACGAGGCGAAAATGAAAATTTTAAATATGGAACTGAGGCAGAAGGAGGAGATCTTCTCGCTTCAAAAGCAGCTCTTCCTCATCGAATTGCGTCTCAAAATGGACTTCCTGGAGAAGGCCAGCGCCAAATGATCATAGACTATAGAGGCGACGGATTTGAATTTTTGAAAATGGATTGTCTAGCATCGTGGAACCTGATTGGTTCTTTAGATCAGCAATGCTGAATGTTGCCATCTTTACGTCTCCATCTGGAGACTTCGAAATAGATTATAGAGCAGTTCTTGCTCAGTGTTACCATTATTGTGACGTAGGGTTTACTGACTTAGCCGTTTTCTCGTAATAAGTTTACAGTCGTAGTCGATTGAGTGCCATTTTTATTACTACCGCTTTCGCCTTTTCTTCCGCTGCACTTCAAAGTAGCACAATTTCGTAATTCGCGGACAATAATTGTGTAATTATATTTTTTATGATTTTTTTTTAATAAGCATAATATTTTTATAAGGGAACGAAGATAGGATGCAGGTAATCTTTTGTACAATATTCGTATTGTGCCAAATTGGGTTCTGAATTGTGATCGTAACGAAATAGTATATTATTTTTGTATTCATTATTTTGCGTAGCCTTTTGTAATTTTAGTTCTTAGTACATACAATGTGCTTAAATCCGTTCTGACGGCCTCGTTTTTAGTATTATATGTATTTTTGACGGCAGCTTGAACGCGCAAATATTATAACTGCCATATAGGTTTTTCGCGTTGTTAACTTTTAGTACTTAGTCGTTCAGTACTTGTCCTAAATAGACTTGTTTCAGTTTATGCACGTGGGGTGGTCAAGTTAATGACGAAAATGCAAAAAGTGAAATAAACTAGTCTAACGATTTTCAACTTGGGTAGTTATAAAGAATAATTAACTAAAAATGGTCTCATTTTTTTCTCAAAATTAATCTTCATCGCTGCGTTTTATTTATATCCATAGATATAATTTTAATAACGCATCGCAATTGTGTGGAACGGAACGCGATAGTTCAATTATTTTTTGTAACTACAAAAGACACGCTACAAGTCAAGTTCGTGCCAAGAAACATTATTTTGTTATTAAATAGTAGTTGTTAAATAATAATAAGAGATTCTTAGATTGAACATTTAATTGTAAAATACGTAAATTAGACACATACAAAAGAATGCTATTGATATTATTTTTTGTCGTAAGTGAAATTATGTAGAAAATATAAGTACAAAAATTCAATCAATAATACCTCATGATACAGTGTATTGTAAATATATATAGTAGTTTTAATACATTTTAGACCTGTTTTATACGGAGACTTACATTTTTGTAATTTTTAATTGTTGCCAGATTTGTTACATATGTCTTGATTTACTTACTAATTTGAACTACAAATGTTTTGATGCTAAAATTTTTGTAATTAAAAAATGCATATTTACCTCTTGACGGCTAAAGCAAAACTCTGGCAACACTATTTTGCATAATATACCAATTTTATATTGTGATGTATTTTATAAGATCTCAATAGTAAAGTTGAAATTATTGACAGCTATAATATTTTAGTATTGATGCGTTATATTTCGAAACAATTTTTTGTTAATCTGATCAAATTGGATATTATTGATATTGAATAAAGAATTTATTTTTCTGTTCAATTTCAGTTTTATTAATAGTGTACGCCGAAGAACGCTAACCCTTTTTTTATTATCCTATCCATTCGTGATGGCTACACATCGAGAACTCTTACTCGTCCTAGTTCTCGGCGTTTCTTGGCTTGCTAGCCATTGAAAATCCAAGCAGTTCACAAAGATTTATCCATACAGACCACACTCAACCTGATTTATAATAAATCATTTTCGTTATGATTGTATTTATGTTTAGTTTAGTAGTTTTATATTTACTATAAGTATTGAGTTTAAAAATCCTTGCTATATCTCCGCAGCAATTTTTACTATATTCTATAACAAAAGGGGCAGGTTTTACAATCTGTGGTTAACAAATGACATTTGGTAACTGGTTGTCATATTTCGTAATTCCAATTGGACATTAAGATTTCGTGCAAGTCCACGTAAAGGTTGAGGTTATTTACCGCGAATGGAAATATATTTTTTCTTATTAGAAAAGAACAAAGTTAAAAATGAAGATTTATACAAACGAAAATAATACCTCGACGTTAAAATTACTAATTGCGGGTAACCTTGCGGGGGCGAGGTTGGAATTGCAAAAAGCTACTCTCGAAGGTAGGTTAATATTTTATTCGTATTAATTGTGTTTAACCCTTGTTTTATTTATTGAAAAATTGTAAGCGAAGCGACATTTTAACAGCCTGTACGTAATACGTAAAAGACTATCCATTAAATTAACCTTCGTGGCAAATTTTGTTGCAGTATAATTGTTGCTAATTCAGCAGTTTTTTCCTTGTTCGTGGTGCATATTGTGTAATCCTTAAGTTACACAAAACATGGATGGTGATGGTGAGATGTATTGATGGACTTGTATTGGCATTACAGACAAATTTCCAGGTCCTAAATGCCTGCCATTGCTTGAAGTCGATGAAGAATTAACATTCTTTTCAAGTAATGCTGCGACACAATATTTGTTCCCTGTACTGGATCTCTCGCAGAATGGAAAGTGGTGAGTTAAATTATACAACAATGATTTAATGTTACTTAATTACTCTATAAATTAATTACCTTCAGAATTATTTTAAAGTTAGGTACAGCAATGTTTTGTTATGATGTTATAAAAGTATGAACTATTTTTCATTTGTTTTTTATTTTTTGATATGACAAAGATTTTGTCTTTGCTTTTAAATTTAAAATGCTCACATTATTAATTTCTTACCAGTTCGTAATTATTCTGCTTTCTTAGTAGTATATTTTCCTCGTAATTTAATTTAATTTATTAATATATACCTTAAGTAGTTTAAAACTCATCATTTAGGTACAATAACGTTAGAAAGCCTTATTAGTAAAGAAGAACTTTAATCAAAATCAGTAATTTTTCTTCTTACAACCATATCATGTCAGCCATAGACAAAATATCATTCTTGCTTGGTTTTGCATTGTAGCCAACAAATGCAAGAATGGGAGGCGACATGCCTGCAGCCAGCTGTAACAACAGTTCTATCGGGTAAAACTGCGTCAGATGTCAAGCAAGTGCTACAATCTCTGCTGCTTATGGTAGACGGTCTGTTGAAGAAACATAAATATATTATTGGGGTATGTATCATTTTTAGACTTTAAACATTTACCACTGGTAGACTACAAACAACAATAAATACCTGGATTAGACCTAGTGCTTCAACAAATAAAGTGTTTACAAAACCTTCAAAAAAAATTTTGCCTTACCTATATCACTTAGATGTGCCAGTAAGATTGTTTGCGACCCACTATTGTATTGCATTATTAAAATACAATTTAACAGTAATATACTTGTTATGCCCGTGACTTCATCCGTGCGAAATATTTATTTTGGGCATCCAATTGATTTTTGCTAATATAATTAAGTTGATTTCTAAGAAATAATTGGTAATACTTCATTTTTATTACCACAAAAATGATTCTTGCATGTTAATTTTTAAAGATTGACTGTTGTGGCTCTTTTTTAGTGTTTAAAGAGGAATCATTCTTTCATACATATTTTTTGGTTTCTTGTACCATTTCAACTTGACTATCTTTTCAAATATATAGCTATCTAAGTGAAGATTGCAAATATTATTTTCTTTATTATTATAAAATGTTTATTTCATTTTTTCTATATTTTGCAGGATAAATTGTCAGCAGCAGATATATCGATATGGAGTACCTTATATCCTCTAATTTACAATTCAGATACAAAACAGGCATATTTATCCGAATGCCCAAACATTCTTAGATGGGCAGAAGAGTTGAATACAGCTAAAGCTTTCCAGGTAAGTTCTTATGTATAATTAGCGTCTGAAATTAATATAAAGTACATATTTACAAATTCTTAAAAATGTATAGTCTGCCTTTCAAACGGTTAATATTGTATTAGGCTGCAGACGAAAATATTCATGCCATCTATTAAATAATAAAAATCTAGAAAGATAAAAAGGTGGAGAGGATTATTTAATGCAAGTAACTATATTAGAAAATCTTATTGCAGGAGGCGGTGAAGCAATGGGGTGGAAATGTTTCTGGACCATTTAGTTCCAACTCAGCTTTGGGTATTCCACAGATAACTAACCTGCCCACTCCAGTCGGGTGAGCGAACTTTTATATTATTTATACTGATATATAAAGCTGACAGTTTCTTTGTTTGTATGTTTGAACGCGCTAATCGAAACATACCTAGTTCCTGAGAACTATGTGTCGATTTTAAAAAATTATCGAGGAGGGCACATCGCGTTGCAACTAATTGCAGCGAACAAACAGTGGCAAAAGACGTGAAAATTATTCATAATTGTGCGTTTCCGATGCGTACGTTGCAATAACGGTTCAAGACACACAAAAAATATGTATGAATGACAGCATATGTCTATCTTTTAAGATTAACTTACAGTAACGACGGAAAGGGACGCGACCGACGTCGTGGGTAACAGCTCAAGTTTATAAAGATAAAAAAAAAAACGATTCTCGCGGACAAAGTCGCTGACACAGCTAGTGGAATTATAAGTTTAGTAGCATCCTAGCCTTGTGAAAACTAATATATTTACTTAATAACGCCCTAAATGACGAATTTCGAACACATGGGTCACATCTTCCACAACGCCACTATCTATAGAATTAGGACTTGATGTAGAAAATGTTAATATATTGATAAGCAAAAGTGCAAATCCATCTTGCCGGATCCTTGTCTACACCTTGTACTCTAGCGAACTTTACAGGATGAAGGGATTAAATATTTACATTTTATTCAGATCCCCAGATGATGTACCAGTGGGAGTGACACAGGAAGAAGCCGACCTTGCGAAAGAGAATTGGTTGAATGGTTTGGACAAGTTACAACCACCATTGAAGCAAGAGAAACTAGTGTGAGTTTAAATACTGTCTATAGTTTACGCGAGTAGTAGACATTTAAATAAAACAGTTTAACGGTTTAAAACGCGATATATTAGTTAACTTCGGCCCGACGTTTCGGATGCTTTGCAGCAGCCGTGGTCACGGGGAGATTTCCAAATAAGTTTAACTAATATACCGCGTTTTAAACCGTTAAAGTGTTTTATTTAAATAGTGTGAGTTTGCTTCGAATTTATCTTCATTATAAATCCTTGTCGATTGAGTGTGTTTATTGTACAAAAAAAATAAATACAGCAATGTTAGTCTACTGGCTAGTTGAGGCTTTTTGGTGTAATGGGTCGTGGATTCGAAGCTCACGAGGTCGAACATGAACTAAATTATTTACACATTTCGTTGGACTTCGTCTGTAAATCTGGATATTAAGTGGGTGGTAGGAATAGCGATTTCCTCCAAGATACGAACCACGGTTCACAGATGAAAAAGCCGTCAATTTTAATCGCATTTCGGTTTCAATCTATGGATCTTCGCATCTAGCTCACATGTTATATCGCTGGGGTATTCACATACCATCATAAATTTACGACTCGGTAGCTCAATTGGTTAGAGCAACCGCACGAAAACGCTTTGGATGACGCATCAAGTCCTGCCCGTGATATTTTCAATTTATAATCGATTTCGTTAATATATAACTTGATTTTAAATAATACTTTTTCCAGATTGCCAGTTAAGGGAAGAAGGAATGTACTTATCACCTCTGCGTTGCCATATGTGAATAATATTCCGCATTTAGGAAACATCATCGGTTGCGTGCTATCCGCGGATATATTCGCGAGGTATTACTTTTATTATAGTTATTAAACATTAATGTCATTGAAATGTTTAGTTTGAAAATACTATTGCAGGTATTGTCGGTTGTGCGATTACAACACCCTGTATATAAGCGGGACGGACGAGTATGGGACTGCAACGGAAACCAAAGTAAGTTATTTGCAATTTAATATATTATACATGTTGAATAGAACACTTTTAATGGTTTAAAATTGGTTTGCTTATTTTTTACTTTACCCGACGTTTTTGATGCCTTGACCGACATAAGAAGGTACATATCTGATTTTTAAATCATGTATGTGTAATATAATGTGTTTCGAGTTCATTGTAATTTTATAAGAATTGAAGTTTAAATCGGTTCAAATAAACACGGGAAAGTTATAAATT
Organism: Leptosia nina; assembly: GCA_963661955.1. Lineage (NCBI taxonomy): Eukaryota > Metazoa > Arthropoda > Insecta > Lepidoptera > Pieridae > Leptosia > Leptosia nina. Next base: position 1,294,547 of record CAVLEF010000011.1, read on the forward strand.
GATTTACGAAACTTTGCAGCCGTGATAGGAATCGAACCTACGATCCAAAGAGTAATACTACCTACGTCAATGTCGATTTGCGTTTATAGGCTAACTTTCGTTTTCACAAAATAGTCTCGTTGGTGTAATGGTAGCAACGTGTGGCTAATAATATCGGGTCATGGGTTCGATCCCCACCGAGTCCAGTTTAATGGCGTTGCAGTTTCGTTCTATGTATTTTGAATCTAAATCCAAAATAGGCCGACAGCGCATCTTTAGAGGTTATGACTGGTGTGTTCACCTACCATCAAGCGAACCCCAGGCTTGGTTACTTAAAAAAATTCATTTGTTTTCGTAGGCACTCGAAGAAGGCCTCACTCCGCGTCAGATTTGCGATAAGTATTATGAGATCCACAATTCCGTGTATCGCTGGTTCAACATTGGTTTCGACTACTTCGGTCGGACTAGTACGCCGGAGCAAACTGAGTGAGTATTCGGGTCACTGTAACTGTTAGTACTCGTTACCGAGTAATACTCGCAGCGAGTATTGAGTACTTAGTACCGAGTACTGACAGCTATTATAATCACCCATAGTGAGTGAAATCCCGTTTGGGGCATGGGGCGAAACATTTGTGTCCATTTCATTGATTGGTTTTATTTACAGGCAAGTAGTTGATCATATTTCTGTATCCGATGCAGTTGAAACAGTCTATTACTTCTCTTGGATTCGAACTTAACGCAACCCGTTTTCATAGTGCGTACTGATAGTAATCATAGCAACAAGTTAAGTATTTGTATAAGCAAAATCGAACGAGTTGTTTATTGTCTACTGCTGGCCCGGGACAATATGGAGAGTGTGTTTTTTTCTAATAATAGTCAATGTATGTTTAGTAACTTATTTATATTATGTTTAGTATTTTCCCTAGCTTAGTAGTTAGCGTTTTTTCAAATTGTTTTGGACACAAAAGTCCAATTCACAACTGTCAATAAAATCAATACTTTAAATGAGCGGAGAAATATTCTTGCCCCATGCCTCATAGAGAAAACCGGTATTTAGTAATGGAATTTTTTTACCTCTTCTAGGATAGTACAAAACCTGTTCATGAAACTACTAGACAACGGATTCATGAGCACGCAATCCGTGGAACAGCTCTTCTGTGAGAAATGCGAGAGGTTCCTCGCTGACAGGTATGTATTTAGGTTTTTGTAGGAATACTAAATCAAACTATAGAATTCTGCGTACCCTAAAGGACTGGTGGTCCACGCCAGATCTTTTAGGCATTGAAAGAATCTACTTTTATATGCGGTCTACTTTGCTCAGCCGTGTTACATTGTTTGGGGATTCCCCGCAAACATATTTGTATCTTTTAAATTATTTTTTATATATATTAATAATTTTTTTTTCAATAATAATAAATTATTTTAACTGTTACTTTCCTTTTAACCCGTGTTTCATTAAAAAATGTGTACTACTCGCGTAAACTACTACTACTTTTTATTTGCTCAGGTTCGTAGAAGGCACATGCCCGCACCCCGGCTGCGCGTACGACGGTGCACGCGGCGACCAGTGCGACAAGTGCGGCAAATTGATCAACGCCGTGGAACTCATCGAGCCGAGGTGCAAAGTGTGCTCGCATCGGCCGACGGTCAGGCCAAGTGAGCAGCTGTTCATTGAGTTGGGACAGGTTAGTTACAAAATGACTACTCTGTAACAAATCCCCGGGAAACTTTAATAGCTGGAAAATCGATCAGCTTAACGGAACACAGAAATGTTTTCGCCCCATGCCCTACTGGATGAAACGAGATTCCACTTTTCATAACAACCAATGTTGATAGTGTTACTATTTAAATATTACTTAACTTATTAATTACATTTGTTTTTAATTGTAAACAATCATATTATTTTTATGTATTATTATATAATGTATTTGTAATGTAATTTTAATCTTAATACCTGCGCATTAAGATTCAATGTCTTTTGCTTTGTAGGTTAAGCAAATCACAAACAATGAAATTGCTGAGTTTAACATTTAATTATTTTATATAGGGCCATCATGTGGAAATATAACAGTTTTCAAAGAAATTGTTCTATAGGCAGTTTCGATTTCGGCATAAACTAAATTATTAGTCAATAAGTCAAACGTTAATTGCAGTTGGAACCATCAATTCGGACGTGGTTGGCATCTGTAGAAGGGGGGTGGTCTGGCCCAGCGAGGGCTGTGTCTCGTGCCTGGTTGAGAGATGGTTTACGGCCTCGAGCTGTCACCAGAGACCTAAAATGGGGGGTGCCTGTGCCCATGGACAAGTATAGACATAAGGTATGGTGTTAAGGGTACAGGGTCTCAAAAGTTTTACTTATTTTTTTAGTATTGTTCTAAATATTTATTTGTTGTTTACAAATAATGATATTTTTTAACTCCTAGTATTTTGTCGATTAAAAACTTTTTTTGTGTTATAACAGTATTTTAATTCATACTAATATTTGAATATATTCAGGTATTCTATGTATGGTTCGACGCCCCAGTTGGCTACGCGAGTATTACACAATGCGCCACAAAACACTATGAGAAATGGTGGAAACCGGACAAGGAATATGATGTAAGTACATATATTTATATTGTTCCTATAGTTGTAAAGAGGTTTTTGTTACCCATGGTAAGGTATTTATATCCAATTTAAAAAAAAATCTTTTTCATGTTCGTAACTAAACAGGACTTCAAAATTATATTTACTACCAGTTTGAAAACATTAATATTTTTCACATGTTATTGCACATGAAGGCACTATATAATTTAAAAATCGAAAATAAATTGAAAAAAATTTTTCGACTCGGGCAGGACTTGAACCGGCATCGTCAGCTTTCCGTGCTGTTGCTCTACCAATTGAGCCACCGAGTCCTACACCTCATCGTCGAATTTTTTTTTTCAACTTACTGATACATGCACCTCTCGCGCAATGTAATTTCTACCTTAACACTTGCGTATTAAGGCTCAATGTCTTATGCTTTGCAGCTTAAGAAATCATTGAAGATGAAATTACAAAGTTATAACGTTTGAAAACATTAATATTCCAGTTCTTAATCAAGGTCGTAGAACGAACGAGAAGAATTGGCAATAAACTCGCCCCCCTTCCTTTTATCGCCAAGTTTCATTTTACGTATTTTTCATATTTTTTTAGTCTTAACGTAGTTGCTGGTGTGAATCCCGGTTAAAATATAAATTGTTTCGGTCGAGCAGGGAAAAGAAGTCTGATTAACAAACATGTCAATAAAATCGATCAGTGAAACCAATCCAGATATGGGTTAGCCCCACATGCGGAAACTGGCTTTCACACATTTCATTTATTCTATTATTTCTCAGGTCAAGCTTTATCAGTTCATGGCAAAGGACAACGTTCCATTCCACGCTATAATGTTCCCGGCCAGTGCTATCGGCGCTAACCAGGGGCATAAGTTGGTTGATTACATTTTTGCAACTGGTAAGTGTTAGATTTAGTATTGCTATAAATCGTTTCTCTTTTTTTATGTTGCTTCGCCACTTTTAAGTTGCTAAAGAGAATTTAACTACATTTGACGTCGCTCACTCGTGACGATGTTCCCAACGACTCGAAAACCCATGACACTTTGTGGAATGGACGGAAATGCAACAAATTTATCGATTTTTGGTGTGTTATGTTTCAGAGTATTTGAACTATGAAGAAGGCAAGTTCTCTAAGTCTCGTGGCGTTGGTGTGTTCGGTACGGATGCTCAGGTGAATATACAACTGTACTTCTTGATGGAGTAATAATTCAGTGCCGGCTTTAGGGTTACGAACACATCAGGCGGAAAGAAATAAAAAGAGGCTGGAAGAGAGATAACGTTGCTCATGTACTGAATCCAAGAATTTATCAATCGAGCAACGTTGGTCATGTTTTATTGTGTGCTTTGCAGGAAACCGGTATACCATCAGATGTGTGGCGTTTCTACTTGGCCAGTATACGTCCGGAGACATCGGATTCTAGTTTCAACTGGACAGAATTGTGTACAAGGTAAATTGCAATATAATCTTTAGTAGTATTTCGAATAATGCTCCTTGAATACTCCCTAATGGCTAAAAGACAACAACTCTTCTCGTGTAATTATCGAAGCGGACAATAAGGTTTCCCCTTAAATACTGTCAATACGCGAGTAGATTAATACACATATATAAATAAACTTACTTGTAACGTCTCAAAATCGTCAACTAATATTATCGCGTGTTAAACAGTTACAAGTGTTTTATTTAAGTTGCTTCTAGTTAACGAACAACTTTTTTTGGCAGTGGTTATAGTTATTTGAATGGTTTAGAAAATCCATTAATTTTGTTTCAAATTAACTGTTAGCTTGTGGCCTGTAATAGGCATTCTTCTTTTTAATGGCATTATAACCCCTCTATAGTCTAAAAAGAATAATATATTTGTTTTGTTTTTTCTTAGGAATAACTCGGAGTTGTTGAACAATCTGGGCAACTTCTGCCATCGTTCCCTCAGCTTCTGCGCGAACACCTTCAAAGGGTTGATCCCGGAAATGCAACTCACCAAGACTGATTATGAATTATTCGCTCTCGTTAACAGGGAGGTTGTTGGTAAGTACACAGAATATTATTTAAAGAGAAACTAACAAGCATGCTACAGTCCTTACACTAATAAATAAAGCTAAAGAGTTTGTTTGTTTGTCTGAACGCGCTAATCTAAGGAACTACCAGTTCGAATTGAAAAATTTTTTTTGTGTTGGTTAGAGCATTTATCGATGAAGGATATATAGGCTATAAAACATCGCGCTGTAATGTACTATTCTACAGTATATGGACTAATAGCGAAGAAACAGCGGGGAATGTGAAAAAATTAAGAAAAATATTCATCATTGTGGGTTTTGCGATGCGTAGGCTGCGAAAACAGTTCCCAAAAAAATATGTACGAAAGAATGATTCCTCTATAAATGATTTTAAAAATGTTCGCGACGCGAACGAACATCGTGGCTACCACTTACTTCCTCTTAACGCGAGTACGTACACATATAGAAGCGCGCCCGTGACCACGGCTGCGCGAAGCATCCGAAGACATCAGGACGAGTGTAAAAATCTCGTCTCGGAAACAAGTTTAATTGACACAGCGTTTAAACCGTTAAAGTGTCTACTTAAAGGCTGTTACTCAGAAAAATGTAGGTTTTAAAAATTTTTTTTTAATTAAAAAAGTAAGCATTAACAATCATAAAAAGGACCTCTTTATTTTGGCTCGTGTAATAGATACGGGAATAGAAGGCCGAGGCAGAACTGCCACATATCTTCTAACACTTCCCTAATCCTCTTTATACACGGCGGCCGTCTGTGAACCCGGACCATCTTGAGCGTGTCTCGTGCTCGTTTATTAAAATTGAACTAAGTGTCAATAGTCATTTAAGACTGAAAAATTTTATTTATAAAATTTTTTGCCACTATGTGAAAAATATTAAGGTTTTAAGAACTGTGTGTTGTTGCATTTTGAAACATAAAAGGTGTGGCCATATTCAAAGACTTTTTCTCAATTTATTTTTGATTAAAAATGAACTTAACTACTGTCTGCTGGTTACTATGCGAGTAGTACACATATCAATAAAACAGTTGAACTCTAAAATTTAGTTAAATCTATTTAACGTTTGGGATGCTTTGCAGCAGCCGTGGTCACGGGGAGACCACCGTGACCGTATTTTTTAAAATAAGTTTAACTAATATATATATATCGCGTTTTAAACCGTTAAAGTGTTTTATTTATAAATGAATTTATTTAAATTTGTTCGAAATTCTTGTTTTTGGCAGTCATTTTATTGCAAAAAGTATAATCGACAGTTGAAATTAATGTGACATGTCTGTCTATGTAAGGTAATCTTGAAAACATAAATAACACTGGTAACACAGCAAGGCTACATGGCAATTTATTTTTAGGATTCGAGGCGCCACAGCAATCGGCGTGTGTTGCCAGCTTGTAGCATTATTGTGCACTCTAATAGCACCGTACATGCCCGATACGAGTCGGAAATTGCGCGCGCAGCTCAACCTCGGTGATACCAGTTTTAGGATTAATTCCAGGTATTTATTTTTTTATCCATCTACAAAATAGCCTTGAAACCCCTTTTTATTTAAAATATGATTCTCGTTTTGTTTATTAATAGAAGTAATAGTGTATTAGTCTTGCTGTTTATTGATAATTATTTTGTTTATTTTTGATTTTAAACTTGGCAATACAAAAAGTTTTGAAACGTTAACCTTATTCGTGAAAACTTGTTTAAGATAAATATTTATTTCCGTAGTAACCCATCGTTAATTCAATACATACCGATTGGGCATAAAATCGGAAAACCGGAACCGCTCTTCACCAAGATCGAACAAGAGTTGGTTGATCAAATGAGAACGAAATACGCTGGCACTCAGGCAGATAGAGCTAAGGTAAGCAAAACATTAATAAGACGGCAACGCATGTTACGTGAAAATACTTGATTAATTAATTTTAGTTATTTGTGATTGCCAGGCCTTTTTTTTTGGTTTAAAAAATAATTATTACCTTAAAATATCCAGCTTTCGAATTTAATTAAAATTTATTTATAAGTTCTTTTTAATGGTATAGTGGGTTTAAATTATTAGACATTTAAGAGAAGAAAAAATAAAACCACCCTTTATTCACTTACATACATGTTTTTTGTGTATTTATTCTTTGTGTAATGTTGTTTATACTAGATAATAATAATAATGAATGTTGTTTTTCTCATATCAGCAAAATGGTGAAGTTAAAGGGGACAAATCATCAAATGTCGCAGAACTAGAACAGGCTATTGCCAAACAGGTATGCATAATGTAACACTGCAATTATTCACCTTAATGGAGAAAAATTGCTACTTAACGTAACGCGTTACGGCTTTAGCTTACTGACTTTTTTTCTATGGAAAAAAGTTTATCTGAGATTCGTCTTATTCGTCGATACTGTAAAATGAGACTTTTCTAAATACTGCATTGAATTTGGGGTATTTTTTTATTAAATATCCGTTAAACTTATGTTTATTAATGCAGGGTGAAAAAGTAAGACAACTGAAAGCGGCGACAAAAGATAAGTCGGTATGGCAACCCGAAGTCAACATATTACTTGATCTCAAGAAACAATTGACAATCGCACAGTCTCAACCGAAACCCACTCATACCCATGATAGTGATGTTGCCAGTCTTGAAAAAGCTGTCGCATTACAGGTATAATATTTGAATATTGTCTATCTGTGATTAATAAATCTCTCAATTCTCTTACGCGTTAACATCTTCTTAATCTATGTATTCTAGGGAGATAAAGTACGCCAGCTAAAATCTTCAACAAAAGACAAGTCAGTATGGCAACCGGAAGTTGAGAAGTTGCTAGATCTCAAAAAGAAGTTGGCCGCTGCGCAGTCTAATACGCAGGCAACACCTGTAGCTAATAGCACTGAGAGTATTGCTGATTTGGAAAAAGCGATTGCTGAACAGGTAAAGAGATTAAGAGACTAATATAATTTATAATAAATTTATTCTTCTTTTGCCTTTTGAACTCATGTTTATCCTTAACAGGGCGATAAAGTGCGAAAATTAAAAGGATCAACAAAGGACAAGAGTGTTTGGACACCGGAAGTCAATATTTTGTTAGATCTCAAAAAGCGTCTAGCTGCAGCGCAGATAAAGTAAACGGCCAAATCCCAAATAAGTATTTAACCAGTTATTTGTAAATAAAGGAGGTAAAGAGATAATCTGTACAAGTGCAATGGTATTTTTTAAATGTGTGCGTAACATTCTACATGTTGTGTGCCCTATTGTAATGTTATTTATTTTAGTCTATAGGCTTGAATTCCAGAGCTAATCTCAATAAACTTTTACAGAATCTTAACTTACATTTTTCTTTAATTCCACTTTTATCCGCACTTTAATGTTCATATAGTGTATTTTTTCTAACTTGGCAAAAGACCACAACTAATATCTCCGATTTCGAACCATAGAGAATCATTGATGATCTTATAATATTGAGTGATGTTGTTGCCACATAGGTAAAGAAATCAATTAAATATGGACCAAACGACCTTAATGTTGAAAATCACTTTTTTTATTTTTTTTTTATGATATTATTTAAAACGTCGTTTGTAACGCTTTTCAGCGATCGTTAATAAGTGGGATTTTTACCTTCTAATGTCGTTAACTTGGCTTGCATCCTTTTATAAATATCAAAAGAAATTTTATTCTGTCTATTAATATAAATTAATTTTTGGGATTATTGTTAATTTTTCATAAACATTTTGTTTTTACTTAGTGTATTTCAGGAAGTTTATTAGTCTAATATATAATCCAGAGTCTCTGGTTTACCATAGAAAAAATATATACTACACAAGTGGTACGCATAATCTGTAGGTAAGCAAGCATATCTGACAATGACAACTAACATAATAAGAAATACACAATACTGTATATAGTCTATGAGCATTCAATTTATTTAATAAACAACACTTGAATTATGATATCCATAATTAAATTATTTCGTTATACTGTGTGAAATGGATATCAAGTATGTTTTATTTAGTCCCCATAAAGTGTGTAGAATTTGTTTCTGTGAAGCACCATCCCAAGTTTCTTTGATAGACATCTTCGAAAATGACACTCGCACAATATGTGAAGTTTTATCATTTTTAACCAATATTAATATAACTCTCGCTGATGGAAGCCCAAAACAGATATGTGTGGAGTGCCATTTGATATTGTCCAAGGCTGTACAGTTCAAACAACGATGCGTCGTGTCAGAAACCGTCTTGAAAGAAGCCCTAGGGGCCGAATCAAATTCAAATGTTCAAAGAGACGTAGACGCATTTAATCAGCCCCCTGAACACTCTTTGAGATCCTTTCGTGCTGTAGAATATAATTCATTAAATTTAAGCTCTGAGAAGTACGATGATTTAAAAGAATTTGATCAGAAAACTATGCTAGAAGTATCAAAGTCAGAAACACTAGAAGATATTAAGAATGAATCTGATGTAAATGACTTCCACTGCTCAGATAGCCAAGAAAACTTTTTAACTTGTGATTGTGAATCAACATTTAGTTCAGAAATTGAATATTCTAATCATTTGAAATGCTGTCAGAAACATAATTTATTAAACACTAAACAAGATGCACTGTTCTGTCCGACATGTAGCTTAGCACTACCAGATTTTCTATCATACACACAGCATATGAACAAACATAATACAAAGACAACAGAACGCAAATTAGTGTATAAATGTGATAAGTGCTTGCGTAAGTTTGCTCTAGAAACATCGCTACAGAGGCATTTAAAGAAACATGACAATTTAGAATATAAATATGTTTGTAAGAGTTGTAAAAGAGAATTTAAGTATCAGGCTCATTTAGAAAATCATATATTATTAGTTCATACAAGAGATAGAGGCTATAGATGTGACTTGTGCGAACAGAGCTTTATATCTCTAGATGCTTTAAACGTTCACAAAGAAGTCCATAAAATAAAGAAGAAACACCAATGTACAATTTGTAATAAGTCATTTGTATTATTGTCTACATTAAGTGATCACTTAAGAACCCATACAGGGGAGAAGCCCTATCTTTGTTCTACATGTGGAAAGGGTTTCTCGCAGAAAACAAATTTGGAGCAGCATATCAGGCGACATATTGGGTTAAAGCCGTACCAGTGTGAAAATTGTGATAAAAGGTAAATGTCTATTGTTTTCAACAATAAATTTTAAAGTTATATATATAAACATACAGGAAATTATTGCACGATGGCACATTATTTTTCAGATTTGTATCCAAGGGTGAACTAACAGCCCATCTCAGAAAACACAGCGGAGCCCACCCCTTCATATGTGATGATTGTGGAAATGGATTCACAACATCAAGTTCTCTTGTGAAACATAGACGGATACATACTGGTGAGCGACCGTTCTCATGTGATATGTGTAATATGAAGTTTGCTGCTTCCGGTACTTTAAAAAATCATAGACGAACTCACACAGGTGAAAAGCCATATAAGTGTTCTCACTGTGACAAAGCGTTTGTACAAAAGCAGGACTTAACATCACATATTAGGTGTCATACAGGGGAGAGACCTTACGTATGTTCTAACTGTGGGCAGGCGTTTAGAAAGGCCTCTGCATTGAAGGTGCATTTGAAAATACATGGAAAAGAAAGTGAATTATTGCAAGGGATTATTTCATGATAATAATTGAAAAGCTGTCAGCTTTTGTTAACAATCTATAAGATACTTTTAAAACTAAATTACTTGTATTTTTACAGTATTATTATTAGAATAGAATTTGTTTATTCAGAGACACTACTTTTACAATTAAAACTTTTGTGGAAGGTTAGCCCAGCTTTATAACATCTTTTTCAGATGAGCTGTTGGCCTGTTTTGGTTTTAGCTCAGATCCACTTATTAAATCCACAAAGCATATTTACAGTTACCTATTTCATTTACATGTTTCTAAAATAAATTATTGATATGTTGTACTGTATAAAAATCAAACCCATGATATCAATCCGGTTGATCGCCATATGATGCCTAGCGTGGATTTTTTGATAAGGTTCCTAAGATTTTCAAGTATTGCTAGCTAAAAGTTTTAATCAATATTTGTTAGCAATAAATAATATTATTATTATGCCTAACTTATTTTTGTGAAATTTGAATATGAGAGGTAGGATATAGACTCAATCTAACAGTATTTTTATATGTGTGCTGCTATGTCGAAAGAAACATTGTGTAAAGTTTTTAATGTGTTGCCATAGTAAGGCTGTACCCAATAATAGAAATATAAATATAAAATATATGTTTATATTTATTTATTATATTAACCTATTTGTTTATTGTCACCCTCTTAATAACAAAATTACAACTAGTATTGAGGCTTTTCCAAATAAGTTTATGACTAACTTATGATGGAGCAGCCTCGCTCCTTCCTGTCAAACATTAAAAGATTGATAGTTAAAAATGTGTGTGTGACTGTATCATGCGTAAGTATGTTGTAAAAGTAAAATAAGTAATAATAATTGTAGGTCGAAAAATATTTATTGGAAGATTAAGTCTAATTTAACTTAAATACTGTCTAAAGTTTACGCGAGTAGTACACATTTAAATAAAACACTTTGCCGGTTTAAAACGCGATATATTAGTTAAACTTATTTGAAAATGATTTTTAACTTCGGCCCGACGTGTCTCATCGCGTTTTAAACCGTTAAAGTGTTTTATCTAATTTAACTTAGTCTATATAGGATCAGTTCTGTTTCCTTGGATGTTGCCCATTTGAGCCATTCAGTTCAACTCCTCTGTAAGTCCTCAACTCTATCCTCAAGAATATTTGAAATTCTTCTTTGTTGACCAACCGCTCAATTGACTCTATGTTTATATTATCATTTTTTTTTTATTCTGATTTGACGTATTGAGCCCGAGGCTTCGAATACTAACCGGACTTTTGGGCGAGCGCGCAAGCCCGCGCCGTGTTTGCGGCTAGACCAAGGGTGCCTCGAGGGGGGCATCGATCTCGGCTTGGACGGCCGCAATGCGGATGGGAGCTTGAAGAGATGGACGGAAGCTCCTGTGTGAGCGGTAGCGCGGAGCGATTACCTCGCCTTCGCCAGCGGAGGCGGTTTTGCGGACGATCGGCGCGGGCGCCGACGGATAGCGTTATGGTTGATTCGTAGTCAGGGTCGGTGAGAGGAGGCGAGTGAACCTGTAGCTGGAGCTTGTGGAGGTGTAGGCGAATATCGGACGGATGCACCTTTCGTATATGTTATTATCAGTATCAGCTGCATCTCTTTTAGGACTTAGACGGAGATATATTCAAGTTTCGCCAAAGTACTAGGAGCATATAAACTATAGAGAGTACATTCTTTGTCACCAAGATCACAAGACACAAGTCATTAGTGAGGGGGCGTTACCAACAATTTACTTCCACCAATGGGGGGATGGAGCTTGGTGTATCCGCCTTCAAGATCTAAACGAATACCACTTGCAAACTTCTGCGACACTAGTATATTCTTAAATTTATTTGAATTTGATTTTATTATATTTCAAGGAAAAGACAAAATTGTGGTTCTTACAGTTTTAAATAAAACTAACTCCTTTTAATAAAACAACATTTACAGATTGGAAATTTTATTCACAAATTTAAAATTCTAAAAATCATAGTCTAACGGATAAATAATATAAATATCAATTTTGGAATAACACTTAACTACAATTAGTACAAATGCAATAAAAAAATTATATTCATTACATATTTTAACTTAAAGCTGTTTATAGAATGATAAGAGCGATTAAACTAGTACAAAAAAATATTTGTCATAACGAGACATGCTTTTTTAAGCATGTCCTAAGTTAGCATTTTACTTGCAATACAATTGTAGAAGTTGTGCCTGTGTAAAAAAACTAATACCTATTGTACTTGTGTGAAACAGCCTAACGCTAAATCTAGAACCCGTCTCGTTCACAATCGCGACATTAAATTTCTGTCCTGCTTTCGCGCGAGGTGAAAAAAAAAGACAGAAGCATGTCGAACACAATCGAGAATAAGACGGTGATCATATATCTATCTCTTTCGGTCTTTATAGAAAATACAAAGCGCGAATGAAACGGATATATTCTTGAATTGCCTATAGGCCAAGTGTATCATTCCTATATTGTACTATTCATTGGATTATGTTCAGTGTTTTACTGACGTTTTTAACCAGTTGCTATTTTGATTTAGAGAAGAAATCTTTTTTCAAAAAAAAATGTTTTAAATCTTAGCTTATGATATCTGTTCTATACCTAATCTACTTACAACATTACCATATAATACCTTCACATTAGTGCATCAATGATCTTTTAAAAACTTAGGTTTTGTTCAATCATTAATGAAAGATCTTTGGTTGGTTCATAAGACTGCGCAGGAGTATGTATTCGAAATATGAACTTAAGTTCAAAGACCATTTATGCAAATATCGAAACGAAAATCTAGACGAGTATCACATAAAATCTCGCAGGATATTGAGTAAATTCAACACAACCTGTCTCACTCTTCCGTACGCAAGGGGTAGTGAGTGGGAGAGAGCTGCACATATTTGAAGGATGTCACTAGAGTTTGGCTAACAGAGACTTCGTTCGAGTCTTGAGCTTTACGAATACAATGCAACAGTTTTTAATAATATTTTCTCTCATTAGATTTTTTGTTCAAAAAATTTTACAAAATAATAATTATACCTTCATCACTAAACATGTCTTTAGCGCGAAGATATATGTGAAAGAAACAGAACGATCAGAAAGAACCGACCTAAAGTATAGGATAAACCATTAACCATTATGTAAGTGGCTTTCAGGTTAAGTTTAGATCTAGTTCTGTCTCTTTCGCACAATTAAGTAAACATAAAATGGGTTTGATTAATAACTGAACATTTAAAATTACAAGAAATAATATGCGTTAGTGCATTTTTTAGAACCCTGCTATCGAAATGTACGACAATCCTGCGTTTACGCGAGATTAAATAAAACCCTTTTGAAGGTTTAAAACAAGAAATATATTATTTTTTAGCCCCTCTGTAACCACGGCTTCTGCAAGCACTCAAAACGTTGGGCCTTAGTGTAATATGTTATGAGTTTAAAACTGTTAAAATTGTTTTATTTTAAGTTAGATTAAATTTGGTCCTTTACCGATTTTCTTTTACATTTAAAGGCCGAAGCGAAGGGCATTGAAGAAAATTAATAATTTGGAAGCATTAAAAACCTATTTGGTAATTTAGAAAATACATGTACAATGTCATTCCATCACACTTACTCACTATGAAAACGAACGGGACAACACTCGGATTCAATCACAGCACATTCACAGACTAAAATCACCATCGAAGCGGAGTGCTTTGAAATTTTGACAGGTGTCAATCTGTCAATTTTGTCGCTAAGTCTCGTTCTACGATATGTTCTACACTGATTGACACATAAATTTCTTTTTAATTTGCAACATCTAATATCAATAAAAAAGATTTTGATTCGGGATCTTTAACCGTTATATTAATAACTGATTATTTTAATTAATTTATATAAAAAGAGTATATTCACATGTCACTGGGTGTAAAAAATCTATATTCTCAGCATTCCATAACAAAATCATGCCTTTATATCACATGCCACTTAAACATAGATGGCGCTAGAGTCGCAGCTTTCTTTTAATCCTTTAGAAATTAATTTGGTATCGTACCGCAGTAATATTAGACTGATCGAAACAGTTATAATCGCTATGTATGTATGTAGTATAACAAAAACATATGAAAAAAGAAATATGAGGTCGCTAGAGGCAGAGTAGCCTAACTGCAATTTTATGACTTGAGTTATTTATAATTTCAATCTAAAATTGTTAATTTACAAGAGCACAATCACCGAAAACTGTTAACTCATTCGTTAATTACGCATTTTTATTTCCCTCCTTATTGAAAATCATGTTTGTCGTTATTAGGCCACTTTGCCTCTAGCAGCCGCATGTGTAGTTTAAGACAAAAATTAAAACGGTTTAACCCGATACCATAGAGCTACAACCCTGCGCCAGAGCCGAGTACTACGTCATGCGGTAGTATCGGCGTCTCGCTCGCACTATAGCTTGTGCGAAAGAGACGGCTTGTCTTTTCGTCCGCTGCCGGAGGTGTTGTGGACCGGCGCGGACCAATCGGCTACAACTGGAGCCGGGCGGTAGAACTTGCTCGATGTTCTGTTGAATATCGGCAGGAGTTCGTTCGCTTCGTTTGTTAGGGCCTGGAATAGAAAAAAATCGATATAAAAGAGAAAAAATATGTATTTAATAAAAAATGTCTACCTAATCAAACCAACTTAATGAAGCTAAAACAAGGTAACTTATGAAAATTAAGGATATAATACGGGCAACATTTTTTTGCCATACAAATTATTTCTAGTGCAGAAAAGAAGAGATTTATAATAAGATTCGTATTATATGAGTCAAACAGGCATGGAGCGCGGTGAACAAGGGAACAATGGAATAACCACAAAATTGCTATGCATTAAAAAGCAAAGAAGGTTTGGTGAGAAAAAGGTAAAAAATATTGACATCAGTATTTAGGAATTTTTTTAATGTTATGAATACATCCAACCAATTAATTTCATTTGTATGACTTTTTTGTACGTATGGCCTTCAAGCTTTTTTTATAATATGAGTAAAGCCGTTTTGGATTAAGGTATTTGTGTAGTGAAAGCATAGATAATGGAACTCTTTATTGCCAATAGACACTTGAAAATAACATATTCAAATAAAAATGTTTGTGCACTTGTCGCCTATGGCTATTTCTTACAGGCAACCTTTGCAGATAGAAAGTACATAATTACAGCAAATAGCAACAAGAAAAAAGAAAATATGTAATAAAATGAAAATTTAATACTAACACGACACTCACACCAAGAGAATCATAAATGTAATTCATTTTAGAGCCAGGGAGGCAAAGGCTAAATTAGATCGAAAATACCTTGAGATATATGACGGCGTCTGTACCGTAGCCCTCGCAAGACATCAGCAACAAGTCGCCGTGGAAATATCGCGCGTACAACCGAGATATGGGCAGACCGTAACCATAACCTGAATGTAAAAAAATAATGAAAAACAAACACTTTTAATGGATTAAAAGGCGAAACGAGCCGTAGTTATGATAAGTTAACATAAGAGGTGATCATAGAAATTTCTTAATCCGTCAATTTATTATAGACAACGGTCGACGTTTCGGATGTTTCACAGCAGCCATGCTCGCGGGGGAATAAGCTGCTACAAGGCAAATAAATCTATTTCGCGTTTTAAACCGTTAAATGTGTTTTATTGATATCCACTACCCGCGTAAGCACATATCAGCTTTACTTTTTATTGTGCGTGGGGTTGCTATCTATCCTCTTACACTTGATGAAAGGTGAAATATCATATTACAAGATGTGCTGTCGTCCTATTGTAGTATTCTACACTCACCTGCTAACGGTACATTGTGCGAGTCCGACTTGGATGGTTGCGGAGCTGTACTGTACATGTACTTGAACAGTAAGTCTGACACACTGCGCGGGATGCCACCACCACGGTCGGACATCTGTAAAATCATTGATTACATTTGTATTTAGCCTCACCTCCGCAGAATTCACGTGGTCAATAAAAATATACAAACTAGCTGTTTCAGCGACTTCGTCCGCTAAGAATACTAATACATTTATTCGTAAATTCGTTAAATAATTTTCCCAATTTTTGTTCACATTTCCCGCTGTATCTTGGCTTATATTAGTAACTAACTGGCTAATACATTATAGCCTATAGTCTTCCTCGATAAATGCTCTAACAAACACAAAATGAATTTTTCAATTGGAACCGTTAGTTCTTGAGATTAGCATGTTCAAACAAACAAACAAACTCTTCAGCTTTTTATTAGTATAGATTGATTTTATTTCCAAGTTATTTATGTGTTAATTTCTGTAAGTGTAAAATTAAGTATTTAACTTAATTAAGTTAAATACCTTGAGAGAAATATCCTCTCTCCCTTGGACGATGTTGAGGGTGACGGGGGGTGGAGAGCTCTCGTAACGCTCCATGACAGCTCGCATCGCGTTCTTGAACAGCTCGAACAGCATGTGGTACAAGTGCGACGGCACGTACACTATCGGTAGCGGCCTATCGCTCGGCACTAAAAAAATATATTTTACAATTGAGAACAAAGTAACCTCATGTAGCATTATTTTTTGGACTACGAGTACAGTAAGTACTTTTAAACATTATACTGTGAATTTGCATCCCATTTAAAATAAAACACTTTTAACGGATTAAAACGCGGCGTACATCTGCGTTTATATTGACAAACAAACATGATTTTAATTTAAAAATGTTGTTTGATTTCAAATAATTCAAAATTAATTCCCATTTGTAATGATGTAAATGTATTTTTATATTATTTATATTACACAGCTTTACATAGTCAGTTTGTTAGGCTGTTTTTAGCAGTATAATAGTAGCAATCTATGACTAATAACCAACGGGTCTTGGCTTCGATCCTTACCGGGTCCAAGATATTTCGAATTAATTTATAATTTCACTGAAACATGTTGGACATTGGTCTGAAAATTAGGTCATTAAATGAGTAGGAATATCTAAATTTAATCGGGTCACGGGTCCCCCCTACAGGAAAAACTTTTTTAACCATTTCGGCTTAGTCTGTTCTCTATGACAAAAAAAGTCTCCCGGGGGTTTTCCCCCTCCCCCCCCCTGACCCCCACCCGGTTGGTCCCAGCAGTGCCAGAGAAGGCTTAACTCACCACCATTCTGCAACAACTCAAGTTCCGGCGACGCGAGGTAATACCGATCGCAGAGGAACCTCGCGTTCTCGTACGCGTCCCTGACAACGGCCGCTACGTCACACGCGGGATCTATGGAGCCGATGTGTCGGCCGCCGTTGCCGATCCCGTTCACCGATTCCTGCTTGCCTATTTGCTCGCCGAAGAGTAGGGCTGAAATTATGATAAGAGGCATTTTTACTAAGACACTATAACTATAAATTAACAAAATTTGTCCAGATTTCCACACCGTCTTCTGCCACTGAATGACGTTACCAGGGATTCGAACCCAACCTCGCGTTTAACGCTTAGAAGAAAAAAAATCATGACCAATATAAAGTCTGTGTGTAAATGAGGGTGACAGAGTAAGAAAAAGTTACTGTAAGAAAGAGAGGATATTTTAGAGGGTAGTTGTGGATAAACATAATATATTTAAAACGAAAGAAAGAAATTAATAAAATAAATAATATATATAATAAACTACGGACACTCCGGTAAGAAATATTTTGGTACACCTGCAAGCCATAAATAAATATTATTTGTCTATTATACATTTTCAGAGGGCAATAATTTTTTCCATAGACAATATGTACAAAACGTCAGTTTGAGAATATTATGTAATATTGTGGAACATATTATGTCAAAAAAAAAATACCAAGGAAAAAACAATTAAAGTATTTATTATTAATAAATACAATTGAAATTCGATCGCCAATAATGCTTATCTTGTTATCTACTTGTCTACCGAACTGAAGACTTACTGTGTTGGTTGATCAGCATCCGTATCGAGATCCTGCTCATGTAGAAGCGGTCCAGGAAGTATTGTATCGAGTTCTCGACGCCAGGGTCCACCTCATGCGACTCCTTCAGTTCCAGAACACCTTGGGCCATCGTTTGGACGACATCCGCGTGCCTATTCCGTATGTGAATGAGGCGCTCGCAGAATCTGAAACATGGAGCATTAAGTCAAGTTAAATCTATAATTATATGGGGAGGTCACTATGGTTAGGATCTAGATTGAATCCTGGAAAGAATAATTTCGGTCTGGATAAAGAGTTGACATGGGGTGGATGTATCATCAAGCACCAATATGTACGGGGGGGGGGGGTTGTTTATTACACGATACATACATGAAAACCACGACTGCTGTAGAGCGTTTAAACAGTTGGTACTAAATTGCATTACTCTATAGGTTGTGTATTAAACCGTTAAAAGTGTTTTCTTTCAAATCTTATAATCTTTGCGCCTCGTGATAGATACACAGCGGAGCTTTATGTTTCCACTAGAGGCCCTAGAAAGGGATGGAGATACTTACTGGCTCAATACTGACTGGTCAGGATCGATCTTTTCGAATTCGATGATCTCTTCAAAGGACCTCTCATACCATTGGTTGACGAGGCCGACTGACGGCATCCGTAGTAAGTTGTCCGGGAGCAGCGCTATCTCTTTCATTATATTCGCTAATCTGGAATGCGAGAAAGAGATAGATTTAGTTTGATGACGTTCAGTAGTGTACCTAGTTACATTAATTAATTTTTGACTATGCCTTTGATGTATAGTTAGGCGTTTTCAGCTATTTTTGCCGTCTGATGCAATGTCTCAATAATAAAACATCAAAATAGATGTGCTAGCGGCCTATTTTCGCTCTGGGCCTGGCAACAGTTCTACATATTACGCAGTTATTATTTTAAATATTTTTAAGGTAAAAATATCCTACACTATGTATATGACGTCCCGTCTGTGCCAGCTTATGCAACCGACGACAGATTTTTCTAGGTTCACTTTGCCTAAGATGGTTATTCAGACATTTATAATAATAAATTCTCTATTCTGTTAGTTAGAGCATTTATCGAGGAAGGCTATAAGCTATAAAACACCGCGTTGTGACTAATAGACGCGAGGATACAGCGGGAAATGTGAACAAAACGGGGGAAATTTTTCATCTCTGTGGGTTTCAGATGCGTACACTGCGAAAACCGTTCAAGATACCTAAAAAATGTGTATGAAAGAATGATTTCTCTTTAAATGATCTAAAAAAAGACCCGGACGCTATATGTCTATCTTATAAGATTAACTTGCAAGAACGACGGGAAGGGACGCGAACGACGTCGTGGCTAACAACTTATGTTTATATTAGATTTGCAAAAAACTAATTTGGATGCCCAAATAAAATTAAGAATAACATAAAATTAACGCCTTATCTCCGTTCTAATATGAAAGAGGCATGGGAGGCAGAGGAATGGCGCATGGGACAGACTCGGTCTGTCTGATCTGTCTCTTCAACTGCCAGCCAAACTTTTTCGCTAAATGAAATAAAAGAACACATGGGAATAATAATAGATTAATTTTTAGTTAATATTCGGATCGAATAACGGAGAGCGTCGCTTGCGCATTGAGGTACTTAATTATCGTCGTATTATTGTAAACAATGACAGCATTTTATCAGCGGTCAGCGATAATTTGTAATTCAATATAGTTGTTTGTTCATTCAACTATTGTTTGATATTGTATATGTTTTAGTTCTACTTTCTAGTACTTAACTAGTTTATTTCAAACATTATTCTCTAATATTTTTGGGAAAGATACAGATGACTGACTGTCTAAGTAGCGCAAAGCAAAACAAAATATTAGTTTTTTTTAGTTGTACGTAATACCAATATCCACGCCGTCCTCTAATTTGCACACACTTGCAGTCGCTACTTCAAAAAAAGATTTCGAACACTACTTTGGTGATCCAGGCGGTCACTACACCATTATGCCCGTCCTCCAGGTCCTCAACCTCCCAACAACAATGTGGTGGTTCAAGCCAAAGCCAATGAAACCCCTCCACAACTCTTTGTGGCCCCGGACCAACATACGAATTAATCATTTAAAAAAGCCCTAGTTTTAGTAGCCATAAGAATCTGAAAATTGATCTTTTCCCGATATAAGTCCTAAAAGAGTATGAGAGTATACATATAGAGAGGGGCTGAAGATTTATGGGACAAAACAGAAACTTGTCGCCCTGTCTGTATGTATGTTTGAAGGGCCAGTAAGAAATACAATTATGAAAACACGATATTGTCATTCGACACTTGTTTGTTTGTTGCGCAGTTCGCCAAGGCCGCTTGTGGTAGGGCTCTAAGGTAGCAAATGACGTCATCAGCTATAAAACAGTCTGGTTAAATGTCGATAGCAACGTACGTCTAAAAATCAACAAGTCGTGGATTCTATGTTCGAAGTGTTTGAACGTGCTTATTCCCAAAATTACTAGTTCGAATTGAAAAATATTTTTGTGTTGGTTAGAGCTACTGTTGCGATAGGATTTAGGCTGTAAAACATCACGCTGCGACTAATAGGAGCGAAGAAACAGTAGGAAATATGAAAAATACGAGCAAAATTACACTTTAAGGATTACCGTTATATCCAAATACAGTGCAAGACATCAAAAAAATATGTGGGAAATAATGATTCCTCTTTCATTTAAAATGTAATAATTCTTTCCTATAATGTGGACCTAAAAAATAGTCCGCCACAATATGTGTATCTTTTAAGATTAACTTGCAAGAATGACGCGACGCGACCGATGTCGTCGGTAACAGCTTTAATTTATAAAATGCAACAACAAAATTTGCAGCCCAAAATAACTATTCTACGCGGACAAAGTCGCTGGCACAGCTAGTAGTAAAATGTGTTCCCCTTCCAGCAACTCGGTCAACACACAACCTTGGCCGTGCCCAGCTTCAACGAACATACGTAACTCAATTCTTTAATGAAGTTTAATGATTATGCAACGATGACGTCACGAACCCGCGATGCACCGCGATTTCCACGGCCGGATGTCACCCATCTTCCTATATGGCGGCGTTATAATTAGATAGTGTATGACAATTTATATCTATTCTTATGACATAAGACAGATAAGCAGGGGGCTTGATGGAATGTCAAACGCCCATGCAGGTGTGCTATCGGACACTAAATTGTTTTAAACTTTACGGTTACATCTGTGGACGGTGCTTCGTGACCCGGACGGTATTTTAATATTTCTATCACCTTTATATTAAAGGTGAGTCCAATATGATTAAAAGATTACGGTATTTTCCACTGTGAACGGAATTTTGATAAATTTAATGTCCATGTATTTATTATCATTTATTTTAATGCCCAGTTAATGCCCATAATGAGATGTTCAGCCGACATCTAATCTTCGTAAAATATATAATAATTTTGAGAAACAAAAATTGAACCCACGCTTTCTTTGGTGAATAAATCGGCATTGTCTTGTACTAGACTAGATAAGGGGCAGATTATTCTCATTGTGGTTATGTGATATAAAACCGGCTAAGTGTGAAACTAACTAACTAAAACTGTGGTCAGTGGTTAGGGACCCGGAAGTACTTTTGATATTCAAGCTCTCTAAAATAAAATGCTCTAACCAAGACATGGAAATTTTTTTGAATTCGAACCAGTAGCTCCTAAGATGAGCAGGTTCAAACAAACAAACAAACTCTTCAACTTTAAATATTAGTAGTGATTTCATTGTTTATCTTTAATAGCTATCGCATTTCTTGCGGAACAGCCAGGCCTCGTTTTACCCGTGGGGTATGAAAGCCAAAAACCTACTAGTGAGTTCTTTTAGTTGAAATAAGGTCAAACTCACTTCTGGTAAGTGCTTGAACTTACCGGTGTAAGTAAGTATATCGATTGTCTATGCTCAATGCTACTCCATCCAGTACAAACAGGAACCCTAATGCGATTAATAACGATTATCGGCTTATATGATGGATAGCAAGGTCAGGGTCTGACCGACCTTCGAGAACTTATAATTTTGTTGTCACACTGTCTTGTCATAAGTGCATATTGTCATCATCGACAGCAGTTAAAGGTTATTTACAAGACGTCATGAAATGCGCACCTGGTACAAATTAAATTAAACGGTTGCAAACCCCACAAATATTATACATCTCGGTTTTAGTTAAATCGTTTTTTTTATTATACTTATGTTTTTAAAGGACAAACATATAAGTAATGGAATATTTAAAACAACGCTCTATGCAAGAGATTGTTAGAACGCGCAAATTTTTGTAACTACTTTTTGAATTGAAAAAATATTTTTGTGTTGGTTAAACAATATATGTACTTATATAGAGGAAGGCATCAAAATAAACATATTAAACACCCCGAGTCTGCGACAAATATGATCAAAGAAACAGAGAAAGTGTGGAAACAGAGGGGGAAAATTCATCTTTGAGGGCTTCCCTTGGATGCGCGAAAACGATCTTCTAAAATTAACTTGCAATTACGACGGGGCGCGGACGACGGTAACAGCTTTATAAAGCTGTGGTGATTACAAAAATAAATCATATGAAGCCCAAAACAACTAAGTATTCCCCGTAGACGAAGTCGCGGGCACAACTAGCTATGAAACTACTTAATCATAAAGCTTACCGCACTGGTAATTCCTTTCTCAGGAATAAATAGGATTTTCTCTCGCAAGCATTAAGACCTGTAATAGAAATGAAAAATAATTAAAACCTGAATGTCGGCAGAATGAAATAAAATGTGCATATGAAAGATATGAATTAAAAGCAGACGTTTTTAATTTTACCAAGTTTTAGGGTTGCAAAACTAATTTAAAAACATGGAACTCGGGGCTAATTCAGCCATTTTGACGAGCGCGTTGTTCTAAAGGTTTTCCTACCTAAAGCATGGAGCAATGGGTTCGGCCCCATCAGTTCACAACGTTTCATATCAATTTATAATTTTTATGAAACACGTTGGACTTCGTTCGAAAATCTGGACATTAAAGGGTAAAACACTTACGGTTTAAAAGCGAAATTTTTTACGGCCGCCCAAAAAACCCAAAGCGGGGGTAAAAAAAAATTTTTAAATGGGTAGTAGAAATATCGACCGTTCACACCACCGTTCACAGTTGAAAAAGTTTAATCGAGTTTCAGTATCAGTCTGTCAAATTTTCGAATCATGCTACCATAAACACCTCACGACCCATGAAAAGGAGTTAATTGTGTCAGTTCCTCTCGGTCTTTCTACGTGATTATTTAAAATTCTTAAATGAAGAGTTCTTCTGCAGTGCAGTATGCCTGCAGGCTCCTTTTCAACGGATTCAATCCTTAATCGACAAGATTACCCCGCTGCTGGCATTTTGACTAAAACCGTAAAGCAAAATTACTAAATTATATAACTATTTCATTTATCTAAACCGCTCTGTAGCTAAATGGTTAAACGCACTGCGCTAAGCGTAAGAGGTCCTGGGTTCGGACCCCGGTATATCAAACAATTGGTTTAGTTAGACAGAGCACTGAATTCTGATTGCCGGTGAATAAAACCCATCAATGAAACGGACGCAGATATGTGTTCGCCCCATACCCCACGATGCGGAAACAGGATTTCATCCATTTCAAAGAATAACGGTATATGTATACGTGACACGGTAGCATAAATGTTTAGAGCAGAAGCACGGAACGCTATGAATCCCGGTTCGAGTCCCGCCCGTGTCGTAAATTTTTCTCAAAAAGTTTAATAAGATAGTAATTGAAGTTATTCGCTTCACAGAATATAAACGAGGGTTAATTCTCCCACAGATTAAATATTTTCGCCCATCGACAATTCCCAATTTTTCAAACCAATGATCCAATACAATAAATTCTATTCCAAGATTGTTTTCTACAATCAAAATTGGTAATTACACGATACGACGAACAATTGCGTTTCGCATGAATAAGACACCTTTTGACATATTGCCCTATTTACAACAATTCTATTGTTATTTAACACAGTAATAGTTGTAGTTTAATTACAAATGAGTTTAATATATTGATTGATGAAGAACCCACATAACTACACATTTAAATAAAACACTTTAACGGTTTAAAACGCGATATATTAGATAAGCTTATTTGAAAATGATTTTGGAAATGGTCTCCCCGTGACCACGGCTGCTGCAAAGCATCCGAAAACATCGGGCCGAAGTTAAAAATCATTTTCAAATAATTTTAACTAATATATCGCGTTTTAAACCGTTTTATTTAAACCCACATAAGTCTTATGTAATATTTTATATTCAATATGTATCAATAGGTTGAGAAATTGAAAAACTGACAAGGTAGTTCAATTAGTTAGAGCAACAGCACGGAACGCTGTGGACGCCGGTTCAAATTCGGCCCGTATCGTAATTTTTTTTCGATCTAAATAAAATTTACATCCTTTTTTTATTTTTAATGCAATTCAAGGGCAAACCCCTTTAATACGAGGTATCTTTCAAGTCAATAGAATCTTATTTTAAAAACTCATGTCATGTCGCAGTTATAACAATACGTATAACCTAAAAAAATATTTTATAATAAACGCTAGAGATCGCTATATTTCTTTTAAATTAAAACAATTTTGACGGTTTCAAACGCTAAATATATTAGTTAACTGGTTCACAATTAAGTTTTTTAAACTGTAGTGTTTTTAATGAAATGTGTACTACTCGCGTAAACTACCTCCATTATTTTCACTCTTGTCGTAGATAAATATACTAGTTCAGTAAGTTGGACTTTGGACCATAATAGTATTTATAAACAACGTTGACCTTGTGTCGTTTTGCGAATGTGAGAACGAAAGCGACGTGAACATTGGACTGACACGTGGGATTTAGACAGCCTACATAAAAAAAAAACGTTTGATTAGAAGTTGCCCCAAACACGTAGTCTACACTAATATATAAAGCTGAAGAGAGTGCTTATTTGAACGTGATAAACTCAGGCACTACTAGTTCGTATTGTAAAATTTGTTTGTATTGGTCGAGGGGTGCTATAGGCTATAAAACATCGCGCTGTAACTAATAGCCAATAGGAGCAAAGATACAACGGGAAATGTAAAAGATACGAGGGAAATTATTTTACTTCGAGGGTTTCCCTTGCGTGCGCTGCGAAAGCGGTTCAAGATACCCAAAATGCATGTAGCACGAAATAATTATTTCCCTTAAAATGATTTACATAAATATCGCAGTATATGTATATCTATTTTTTAAGATAAACTTGCAAGAACGGGACGCGACTTAAATTCATAAAGAGTAAATTATTGTAATTTTAAATGCCTTACCTACTATGCTGTTTATAATAACTTGTCTACTTAGTAATTCTATTTTATATTCTACTGTGAACAACTTTTTAAACTATTAATTAAAAGATCTTAGTCCCGGAGTTTATCATTCAAAAGAAAATAGACATTATCGTCATTCGAAGTATTCACAAAGAACAAAAATCTCCCAATGTCATTGACATTGCGCCAAAACACAAAGAGGTTTACCCACTGTGCGTTTATCTCGGAATCGGTTATATATTCATAAAATCTTCTTCCTGAAGTCGTACAGATCAAAATTAAGAAATAAAAAAATATGTGAGATAAACATGTCATGAGATTTATTGTTATCGGTTTAAAACTCTATATTAATCAGGGCCACTACTCTTGGAAAGCATCCTAACATAGGACTAGTATTAAAACATTAAACAAATATGTTCCGCGTTTTAAAAAGTGGAATAAATATGTGTTTAAAATCCCAATTTTACCATCGTGTTATGTGCCGGCCCTAAGCTGCACTCCATTAGGCGACAGCC
This sequence comes from Leptosia nina, assembly GCA_963661955.1. Taxonomy (NCBI): domain Eukaryota; kingdom Metazoa; phylum Arthropoda; class Insecta; order Lepidoptera; family Pieridae; genus Leptosia; species Leptosia nina. The sequence continues at coordinate 1,320,458 of CAVLEF010000011.1, forward strand.
CTAAGCTGTGCCACTACGGGGAAACTGCTGATTGTGCGCGTATTCGATACCCGTGCGATCGGTATGTGACGCTACTGTTGCCGTACCCATTTTAGCATAAGATATTAATAAATATAATTGTAAGCGTCGAACTGATGCATCGTGCACAGGGAGACAAGTAGTATTAATTAAATGTAATATTTTTAATTAAATTAATTAATAAGTAAATGAGTTTTTTTGCAACCACCGGTGGCGACTAACATAATTGGCGCAGTCGGTAGGATACTCGGGTCGTCGTAAATCGCGGGAAATTTTTCGGAAACCTAACTTTGGACCGTGACCTGCGAGGCTGACCGTTTCTCTTAAGAAACAATTGCGAGTATCTTAGAACCAAGGAGCCCCGGCGTATCCAAACTTCGATACCGGTCGCAGAATGCTCATGTAAGTACACACAAAATTATCTATTGTGTTGCTTCCTTTATTTTATAAGTCCTTTTCACGATTTTCCATCCACGGAAATCTCGGGGGTCATCCCTTGATCCTAAGGGAACCCGCCAACAATCCTCTCGATTTCGGCAAATTGATAGCCTACGAGATTTAGATAATTTGAGGAATAATTGCGATTCCGATAATTGTAGTGATTTTAGTTTTAATTATATTTTAAACATGACCTCGGAGCAGGATATTATTTTTAAATCCTTAAGGTTTGTGCCGGATTTCGACGGCAACCCACATGTATTGACTAGATTTATAAAAATTTGTGACGAATTAGTTAGGCAGTTTATGCGTGATGATCCGCAAGCATCCTTATCAAACATTTCATTAATTAATGGAATTCTTAATAAGATTACAGGACATGCAGGACGTTTAATAAATTCAAATGGTATTCCCGATTCGTGGCAAGGAATTAGGGACTCTTTAATAAATAATTTTTCCGATCAACGAGACGAAACCGCGTTGTATAACGATATCGCGTGTCTAACTCAAGGACAAAACTCTCCTCAAGAGTTTTATGACAAATGCAATAACTTATTTAGTACAATAATGACCTATGTTTCGCTTCACGAAACTATAGAAACAACTATTGACGCGAAAAGACAATTATATAGAAAATTAACACTGCAAGCGTTTATTCGTGGTCTTAAGGAACCACTAGGGTCACGCATACGTTGCATGCGCCCTGAAACAATAGAGAAGGCCTTAGAGTTTGTACAAGAAGAATTAAACGTTATCTATTTGCAAAATCGTAACGATGCTCTACCTAAATTTCACCACACATTAAAACCGCAATCTTCAGTTCAAACGACACACACACCACAACCTTTACTATATAATGTGAATAAGCACAATTTACCTTTTCCGAGAATAAATACACCTTATACATTCCCACAGTTTAAATCAAGTCAACCTAATCATTTTATGCCTAGATTCCCTACACGTACACAACAAGTTTTTCGTGCTCCTCCACCTAATTATAATCCTAACAGTAATTTATTCCGTTTACCTCCACGTAACCAGGTAGCCCAAAAACAGGGACCTACTCCAATGAGCGGTGTAAGTCATTACGTTACTAAGGAGTTACCTTTGACTGGACATGATTGGCGTAAGCACGGCAATCCACCTCCTACAAACTATTTTAAAAGTAGAGATTTAAATGTCAACGAATGTGTCGAACCCGATTATTACGATTATTATGACCAATACAACCCGACCGTAGAATATCCTGACTATTATTACTTTGACCCTGACTATAATTCGTATTATAACTGTGAAGAAATAGAACAATCGAATGAAATTCCTGACAGTGACGAATGTGCTCAAGTGACTGAAACTGAAAATTTTCCGAAAGGCAAGAATTCAGAAAAGCCAAAATAGAAATTAACATACAGACACAAAGACAATTACCTTACATTCAAATTAGTAATCCACCTCTTAAATTTTTAATTGATACAGGTGCTAATCAATCTTTTATCAGCCCTGAAGTAGTGCAACGATTTTATTCTCATATACCTTGTAATTATGATCCGATTGAAGTGACGAATATACACGCGACTACAAGAAGTAACTATTCTATTACATTACCTTGTTTCCCGGAATTTAACGAGAACATAGACATAACTTTATTCGTATACAAATTCCATAATTATTTCGATGGACTTATTGGACTTGATCTTTTAGAAAACTTAGAGTCTACAATTGATTTAAAAAATAAAGTACTTAATACCAGGAATTCTAATAATCCATTGCATATGTATGATTCGCGGAATTGTAATTTATATGAAGCAATCATTCCCGCTAACTCAAGCAAAGTAGTTAAGGTACCAATAAATTCTCATGACGGTGACGTCATTGTATCAGACCAGATTATGTCCAACTGTACAATCAGTAATTGTATAACCAGCGTGCGTGACAGTCGTGGCTTTATAGAGATAGTAAATCCAACTAGACACGATGTAGTTTTTTCGATGGATAGGCCGATAGAAGCTGAAGTTTTTAACCACGATATACAACCGGCTAAACTAGTTTCAGGCCGAGCAGCCGAAGTTTTATCACGATTAAGAACTAACCATTTAAATCCAGAAGAAAAAGCAAATTTAGAAACACTTTGTGCGCAATATGCCGACGTCTTCTATATTGAAGGTGAGTCTCTAACCTTTACTAATAAAATTAAGCACAATATTAGAACAACCGACGAATTGCCCGTTTTCACTAAGTCATACAGATATCCTTTTATACATAGGCGCGAAGTTCAAGAGCAAATTAGTAAAATGTTAAATCAAGGTATTATAAGACCTTCTCAATCAGCATGGAGTTCTCCGATATGGGTAGTACCGAAAAAAGCCGACGCCTCAGGAAAAGTAAAATGGCGAATAGTAATTGATTTCAGAAAAGTAAATGAAAAAACAATAGACGATAAATATCCCATTCCAAATATTAATGACGTATTAGATAAGTTAGGGAAATGTCAGTATTTTACTACTTTAGATCTCGCAAGTGGCTTCTATCAAGTGGAAATGAACCCTAATGACATTCATAAAACGGCATTTAATGTAGAACACGGTCATTTTGAATTTTTGCGTATGCCCATGGGATTGAAAAATTCACCATCAACATTTCAAAGAGTTATGGACGATGTACTGCGTGGGTTACAGAACGTTATCTGCTTAGTATATCTCGATGACATCATAGTTTTTAGCACCAGCCTTCAAGAGCATATGATTAATTTAGGAAAAGTATTTCAGAGACTTAGAGAGTCAAACTTTAAAATACAAATGGATAAGTCAGAATTTTTAAAATTAGAAACATCGTATTTAGGACATATAATTAGTAGAGATGGTATAAAGCCCAACCCTGATAAAATAGCAGCGATTAAAAAATATCCCATCCCAAAAACTCCTAAACAAATTAAGCAATTTCTTGGTTTATTAGGTTATTATAGAAAATTCATTCCAGATTTCGCTCGTGTAATTAAACCTATGACACAATGTCTTAAAAAAGGTAGTAAAATTATTTTAAATTCGGAATATGTTAGTTGTTTTGAAAAATGTAAAATCCTTTTATCCAATGATCCTATTTTACAATATCCCGACTTTAATAAAGAGTTTATACTAACAACAGACGCATCAAACGTAGCTATAGGTGCCGTATTATCTCAAGGTCCTATTGGATCCGATAAACCCATCGCGTACGCCTCACGTACTTTAAACGATAGCGAATTAAATTATAGTACAATAGAGAAAGAGTTATTAGCCATAGTCTGGGCTACAAAATACTTTCGTCCTTATCTTTTCGGTCGTAAGTTTAAAATTATAACAGATCATAGGCCATTACAATGGATAATGAATATTAAAGAACCAAATTCACGTCTTACTCGTTGGCGTCTCAAACTAAGTGAATTTGATTATACCGTTATATATAAAAAAGGTAAAGCTAATACAAATGCTGACGCGTTATCGCGAATTGAATTACATAATGAGAATGTAGCATCTATGGTAGTTAATATTTCTGATTCCGAGTCGACAGTGACCGCACCTGACGACAGACCATTAATTAGCAACTCTTCTACGGACACTGCACCTACTTTAAGAGCTTATAGTTCTGATAGACAGGAAGACGTTAATCCTGGTGGAACCAAGCATACCAGTCACGAAGATCCCATCCTTGAAATTCCCATTAGTGATGATCCTTTAAATATTTTTCGACGACAAATTGTTATAAAAATCACGTCTACTTCAACTAATACAAAACCTACTGTTAGCAAGCCTTTTGAAGGATATTCGAAAGTTTCTGTAACTATAAACGAGGCTAACCTAGAAGAATCAGTAATCAGCTTAATTAAAAAATACGCAGATCCAAAAATTCGCACAGGCATATTAGTTCAACCTTTAAAACATATGTATGACGTTGTTCCTATAGTGCAAAATACATTTAAAAGTGCAGCCATGAAACTTGTTCTTGTAAAGCGACAAATTGAGAATATATCCGACTATCTAAATCAACAGGACACAATTCGAAAGTATCACGAAGGTAAAACAAATCATCGTGGCATTAATGAAACTTATCAATCGCTTTCGCAGCGTTATTTTTGGCCTAAAATGAAAGTTGACATAGCAAAATTTATTAATTTGTGTGAGACATGTAATTGTGCAAAATACGATCGTAAGCCCATAAGGCAACAGTTCAAGATCGTACCGCCTCCTTCTAAACCTTTTGAAATTATACATATGGACGTATTAAGTATTGACCATGACAAGTACCTAACGTTAATTGACGCTTTTTCAAAGTATGCACAAGCATATAGACTAAATGACTGTACTGCACCGAATATCATTAAATCCTTACTTTCCTTTATTTCCCATCACGGTTCACCATTATCATTAACCACCGACCGTGGTACTGAATTTACGAACCAGGTTTTTGCGGAATTTCTAAAATTACATAAAATTAATCATCATTTGGTAGCTCCACATACACCAAACGAAAACGGTATGATTGAACGCTTTCATAGTACCCTTCTAGAACATTTAAGAATATTAAAACTTGTTCACAAAAATGAACCGACTTCAAACCTTATACCATACGCGATTTTAGCATATAATAGTTCTATTCATAGTTTAACAAAATGTAGACCTTTTGACATCATAACGGGACATTATGATCCTAGAGATCCCACGGACTTAAATTTATCGGAAAGACTTATGCAACAATATATGCAGAACCATAAAAGTAACATGCAGACAATTTACAATATAATACATGACTCATCATTCGCGGAACGTGAAGCTATCACTTTACGACATAATTCTCACAGAGAACCTGAGACAGACTATGCACCTGACCAAACGGTTTACATAAATAATCCTATGACTTCTCGACGTAAAGTAGCTCCACGATACTTAGCTGATAAAGTGGTATCCAACCAACCTATCCATATTTACACCTCAAAGAAAAAGTTACCTGTTTCCAAATCCCGTCTTAAACGGTTACCAAAAAGCAATAATTTGTTGCAGACTCCTCCTGACACTGATGCTGGGCCTAGTAATGGGTCAAGACATAAAACTTGAACCTATGGACAATGGACCTGGACTTCTACCTTTTGACCTCGGACATATGAACTTGATTACTCACTATCATAACTTTTTACATTATATTGACATAGACGAAATTGATTTGAATATTAACTTAGTAAAAGACCAAATTCGTGACATGGAAAGAATATTTGACAATCAGACGTTTTCCTTGTTCAATGTACGCATTACACACATACAAGCAAAGTTAGATCGAGCATCAAATTTACTTAATGCCTTAAGGCCTGGACGTTACAAACGGGGATTGATCAATGGATTAGGCACTGTAATAAAAAGCATAACCGGAAATTTAGATTATAGCGATGCGATTAGATACGACAATGCAATTAGTGTTTTAACCCAAAATCAGGATAAAATTATTAGCGAATCAAATCGTCATATTAGTTTAACTAAGAAATGGACTTCAGAATATTCCAAAGTAATCGATAAGTTAATAGAAAATCAAGCGGAATTAAATAAAACCATTCAGTTAATCCTTAAAAAAGACAGCATCGATGAATTGCACACCCTTAAGTTTGCTAGATTTGCGCAATCATTAGATTCACTTAATGATAATGTAGGCGAGTTATTACGCACTATTAGAAATGTAGAAGATAGTTTAGTCTATACGCGTAGTTGTAGTGCACATCATATAATGCTAGGAATAGATATGTTACGCAGTATTTTAGGAACGCTAGTGAGTCTCTACGACAAAAACCAATTATTATTAGACCTTGACCTGCGAGAATATTATAGTATTATTCGCACTGGGTCATATTATTCAGAAAACAGGATAGTTATAGTGTTGAGGATTCCGATTGTCTCTCCAATTATGTATAATCTTTATAAACTTTCAATTTTGCCGAATCATCTGAACCAAGTCCTCATCCCACCTTATCCTTATATAGCAACCAATGGTAATGATTATGTGTACATAGAGGCTGAATGCCCGAAGTTAAGTGATCGGTATCTTTGTAAAGAAGACCTCAATCACCATATCAAAAGTTCACCGGATTGCGTTGCCGCCCTTATCACCGTGCAGCATTTAACCGCCTCCTGTTCCACCGTTACTTTGGTATTAACAAAGCAAGCAATGGAAAAGTTGGATGACGCCCATTACTCACTCGTGTTTCCTAATGAAACAAAAGTTATTCTATCCTGTGGCAGAAACGAATATCTCAACCTGAAGGGAAGCTATCTTGCAACTCTACCAACAAACTGCTCTCTACACACTGGTGACCTTACCATTGTTAATGCTAACAATGAAATTAATGGACAACCAATGAAGATTCTACTGACATCAATCAACAATTCTATTCCATCACCATCTTTAAAAGTTCTTCGAATATCATCCATTGACCTGAAAAGCCTGCATAATTTTCAAAAGCAGATCGATGCTCAGGAGCCAATAATTCCTGAAAAATCCGTCATATACCATACATCTATACCATTATATGTTTTGTTCCTGCTAATGGCGATAGTGGCGCTGTTCATCTACTATCGTCGTTATTTAAGAAGAAGGCAACTTCGTGTGGAAGAAGCAGCAGCGAATACGTCAGCAGCTCAGGATCCACCCGCAACATTTTCCCTAAACGTGTTAAAATAGTCGCGGTTCTTGGGGGGGAAGTGTTATGTGCCGGCCCTAAGCTGCACTCCATTAGGCGACAGCCCTAAGCTGTGCCACTACGGGGAAACTGCTGATTGTGCGCGTATTCGATACCCGTGCGATCGGTATGTGACGCTACTGTTGCCGTACCCATTTTAGCATAAGATATTAATAAATATAATTGTAAGCGTCGAACTGATGCATCGTGCACAGGGAGACAAGTAGTATTAATTAAATGTAATATTTTTAATTAAATTAATTAATAAGTAAATGAGTTTTTTTGCAACCACCGGTGGCGACTAACATAATTATCGTTAAAATGTTCATAATCAATGTTTATTTATTTTTATTTTTTTTGTTTATCCTAGTACCTATTAAGTATTAACTGAATTAGTACTATTGTATAACTCGATACAAGATACCTCATACAATGTACTGCGTAAAATAACCAGATGGTTGGTAATAGGTAGAATATTCGAAACCTTATCTAAATCCACGACAAAACAAAACAAATTCTCATTCGTTAAAATAACAATTGCTTATGTCAACTGTTTTATCGATAAAATATTATGTAAACATACAATGTCGACCGTGTTATGAATAATTTTGAAGGACTTTGAAATAAAGCTAATTTATTGAACAATACACAATATAAACTAAAGTATGTTTTGTACTGTGTCTTTTATGGGGTACACAGTTGTGAGTTGGTGGAAATTATATAAAGATAGGACGCTTAAAATAGCCTATTGTATGAACGTAGGTAATCAATTAAAAAACCAATTATGAATATCAATTTATATATTTATAATTATTCTTTGTATGAACTAAAAATCTAAAATAATGAATTAAAAATCGATTGTACTCTTTGTATCGATAATAACGAAGAATTAAAAATCGATCATAAATATAAATTTATATAGTGACATCATGTGAAAATATTAATTTTGGTATGTGGATAATCAGCGCAGTGAGTAAGACGGAACAGTTTTCTAGTAACTAGGCAGATTTCCTTGGTAACAGATATGCGAGAATTAATTTTTATTACGAACAGTTCCGTATACTAACTACGTAGAATAATAAATATAGCATAGTTAGATATTAATAACTAAATATTTGTGACCGCTTTACAACCACATACTTGATAAGTATTTTCTACACTGGAAAACCAAAACAATATTTAATTTTTGTCCAGAGATCTTACACTTTTATTCTTGAATTTATTTTTAATTTAATATCAAACATATACAGATAAAAGCACAAACACAAAATAATATTAAATTAGAGCACATTATACGCACTACGTTTATTCCCAAAGCTCCGTAAGCGATAATTTGAAAACCGTTCAAAATCCTATATCATAACAGGTTGATTCGTTTGATAGATAAAATAACTATTTGTTCCAGTAAATGAAATTTTAATCACCAGCCAGCCTCTACCAAGGTAAAATAATATTTTATCAGCTGTCTCCACGCTCTTCCGAGAACGGGTGAAACATTCTAGACAACGTTTGTTTACGTTACGTCAAACGGTGGACGCGCGTCTCAATTTTATCAAAACATTCTACTGTGCAGTGCTCTCTAAACTTTTTGGCCGGGCTGAAGTTAGCGCGGATGTTTACGCAGAACGCTAAAAGCTGGGATCACTTGCTACAAAGGGGGTGTGCGGGTGCGGGGGGACTCGACATTTTGCTTAAAATTGACAATACCATGCGCAAGATGGCGGTCGCGCTAACTTCAGTCCGGCCAAGAAGTTTGGAGAAAACCGTACCATCAACATACCGGAATTATTTGTAACGCGTTATATCAGCTGTTCACGTAACGTGCATATTTATGTGGGTTTCAGTAGACCATAAGACATACTTCTGTGTCCGTTACAATGTTATTTTATTTACAGTCATGTGTGTTTTTGTACTATGCCTGTAAGATATCATAATTCTCGTGATTCAAACCCTAGACCGCTGCTTACAACTGCGCTAAGGAGACATGGTGTAAAATTATTTTCATACATTATACAATAATCGTGTTTCATAAGTGGTTATAGTTGTAAGGTCGGTTATTTGGTTACCTATACATATTTTTAAAAACAAAGCCAACATAAGTCAGCAACGCATTTTGTTTAGATGTTATATGGCTGAGTTATTTCATTTTACATACCAGTGAATCCCAAGTGTACTATAATTGTATAGGCCTCTTAATAAAAATACTATATTTTGCCGAAAAATGTTGGCAACCCTATCTCCCAATACAGATTCCAGGGCCAATGTAGCCATCACGTTCGAGAGGTGTGTACCAATTATCAGTTTCACGCTACCACGTCACATCATCACGTTGCAGCCGATGCGTCACGGCCCCAGGGCGACTGATATCAGACGAAGGACTTAGTGCTTGAAGATTCCGATCACGTCGAATTAGCTGCTCTACGCTTATGTATGGACGATAAACAAGAAACAAACAAACAAGCGCGAAAAAAAAATCTTTATTGTTTTTTCCGCGACAATTTTTTTTAAGTGGGGACATAGTGCCATTATGTGCAATAAAATGTGAAGAATATTGACGTCTTCAAATACTTAATAATATAGTCTGTAGTTTAGTAATAGCTACGCGAGCAGTACGCATTCAAATAAAACACTTTCATAGATTTAAAACGGGTAATATATTAGATAACTATTTAAGTACGGCTCGACATTGAGAATGCTTTGCAGCAGCCGTGGTAGTGGAACGTCGGGTCGTAGTTAAAATTAGCTAATATATCGCCTTTTAAACCGTTAGAGCTTTATTTCAACGTGTACTAATTTTGTAAACTACAGAATAACCGCCTCTGTAGCCAAATGGTTATATATATTGCCTAGCATTGCGTTGAGCGCTAGACGGCCTGAATTCGAATCCCAGGGAAACAAAAAAAAATTTCGGTCAGGCAGGGCACAGAAGTCTGATCAACTACTTGCCTGTTAAAGAACGGACACAGAAATGTTCGCCCCATCCCCCCCCCCACGAGGGGAAAACGGGATTACACAGATGAACACTCAAATTTTCATTATTTTCATAATGTTTAAGTGGTTTAATAAAGGTACTCAGGTAAGCTTCCTAATAAAAGTCAGTACCGACTGTCGAGCCTCCATTATTACCGTACCCCAAGTCCAATTTGTATTATATAAAACCTTTTTTTGTTGGCTTTCATCCAAATACCTGCTTTGGCAAAACCCAATCTTATGTTCCATATAACAGCCATTGATAGTAGTAATCATTGTGTATGGGTTGTTTATTAATATATATCTAGTCTAGTCTATACTAATTTATCTAGTCGTTCTTGAGCTATCAAAGATGTAATTGACCTGGACTTTGCTCTTTATAAACTTAGTAAGAACTCAGTCAGTACACAAAAATGACATTTTGTATTAACAAACAAAGCATCAATCTTCCTTATTAGACTTCCAAAACGAATTGCTGGTTTTCCCACTTTCCACCACCGCGTCAAATGTAAACAAGTGTATGTCTCCCCGAAGTTAAAATAAGTTTTACCAGTATATATCGCGTTTTAAACCGTTAAAGTATTTTATTTGAATTCACATATTTCCAACAACAACCAACAAACGCATTTCGATGTATAGGTCAAATGCAGCACACAATAAGGCCGTCACATCACCAAGGTATGGGTTCCGCGACTTTGACATGTCATTGACTCGGGTCACGAAGGTCGGCGGTTCTAGACAAATCGGCAGGGCGCAGAAGTGTAATCCACTACTCGATATACCGTGTCAATCAAATCGACCAGAGTAACTTTAGGTGAGCTCGTTGGTGTAGTGTGTGTGTGTGTAGTGTATCTATAGTAATATATAAAGCTAAGGAGTTTGTTTGTTTGTATGTTTGAACGCGCTAACCTCAGAAACTATTGATTCTAATAGAACATTTGTTCACAAGCGAAGATACAGCTGGAAATGTCGTAAAAAACGGGGAAAAATACTCCTTGTGGATTTCTAAAGCGTACGCTGCGAAAACGGTTCAAGATACCCACAAATATGTAAGATTGAATTTTTTTCTTTACATTATCTAAGAAAAAGGCCGCAACAGTTAGCTTAAATTTATAGAGTTAAACAGGTTTGCAAAAACAAAAATTGATACCAAAAATAACTATTCTACGTGTACGAAGTCGCCGACTCAGCTAGTAGCTAATAAACGACGTGGTGATCGTGGGTTCGAATCCCACCAGGTCTAATGTTTGCAAAGCATCTGAAACGTCGGGCTGTAGTTGAAATAATTATCAAGTATGTTAAACTAATATATATCGCGTTTTTCACCGTTAAAGTGTTTTATTTAAATGCGTACTACTCGCGTAAACTACAGACGTTTCTGTGGGGCAGGGCAAATAAAATCGACTACTTGTTTTTACATATAATCCACTAGTAAACACTTTGTACAGTCTGACCTCAACCCCACATAAAAAACAAAACACACAAAATATTGTCTTTTTAATCAGAATCAAATGTAACGACTATCAGAAAAAAATAAATGAAATTTCATTAATACGAGTCTAGCAGTTTTATTTGTGATAGATCGTGACATTTAATTCAACATATAAATGAGTTTCTACATTTAGAAACAGAATAATACCCTAATTAATTTTAATTATTTAGCGCAATTAAACAAATAGATGTAAAGAGGACGTCCTCATTAACGCCAGTTTGACCAGTTCGTTTGCATGTCAATTGTCAACGTCACAGATCTATGTCATATGTCATTTCGACCTCAAATGAGGACAGACAAAGTCAAGATTTTTATTTATATATAAACATCCTGCTTTGTATCGGAAGATATCGGAAAAACCACACAAGGTTGTGATCAAAACCAACTACTACAGAAAGATATAGAACGAATTTATCTTTTGTTTAAGTAATACGTTTCGCATTTATAAGAAAAAAATCTGATATATTACTCTATTAAAAAAGACACCCAAGTAAAATAAAATTAAACTTAAAACTTTTATATCGCCATCGAAAATCGAACCTACGATCTATCAACGCTCAATTGGTAAAAGTAACAGCACGCTACGCTGTGGTCCTGGGTTGTAGTACCGCCCGAGTCACTGATTTTTGCGATGTATAAGTATTTTTTTTTATTTATATAAAATCATGTGCAACACGTGAAATTTAAACTACTAGATAACACAGCTAACTCAATATTCAATTTCAACTAAGATACGGTTGTATATTTATACATTTGATAACAAACATAATTATTTATAAAATATATTTATCATAAATTTATACACAGTTGATGAGGCGTAAAATTGTGGATGTTTCTCGTCTTAGCCGCGATAGCAGTTGTGTTTATCATTAAACAATCGTGAGAAAACATAACGAAAACGATTATTTTGAGACAGACATATAAAGCAAAAATTCAAGGATTCCTATAAATACTACATATGTTACATTCTATACAAATATTATAGAGCAGAAAATTTTGTTTGTTTGGACGCGCTAATCTCCGGAACAACTAAATCGAATTGAAGAACTCTTTTTGTCTTGGTTAGAGCATTTATCGCGGAAGGCTTTAAGCTATAAAACATTACCTGCGAGCAATAGAAGCAAAGAACAATGGGTATGTAGAAACAATGGGGAAAATTATTCACCTTTGAGAGCTACCGATACGTCCGCTGCGAAAAAGGTTTAAGATGCCTAAAAAACATGTATGAAAGATTTACTCCTTTTTAAATGGTCTTAAACACCGTCTAAGATTAACATACAAGACGGGACGCGGATGACGTAGTAAATAATAAAGATTTATAAAGTTGAGGAGGTCGTTGTCAAAATTAAATAGATCATGGCTAATTATTGCACAAAAGACGAAGTCGCGTAGCCCAGCTAGTATTATAAAAATATTATATTTACATAGGGTCACTCCAATACACCAGAAACCTTCTTGGGGTTTTATCATTCTAGAAGAGATCTAGGTACCCACCATTCGGAGCCCTTTAAGTACAGAAGGAGATTTTTTTAATGAAATCCCGTTTACCCCCCCACGAGGGGCGAACACATATCTGTGCCCGTTTTACTGATCAGATTTTATTTCCAGGCGTTGATCAGACTTCTTACCCTGCCCGAAAGAAATAATATATTGTTACCATCCAGACCCCAATACCTATAGGAGTACGTTTAACCATGTAGCTACAGAGGCGGAAGAATGAGTAGAGATAATTTAATCGGATGAAATCACCTGTTTCCTGTAATCATTAAAAAACAGAAGATTCCGATGGCTTGACGCGAGTCTAAGCCATCAAATTAAAGTATTTTTAGAGTATCAACTTTGTACATATGTTCTCTCTACTAAATCCAATTACATTTTATAAATATACTAAATTTTTTCTATGGAGCACTAACTGAAAAGCGTTTTATTTATTGGTTTGTTACAATTTCTGCGAATGACCCTATATATAAATAAGATATAAAATATTTTTTCACATAGATCGGTGAAATAAATATCTATGTATTTCTAAATAAAACTTAGCTTAGACAATGGGTCGTGGGTTCGATTCACATCGGGACCAATATGTTTCCAATGAATAAATTAATAAAAATTAAACTGGAAAATCTGGACATTAAATGGATGGTTGGAGTGTAAAAATTCAGTCCGGGTGACACCTCCGTCCACAGATGAAAAAGAAAGTCGAAGTCTTGAAGTCGGCTTTAGTCTATGAAAATTGTGTAAGACTTTCACGGCCATCGTCAGCATATACATTTTAGCGAGAAGAGAATTAATATATATATTAATTTTTTCGAGGGGTTAACATCTCCTGATGATGCCGTCCGCACGTAATGGCGAAACGTCGAAAAGCTTTTCTCGCTCACGTCGGCCGAACAGCCCGAAAAACAATGATATAAACGATTTCTTTAGACAATGTATTTTAAAAAGCAAAAATAAGTTGGTAGATTGTTTAGCAGTTGACTGGGACATTTCTTTCTGCCATACAAAAGGGAAGTTCCTTATATTTACAAAAGTAATTATCTCCAATTAGAAAAGTTAATCTGACATTTGCGCTTTTAAAACCTTGGCACACATTTTGGTCAATCACTTATGAGTAAAGCGTGTGGAAACCAATTTGTAGGCCAAACCAGTTCTCCAAATTGGCGTCCGCACAATTACTAATAACTTTAGCGGTTTTACGCGTATATTTTCCTTGTCTTCTTGTAAGGACATAACCCTAAAGGTCGTTGGAATTTAACATATTTCGGGCTTTGAACCAAGACTTCTCGGCTGTTATTAAAGCAACAACCTGAAGGTATAGCGAAGCCGGCCTTTAAAAACTCAAAGTCTATGTTATTTTACAATGATTAAATTTAACTCTAAAATAAAATAATATTACAATTGCCCCAGGAATAGGTATTACCTATTCATACGTCTTCTTAGACTCCGATTGTTCATTTTAGATACCAAAAGATCACTTTACGAACGCCTGTGAGATATAAAATTACTTAAAATATTTTTAAATATTACTAATACGTCCTTCAAACTTGAATACTATTTCACTATGATTATACAAATGTGGGTCTAATTACAATATATATTATTAACACGATTTTAATTATTTCTTTTTCGAGGTAATTTTGATGTAAAAATTTAGGGCCCGATTTCATTCCTACTTGTTTTCTAACCTATAAAAGATAACAGATTATAATTAAAAATTACAAAATATATTCTGTGTTTATAACGGTTAGAGTTCTATAACAAATTCCACTAGTTAAACTTCAGCATACAACTTAGGTGTAATATGGCATTTTATAAAAGCTGACTCATCTTAGTATCGTAACTTAAACATCTTATTTTGTTTGAAAACTTAAAACTGGTTTTCGTCGTAAAATATTTTCAATCTAGAAAAACATACATCGACAGCTCATCTTGTTTAGATACCTTGGTACAAATATAACCTTATGTAACTATTGTTAGCGTAAAAATTTGAAATCTGGACATTGGAGAAACGCCGAGTTGTAAAGACATACTACATATGCGTTACGTTACAGACGTCACGTTTTAGACCCGTTAGTACCAAATTAACAGACAAACGATAATAAGTACATCTCCACATATGCAATAGACTGTTTTATTACGTCACTGCGACAGCATTTTAGATAAACTTAAACTTAATTCTTGCTTAATTTAAAAATATTATAATTAAAACATAACGGCTAGGGCTCGAACCCACGACCACACCGTTGCTGTCTACTAATTAAACTGTCATGTCCGTATATATGCACCCTTAGGGAAAAAAATAAATAAAAGGGCAGTATATTTTAATGAAACACTTTTAACGGATTAAAACGCTATATTCATTAGTTAGTTTATGTGTCTCAATTTTTTTAACAAGAGCCTACGTTTCGGATGCTTTGCAGCGGCCATGGTCACTGAGGAACTTAGTCTGTTGCCAAGCAATAATATATTTCCCGTTATAGACCGTTAAAAGGGTTTTATTTACACTGCACTACATGTGTAAGCTTCAGACAATACTTAAGAGGTAATGTGGTAATTATAATTTGGTTTTTGTTTTATATACAGTGTAAACTCCATGTAACGTCACTCTATTTAACGACAAACTCTCTTACGGGTCGAATTTATTTGGTTTTGGGGGGTTTTTTTTTTTTTTTTCAAAATTTTTTTTCCCCCCCTTTAACAAAAACCCCCCTTAACCCCCAAAAATTTAATTTCCTTTTTTTTTTTTTTTTTTTTTTTTTTTCTTTATGTATTTGATTCTTCAATGCTGCCAGGCTTACTTTAAAAATACTATCGGGCAATAAAACTCTTATATAAACATGTTTTCGGAACGGTTGTTATATGATATTTATTATGTCTTACATCTGACTTTTTTATCTGGCCAACAGTACAGTGTTATTAAATGAACGATAAGAGTTAAGCTTGCCGTCCACAAAAACATCTGTTTTGTTTACAAAACTATTTTGTCTCAAAAGAGTAGTTAAATTGTAATTTTGACAGGCTCATCGGTCGCGGGTTCGACCCCCATCAGTTTAATCAAATATTGTCTGTAGTTTACGCGAGTGGTACACATTTAAATAAAACATTTTAACGGTTTAAAACGCGTAATATATTAGTTACACTTAGTTTAAAAGAATTGTAACTATGGTCTGTTTCGGATGCTTTGTAGGAGTCGTGTTCACGGGGAGACCAACGATGGAGGGTGTCTCTGAAGTCAAAGTAAACAAACGGCTATGCTAGCGCCATCTGTTCCGTCGAAATTGTTTTTTTTTTAATCACTACTAAATAAATGTATAACTATATATAAATTTTCAAAGATTGTTAAGAAGTTATATCTTCTATTTGTGGTGGGCGAGCCTTCATAAGCACCGAATCAAATTGTCATTTACGATAAACCGAGTTTAGATAAAAAAGAACGACCTTCGCTATAATTTGTTTCACATTGAAACAATATCAGATTTTGTGAAATATGATAAAATCAATTTAAAAATCGAAAATAAATTGAAAACATTTTCGACTCGGGCAGGACTTGAACCGGCATCGTCAGCGTTCCGTGCTGTTGCTCTATGATAAAGTCAAATTATTATTTGTAGTACGTACTAACAACAATAAAATACTATTGAGCGAAGGGTTAATGTCGATCCAAAATGGTCCTAAAATACTATTTAGTTTTCGAAGGCGCTGTAATGGTGGTAAGTAGATATTAAATAAATGTAATTTAATGAAAAATTAAAAATTGAAAAATTAAAAACATATTGAACCGAACAGCAGGAATCGGATCCACGACCCGTTGCTTATTAGGCATACGTTGCTACTAGAGATGCACCGAGTACTCGGTATTCTGCGTACTCGGCGGGTTTTTTGATACTTGTACTCGGTTATAATTTAAAAATCGAAAATAATTTGAAAAATTTTTCGACCCGAGCAGGACTTGAACCGGCATCGTCAGCGTTCCGTGCTGTTGCTCTACCAATTGAGCTACCAAGTCATACCTATATATTATATTGTGCTTATGAACAATAACATTGATAAAGTTTTCAAACTCGGTTATACTTTGTTATTTGATAATGAATGATACTTTGTTTAAGAAAATATAATTAAAACAGTGTTCATCCAAAAGTATTTATTACTAATTTGGGAAATCTTTGAAAACGCGTTTGCAAACAATCATATAATTAGTAGTGAGGGGTGTATCAAAGCTAGCCGACGTCTTGACGGCGCGAACCGGTTTGTACTTGTTTACTGTAATACTGGATTGAAAACAAATTGGGCCGAGTAAAACTCGGTACTCGTTACTCGGCGCATCTCAATTTCACGTCTTTCTTCAAGAGCAGTGCGAATTGTGGATATAGTCGAGTGGCAAGTGATATTATCTTACAAGTACGAACTGGGAGATCAATCAAAGGCCACCGATATCTGGAAATTACTTTATCAATAGTACGGTGTTATCAACGCGAGATTAGTTCGAGTGTTTACAAGTTTACGCACTTTGGACGAGGTAAATACGAGTGATAAATTGTGTATGTATGTGCCTATTAGAGCAATAATATTTACACGTATTTGTTTATTAATGAGTTGGTATAGTGTTAGAACTTAACTTCAGATCACAGCGTCCCGTAGAATCACAAAGAGTTTTTTTTTGGAAAATACCAGTGTTAGTCCCGCATTTCTGAATATCTCAAAGCGCTTGGAACTTTGAAACTTTTGGCTATTTAAATAAAACACTTTAACGGATTAAAACGCGATATATTTTAGTTAAACTTATTTGAATTGACCGCCTCTGTAGCCAAATGGTTAAACGTATTGCCTAGCATTGCGTTATGCGCGAGAGGTCCTGGGTTCGAATCCCAGGGGAACAGAAAAAACGTTGTTCCGGTCGGGTAAAGCACAGGAGTCTAATTAACTACTTGCCTGTTAAAAAGAACGGAACAGTGAAACGGCTAGATATGGCATGGCAAGTTATTATCACAATTGAATAACTTTTCAGCTTACGTAAAGATGTATTTTTTTTTAATAACAGCAATTATTGCACATATCCAATAAAATAAAGAAATGGAGTTTATTACTTTTTCATAATATTATTTTGTTCCTATAAGTACATACTTCGATTTTGCATAGAATAAAGCATCCAAAACGTCGGGCCGTAGTTAAAAATAATTCTCAAACAAGTTTAACTAAAATATACCGCGTTTTAAACCGTTAAAGTGTTTTATTTAAAAATAGAACGAAACACTCATTTAGATCTCCATTCTTTTTACGGCGTAGCGAAGCATAATTTATGTTTCGAACTCGGCTCTCCTTTTTTACATTTAAGTCATACTACAATATTATTACAATAAGTTATGTAATTAGGTATATTTATTATAGTATTATCAAAATTCGATATAAGTATCAAACAAACAAAAGGCGAATGGCCAAGCAGACTTAAAACAAAGATAACCTTTCTTTTGTTTTAACAATTGTTGTAATCTGCGATAGAATTATATTGTCATTTTACGACAGTTTTCGAGTAGATAGTATTTGTCACACAATTGAAAACAAATAAGACGTGAGTAACTTCTATTCTCGTCTTTTATCTGCGTTTGATAAAAAACGGCCGGTATTTTGTTATCAATAAAAGGCAAAAAATCGTGTTTTCTTTTTAATACTGTCTATAGTTTCAATATTTAAATAAAAACAACGGTTTAAAATATTAGTTAACACTCAGTTCCCAGTGACCACGGCTGCTGCAAAGCATCCAAACGTTAAGCTTAAGTTAAAAATAATTTTCAAATAACTTATATACTAATATATCACGTTTTAAACCGTTTAAGTCTTTTTTTTTGTTTCTAAAGATGCAAGAATGAATCTTTTGATAAGATCTTCTTTCTACTAGAGGAGGAGATAAGCAAGAGTTACTAATAGAAGATTGTCTTGGATATTCGAAATTCACAGACTGAAACCTATGTACAGTATCTTTTGTGTTGGTAGATTCATTAAGAATGGTAAGATACTGCCCGTGGCTAATAGAAGCGAAGAAACATCGAAATTTGAAAAAAGGCGAGGAAAATCATTAAACTTTGTGGGTTCCTTATGCGACCCAAAATATCAAAATATCGAACATTATGTATCAAATAATAAATCCTCTTTGAATGGTCTGAAAAATGGACATTATATGTTTATCTTTAAGATTTAACCAGCAAATGACGACGGGACGCGAACTACGTCATGGGCGACAGCTTAAATGTAGCTTAAATAAATATGAAAAGTAAAATAACTATTCCACGCGGATTAAGTCACTGGCGCAGCTAGTATGTGTATATACGTGTATCATGATTGTTTTCTATAAATAATACTTTGTTTTAAACCGTCAAAGTATAAAGCGGAGTAGCAGCAACGTCAAGAACGAAATGGACATTGAGAACGACTTTAGAGATCATGTAATCTGTATGTCCTTTTATGGTAAAACGAATCCTGGCCGCGCACACGCGACGTAAAACCAAACGCAATATTAGCTCCTGCATAGAACCGGCATTGACCTACAGTGTGATGTGGCGTTGGGCCAAATAGTGACGCGTTGCCAGCGCTAAGATTTCGGGCAACGTGAGGTAAATATTTTTAATAGAATTATTACGACGCTGAAATTATTTTCGACTTCGGAAATTTAGGGGACGGTCGAGAGTGAGTCGGCTTAGGAACTAGCTTAATTTAGCTGAACGATTTTTCACTTCTACTGCATCTGAGCCAAAGATCTCGGGTCCAACATATTTCAAATTTTATATTTTTTTCTGAATCATATCGGACTTTGCCTGGAAAGCTGAATATTAAATGGTTGGTAAGAAAATCGAAAATTCCGTCCAGGTCCACCAACGTCCACAGATGAAAAAGCTGCGAAGTTTAATTACATTTCGGTTTCAGCCTGTAGATTTCCCTATATTCAAAGCCAAAATAGGTCGACAGCTGTGGTATTCCACCTCCCATTAAGTGATGCTCGCTGTCCTCACCCTTGATTAAAAACATTACACCATATAGTTCAATGACCTTGCAAGCAATTGAGGTTATATACTATATAAACAAGTTTAACTAATATATCGCGTTTTAAACCGTTAAAGTGTTTTATTTAAATTACTAAAAGGTTTCAATGTAAAATTTATGTATCTGCGGTACGGAACTCATTGTACGAGAGTCTAGCAGTCTGAGGTTACACTGTACATATTTATTCACTGGTGGTTCATAAAGAATTACTCAAACAAACAGGGAGTTACGGCTCTGCCCTTGGCGGTATTGTTATACGGGAACTGAATGGACGTTTTATTTCAAAATAAATTTTGTCAAATGGAATGTCCTTCCGTGAATATGTACAGATAAAAAATGTTACTCGTTCATTATTTAAGAGTTACGATGTTTTGATATTGTCATTTGTTATGTTTAATATATCAGTTCTCCACGAATTCTAAAAGGTGTGTTACAGGTTTTTTTTGCTTAATAAATCTCATTCTTATTCCCCATTATAATCCATATCATTCGGTGGTAATGCCCAGCTCTTTCTTGCATATTCGTTTATTTTATGTGAACGGTTAGATAGAAAACATTTTAAATAAAAACTGTTCAAAATAAGACTAAATAATATAAGTTAAGCTTAATTCAAAGGTTTTAACTTAAGCCCGACGTTTTGGATGCTATGCCGCAGCCGTGGTCACGGGTAGACTAAAAATGGACGGTGTCTCTAATGTCAAAATTAAAACTACTATGCTAGCGCCATTTATTCCGTTAGTTTATATTTGGTGAATTACCAACGAATATAAAAATATTATACATAGCATAAAGAAATAGCTTGAATTTGAATTCTAGTCGTTAATTATTGCTGAGTAAATGTTACTCAAGCAAATGACCTGCGAGATAAATAATAAATTCTTAGTATATAAATAAGAAATCGATTTAGATTGAAAAACGACACGGGCGGACTTGAACCGGCATCTACAGCGTCACGTGCTGTTGCTCTAACCAATTGAGCTACCGTATCCTACACGTCAACGTTGAAGTTTTTCAAGCTACACTACATATACTAATCACGCAAAATTACCTTAATTTTTTTTTATTTTTTATATTTTTTATATAATTCGTTGCAATTTGTGAAAAATATGAATGTTTTCAAAAATCTTATTATATTAGTACATAATTGTGGTTACGAGTCAGTGTAAGGACGTAGACAAGAATTATGATAATTCATTAACGTGTTGCAAATTGGACGTCATGGAAACGCGTGCGCTTGCCAACAATTGGCGCCAAATCACATAAATTACCTTTTTATTCGATGAATTCTTTGCATACGACCAGCATTTTACATTTCTTTCATTCGAATAACAGCTTTTTGGAGGCAATTTGCCTAGTGAGACATTTTTAGCGTAAGAAAGATTCTTTAATTAATTTTAACTACATACTTTTGTTTCATTTAATTTCTTCTACTATATTCAACGTTTTAAACCGTTAAATATGTTTTATTCAATCTTAACTATCTTTAATAGAAATAGACTATAATAGATTTTTTTACAAAATTATGAAAAAATTTTTGGCCTGTGGAACAGTAACTATTAAAAAAAGCCATGTTTTTGTGGAACATTTAAAATACATAAAATTCTAGTTTTTTACCGAATAATAAGGGCCTCCCTTAAAGATCAGATGCTTTTTTTATAAACCACATTTTTACGTAAAATAACTTGGTTTTATTTCGTCAGTAGAAATTCCCTAGATATAATTTATACGCCGAAACAACGTTCGCTGAGTCAATTATAGTATAGATATCAACAATTTCGACACCACCTATTTCCTACACCAATAATAACGTAACGACGATAAACCGTGACGTCACAGATAAATTCATTTAAATAAATATTAATAACAACGCATTTATTGCCTACGATAATGACTATCAGAAATTAATCCAAGGGCAGAGTTGTAATTTGTAACATTAAATTTTTTTATAACACTATCAGTATAACAAGCAGTAATTTATACTAATATTATAATTGCGAAAGTAACTCTGTCTGTATGTCTGTCCGGCTTCGAACTCTGATACTGAACTGATGTAAATGAAATTTGTACACAATATTATAGAGCCTGAGAAAGCCATTTATTGCCAAAAAAGGGGTGATAGGGGTTGAAAAAGCGGATGGAAGTTTGTATGGAAATCGGTCTACAATTAAACTTTGAGTTTTTGGGAATAGGGAGTGGGGAGTGGGAGTAAGTGTAGGAATAAGAGTGGAAGTTAGAGTAGGAGTTATGTGAGGTAAGAGTATTGCGGCAAAGTAGCACTTACAACATTTTTTAGATTGGCTGCCTTAAATGCGCCCTTACATAAATTAATAAACAGCCTAAATAATCAAAAATTCTACCCCAAGTCACGATTCCACGCGGACGAAGTCGCGGGCACAGCTAGTGATAAATATTAATAAAAGATTTCACAGTTTTTTTACAGCTTATCGTAATAATCATTGCTAAATTCATTACTATCATAAAAAAAGAATTTTCTTTTGTTTCCGTTTATCAGTGTTGAAAGAGTGTAAACGTAACGTGTTTGATGTTTAAAGCCATTATTTACTACCTACTTATGGAATTTCTCATATACTATTTATACTATATGACGTCCATAGGTTGAGCACGAGATGTTCTGAGTTCGAATCCCAGGGGAAAAGTGATTTCAATACGTAGTCGATCATCATGAGATGAAGAAATTGGCCCAATCCTCACCGGGGGTAATGCATTTTATTATGTAGGATGTATACAGTATATGTTATAGATTACATTAGTTACAGATAACACCAAATTCAATGCATCAACTCCTCGGGCATTATAGCACAATTTAATATTTTCGACATAATTGTTATCTACTAAAGCTGAGGAGTTTATTTGTTTGTTTGAACACGCTAATCTCAGCAACTACTGGTTGGAATAAACGGTTCAAGATACCTAAAAAATATGTATGACAGAATTATTCCTCTTTAAACAGTATAAAAAAAGTCCGCGACAGTATGTCTATCTTTTAGGAACGATGGGACCCGGACACGTCGTGGGTAACAGCCAAATTTGTAGAGTTGAACAGGGAGTTTGCAAAAACAAAAATTGATATGCAAAACTAACTATTCTACGCGGACGAAGTCGCTGACTCAGCTAGTAAATAATATAATTTTCATTTTAACATAATTGCAATGCCTAGGTATTGTACACATTTCCTAGGACTATTGTGTAAAATAAATCTTGAAACAACATTTAATAACTGGATTCGGAATTGTAAGTAAAACCTAGGATTTGTATACATTCCTAGATACATTCATACGTTTCCGATATCGTTGAAATTTTTTTTTACGTTAGAAGAGGACAGACACAAAGAGGTCCACATGATGTTAGGTGAAAAACTCAAGCACATCTAAGCAAGATCTGCAGTCGACGATATTAGCTTAATGAAATAAACCAGGATCTAATTTATAATGAACTAAATAACTTACTTAGCTTTCTGACTCAGTCACTTCGGAAAAGCGAATCAGTAGATTTCAGTATAAGATGTACGTGACAATTGACACAAACCGAGCTGTGCAGTTTTTTGCCAGTTTTAACTTCAGGTAAGTTAAAACGAGACGTCTTTTTCATTATAATATAACTGGCTTATTCAACTTGTTAAAACAAAATGTTTAAAATAGTCCCATTTACTTATTTGTCTAAGCTATACGATGCCCTTGATTTGGACCATACAATAAAAAAAGGATTAAAGAAACCTAGGCTTATTTTAATATTGCTAATTAGTTACCTTACTTATACATTTTGCGTTTAAAACGTATTTTTAATTTGAGCGTTATAATTATTTCAACTTAACTTAACTACGACCCGACGTTTCGGATGCTTTGCAACAGCCGTGGTCCCGGGGTACATACGTCGCGTTGTAAACCGTTGAGTCTTTTATTTAAATGTGTGTTACTCATGTAAACTACACTACTAACGAATATAATCATCTCTTTCGACTGCTAATATTGTTTGTTTTATTAGTAAATACTGTGTGCTTACATAGTATTGTACTCGTAACTGCTATAGTCTATTCACCGAACAGAATTAATAGAGCTTTGTTTGTTTCACAATGTCCTTTACGAAACAAGGAAACACAAACAAAAACTCAAGAATCCGGTACCTTATCCCTAATAACCCGGTGACTCGTAGACTATACATACTCGAACTAGGTATTTTTGTTTCAGCTCCTCGCTTTAGTGGTGGGCAAGGTTCGCAAAAGCGTCTCCTACTTCATAGGAGGACGGGTTTGCGAACTTAGTTACTATTATATTCCAGTGGGATTTAGGAAACTTCCACCAACCTAAAGTGAAGTCATATCATCATAGTAGCATTTGCTGGACCGAAACAGTCGCTGTGGAGACCGCGAAACGTACCTAACAAAAACAAAAGAAAGAAAGATCCACGCGATTTGCCGGCGCAGACGCCGATCGTCCTCGAGATGACCTGCACCGCATTGTTCCT
Organism: Leptosia nina; assembly: GCA_963661955.1. Taxonomy (NCBI): domain Eukaryota; kingdom Metazoa; phylum Arthropoda; class Insecta; order Lepidoptera; family Pieridae; genus Leptosia; species Leptosia nina. The sequence continues at coordinate 1,345,084 of CAVLEF010000011.1, forward strand.
CGTACCTCTCATTCGGATGAGCATCCGTTCACCTTCTACCCACATTGCACCCGCTACCCGAAGCACCCCCCTCTCCCTGCCGGGGGGCTTCCTTGGTCTAGCCGTAAACACGGTTATTATTAAAGGCCCAACATTAAAAAGAAAAACACGTACGACAAACGACATAATTGTTTGAATTGGTGAAGTCAAAACCCGATTTAAAGAATAATGCTATGCTTTACAGCACAGTTAGTGACCGGATGAATGAATGAATGAACATAATGCCCTTTTTAATTACGCCCCATTATCGTAATGTCGTTTAGTTAGAGAATAATGTTTATCGTTCACTAATGTCTGTTGTGCTGTGACGTCTGTGACCTACTTAGCTATTGATAAGGCGTTTTCGCCATTCTAAATTGCGAACTGTACTACCCTATTTTAAAATAATGTTTACACTACAGAGAAGTTTAATTTGGTACGTACAAAGGTTAAAGCCTTTTTAATAAAAATGCATTTTAGGAATATCTTTACAAAGAGTTATGTTACGAACATTATGTAAAAAATATAGTTATTGCTAAAAGCTTATACTTAATTTATTATAATACCTCCATTTCAATAAACATAAAGTAACTAAATGTATTAAAAAGTATAAGCATAAAAAAATGATAGAGAATTAATATGAATTTCATAAGATCAAGTATCTACTCACTCTCAAGGAATTGCAAGAAAGAAGGGCGTTTATAACTCAAATAAAATTATGTATAAGCACCAGAAATGTTATTACAAATAAATACACAGAACACACAGACAGAAAGACAGCCAACGATGCGATATCGACCTATTGGATCTATTGCCGACCATGGCATTGGACATCAAGAATATTTTCCACAAATCGAAAACGCAATATGCTAATTTCTTTCTTACCATCTACAAGTATCGTGCGACGCACAGGAAATGTATTACAGAAACAGAAAACAATATTGCTTAAAATGTAATAATTTATTCTTCGACAATAAAAAGAATTATTAGAGATTCAGTTTTTCTAGCTTTTACTAGTAAATTACCAGACCCTGACCAGTTGTTTGGCCTTCTTGCACGCCACCGTTTATCAGTGTTTACATTGCAACACTAAATCCTATTATCCTATCATTGTAGCGGATTATGTTAACTGTGTGAATAATGTTGCCATAAATAGATACATTTATGAAGACAAGAAATGCATATTTAATTTCACGGCTTTTTCATCTGTCGACGGTGGTGCGTTTTGGATTTTCGATTATTCCTACCACACATTTCCTATCCCAACTAAGTCTAACACATTTCAGAAAAAATAATTAATAAATTTATTTGAATCATGTTGGACCCAGTGGGGGATCAAACCACCAAGCCAAGTTCCGATTTTTTTGTATGTGTCAAAATGCGGTGAAAACCTGTCCAAGAGAAAGAAGTTCTGCATTTGAAAACTTTAATATTATTCATGTGTTACTGTTACGGCACTACACATAATACAAATAAAAATGGATTATATTCATGTTCGTTTAGTTTTTTTTCTTTTCAATTAGAATCGATTTTTAATTTATATAGCTCCGCATTTATTGTAAAACAATGCGTAATGTACTAGGTTCGATTCGACCCTAGCATTAAAAATTTAATATCTGTTGGTACAACTAACAATTTTTTTCATGCAGTATAGGGCAATTAATAATTAGTGTAGGGTGACCATCCATTAAACTCATAAAGCATCCAAAAAATCAGGCCACCATAATTTCTCGTTTCAAAACATTCTTAAAAGTGTACTCCTCGCGTTAACTAAAGACATCACTCCCGCGTATATGCACACTATGTGTAATCCACACATCTTAGATAATATACAATAATTAAAATTATGTTTTTGCTCACAAAAATAAGATTTTGCTCATAAAGACAAAGTTAATTATGCAACGGATATTAAATATAACCTTGAGAGATAATTTTTGCATGCACACATAAAAATGTCTGAAGATTACCTATTTGATAAGCCCACCAATCTGCACCGAAGCAGTGTGGTGGGTTTATGCACTAGAAAAGAGGCTATGAGGCTCTAGTGAGACATTAATAGCTTGACGCGACAATTTGATACACAGCAATTGATTCATTTTGCTCTTTGGTCTATAAGATAACAAGTTTGCTATAAGCAATTGTTTGTATGACAGACATCATGTGATCGATCAATTGAAAACAATAAGTGCACTTTATTGACTATAAATATATATTATTACTTAAAATGTGTACCTTTTATCTCAATAGTTAAAAGTCCATATTAAAGCCCACATGGTTTGAATCCCAGGGAAATAAGGAAATACTTTTAGGTCAGAATGGAGGAAGTTAGTCTATAAAATGGACACAGATACACACAGGAAGTGGCATTTGTGTTACATAGAAATAGTTAAATATGACTGAGGTTTTTTTATAAATTTATTGATAAATACAACCACAATTATTTTCGACTTTAAGTAGGTAAATTAACAAGACGATTTAACAGAAACTTAAGGAATAATAATATATATTCATTAAAATGGAAAATATCACTGCAAACAAAAGCAGTTCGGAGGAAGAGAAAAAGACAATTCTGATTCTTATTAAGGCACACACTGCTTAAACTATGATCACATAAAACTATTGCTTGCCAATAACAAAAAGAGAAAATTAATACATTTATACTTTAATTACCTTTGTAGCCAAATAATTAAACGTATTGCCTAGCATTGCGTTAAGTGTCAGAGGTCCCGGGTTTCGCAAATAAGTTCAAATACTAATTTGCATTATTCAATCAAGATGAATTGTTATTTCTCTTGTGCCACCTAGGTATATTATTTATTTTATTTTTAAATAAAACTTACGTTTTGCATGCTCTACAGTGGCCATAGCCTCATGGTAAACAGTAGTCATAGTCAAAAAAAATTAAAATATATTATAAGTAAATTTGGGTTTAGATCTGTTAAAATTGTTTTATTTTATGCATTCCACTTGCATACACAACCAATTTAAGATATTAAAATCTTAAAATTTTGTGAGGACGTAAAATCACTGTTGAAGCATTTTCAAGGAAACAACAGCAAAAATAAATTTGCTACAAAACCTTGACTGAGTTTTGTTATCTGTATAAATTACAATACATTCATAACAGATAATAATATTTTAATAGAGTTTTTTAAGTAGCTTCTAAAATTTAAACTATGCAATTTAATAACTGAATATAATTTTTAATTATATCATTTGAAAAGCTTTATAATTACCAAGAAATTAACGAAAGAGATATTACTTATTATGTTACATAGTAGGAACATGTAACAGACAAATACATAATTAAGACTACTGTGACCTTGATAGCTTGGATAGAAACGTTTGTATCCTAACCAGTACCCTTTTTGGAAAACCACTTTTCATAACAACATAAATTAATTCATAATCAGTCGAATTAATTCTTATAATGGAGTTATTATTTCTAAATATAAGCTTCAACAATAATGAATGAAAACGTCGTATTCCCTTATATACAATAACAACTTTAAAAGGAAGAATATATCAACATGTTAAATGTTTTTCGACTTACCAAAGTCTATAAACTGCTTAATTGAGAGCGGGGATGGATTAAATTGCGAATAAAAATCCAGCATTTTCGTAACATTGCTGAATATTGTGCCTGCCAGCCTCATTTTCATTTATATAGTTTTAACACAACACGAATCACAATAAACAATGGGTAAGGATATATAACTGCCAATTGCCACTAAAGTTGCTTGAAAAACATAGTTCTCTTCTTTTCATAAAATAATGAAAGAAAACGTAACAATTCGTCGTTACTAAGTATACACCATAATACGGCGACGCAAAAAAATCAACTGATTGGAATAAAAATAAAAATAGAAATCATTGATCCTTCAAATTGTTGCGTCAGTTTACAGTCCTTAAGTTCAATCAATGTCACTGTCAAGTACTTCTAAATATATTAAACTGTCAAATAATATTATAATGATATGGCAATTTTGACATTGCCAGCTAAATACATATTGTCTTTTCAGCGGATTTTTTAAAATCTCTATAAATTAAATTATAACATGTAAATGATTAGAATATTACATTTTAGTTTATTGAATACCATCGACCACTACAGGCATATCTGTAAAAGGGTAAAAACCACACTGTTTACCGTATTATTATACTTTACAACGAGACATCTACGTGTTATACATATAATTATTTCACAGTAAAATTTGATTACAGATGTCCCACTACGTTTTCGTTTACGGAACTTTAAAGCGAAATGAACCAAATCACTATTGGCTTACCAACCCTGATAACGGATGTGGAAAATTCGTATCGGAGGGCATGACGAAGAAAAAATATCCTCTTGTTATAGCTACGAAGTATAATATTCCATTCGTGTTGTACAGTCCTGGGAATGGCCACCAGATCAAAGGTAAATTTATGTAAAAATTTGCCAAGGTGTTTCTGTGCCATATACTTTTGCATCTAAATCTTAAAATATACTATTGCTTTAGTGGTTTAGGGTTTATTTATTACAAACTATTAAGTAGTACATTATCCCTCAATATTGTTTTTTATTTCAGGTGAAATATATTCTGTAGACGACAAGATGCTTGCTAATCTTGACATATTAGAGGATTATCCAAAATGGTACATAAGAGAAATAGAAGAAATTATTGTAAAGACACCGTAAGTATTTTATTATATTTATTATAAATCATTTTTCTCAATATAATTTAAGTAAAATTTCAATCCCCCATGCTAGTCACGGAAGAAACATATTATAGCTGTGTCTATTCACTGATCACATTTTGCAATTTGTGATTCATATTGAGAATCTCTTGTGTTCAATGTATTATTACCATATACATACCGAAGTAATCAGGTAATATTAAACTATCTGCTTGTGTTATAAGTTATCAAAATCTTACCAGTGAAAAAGGCTACACACATATTTCAGTTACTAAAAATATTCACTAGTAATGGACTGTTTAAATGGTGTTTAAAATGATGAATCCTTTACAAATTTTTGTTATATGTATTATTAGCTTCAGGAGGAGATAAATTGAGAACTATTCTATCCTTTACTAAGAATTACTAAATTTAATAATAATTTAAAATTTATTTCAGTAACTCAACTAAGGAGGAAACCATGAAATGCTGGTTGTATTTCCTGAAGAATTTCAAACCAGATCTGTTGGAGATGAAGCTCTATGAAAGCTACTCATCCAATGGTCCTCATGGACTTAAGTATTTAGAAAGGTCAAAACGTGATCCCAACTATGACTATTATGCTGAACTTAAAAAATAATAACTTATTGCTAAATATTTATGAAGTTTGTGATTATTGCCATTAACAGTTCTGTGATATAAAATATATATCTCCTAATACAGCATGTTAACGGTTTAAAACATGAAATATATTGGTTAAGATATTTCAACAATAACTCTCCATTTCATATGCTTTGTATAAGTTGCTGCAAATGCAGTCTTAGAAAAGCTGACAGAACAATTTTGTCTTTTAAACTGATAAAAGTGTTTACCTAAACTTAGATGTTAAAGGTTTTTTTTTTAAACAGGAGATTGCTATTTATATACATATGTAATTAATATATGTACAACTTCCATCATTGATGTAAGGATTTTTGATTTTCGTATTTTTTTACAGCGACAATGAGGCTACGCTAGAGGATTTAAAGGAATTACTGAAAAAGTAATATAGATTTGTAATAGTAACAGTTTTTAGTACACACCATAGTAGGACAAATAGTGGCACATTAAAAGTGTATAATAAACCCAAATACATTCCTAATTATGCTCTTTTAGTATGAATTCATTTGTGGTGATATTTAAGTTATCAAATTATTATATGTAGGGAAATTATAACAAAATTGTTTTTGTATTTTTACATGTTAATAAAAAGTACTATAACTAAATACTGAGTTTGATTTTACCCTTTAGCTGTTAAGATCTCTACCATAGTGAATATTATTATTTCCCATTCAGTACTAAATATATACCTTGAATAAATTTTTCATAACTGAATGAAACTAAATAAACCTTTGTATTTGTAATAAAACTGTCTGTTTTATTTTATACAATTTTCAGTATTCTCTCAAATAAAGATTTTTTATCAAAATAAACAAACATACCATAATAACACACACAAAATAATATTATAACACAGAAGTTGCAAAGAATACTTTTAGTTTCAAAGTTACATACAATTAATTGCTTAGATAGCAAGGATAGAATAAACAATTTTACATGAAATATATAAGACACTTGAGAATTTATAATCATAAGGTTATATTAAAAATGCATTTTAATTAAGAAAAGTTGTATTTAAAGGCAACAAAGACAAGAAAACATGAAAAAAAGTTTCTTGCTGCTATTTGCCTTTTTTCTTTTTTCTACTTTTCCTAGCCAAGTCTTCATTTTGTACACTGTTATTTTCAGCAATATAATTTTTTCTCTTTTTTGTTTTGCTTGTATCTATCACATTTTCAATATCTGCATTATCCTTGTTTTTTACATTACATTTCCTAAGGTCCATATTACTGATATCCACTTCAATTTCAGCAAAATCATTTGTATCAACTTTTTTATATTTGGATTTCTTTAATTTGATTAAATCTGTGTCTGTAGAACAATTCAATTTCTCATTACATCCAGTAGTATTCCTATCCTTCTTTTCTTCCTTATCATTTTCAATATCAGCATTATTTTTAATTTCATTATCTGTGGCTTTAAATTCTATGTCACTAAGAGAACAACGCTTTTTCTTTTTCTTTCTTTTTGGGTTTTTGTCTTCACTGTCACTTAAAAGGCTTGTGTTTTCAATAAGTTTACAATCCTTTTTTGCGTGAGAATATCCTTCATATTTTGACTGTAGTAGCAACATTTGCTCCTGCTTTTCAATTCTGGCCAACTTACCTAAAGCTTTTAAACCATGTCGGGCACCCCTAGAAACCAATATATTATATATTTAACATGTTCTGAACTTTAATCATTATTGCAATTTTTAAATGGAATTTTTAATTTTACTTGATACCACTAATTTTATAGAAACATTTTATAATTTTAACTTTTAAATAAACATTAAGTAACGTACTTGTGTGCTGTCCGTCCTTCACAAGCCACAAACAATTCTTCATCTGTCAATTTAACAATACCTTTATTTTCACAATCAATTTCATTATCTGAGTTATCTAAATTCTCAGTTTTAACTCCACCACTGGTTAGGATAGAAGTTTTAACAAAGAAGTTTGTATATTCCTCCTTTGACTTTGATTTATTTTTCTTTTTGTAGGACCAAGATGAATTAGTTATTTCAAATTCATCGTCTTTTGTTTTGATCTTCTTTGTTTGACCATTTTTTTCTTTAACCTGTAATGTAATGAGAGTTTAAATTAATAATAGAACATTGTTACTCTTTACTGACAGAGTTGAAATTTTTTTGAGAGTTTGATAGTGTCTACTGTCTATAAGGGAAGAGAAAAGATGTTACCTCAACATTACTTGCTGCATTATTATACAACTTCGTCCACCAGTGCTCAGTGAATTCTGCCGCTGCGTCATGTCCGACGCCAGTAACACTGCGTTTCAATTTGGGTTTCAACGCCTCTGATATCCCATTTTCATACTTTCCTAAACCCTTGCCTAAAAAACCAGAAGGTTAGAAATAAAATACGTAAACAAACATTTCAATGTGTCTGAAACACCTACCGTCAGTCCAGCCGTACTTTTGTAGTTGTTTACGAGCAAAATCCATTGTAAATTTAGTTTAATTTTCCATAATTGGTAAAACTAATAATGTTGGCTAAGTATTTTCTAACCTAACCTATACGCGTAAACATGCACTATATCCATATAACGCAGATGAATTTGACAGTTCGGCTTATGTCAGTGGCTTGAATTCCATTTTGACATTATATTTGAAAAATATAAGTGACAACCAGCTGATTGTTATTTTATTTTGTGTGAAATATTTTCTACACAATATTCATCATTAATAGGAGAAAATGAGTAATATCACCAAGTTTTTGGCCCTGGATAAGGTCGCCACATTCTTTAATATTATAAAGCAAAATGGTGGAATCAGAGGATCCTTGTACAAACTGTACAGGTATAGATTGTGTATATAATATTATGTAATTTTAAGGTTATTGTTTTCCTATAAAATTATTTCAACAACAACCTCAGTACATGCTATGTTCTTTTGACTTGCGTCTTAGGCCCTAATGTAATGGCTTTAAATAATATGTTTGCCTGGATGCACTTAAGAATTACAGTCTGATTAATAACATGTTACCAGTATAATCAAACTGTATTTATTATTTATTAATTCAGTTAGCATATCATTGTCTTTTGGGCTGTTGTTAATTGAGATGTTAACTCCGAGAACCTCTGCTCACTCACGTCTGCCGAACAGGCCGAAAGACAATGATATACTGAATGATGGCCAATGGATGGATACGATGTGAAAGCCTTACACAATTTATGAATTCAGTTAGGTCGTGTAAAAATTTCTTATGTGGCATATAAACAACAGTAAAGAAAAGCTATGTCCGTAGTAATGCTCTAAGAAGATTTGCACATAGATTAGTAGTAGATTTATTTAAGTAGTATAGTTAGTAACACTTTTTTCCCAGACAAGATGAACTTAAAGATGGCACTTTAGTTGGGGAAGATAAATTTGGAAACAAATACTTTGAAAACCCTCGCTTCTTCTATGGTAGAAACCGATGGGTGGAGTACTCTGACAAATATAATATGAATTACGATGGAAGCCAGGTGAGCGATTAAAAGTTATTTTATTTACAATAGTGTTTTGTAGGTATTTTGATTGTGTATATTTCGGAGTTGAAAAAGATAGTAAACTATACATACTATGTATAGTTTACTATCTTTTACCTGATAAGCTATATATTAAAAGCAAGCTGTAAAACATAGGCAGTTCCATATTAGTCTCATTCTTCTCTTTCTCTATCTATACAACTTGTATATGAGAAATTATGAGTTTTTATTGTGAATTTATACTTTTGTTGCACTCCACTTAAATTGTTAAATTCCGTTCTGTTTGTAACACAGTTTTTTCTCTTTTAGTGTTAGTAGTGATCATTATATAGTTAATAAGTTAGTGAATTGTATTTATTTACTGTTGCTGGTATACGTTCTTGCCACCATTGATTATGTCTGCATCTAAATTATAATAAGATTCAAAGTTTCATTCTTTCGAGCAAACTCTCCAAAAAAAATGTGTTTTTTTTTTCATAAAATGATTTTAGGTCCCCGCTGAATGGTTTGGCTGGCTTCATTATAAGACGGATCTGCCCCCCCACCTGGTAAGCCTTCTTAAAAGTATCTCCAGATTACAAAATGGAAGAAGGGCATCTGTAATACTAATGCAATATTGCATTTTAGAAAGCTAAAGCTAAATGAACTTAACATATATTTCAGGCTTTTTAATTCTAACTTTTTGTTGATATAAGGCAGATTTTCATACTTTTGATTCCATGACATGTATGGATAATTTTATATTATTATTACATTAATATACATTATTTTCCAGTCTATTCTTCGATTCCATCAAGTAAAGAACAATGACAATCTTACTCACTTCAATTTTATTTTCAGGACCCAAGTAGACCTAAGTACAAATGGATGCTTGACGGCAACGAAAATCTATCTGGTACCACCGGTCAATATACCCCCTACAGCACAACCAGACCAACGGTAGAACCTTGGCAACCAAAACCCAGAAGCAGTTAGAGAACTATTACCAGAAAAAGTTTGATAAAAATTAATAGAAAAAGCTATATAAAATTAGACCGGTAACCCTTCATATAATTCAAGAAAGTTTGTTTAAATGGAATAGTTTAAGTAGAAAGTTAAATAAACTGTTTTAATTTTTTTGTTTTATTTATTAATAAGATTAGTAATAGTCAGTCCTTTGAATAAAAAATAAAGTACGATGCTTGCTAATGTTGGAATTATTTACTATTTATAAATTACATCTCTTATTTGTCTGTGTCAAGTTTTTAACAGTCAAGAACATAAAAATAATTATTTATTAAAATGGGATGAATGGAATGATAAAATATACGAGCGTAGGCAGGTATATTTCTACAATTATTTGCCTATATGCTAAGTTTATACATTATCATATGGCATACATGAATTTACCAATGTTCAATAAAACAAAAGTAATTAAATAGTCTTAATAATACAAGCAAAGCCGCACAAATAGCCTAGTATTAAGTAACCAGTAACGGTGAGAGATTTCGGCATACAACTAGACAAAATGCCGAAATGATTTAATTCATATTGGGGCCTGTTATTTTATTATTTCACCGAGAAAACCTGTTTGGGTCTACGGGTCCTGGCCAGTGTTTCTCAAACGGGTTTATTACTGTCTTTATAACTTTCTTTCAAGGTGTACAGTATGGTTTAAAGGTGCGATATAAAAGTTAAAACTACAATAAAAAGAATATAAATGCTGTGGTTGACTGAATTTTATAGATTTACATTTATGTGTTTATTTTAAACGGGTAGATGACGAATGTTTTTCGTATCTTAAGTTGAGGCGTATAATACGCGTTATGATATATTGTATCATATGAGTATAAAATGCGACATATAGCTAGAAAATTTATTTTTAATTGCGAAACTGGATTCCTGCGAAACTGTAGTTGCTGCAAATTATTCAAAACGTCGCCCCCTAGCGGATTATTACCCATACTATATTCTGCAAAAAAATCCAGTAAAAGTATGTTATTACAATGTAAGTGTCTTGTTTTATTCTATGCGTTGCTAAATTAGAACATTTACCAAGTAAATAAAAATATATAATTTTAATATTAATACTAATAAATTTTATGTCTCTTCATTGTAAATGAATGTGCACTTCATAAAAAGGAACTTACCTAAATGACATAATAAAATACGATGGGCGATAAAAGTCTAAATTAAAAACAATAAATCTCGCCTAACTAAATATTTATAAACCTGTCGCATTAATCCAGCGATTCTCTTCGAGTAGTTAATCTATAAAAGTTTGGAAATCTTTGATTCCGAACAACTGCCCACTACATACATACAAACGCATATTCATGTAAAGCTCTCATCAATTAAGAAGGTAATTTAAACCCTATTGTTTTGTAATAAGATTCACTTTCCATTTATATTATGTAAGCTTTGACAACACTAATGCAATTACAATAGTGCAAACGAAAGTAAATCTTATTGTAATGTGTTTAGGTTGAAAATTGAAGGTCGTTGGGAGAAACAACGTCGTGCACATTTTTTTTCACTGGCAGGTAAAAATATCTCGACTCCTTATTCAGTTAAAATGCGACGCGCTACAGAACTATCGTCCGCTTGTTTCCAACTTAACACAAAAGTTTTGTCACTTGTTAAAAGTTTTATCAAAGTGTCTAAAAGTTAAGCTTAAACAACATGGTGGTGTTTAAACTTTCGTCTAAGTTATGACTTCGAATGTTGATGTGCAAAATGTTGAAGTGAATTTTTGAAAGCTTGTTTTACGGTAAATATTTATGATCGTTATATAAAACTGTATACTTAAATCTTGATATGCCTATAATTGAAATGGCTGAACTTTTGAATTTTGGCTTGAAAAGCTTCGATACTTTTTGTGTCAAAAGTTCGCGTGGGTGTTGGGTGGTCATAGTGTTGTGTCGACTTGTCGATGAAACATATACATCGAGTTGTCACTATTATAAATTGCTTTATATTTGTAACATTATAAACAAGTGTTAGTACTTACTTTAAACATTGAATAGGTATTTAATTTCGGTCATTGAAGGTTTAACAGTTTTAAACAATGACCTTTAAAAGGTATCAATTTTCAGATTTGACATTAGAGATAGGATACTTTTACTTAACTTAACCAAATTTTCTTGCAAATTATATTTTGTCTGCTCTTAAAACCAATTCGTTTGAATCGAAATATAATCTAAAAAAGTTATTTAAGATTGTAGATGAAATAATAATTTAGGTCATGTTTTAAGTTTAATTAAACTGGCACAGTATTAAACTATAAAGATTAACAATCTCGCCATTGGATGATCGAACAAAAGCTTTCATTTGTTTCGAACCATTAACATTCCGTTTTAGAAGGTTGGATGTCGGTCTTTTCGTCACGCCCTGACCTCTTAATCATAAATATTGTTATTCAACACGATAGAACTAAATAAAAAGAAATATAGCTCTTAGTATCTATATTAATATGATAAAGCTAATGAGTTTGTTTGTTTGAACGCGATAATCTCAGGAACTGCTAGTTCGAAATGAAAAATTATTATTGTGTTGGCTATACAACAACAGTTATAGAAATATTGAAGCTTCCGTCCTGCTCATATATCTACCTACCACCACAGATGAAAAAGCTGTTAAGTTGCAGGCAAATTATTTTAAAATAATCCTTATTCACAAGACATGAGTCATTAATTATTTGACGAGCTTGTTGGGCTAATGGTAGCAATGTATGCCTAAATATCAACGGGTCGTGGGTTCGAGCTCCGCCGGGTCCAAAAATTTAGGTATATTATCTGAAACAAGTTGGACTGCGTCTGGAAACTCTGGCTATTGAGTGGGTGGTAGGGATATCGAAAATTTCGTTCGGGTCACGTCTTTGCCCTCAGATGAAAAAGCTGTGAAGTATAATCACGTTCGGTTTCAGTCGGATAGATTAGTGGATAGCTGGGGTATTACGTCATCTTCCATGAAGTGAAGTCTCTGCTTTACTGTTCTCGTCTATCATACAAATGACAAATATCAGCGCATTCAAACAAATAAATTTCATAAAATGTAAAAATTCAAGTGTCAGTCCTGAAACAAATGAATGGCGAGTGAATTATCATCATAATGTTTCAGCCTTTGTATGTAGGGGTAACATTAGAGCACAGACAAAACAAAGTTTAATATTATCTGCGAGTGGAACTGCAGTGAAATGGATAATGTTTTAATGTTGATGCAATTTTCATAATGTGAGTCTCAGTTAAAGATAATTACGATAATATGCAGTCTAAAGTTTTCACTCGATGGTAGGTGAAATATCCCAGCCATAAAACATCTAAACAAAATCCCCTTTTGCTGTTTGGTATTCGGTAATCCACCAAAACGCGATTAACATCGCGGCTTTTTTCTCTGTTGACGGTTCGTGACCCCGACAAAATTTCGATACGAAGATTTCCAGATTTCCCGACGAAGTCTGACATGTTACAGAAATATTTAAAATACATAGATTAAAATTAGAACATGTTGGCCCCGGTGGGGATCGAATCCACGAATGTTATCCACCTTAAATTGCTACCATTATACCAGCGCGTCAAAACCAATCATTAGAATCTTACCATCAAGTGTAACTAATGCTTGTTTGTCCTGCACTATCTATCTATACTAATATATAAAGCTGAAGAGTTTGTATGTTTGAACGCGCTAATCTCGGGAACTACTGGTTCGAATTTGAATATTATTTTTGTGTTGATTAGAACTTGTATCGAGGAGGCTAAAACATTGCGCTGTGATTAATAGGTGCGAAGAAACAGCGGGAGATGTAAAAAAATAAACGGAGAAAATTATCTTTGTGGGTTTCAGATGCGTACGCTGCAAAAACTGTTCAAGATAAACAGTAAATATGTACCCTATGCTAGAATGATTCTTCTTTAAATGATCAAAAAAAATGTCCGCGAAATTATATGTCTATATCTTAAGGGGTCTTATGAAGGGGTTTGTAAAAACGAATTTTGGTGCCCAAAATAACAATCCTCGCGGACGAAGTCGTCGACACAGCTAGTCATGAATAAAATTAAAAACCGACCGCACATATGTCTTAAGTAGTCACAATTTGAGACAGCGTAATAGGTCAGCATAGCGTGGAATAGCTATTCACAACGAAGACAATGATATCGTGCATATGTGCTAATACGCACAACAAAAGATAAGTGCCGTTAATTGTGACAATTTTGCGTGTGTGTCATCTTAGACAATTGAAATAAACAGAACCGAAAGTATGAGCATGTCATAATTACAAACGAAATACAAGATTTGCCTGTAGTTTACGCGAGTACACATTTAAATAAAACACTTCCAACGGTTTCAAACGTGAAATATATTAGTTTACTTATATACAATTTATTTTAACGCCCGACGCTTCGGGTCAACGGGACAACATAACCAAAGATGCTGGACTTCTCGCAATCTGGATATCAAATGCGTATGGACAACGATAATCCACGCGGGTCGAAACACCGTTAACTGATGAAAAATATTTCACCTACCATCTATGATCTAGAGAACCCCATGTATGTCTGTCCTACTCTTTCATTAAAAACGAAGGACAAACCCATAAAAGTAAAACTAAGAACAAATTATATTGAGCGATTTATTGTGACATTTGTATATGGATTTTTATAAGTAACAAAAAAAGGTTTGCTTTATTTTGGGAGGAGATTCACCTCAGCATAATAGGCCGACAGCACATCCTTTGAGATGTCGCTTGTCTGGGGTATGTCACCTACCATCATGTGTACCCCGTGTTTGTCTCTTCTCCTCTCTCATAAAATAAATAGTTAACAAATTATGTATGTTTAAATAAAACACTTTAACGCTTTAAAACGCGATATATTAGTTAAACTATTTGAAAATGATTTTTAACTTCGGCCCGACGTTTCGGATGCTTTGCAGCAGCCGTGGTCACGGGGAGACTATAGACAGACTACTCGCGTAAACTATAGACAGTATTGAAATTACGTATGATGAGTTTAAGAGACTAAGTTAAACTAAAAGTAAGATTATCACAAGTTGAGTGTAATAGTCATTAAAAGCCAAAAAAGCTAAACGCCATAACGAGCGGAGTGCGTGACGGGCAGCGTTTCTCGATTAAGATCTCGTCTTGCGCGTGATTCGTCTTTGCTGGCATTTCCTTGTAAGTCGTGAGCGGGTACCGCATCGATTCGACGCACTTGGAATTGTCACTCGCATAGCTGTCGTCCATTAGAATTGTTTTTAAGTGCATGACAATTGACAGTTTTAGCTTTTTCTTCTCCTTCTTAGTTTGATGGCTTCATATGCTGTATGGCATTGGACACCCGTCGATTACTGTAAAACAGATGCTAAAAGATTGACACCGAAAGGCGATTAAGCTGGTATCCGTTTGACGGTGTTGGTGGCGAAAACATTCAGGCTTCCAGACTCGAACGATTGATTATTAGCATACATCGCTACCATTAGACCAACCAACCAGTTAGACCATTCTCCAACATCTCCCAATAGAATCTATATTCTCTTCATGGCCTAGATCACTTTCGTTTTGCGCACAAATATCATTTTTCTCGTTTACTATAATATAGTGGGCATTATTAATAGTGAAATATTTAAATAAAACACTTTAACGGTTTAAAACACGATATATTAGTTAAACTTATTTGAAAATGATTTTTAACTTCGGCCCGTCGTTTCGGATGCTTTGCAGCAGCTGTGGTCACGGGGAGACAGTATTTAGTGAAATATTTGTCTAGAGAGTACTATATACATAGTCTATCCTACTAATATTATAAACGTGAAAGTTCGTATATGTGGATGGATGTTTGTTACTCTTTCACGTAGAAACTACTGAATTGATTTCAATAAAACTTTCCAATAATTTAGCTTATACATTAGAATAACACATAGGCTACAATTTATAAAGTTATTGTGTGAGCTGTCCAAAATATGACATTAAGTATCAAGTAACTAGGAAAAAACCTACCTTCCTGCGAGCTATTCAGGCGTACGCTGCCATAGGCCTTAGTTGCACTAATTGTAATTGTATGATCATTTAGTTTAAATGCGCGATACTACGTAATCCTAATGCTAATCCTGCGCAGACGAAGTCGCGGGCACAAGCTAGTATTTTATAAATAAGCACACTTCGTTATTGTTTCTGAGTACTCGATAAATAATAATTAATAATTCTATTGGCAAGCAACTCTACTACCTGCGTTCTGTCAAGAGTTGCTTTGTAGGGTAGTTCGGGAAAGATTGAAGTATGTATTTATCTAAAAATTATTTTCTAAAAAAATCTAACATAAGATAGAATAGGATTAAAAAGAAAATAGAGAATTATATCTAAAGTTCACGCGATGGTCACAACGTATTTCAACACACAATAGATTTCAATCTCCATCGAAATTTTTTCAATTTATTTTTGATTTTCAAAGTACTGTCTGTAGTTTACGCGAGTAGTACCATTTAAATGAAACACTTTAACGGTTTAAAACGCGATATATTTTAGTTAAACTTGTTTGAAAATTATTTTTAACTACGGCCCGACGTTTCGGATACTTTGCAGCAGCCGTACGTGTTTTATTTAAAACAAAAGAGGTTCTAAATACCAAATTCCTGTATTGTTAATGTATTTTTAATTAGCCTCTGTGACCACGACTGTTCGTAAGCATACGATATATATTTCTTTTAAAATAAAAAATAGAATAAAATATGCTTTATTCTCTTTAAAATTTCAAAAATTATTTAGATTCGTCAAAATTGTTTTGTTTGTCTGTCTGTTCATCGTGATTCTACAAATTTATATATTTAATTTTGCTTTTGCCTTAGCACATTTTCCAATTATTTTTTTTAATGTTAGAAAACTTCAATGTTTATCACATGTTATTGTACATGATGGCACTATATGAATGAAATTTCGATAATAAATTTAAAAAAATCGCGACTCAGGCAAGACTTGAACCTCAATGTTCCGTGGTGTTGCTGTAGCTAACCACCAGCTCTAACTCGGTACCACAATCGGTTAGAGCAACACCATGGAACGCTGAGGATGCCGGCTCAATTTCTGCCCGAGTCGTATATTTTTCCAATTTACTATAAATTTTTAATTAATACTTTAATTATTTTAATTAATCTTTTTAACGAAGTCTAAAATACACAAGCTTTGGACATAATGAGCCCGTTTTGACGGTAAATTTTATTAAGAGTTGTTGAATGAACAGCCTGTAATCTGATGACGTTGACCACATGTCTGTGGTGTCAAGCGAAATGATTGATATAAAGCTGCTCGATTAAGCAGGAATTTCTCCCACAGTTATCGTATGCAAATACAGGAGCGAGACACAATGCACTTAGCAAATGCTGAAGGAATATTAAAATATTTATTATCTATGTCCATTATAGGTAAAATATATATGTATAGCTGGAACGAGAAAGTTTTTTATTGGTTACTCAAATATTGAAATAAAACAGTTTAACAGTTTAAAACGCGATATATATTACTTAGTTAAAATTATGTTAACTACGTAAATGTGTACTACTCGCGTAAACTCAGAACGCGTCTGTATTTATTTAACCATTTTTTTTTTTTACTTTTTTAGATCTAGTAGGTACTCTCCGTAGTTTACGCGAGTAGAGATTTAATTAAAACACTCTTTACGGTTTAAAACTAGTTGTTAACTAAGTATAGTAATAGTTAATTTAATTACGTTTTATTTTAACTACGGCTATGTCGGGTTCAGCAGACGGGGGGAGCAGCAGCTCCCACGATAAATTCTCTAACCAACACAAAAAATATTTTTTTAATTCAAACTCAGTTTCTGAGATTAGAGGTCAAACAAAGTCCCTATATATTAGTATAGATTAGATTAATCCGATATTCTTTCTAACAATTGTTGGACCAATTGTAAGAAAGAATATCAAGGCCTTTGTCAGCATGTGAACCAGCGACAACGAAACACTTAGCGCGTAACTAATAGTGAGGTCAGTGACATTCATTATGTACTTCTGTTTATCGATAGAAAACCTCCTTTGTGCATGACGAAAAAAAACTTTGTTAAACTCTATAATCTTTGATGATTAAATTGCTTATAATTTTATTATTTTGTCTCATAAAATTTACGCACATATAGACACTTAAATTATGATTCTTGACACACTTAAAATTGCTTTCTTTAATTTAAGTTAATAATTATATGCGTCTTTTAAATGTGAAATCTCATTTTCCCTCGTGGGGCATACGGCGAACACACGTCTGTGTCCGTTTCAGTGATCGGTTTTATTTGCAGGCAAGTAGTTGATCAGACTTCTGTGCCCTGCCCGACCGAAACAATTTACTGTGTAACGCACTGCTAGGCAACACGTTGAACCATTTAGCTACAGAGGTGGTATTTTAAATAACATACATTAATGAATAAGATTTGTTAATATTCACTTATTTTTTCAGCAATCATTCAAAGCTTATGTAGATATTGACACCTAAATTATAATTCAAGACGAAGATAAAATTGCATTGCTTTATTTAATTTAAGTTAATAAATATTAGCATATTTAAGTAACAATTTATTAAGAAATAACAATTGTCTTTTTGTTTCTTTTATGACAGCTTACGTGACACTTGAATATAGCAACTAATACAGAATTGTCTTTACTCAATGTGAGTTTTATGAAATAAAACTTATTTCTTTTTATTTACAAAAAACTGTACTTCAAACGTAGAAATGTATAACCGGTTTAAAACATTAATTTTACATAAAGTACATTCACATTTACTATTTCAATAGGTCATATTTCAACAATGTATTTATAATGCGGAAAAATGTAACATTTTTCTATCAATTTAAAATGTTGGAACTTTTAAAGTAACATTTGCACGGGGCTCACGAGAGAAGGGAACTGATATGGAGAATTAGTAAATTGACCCTTGCACTCGGCGTGGGAGTTGTAAGTAGATCTCTTTATTTTTTCTCTTAAGACTTACATATGGCGTGCCTGACGGTTCAACTACAAGAGCGAGTGTTTTAAGCGCAACGAAACGTCGTGCCGTAGTGACTATACATAAAACATTTTTAACGGCTTAAAATGCGAAATTTACTAGTTAATTTTATTATTATAGAATTTCAATCATATAATAATAAATTCAACACGTTTTGTCGATATTTAACAAACACCACATATTTGACATAGTTTGATTATATATTGACTGTTGTTTACGCGATTAGGAGACATTTAAATAAAATTCTTTTAACGGTTTAAACTGAGAAATTTACTAATTATATACTTTCCTGCGATCGCTGCTACTGTGAAACGCAGGGTTTTAGTAACAAAACATTAAAATTAAGTGATCCTTTTACATTTAAATAAAACACTTTAACGGTTTAAAACGCGATATATAAGTTAAACTTATTTGAAAAATTATGTTTAACTACATACCGACGGTTCGGATGCTTTGCATCAGCCGTGGTCACGGGCGTTTCGCGTTTAAAAAAGTTTTGTTATTTCTTTACAGTTTCCCATTTATAAACGCGTGTCTAAATCGTCTGCAATTAACAATGTTTGCATTGGGAAAATCAATTCGAGATGCATATAGAATTTTATGTCGTTCCCAAGATTACCGGCCATTAACAAATTTGGCTTCACCATCAAAGACCCTCAGCTGCAATCAAACACTATCAAAATAACTTCGCGTTTGTGTGTGTTTATTCCAAGAATGCAATGCTGACACATGCTTCATTTAGAAAAATAACAGTTACAATAAGACACATATCTATACTAATATATAAAGCTGAAGAGTTTGTTTGTTTGAACGCGCTAACCTCAGGAACTACGGGTTTGAGTTGAGCTTTGTGTTTTAGAGTTTCGAGGAAGGTTATAGGCTATAAAACATCTCGCTGTGTACTAATAAGAGCGAAGATATAGCGGGAAATGTGAACAAAACGGGGAAATTCTTTATCCCCTTAGGCCCCAGAGGGCGTACCTGCGAAAAGGCAACCTAAAACGTGTATGAGATGTTTCTTTTTGGGGAAAAATGCCGCGATAAAAAAACGGTTAGTCAACTAAAAAATTGTAACTTCGCCCGATTGAAAGAAAGACTTGTCGTGGGTGACAGCTTAAGTTTATAAAGATCACGGGGTTTGTAAAAACTTATTTGGATGCCAAAAATAATGATTCTCGCGGACGAAGTCGCTGGCACTGCTAGTATTCTAATGTTACGAAGCTTTAGAGTAGTTTGACGCACTAATCTTAGGAACTAGTGGTTCTTTTTGTGTTGGTTACATTTATCGACGGAAGGCTTTAGACCATAAAACGTCACCCAGCATGCTATAGAAGCGAAAAGTCAGTGTGAAATTGGGAACAATATTTAATCTTTGAGGGTGTCTGTGCGCCTACGTAGTTCGCAAAATTATTCTTCTTGAATGCATGACAGAATGATTCTTTTTTAATGATCTAAATGTTTGTTAGCCATAGTATAGGTATATGTCTATCTTTTAAGACGAGACGCGAACAACGTGATGGGTAACAGCTATATTTTATAGAGATGAGGAGGTTTGCATAAACTAATTTTAACACCTGGAACAGCTGGCACAGCTAGTTTATAATATAAGTTAATTTTTTCTTAAGATTCTGTAATTCATTTATTGTTCGTTAATTTAAACAGTTAACCTAGTGTTGGGGCTAGTACGCCCTATGACGAAATGTACACGATAAAGTGTGTGAAAGCCCGTTTCCCCCTCGTGGGGTATGGGGCGAACACTTTTCTTCGTTCGTTTCCCTGATCGAGGGGATTTTAATAGGCAAGTAGATGATCAGACTTCTGTACACTGCCCGAACGAAACAATTTTATGTTTCCCTGGGATTCGAATCCAGGACCTCTCGCGCTTAACGCAATGCCAGGCAATACGTTTAACCATTTGGCTGCAGAGTCGGTCAATGTACACAATATTTTTGAGAAATAGATAATTTGTTTTTGAAAAATATTAGCAATGTAGCAATTATCAAGTATATAAAACTATAAATAAACAGTCCCTATAAAATTTAACGTTAAAAACGTGCGCAAGCGCCGACTAACGTATAATTGGTCACAATTGTAATAACCGTTTTAGTTCTCGTGTCGGAGGTCAGAGAAAGTCACAAAAAAATACTTTAGAAGCATTCACTAGCTAGAATAATTGTTTGTTATCCATTTGCTTTATAGCGAACACAGTTGCGTTGCATTGCATTAAACACGAGAGGTCCTGGCTACGTATCTCGGGTATGGATGGAGACAGATGGAGCCTAAAATAATTAGGAGAAAAATAAAAATTGATTTTTAGAATCACGTTGGACCTAGTAGGACTCGAACCCACGGCATATTGAATCAATAAAATTAATAATTTACTACTATTGTACCAGTGAGCGCGCCTAGAAGAATGTAATTGAATTTTAGTGTTGTCCGTAGAAAGAAGAAAAAGAATTATAAATAGGAAGTATTTAACACGCCCAAGTGCTTATTTGATAAACCTTAGGTCACATCGTGACTAACTTAATGTAACCTAACCAGTGTATTGTTGCATAATCTGACTTTCCAAACAAGCATGGTGGAATACGCTCTTTTAGATTTTTGCTTCAAACAATTATCTCAAACTGACACTTAACTCGTTACTTCCTAAGAACCCACCCCTGACCTCTTACAAGAGGACTTTCAGAGCTTAGACTCCCTACGTTCCTATGTGGGTTGGTGGGCTTTGACAACTTCCGTATAACTTAGCGATGACCGGGGCCGATATACGAGATCTCCGAAGCACGGTGTTCTATCCACCTGACCGCTTTTATAGCTAATTGGTTAAACATGCTGCCTATCTTTAAACGCGAGAGGTAATGCGTTCGTATTCCAGGGAAACGATACATTGTTTCGGTCGGGCAGGGCACAGAAGTTTTATCAACTTGCCTTGCATCACTTGCCTATAAGTAAAACCGATCCATGAATGGATAAAGAAATGCGTTCGCCCCATTATAAGCCCCACGTGCGATCCAAAACCTAGTGCACAATCTATTGAAATTTAATAAAACACTTTAATTTCTTAAAACGCGAAATACATTAGTTAAACTTATTTAAAAATTGCAACTTCCCGAAGTTTCGGATCCTTTGCAGCAGCCGTGATCACGGGGCGACTAAATATGATGGGTGTCTGTAATGTCAAAGTAAATGAATATATTTCGCGTTTTAAACGTTCGTTTAAAGTGTTTTATTAGAATTAGCACTATTCGCAACAAGCGGAGACAAAATCTAATAAATTGGTCGAATCTTTAATCATATATACAATTATACATTGTATGAATGAATAATGACAGTGTCCTCAACTTTCTAACACACAATAGCTGATTCAGGTAAAATAAAGTGATACATTTTCAAGAGCACCCTGTGAATCTTTTGAAACGTTCCAATTGTCGCGAGAGTTTGGTCACACTATACTAGGTCGCGACTCTTCATAAACCCAATTTTGACATACACTGTGGGAAAACGTGATGTTTTGTTATTCACTGTAATTTCGTCGAGTTAAATACATAATTATTATTTGCCTTAGCTATATTTGTTATTGGGGGCGAGATTATACTTAAAAAATATTATTATTTTTTGTTAAATTTGAGTTATTTTTTATAAAATACCAAGTCCACATTTTTTTATGACTACGTGTATAAAAATCTTCTATAAGCTCTACAATTCATCTTTTCTACACCTTATAGTTTAAATAAAACACTTTTAACTGTTTAAAACGCGAAATATTTAATATTAGTAAATTTGTTTACAATTTATTTTAACTACGGCCCGACGTTTCGAATGCTTTGCAGCAGTCATAGCCCCGAGATGATTTCACTTTACACCGTGGGAAAAAGTTTATTAAATTATTTTTTTTATAACCGAGTTATTTACTGTCTCTATCGCTTAAGTATTAATCGAACAGTCTAGCATTGGGCATTCATCGCTAGAATATTGGGTTTAATTGGGGAAAAAGTTTCCGTCGGGCAGAGCACAGAACGATTACATACTTAACTTTAAGTTGTACAATTACAAAGGTAGCGTCTTAGGCTGTGAGTTTTTGATTTCTTTTAATATATTAGTAATACACTTACACATAAAAAGCGCCATCTTTTGGTGTAATTGCGGAAGTCAACAGCTGTACACAAATAGTCTCAAAATCGTTGCATTTACGACGCAAAACATTTCTATAGCAACTCGGGTAATTCTTATTGACCAGCCCTCCACCAGGGTTAAATATAGTCCAATAGGTTTTTGTGTAGGCAGCTGTGTGGCTGCCATATGCCGGAAGACCAATTTCTCTATACATTTAGGTATGCTATGTGAAGTCATTTATAATGTCATAGCGAATGACGTTAGATATAAGGCTTATTTGTACGATAAAATATTTAGTTAACATAATACTAAAAATCCCTTTACCACTTTGATAGTTTTTCAAAGTAAAAACATTAATATGTACGCGAAATATATTAGTTAACTCATGTACGATTTATTTTATCTACGTGGTATTTGGGGGGCGGGGGGGGGGATATAGATGATGTTATCTCTCTTTTATTTCCTTTTAACCATAAGAATAAAAATAAGCTACGTATTTCAACAATTTAGTTTAGAAAACATATTGTTGTGGAAAGTGGTTTATTTTATTCATTTAATAATTTACCTTCACGCTTCAAATGCAAACAAATACGTATAACAATAAATATACAACATATAAGTCTGTCGTTGCTTTGCACCAATACCGTTTGAATTACTTCTTATTAATGATTTTTAAAGTGATGTCAACGTAATGAAAATGTCAAACTTCGCGCATCTTTGAAACATATAAACCGATCTGTGATATAATCCGTGTCAGTTATGATTGAATGGCGGTCATCGCCCCCCAGCGAAGCGGTCTGTCAACATTTCAACTTGCCACATTTCCGTGAATCCTTACTATTAATTGCTTTATTACTAGTTTTTGTGGTTCCGTACGCTATAGATATAGACTATTTAGCTGGCTTGCGAACACCCTTAAACCTTATATTACGATGTCTGGTCGCACTTTATTTATATTTATCTACTGCTTATCAGCTTACCTGGCAAACATTCTTTTGCAATAAGTAATTCGACCAAATTTTATTACAATAAAACGGTTCTTGAGGATAGTTTAAAAAGGAAGACGCGGATTTTTTTATTCCGGACCAAGCAGTAGTTTCTCTAAATGCCAACTACGACGAAACAGGTGGCGCTAGAGTAGCAGATTTGACTTTGTTATTTGTCACTATTTCATCTTCAGTCCTTCCGTGACCACGACTGCTTCCAAGCATTCTAAACGCCCCATGTTTAGGATTTAAAATAAATTTAAATGAGTTAACTAATATATTCTGCACGTTAAACCTTATGTGCTTATAAATGTATACTACTGCGTGAACTACACACAATTAAATCAAATGAATACCTTTATTTGCGAACCACTAAAATTATTTCAAATAGTATGTGAAATAATATTTACACTCTCCTTATTTAAATCTCTAAAATTAATTTAAAAACTATTAACTATATATACTGTCTATAGTTTACGCGAGTAGTACACATTTAAATAAAACACTTTAACGGTTTAAAACGCGATATATTAGTTAAACTTATTTGGAAATGATTTTTAGCTTTGGCGCGACGTTTCGGATGCTTTGCAGCAGTCCTGGTCACGGGGAGACTGTCTCCCTTAACTCTATTAACTATATCTTTGTGCTTGGGGGACGCGGCCCCCCCCCCACCCCCCAAAAAAAAAATAAAAAATTTTTTTTTTTTTTTTTTTCCCCCCCCCCCCCCGGCCCCCCAACCCCCCCCAAACAAACCCCCCCCCCCCCCAAAAAAAAAACCCCCTTTCCCCCCCCCCCCCCCCCCCCCCCCCCCCCCCAAAAAACCAAAAAAAAAAAAAAAAAAAAACCCCCCCCCCGCCCCCCCCCCCCCCTTTCCCCCCCCCCCCCCCCAAAAAAAAAAGGGGGGGGGGGGGGGGGGGGGCCCCCCCCCCCCCCCCCCCCCCCCCCCCCCCCCCCCCCCCCCCCCCCCCCCCCCCCCCCCCCCCCCCCCCCCGGCCCCCCCCCCCCCCCCCCCCCCCCCCCCCCCTTCCCCCCCCCAAAAAAAAAAAAAACCCCGGGGGCCCCCCCCCCCCCCCCCCCCCCCCCCCCCCCCCAAAACCCCCCCCCCCCCCCAAAACCCCCCCCCCCCCCCCCCCCCCTTTTTTTTTTTTTTTTTTTTGGTTTTTTGGAAAAAAAAAAAAAAAAAAAAAAAAACCCCCAAAAAAAAAAAGGGCCCGCCCCCCCCCCCCCCCCCCCCCCCCCCCCCCCCCCCCCCCCCCCCCCCCCCCCCCCCCCCCCCCCCCCCCCCCCCCCCCCCCCCCCCCCCCCCCCGGGGGGGGGGGGGGGGGGGGCCCCCCCGCCCAAAAACCCCCCCCCCCCCCCCCCCCCCCCCCCCCCCCCCCCCCCCCCCCCCCCCCCCCCCCCCCGCCCCCCGCGCGGGGGCCCCCCAAAGGGGGGGGGGGGGGAAAAAAAACCCCCCCCCCCCCCCCCCCCCCCCCCCCCCCCCCCCCCCCCCCCCCCCCCCCCCCCCCCCCCCTTCGGGGCCCCCGCGCCCCCCCCCCCCCCCCAAAAAAAAAACCCAAACCCCCCCCCCCCCCCCCCCCCCCCCCCCCCCCCCCCCCCCCCCCCCCCCCCCCCCCCCCCCCCCCCCCCCCCCCCCCCCCCCCCCCCCCCCCCCCGGGGGGGGGGGGGGGGGGCGGCCCCCCCCCCCCCCCCCCCCCCCCCCCCCCCCCCTCTCCCCCCCCCCCCCCCCCCCCCCCCCCCCCCCCCCCCCCCCCCCCCCCCCCCCCCCCGCGGGGGGGGGGGGGGGGGGGGGGGGGGGGGGGGGGGGGGGGCCCCCCCCCCCCCCCCCCCCCCCCCCCCCCCCCCCCCCCCCCCCCCCCCCCCCCCCCCCCCCCCCCCCCCCCCCCCCCTTTCCTCCCCCCCCCCCCCCCCCCCCTCTTTTTTTTTTTTTTTTTTTTTTTTTTTTCCCCCCCCCCCCCCCCCCCCCCCCCCTCCCTCCCTCCCCTCCCCCCTCCTCTCTCTTTTTTTTTTTTTTTTTTTTATTTTTTTTTTTTTCTCTCCCCCCCCCCCCCCCCCCCCCCCCCCCCCCCCCTTCTCTTTTTTTTTTTTTTTTTTTTTTTTTCTCCCCCCCCCCCCCCCCCCCCCCCCCTCTTTTTTTTTTTTTTTTTTTTTTTTTTTTTTTTTTTTTTTTTTTTTTTTTTAAAAAAAAAAAAAAAAAAAAAAAATCTAACAAGGTAGGACTTTTAATATAGACATTACCCTCTTTCAAAATTTTCCACATGAGTTATAACGACCTTTTGCAACATACGTCCAGCTACAGACAATACTTAACATTATATCTACCATGTTATTGCATAATTATGATCTGTCATACAAATTAAAATTTTATTTAAATACGTTCTATTTTTCAATATAACGCTTGCTTCACCTTTCTAACCGGAATAAAAAACTCAATTAGTTTTCAATGGCTCCTGCAAAACCACTGTACACCCAAACCCCGTGAAGGGTGAACAAACGCTCAATTGCGTTTTTCTCTAGCCGCAATTAAAACCTATCGTACGAGGGTTGTTCTGTTACCCTGGTGTAATTAAGTCCACATCTCGCCCCCCCCGTCTGCAATTTCACGAGTTGTCTATGCGCTGGTTGTTTATTCACGTTTTTTGACGTTCCCGCAAATGTCGCGCCTGGATGAATAAGTTCGTAATTGCGGAGTTTGCGTGTTGGAATGATAAAAAGCTGTTAATACCTACTATCTACTTAACGGACAGTATCATGTTATACAATATAATAACGCTAACAATATATTTTATACAATGCCAGAAATTTTAGCGTTATTAAATTCACGTAACTTATAAACGCCTTATTATTTTCACATTTTCACCGTTTCTTCGATTCTATTCATCGCATTATGTATAGACCAATCGTGATGTTTCGACTATATAGGCTAAAAGCCTTCCTCGACATAAGATCAATCCAAAATAAAAATAATTATTGAGTTCGAATCAGTAGTTCTTAAGATAAAAATGAATGCTTTTGCAAACCTCCACATCTTTAGAAACGTTAGCAACGACATTGTCCGTGTCTCGTCACTTTTGCAAGTTAATCTTAAAAGATAGACATATACTATTGCAGACAATAAAAGAGGAATTATTATTGCTTACATATTTTCACAGGGCACGCAGCGAAACCATTAAAGATGATTTTTATCATCCGATTCCTCCATATGTCACAAAAATAATTTTTCATTTCAAACTAGTTGTTGCTGAAATAAGCGCGTTCAAACAGACAAACAAATTCTTCAGCTTTATACATTAGTATAGATAAATGGTATTATAATTGTTAGTAATTGCAACAGATAGACGTAGTGTGTGAAATTCCGTTTTCTTCGTGGGGCATGGGGCGAACGTATTTTTGCTTATTACTCTTTAATTTGTACGCATTAATTAATATTAATATCCTTTACAGAGGTCTGGCGAAAGCAATGTCAATGGCGGACGTGACGTCAGCGCGAAGCACTCCCGCGCCGGACGCGTGCCCGGAGTGCAATACTGCAGCTTCCGTCACTTCCGATTTGCATAAGGTATAGAAGAGTTTGACCTAATTCAATCGCGCCATTTAAATTGTATGTTAGTCTTTTTAAGAGGTAGACTTATTTTGTGTTCGTTTGACAGTTTAATTTTATGTTAATAAATTGTGTAAGGCTTTCACTGTCCTCGTTCAGCATATCATCGTTTTTCGGGCCGAACAGGCCGACGTAAGCGAGAAGAGGATCTCGACGTTTCGCCATCACTAACGGAGGGCATCGTCAGGAGATGCTAGCTCCTCAATTGCT
Source organism: Leptosia nina (assembly GCA_963661955.1). Classification (NCBI taxonomy): domain Eukaryota; kingdom Metazoa; phylum Arthropoda; class Insecta; order Lepidoptera; family Pieridae; genus Leptosia; species Leptosia nina. The sequence goes on from CAVLEF010000011.1 coordinate 1,372,784, forward strand.
CGAATAATTAATTAATTCTTAATAGTTTAACGTCGAGAACCTCTTTTCGCTTAAGGCGGCCTAACAGCCCGAAAAACACTGATGTGTTGAATTTTATTTTCCAATCATGTCTAATTACTCCACAAGTAAAACACTATAATATTACTCAGAATTCTAACAAAAAACTCTTTATTACATTTTTTAACTAACTCCCATAACAAGCACATGACGTCATAATTTAATAAGTTAATTCTTGTTCCAGTATCAGGTGGCGTGTACATGCAAGCCAGCATCAGCACAATACGCATGCGCAGATGATCCCGGCCCTCCGCCCCCCGCGAAAACGGACACCCCACCGGCGTTACCCCCTCGACCGCCAACCAGTGTTTTGGCTACTAATCGACGAAATAATGGTAATACATAGTTTTAAGTTATACAAACAAGATGGATCACTATAGATACAGATTATCTTTCAATGTATACTGTATATTAACTACACTTATATCCTAATTCACATGTTTCTTGACATATAAAATGTTGTAATTGAATAAATGTAATTATTTATAAATTAATCATCTGATTAGTAGCTAGTTCTAGCTAGCACTACAATACGACATGCCTGTATTGTAGTGAACTTATAATGATTTTCATAAATTTCCTTTTTCATTATTCTAATCATACTAAATCTACGTTTTATGTAACAGACATATAAAAGGAACATAAATTCTCAATGTGATAATAAAAGGTTGCAAAACCTTCTATTGGTGAATGCTAAAACTCATGAATAGATAATGAAATATACCTTCCGATCTACTTTGAAGGCTTTGTTGTGTTTGTCACAGTGATTTACGCAAACTTATTTCAAAAACAGGTGTCCGAAACGATTCCCACAGATATTTGTATTGATGCCTCGAAACCTCTTTTGACAAAGGAGTTTTCTACCTGTTCTTGTCAATGTATTTTTTCTTGTCTATGCTCCAAAGCTCGAAGGTATTGTAAGTGTACTAAGCTCTTACCTGCGATTCGGGGCGTACTGCTTCTGCGCGAAACATTTCATTGTTGTACTCTACATAACCTAGTCGCGTCCTATTAAAATGACAATCGTCCTAATCTTAATAATAAATATTAAAAGCCAAATATAAATTAAAACTCATTCAGTGCCAAATAAATTCCACGGAAATGATTATTATCTGTAGAATAAGATGTTCGATTTTTAAATTATATATATAAAATATAGCGCGGTAATTGTGACGTTTATGTTTTATATGAATTTAGTACAGATTAAAATTATATACGGCCAGTGTTAAACGCGGTTATTATTTATGAATGCTTGATAGTGCGTGCATAGGATATCGATTTTGCGAAAATGGCGCGCGATTCAAAGCTCGGTGCAGTGTTGACAAGCGGGTAATGTTCCTGATTATTGTGTTAGTGTGTAATGTTATAGTGATCGGTGCATGGATATTATGGAAGCTTGTGGTATTATGCAAGTGGTTCAGTATCAAGTGACGACACCACAATCGACGTTAGCGGCCGATGTGGCACAACACTATGTGCCACCGCCGCCTTATTTTGGTAATTAACATAATTTATTCGGCATTATATTATTAACACTGCAAAGTTAACTAGTGAATCTAACGGCGTCAATATTTTGATTCTAAACATTATCTGCGTAGCTTTTCCAGTTCCAATATGAATGTTCATTTCATATTTTTCGTTAGTACGGAACTTAACAACAAAACAGAGTGATTTTTGGGAAAGAAACATGAACAATGTAACGTTCAAAGTTACGTATTAAAAGTTAGTAGTTATATAAGCTACACTGGTTTATCGCGAATCAAATTTAAGCTAATAAATAATAAACTAGTAAGGTCTGTTAAGGTAAAAGTACGTTTTCATCTCGAAATAATAATGTCGGCTTTTAACAACATTTTTAACATAATTCAAAATATTTCGACAGTGCATCTTGTTTGGATGTTATATATTTGTTTTTTTCCTCAGCTCAATTTTGAGTCGGTTCAGTCTTATTAATGCCCAATTTCCACTTTCTTGTGAACTCCGCGTTTATTCCCTCGTCTCTCATAACAATATGGTAATCTGGTAATTCGAAGCTTGGATGTACAGTTGCGGTCTCCTTACGTAATTAATATTCCTTTTAGCCTCTGTCGGCTGCAACGGAAACGAGACGACATGCCGTCGCAAGAAGTACGCATGGTGGTGTTGCGGTTGCGGTGCGCTGGCTGCAGCATTGGGCGGGCTGCTTGCTGCACAGCACATCCTGCTGCGTGCGTATACTGCGTCACCACACCACTTGGAGACTGTTCCCGCTGCTGTACCGGCTGCCATGGTATTGTTTATTCTTATAAGGCAACTTCAAGCCATATTATAACAATATTAAAATGTTTAGTTAGTACATTGACTCTCTCGTTCATCTAGTGGTTTATGAACTCGACTAGAGATTATGAAGTCCAGGGAGTTATGAACCCTGAATCTAATTCGATTCAATTGTTCACTCGTCTGCCTCTGTAGCTACATGGCAAAACCTGTTGCAATGCATTGTGTTAAAATTTCGAAATGGGTTCGAATCGTAGGCAAAAAACAGATTATTTCGGTCGAGCTGGGCACAGCAATCAAGAACACCAACTTGCCTATAAATAAATCCGATCAGTGTTAATAACAAAACGGTAATTAAGTGGCGGTAGTTTTTACTATTATTACGGTACTGCTATTTTAAAACTCTCTCTGGGTTCTTTACCCAGCTGTCTGATTAAATGATTGGAAGGAGTAAAAGCTTCTTATGAAGAAGGGTGTATTTTCCAGTTGGTGCTGACGGGCGTCTGCATAATGAGCCTGGCCCGCAGAAGAAACCGGTACAGCTATATGGTGAGAAAAGTATGTTTTATTAAGATACTATTTTGGCATGAGTTGCATGTTATCAAAAACCTGTTGCGTATTTTCCAATCGATGACCAGCTTAGTTCTTAGTGGAAACGACAATGTTGAAACTTGTAATATCCAACTTCCAAATATCCAATTTCTAAATAGGCCAGAAGCGCATCTAATTATGATGTTTTGCAGCTGGGCCATTTTACCTTTCGTCAAGTGATCATCAGCATTCTTAATCCTTCTCTTCAGTCCTTCAAAAATGCCTACTGCAACATGTCAAATGCAAAGCTGGACCCAACGCAAGAACGTGCGGTGTAGGTCCTGTTAGTCAATACTGATCGACGTCTATTATATCAATAAAGACTAAAGGAATTGACTTATGAAATCATTTGTTTGGATATAAGATACAAGTATTTAACATTAAACAATTTTTACTTAGTTCGATATTGGATAACTATGATTGTGACAGTTCAGTGTCCAGAGACCTACATGGTCAGAGTGTTTTTAAAGAAAACACTTTAACGGTTTAAAACGCGAAAAATGTTAGTTAAACTTATTTAGAAATTATTTTAATTACGGCCCAACGTTTTGCATGCTTTGAAGCAGCCGTGGTGACAGGGAAGCAAAAAAAGGAGGGTGTCTCTGATGTCAAAGTAAAAACTGCTACGCTAGCGCCATCTGTTCCGTCATAGTTAGTATTTGGTGAAACTGACCGAGTCCTTGCTGAATTGACTAAAGGTGTTCGCCTTTGCATTAATAAGTTTAACTATTATAAATAAATATATTTCGCGTTTTAAACATATACAACTCTCGTAAACAGTGTTTAATATATGGCTTTACTTTTAAAGTGCATATTTTGACATTTTTAGATAAAAGTGGTCGGGGCCTGCTGTCTTGTATGTGCGTTGACCTGTGTTCTGGTCACTATTACTACCACAGTTATACATATGAATAAGTGAGTCCATGATATGTCTACTTTTGTATCTTTATCAAGTCTCGATATTACTGTATTTCATAACAAACGGGTCGTCGGTTTCTGAGGATTTCCGAGTCTAACATTTGTCAACAGATACATTTTTGGGAAACACAGATTTATTCTTGAAAGACTGGTGATGGTGGGAATATCGAAATTTCGTCCGAGTACGAACTTCCGAGCTCCACGATCCACCGTCCACAGATAATAAGCCGTGAAGCTTAATCGTGTTTCGCTTTCAGTCTGTGGATTTTTTGATTTGTAGAAAATAGGCCGACAGCCCATCTTTTTAAAAGAATATGCGGATGGAACATTTCACCTTTCATCAGCCTCATTTTTGTCTTATATGTTTTACTAACGTTTGAAAACCTTAATATTTTTTACATGTTATTGCACATGAAGGCACTATATAATTTAAAAATCGAATACCTAGTAGTAGTAGGTAGGACTCAGTAGCTCAATTGGTAGAGCAACAGCACGGAACGCTGACGATGCCGGTTCAAGTCCTGCTCGAGTCAAAATTCGATTTGTAAATGTTTTAATAATATTTAAATTAATTTTCACAGACTTTAAGCTGATTAGTTTTATTATTATAATTACTTTTAACGATACTCAAGCTTAACATCTCATCAACAGGCTTCAAACACTAAAATTCTGCGAATACACGAAATTGACGAGGACCTGCTCGTGCTTCTCAATGCCTCCTGACTCGCAGCACAGTGGTAGTGATGATGATGGTGAGTTCATTGGTGATGGAAACCGCATCCAAATTTGTCTATTATTTCGGAAAATATTATAGCTTCTTGTCATATCAAATAACTGATGACAAAGGATTGTGAGTGTATTACGGTAGTGAGTGGCAGAGGAACAGCACGATATAGCATCTGTGGCGGGTTTGAATCTGGCCTGTGTTAAAGATTAGCATTTGCAGCTAAAGAATTTAAAAATTGTTTATATATATACAGTAATTAAATATGAAGGTAACTGTTTTCTAAGGCTTTTTATTGTAGGTTGAAGTCCCGCCTGAATTAACAAGTTTTTTTTATTGTATATAAACATTTAACACTTACAATCCTATAATTTAAATAAAACACTATTAGTTTAAACGAGAAATATATTTGTTAAATTTATTAACAAATTATTTTAATAACGTCTGTGAACATAACTGCTGGGGAGGCTTTGAAAAACCCTATAGTAAAAATAATATCTAAGTAAGTTGAATATATTTCGCGTTTTAAACCGTTGAAGTGTTTTATTTCAATGTGTTCTACTCGCTCAGACTACTTATGCCCAAGATTATTAATATTTTCTTTATATATTTAGCAGATATTTCTTTAGTGCTATTTCTTTCAGGAGTCCGTTGCGTCTTCGAAGGTGTCACAGATTGTGGTGTGGTCCACGGAGCCCTGTACTGGTGTCTTCGCGGAGTGTTCGCTTTATCTGTGACCGCTGTTCTTGTCTGCATCTTCAGTTGTATGCTGGCTTACCAGTTGCTAAGGTAAGTCAACATGATATTGTACTTAGAATTATTGAATTAAGAACTAACATTTCTTTGGAATTAATTTTCTTTATTAAAATCTATGATACGTAATAGGGTCGCGGGTTCGATTCGCTACCATCCACTAAGCACCGTGAAGTTAATCGCGTTTCGGTTCCCGTCGGATTACCTAAAGCTCAAATAGGGCGACAGACCCACCTAGTTACGTTGTTTAATAGCTGGGGTATTTCTTACTTATCACCATAAAAAATAGAAAAAAATAGGATATCACGTCTTGATTCAATAAGAATTCACATAGCTTCTTTCTTGCTTGAGTGCGACCACTGTTTATTTATTTTTTGTTTTTTTATAAACATTGCCTTTCTTTCGGTTGTTTAATTCTATACGAAAATGTTTATAAGATAAAATAATTATAGCAATGGAATAAAAATAAAGTTGAGATTGATAAAGAAATAAATTAAATTTTAATGATACGGACACAACACCTAACTCATTAACATCAAAGTCAATTTCCTGTTCAGGGACGCGAGCGCTATCTGCTGTATATGCACTCTGTTCTCCAGCACTTTGATGCTGTTCTTCAAATCCGTCACCTCCGACTTTATATTCACGTAGTCCATAACATCTGGTACCTCATAAGCCAGTCTAACCTTCTTAACATCATCCAACCTCTGAGCTAGACTATCAGCTTGAACCCGGATAACATCTCTCTCTTTATCCAACTCCTTGGTCTGTTTTTGTTTTAGTTTGATCGTCTTAAGTACATTTGTTAGATAGCTATTCTGTTCCATCATTAGTTTCTTATGGATTGTTAAGTTTAGATTAGCATCGCCAGTCATCTTTTTTAATTCAGCCAGCTGTACTATCTTCGTATCTATGATTTCTGCGCATTCGTTATTTTCTATCTTCAGCTTGTCAAAGTCCACAGGACGAAGGCTCTCGCTCAGTTCAGCCTTCACGCGTATCTGGCCTTTGAGCTTACTATATTGCGTGTTTAAAGTACTGGTCCGTAGTCTTAGCTTCCCAATCTGCGCATCGATAATCTTCACCCATTCCGTCATGAATCGAATCCAGATCTCCGCGGGGATCCTCTGAGCTATTTTATCCCAACCGTCAATGATGACCTCCTTTTCAAACATCTCACACGCTTTCTTTATTTCCACTTCACGAAGATCGATTTCTTCTAATTGTGCTTTTAGTAAGGCGTGTTGCTTCGCCGCCTTGTATCTAGCTCTTTCTAGAGTGTTGATAAGAATTTCCATCTCGACTGACACCAGCTCGGATCTTTCTAGGACGTTGATCCTCGGTCCTGTACCAATGGTGACCGTTCCACTGAACTTGGCTGATGAATCGACGCGCCGCGCTGAAACTTTTGAGGGACTTGTGAGCATTCTTGACGGACTCGTGACAGACTCCATGCCGAGTTTCGACGTCGACTTGACGAAGCTGTTTATGTTTAGTGATGAGCCACTCTGCATTTTCGCAGCGAACTCGAGCGCTTGCTGTATCCCGTGCATCAACGTTGGATCGAGTCTCATTATCGTCTTCTCGAATATTTCGTTTTCGAGTGCGAGAACTCGTATTTGCTGCTTGATATCGTTGACTTGCTTCACTAGTTCCGCGTCTGATAGCTCATCTGCTTCGTTCATGAACTGACTCACAGATCGCGAATGTTGGCTAATACTGCTTCTGTGGTGTGTTTGTAACATGATTTTCAAGTAAATGGTTATAAAATTAAAATAGATATATTCTCCGATTGATTTCCTTTCCTAAATGACATTTTGTATAGGTGAAAGTTCGTTTAAGCGGCTCATGGGATATTAGATCTTACGTCTTGGAAACAACGTTTAGCTTTGCTCGAAGGTTTATGACATAGTTTCCATAGCAACATTCGAGTTAGCGTATCCTAGACACTGTAAGTGGGGCAAGGTCGTAAATGACGTTGAACGTCAGAGATTAGCAAATTGTATGTGCTAGATATAATGCTATGTCTTGGCTAATGATTTCATGTAAAAACAATCGTCCGAACGAGGCGAGCCTAGAAATAAAACAGAATTTTTGGACTTGACAAGGACCACTTTGCAAAGATGCTTCTTGTAAAGTCCAAAAATAGTTACAATTTGTTACAATCGTAAATTACTTTGACTTATATACTTTGAACCCAATTCACAATGTATTAACATAGAACGTTTATAGAGAAGAAAATATTATATTTATATTTCCAAAATCTTAAATTACTGACAAGAATGCAAAATTTGCTCAGTTATTTTAAATTTAAATTAAACTTGTCACCCAGTGATCACGCTGCTGCAAAACGTCGGGCCGTTAAAAATAATATGTTATCTATTATAATTATATATTACGCGTTTTAAACCGTTAGTCTTTTTATTTGACCTTACCACCTTTCTGATAGCAAGGATTAAAATTTAGTTTTAGACAATCTATGCATAATCTTAAGTATGATAGTTTAAACACAAATATTGTTCACCTTCTAGTCATGAACGAAAGAAAATGTACTGGGAACAGCTGGAGCTACGTTGCAGGTCTCTGTACAGACCACCAACTGGACAGGCTGCGCCAACCGGAAGACCTGTACAGGTTGGTTTCAAATTGTTTTCGAGATATATTTTCCTAGTATTGGTCTTGTAGATTATAGATTAACAATTAAGTTGTTGATAACGAATGAATAGATTAAACTATATTTTTTATTTGCTTAAAAACTCTTATTGAAGAGAAAAACATTAGCTAACTTCTCAACATTCTTTCAAACTATGAATATCCCATTTAAGGGCTCCCTTAGACCCACCACACTTGGTGGGCTATATGACAGCTGGGACTGACAGCTGTTTATTTAAAATTATTAATATTGAATTTAATTTTTCCAGAACAACTGCAGTTGTTGCGCACAATGTCACACCACGCAGCCAGCCTGGGATTTCAGCTTGCAACACCGATTCTGGGCTCCCGGTAAGATTCAATCAACAAAACGCATTGATATTTTTAAATTTTTTGTTTCATTAGATTATTTCGCGTTTGTAACAGTTAAGTGTTTTAGCTAAAAATGTACTACTCGCATAAGCAATACGTTAACAGGCTCGTTGGTATAATGGTAGCAATGCGTGACTAATAATTAACAAGCTGTCTTGTCCAAAAACTGTTAGCTATCATCTGGAATTAGTGGTAAGAATATCGAGAATTTCGTCCCGGTCATGATCCACAGACGAAAAAGGCTTCAATTGGAATCGCGTTTCGGTTTCAGTCATTGAATTTCCGAAATTCCAAAGCCGAAATAGGTCGACCGCGCATCTTGTCCACATGTTAAAAGTGGCCGTGGTATCTCCATCCATGAACTGTCCGCCTCTATAAAAAATCCGCCTCTATTAATATAATGTATTGTTACATAAAGTAGTTTGTTATATTTCAAATATGTATATTTTTAGGTCGAATTGGCAACCTATATTCACCAAATCCGGGTTCAGGGAGGAAAACGTCGCCATGGAGCTGGTTCCCATGGCCGAGGGGAAATAGTCAGAAGTGAGTTTTTAATATTTATTTATAACAGCTTTTTAATTGTCAGATCATAGAGATAAATTATTACATTACTAGATGTGCCAGCATTTGTTCGCGTTGAAGGGTTATTTGGGCATTAAAATTTGTTTTTTGCAAATTTCATCATTTTTACAAGTTAATATTAAAAGATAGACATATATTGTCGGAGACATTTTTATAGAAAATTTAAAGGGGAATAATTCTTTTATACATTTTTTTTTACTATTTTGAACCACTTTCGCAGCGAACGCAACGGAAAACCACACAAATGAATAATTTTCCCCATTTTCTCCACATTTCCGCTGCTTCCTCGCTCCTATTTATCGCAGCTCGATTTTATATCGCATATAGCCTTCTTTGAAAAATGGTATATTACTAATTATAAAGAACATTTTACTAGATAAAGATGACATCTTCTTATGTATGTATACAATCTTCCAGCTCTCGCTGCCGAATGGACGGCGTTCCACAATCGGGCGACAGTGCATACGGTTTCTGTGAAACTGAGCAAGCGCAGAACCCGCCACAATCCTACGACGAGCGAACATACCCGGCCAACTTTAACCAGCCGTTTCAGCGAGGGCAGACTTCTGGCTCATTTGCCCAAACATCGCAGTTCGTCCAATCAGCTCAGTTCAGTCAGCCCGGGCAATTCAGTCAGACGGCACAGTTTGGACAAAGTTCGCAGTTCGGGCAGAGTTCGCAGAGTTTTCCATCTGGGCAAATAGCGTATCAAGAAGGATATTCAGAAGGGAATACCAGCTTTGATGCACAGACTGGCGTTTGGGGACCTCCACCGCCCTACAGCCCACAAGGCAGGAGTGGGAGTAGGTAAGTTCAAAATAAGATCCACGATGTAAATGATACTATAAATAAACCCAACTTATTAAAAAATTAGGTGTTTTTCGAGCCAATAGTATGAATTTATATAAACATTTTTCAACGGTTTAAAACCGCGAAATATATTGGTTATTTTTATATTTATTTTAAATACGCCCCGACGTTTCAAATACTTTGCAGCGAGTAAGTATTTTATTTAAATATTGTTATTATCCTGCTCTTATCAACTTTCTCTAATTTTCAGGCACCATCTTCACCACCAAGACCCAGCAACCACCACTCTGCTTCACCACCACCACATCGACGTACATAGAAGCACAAACGTACACGAGCATACAAATTTACAACCTCACACATGCGCGCGAAGCTCGTACCACAGCCAAGAGCGGATAAATCCAGATATGGTCAGATTTAACCCAGACTTAGTCAGGCTGAACCCGGAATTGGTCAGACTGAACCCGGAATTGGTTAGACTGAACCCAGAATTGATTCGTATGCATCCAGAGTTGGCTCGATTGAATCCAGAATTGCGTCTGAATCAAGAGTTGCAGATGTACCCACAAGATGTGGAAGAGGTTACCCAGGAGAGGTTTAACACGTTGCGGGGTCATTTGGTCCCATATCGGAACTGTCCCAGATCTCTGGGTTTGAGTGCTGGAAATTTACATAGAGATTGCAGAGATGAAGTTATAGAGTGTGTGCATCAAAAGAATTTGAGTAAAGGTAATTGTTAAAAGAAACTTGCTTAATACTATTTGGGTTAAAAATTGATTTTAGATTGCACAACTGACTTAGGATACAGATTTTTGTTATATATATAATAAAACCCTTACTAAAACGATATATTAGTTAAACTTATTTGAAAATGATTAAAATAAATTGAAATAAGTTTAATAATATATCGCATTTTAAAACTTAAAGTGATTTTATTTAAAATGATTTTAGTAATTGTCAAAAAATAGTAAGATACAGATTTTTCGTATGATATATAATCCCCCCCCCCCTTCTCTTTTTAACATAATCTCTATTATCAACTTACTTTCTTTACTAAAACATCAATTTCAGTTTCAGATCAAAGCATCGATTCGTGTCAAAAACAAGGCAAAGAGAATTTAGCGTTTCAGACAGACAAGCAGTCTCCTATGAGGTATGTTTTGACAAATATATTTTGAGTAAATTAAAATTTTTAATCGTTCAAATCGCGATTTCAATCATTTTTAACGACCCGACGTTTTAAATAATATGAAATAAAGGTCAACCGCCACGCGCCATTTTCTACCAAACCATCTATTTTTTTTCCCCTTTTTTTCTTTTTTTTTTTTTTTTCTCTAAAAATTTTTCTTCCCCCAAAAATGCTCGTCTCTAAGAGTGTTCAACAGAGCAACATAACCGACAAGAACACCCAAGAAACTCAGTCTGGTTTTGTTCAACATGTCTTAAAACTGATACATTTTTCTGTATTTTTTTATCTTAGGAGCTTTTTTTTTCCCCCCTTTTTTTTCAATCTAAATTTTTCGCCTTCTTATACATTTTTGATAAATTTAATGACCTAAGGAGCAATTCATATCACTACTACGAAACACCCTGTCTAAAGATAGTTTTTAAACCATATGGACAGCTACTTGCCTTTTGAGTTCAAAATCCTAACACTATTCTTAAGACTTTTTGGACTTATGGGTTACAAAACTTAAATGAATATACTGTTAGTACATGGAGCTAGCTCATGTTCAAATGATGCCTAGCGCTGTTTTCATGTCTGTTGATTGCTTGATCTTAAAAAAAAACTTCTCGATTCCAGATCTTCAATCCAAGATTGTCATCGAGGAGGCAATCCCAATACGGAATCCGAGGTTTACTTTGCAGACGTATCCAGTTGTTGTAACGTGAGTAACATGATATTTAAAAAAAATTGTGTTATAACAAAGCGAAAACGCTTATCAAATAAATAAATGTCATATTATACTTGGTGGTTAAAGGGTTTTACGCTTTCCTATTACGAGATATGTTATCAACCTATTTTGGCTTTGGATAGTTTCGGCTGCAGTTTTTTGGATTCCGAAATCCACAGACTGAAGCCGAAATGCGATTAGATTTCACGGCTTTTCATCTGTGGACGGTGTTCTGAGACGGAATTTCGATATTCCTACCACCCATTAAAAATCCAGATTCCCAGACGAAGTCTAACATATTTCAGAAAAATTATGTAAAACATTTATTACCAGATGAAAATACATTACATACAAAATATTGCAACAAATATTTAATGATAAATTGTTTTGAAACATGTTGGAGATGGGAATCGAACCCACGACCATGATACCATTACAGACAACACGCCCGTCTAATGTATTAAAACCTTGTGGTTGTCCCGTAGGCGGATTGCTGCGTAAATCCTAACGTATCAGCACTAGTGGGCACGATAGAGAACCATCCAGAGTCTACATCGGAATCCGACACTGGTTCGTTTACCTTAACGCGACAGCAGCGCCCTCAACCGCAAGTCGGATCCAAACGCAGACCAAGACAGACAGACAAAAAGACAGAAAAGTTGCGACACGATTTGAACAATTCCATCCGTCTCACCGAACAACAGATCGAGCAATTAAACAATTCGATGAGAATGAACGAACGACATGAACGCATGGATCGTATTGAACGAATCGATTCGAGAGATAGACTGAACGATTCAAGATTAGATCGCAGTGACAGAATGAACGATTCAAGGATTGATAGATGCGAACGAATGTGTGATTCTAGGATCGAACGGATCCACGATTCCAGATTAGACAGAAGTGAACGAATGAACGACCCCAGAATCGATAGAGGCGAACGATTGAACGATTCTAGAACCTCTAGAACAGAGAGAGTGAGCGATGTCGATATTAATGATTCTCGAGATCGCTTGAATGATTCCAGAATTGAACGTCTCAGTGAAACGTCGAGAATGGAACGAATGAACGATTCCAGGATGACTGAGATCCTGAACGAATCACGAATGAGTAGAGACCGAATGAGCGACAGATTCGAAGATAGACGAATGTCCGATCTGAATTCGAGCATTCGCATCGAGGGTAGTCCGAAAACGCGTCAAATAAGTCCATTGAAAATGTCGAAGCGAAGCCCCAAAGAGAAGAACGAGTATCTGGCTCCGATAACTTCACCCTTATCTCCCAACACGGAGGAGTCATTATTGTCTGATGAAGATGGGCGGCCAGAGATAGTGTATTCGAATGAAACAGAGGCTAAATGCTTGGGGCCAGACTCGCAGTATGAGCCCGTGAGGGAGGTCAAGGAGGAGTTGAAGACGAACCACCACCACTGTTACAGCGATACAAACACCATGGACTCCGGGTGGCAGAGTGGCTCGGAGAAGCAGGTCACAGACTAATATGGATAGTGGGGGCTTGCGTTTAAATTTTTAAATGAACACACTAGTTACATAATGCGGTCGCGACTTCGAGGTCCGCCAGTGTAATTTCTCAACTAAAGTATGTTTTTGATTTAATACAATAGAGGTATAAACAATACAATACATGTATATTTTAAATTGCTCATCTATTTTGTTACTCTGATGATGATAAAGCTAAGATTAGAATCTTACAATAAATAAACATACATAGCTCTAAAAAAATACTACCCTCCCTTTTTAAAGAACAATCGAATGAATTCGATTGACGCCTTTGTAAAGTCGTGTTCACTTTTACGATCCAATTTTTGACCTTTTTGTATATACATAAGCTCTCTTAATAATACTCGACATTCGATTAATTTTATTAATGATCTTGTATATTATTATTAAATTAAAACATTTCAAATACGCACAATAATCTTCAGTACATACAGGGTGTGTTATTTATCACGTATAAATTTTTAGCCCGTTTTATTTCTTCGATATATAATTAAGGAGTAGTTTTGTAATGTTGTGTATGTGTATAGTTATCGTGCCAATTTAGTGAGTATATTTTATTGATATTTAATATAAATATATTTTTCTCATTCCCAAAATATATATCCTTATTTACTGTTCTATAAAACTTCAAATACGTTTTATATATTATCTATTCACCAAGACTTGTATAACCGAGATTTAAATGTTATTTGTTTTCAGCTAGATTTTGTTAATGTTGAATCACCTGTCTGAATTTAAAAATATCTCAATCTGTAAATAATTTTTAGAATTCAATTGACTAACTAAATTCGCTCCAACTCAATTCTTATGTACTAAAAAAATAGAAGAGAAAAGAAAGATTATTTCTTTGTGATTTTTAGAAACCAAATTGAGAAATCTATAGTTTCTTAAACTTAAAAAACACGTCAGTGTCAAAAAAATAGATGGATTTAAGAGTTATACAAACAAACCACCAAACAAGAACAATTTTTTCTTGAAATTCATTCATAGTCATACAATTCACTAATTTTCATTCAATTGTTATATAGCCTACTTAAATCCAAATTTTATAAAAATACAATTATTTTAGTACATGAGAATTGAAATTAAATTTTAAAATATACGAATTTAGTCTCGCCGGACATTGCCACTAAAACTTCCAAATAAGCAATATTTGTAAATATTAGATTGTACTATACCTGTTTGAGGTTAGAATTGTTTGAAGGTAAATGTCATTTATTGTGTGACATTTGACAGACCAGGGGCCATTTTGAATAACAGACTTGGGACTTTTTACTGTATTAAAATGGCTTGTACTAACGTTGTGAGTTTGAGTGTAACTGGCAACACTCTGCCTTCATCAATTAACAATTTTAGCTATGATCTGTGTCCACTATGATATTAGTTATTACGTTACACTATTTTTATTGTCTATATGATTAATTAGAATTATCTCCGGATAGATGTGATTAAACGATCTAAGTTGAACTGTTTAATTTTAATGGTGAAAGCCAGACGTCGTAACGAACATAACGAACCGGACGCTTCCTCGAAGTTATCACTACAAGAAATAATTGTGTGTGGGGACGCCTTAGAGACGCATTAATTTGACAGACTGGCTTAACACGTTACGTATAAACTCCTATAAGTTCTCTCGTCGAAAATGTTTTCCTAAATTATGTGCAGAGCAGAAGCGTTATTTGTTCTATTTAAAAATCGTTTCGTAATCGTTACGTTCTCTTAATAACGTGTAATTAATCTATATGCTATATTAGCTTCAATTATTCTTTATTAATGTTTTGTAAATAAAAAAATACTTATAACTTGCTATCGCTAGAATATTCTATTTTTTAATGTTACCAGTTACTTTTTGGGTTTGCTACTATCGAAAATGTCTCCAGTTTTGTCGGTTGTCTAATTTTACATAGCTGCATTGTTTCTAATTAGTTGTAATGTTTTGTCTGGTTTAGTGAGTAGTTATTGTTAGTTCAATCAATTACATGGTTCTATTAAAAGACTGAAATCTTGAAAATCTATTTTATTGTTCCTATGAAATTCTTATGAGGTTTCCTCCATTGAGGTTTACAGCGCTGAACTGGTGGTCCCAGTTTTTCAATTGCAGGGCTAGATTCGATCTGTGGTCTTATTTTCAGCTGGCTATGCGGTTTGCCATGGTACGGTAGTACGTCGGACATGTTCGCGGATGTAAGCACTGTTGTTTTTCTTATTCACCTTGCTTTAATAGAAAAAATATATTTATGAAGAAATATATTTTCCTGTTATACTCTAAAACTTCATATAGGCGCTAGATCATCTTTAGTCTTGAAGTTCATCGGTGACAAGGACTAACTTGATCAGGATAAAAGTTAAGATCTCTTCTTTTTATTGCTTGGTTAATAAAAAGTGTAAAATAAAACAAATAAATTCTCTTAACAATTTATTTACTAAACTCTAATTAATTATTTTAGTCATTATGAATCACAAAATCTTGAGAAATACTATACTGTTATTATGAGTCGGAAGTTTTACTTAATTTGATCGATATTTCAATAGTAGTAAATTGATTTAATTTACAAAGAAAGCTGCTAAATAACATTATTTAATATTGTAAATTTAATAAAGAAAACAAAAACATTTGGTCTTAATATCCCTAAATTTCACAATACAAGTGTTGCCGGTATCAGAGTTCTACCAAAATTACAGAATCGCTTATCACTATGGTAGAAAATTGGTAGTAATATTAAACTATTTCTTATTGTTTAATTTTATTTTAAGACTAGTGAACTTAAATGCGAATGCATTAATTAAATTAGGAAGGCACTTATTTGTTATTTGCTTAATGAAATGGACGGATTCCTTTTCCATAGTTAATAGTAGGCGCAATGATAACTTTAATATATTAAGAGGCTTATTACAAAAATTTTATCAACGCAGTTTTTACCAACGGTTTAAAACGCGAATTATATTAGTAATTGATTACTACTTTTATTGTGGTCACTGGGCGAATATAGTTCGCGTTTCAAACCGTTAGATCGACTTTAATGTGTACCATTCGTGATACCGTGATCGTGTACCATTGATACAATTTAAAATAAAAGCAAAGATGATTGGAAATTGACAATATTATGACACTTTTCTATAATCCAAACGACCTCAGCTTCCAACATTACTATTAAAAATGTTTAATATTTCGTTATGGACAATTTCTACCATGTAGCCATGTAAATTCTTGTGACGAGGCACTCCTTATAGTTATATGAAGCAAGTTAGTATTTTGTGTGATAGCTGAGTACATATTTTTCGTTTGTTCGTAATTTTTATTACATATGATTTAATTTTCATTTGTAATATATAGTATATAAATTAGGAGTTCTACTATATCCACAAGTATCAATACTATAGAAACGAACGAGAGAAAGTATTACAATTATCGCCACACAATTTATTTAAACAATACTAAGATACTTATCAAGAATAGTAGAATACTGAATGTGGCAACACTGGCGGTCGACGATTGTAAGTATATTATTTGATTGTCTGGTGTTCGTTGAGTTACTGGGGCTGAGGATCCTTCGCTGTCTCCGAGCATTTGATTTGCTACTTTTAAGTTCTTTAGTAGCGCGTAAACGTCCTCTGCAAGAATAAAAATATTTACAAAGAAACCTCTCACTAAAAGCACAAATTATAATGTAATCATTTCTGACTCTGGATTGTAATCCTAGGGAGAGGCAGCCATGTATCAGCACACACGGTTTTCTCCTTGGGTACGCAACCCTCGAAAGATCACTTCAACGCTTGATGAAGTCAAAGACATCCCGGGGATGTCTGGGACAGTCTGACACAACTGTGCTTTAAACCGAAACAATTAATATTATTTCGGTATAAAGCTACAGAAGACATTATCTACTTGCATTAATTAGCTAAGTAGAGGGGGAATTTGTCCAAACTACACTTTTATTCTTCTATTTCGGTGGACACTTCGTTGGTATGGTAGCATTATGGTTAATAAATTCATGTGTTCGTTCCCCATCGAGTCCGATATGTATCTAATCAAAATCTACTAAACTCGTTCTACTTCATCTGGAAATCTGGATACTAAATGGCTGGTAGGAACAGCGAAATTCCGATTGTCACGAACCACCGTCCACAGACGAAAAATAATTAAGTTTGATGGTCGGTTTAGCCTGAGGATTATGGAACCCAAAGTCAAAGGTCAACAGCTTATCTTGGCTGAAGTATTTCACCTACCATCGAGTGAACCCTATGTATCATTAAAAATCATAAGTTATAAGCTAAAAGTATTGATGACAAAGCTTCTAGCATTTAGCTATATTAGGAATAAAACTTCTGAAATTTCACTGATTTGAAAGCATTTGTACTAGATGTCCTACCAGCTTCTCTGTCTCCATCCAAGTAATCCACTTTTATGAAAGTCGTGAGTGAGACCTCGTACACTTTGTTACTGTTGGCCCGTGAAGCCACTTCACGTCTCCTCCTTCCGTACGCCGTTACACCGTTGCTGCACTGTACCTGCAACCGATTTCAAATTCTTTCTGTAGTTTACGCGAATGCACGCTAAAATAAAACACTTTAACGGTTTAAAACGCGAAATATATAAGTACAACTAATTTGAAAATTATTTTAAATACGGCCCGACGTTAAAAATCATGGTCAAAGAAGTTAAAATATATCACGTTTATATCGTCAAATAAGTTTACTCGCGTAAACTATAGATACTATTTTATTTATAATTTTTCTAAAACATGTTGGACTTCGTCTGGGAATCTGGATAGATTAAATGGGTGGTAGGAATACTACCACACAAACAGTCCACAGATGAAAAAGCCGAAAAGTTTAATCACGTTTCGGATTCAGCCTGTTATTAAAAAACCTAGATCATATCTGAAGTTCTGTAGTCCCAGGATTATTACCTCAAACCTGATTAAAAGATGATATAAGCCCTTAACCTGATGATGTCTTACAACTTACCCCTTGACATTTGTCCAAACACACAGTGACAGTTCCTTTGAACTGGACGTAAGTGGTGTCAGGGAATTTAAAAGCACGGAACTTGGCTGTTAAATTATCTCCATCAATAGTTTGGAAGTTATCGAAGAGGTACGGATCAATTGAACAGCTATAAAAATAAAAATGTGAATTAAGTTGTTAATAATTAGTTAATATACTGTCTGTAGTTTAAGTAACTAGTAAACATTTGATTATAACACTTTACCGGTTTAAAACGCGATGTATACTATATTATATTAGTTAAACTTATTTAGTTTTGTACTTTGACATACTAAAGAGACTAAATAGTCTCCCTGCGGCCACGGCTGCTGCAGAGCATCCGAAACGCGGGCCGTAAAAATAATTGTCAAATATATTTAACTAATATATATCGCATTTTAAACCGTTAAGTGTTTCATTTAAATACGTTACTAATTTAAAAAAAACCCGTGTCCCTCATGGCAGCGAACACTTTCTGTGTTTCATTGACCGGTATACGACAAGACGATCAGACTTCTGTCCCCTACCCAAACAATCTATTGTTTCACTGGGATTCGAACCTAGACCTCTCGCGCTTAACGCTATGCTAAGCAACACGTTTTGCCCTCTGGCTACACATTTGTAATTGTACTTTTTTATTATCTTTTTAAATAAGGAATATTGAGAAGTTAGTTTTAATACAGTAACGCAAAAGGTCCTGAGGTCGAATTTTAGGGGATCGTTCTAATCTCGGACAGACCAAATGCGACATTTATTGTGAGATATTATATTTTCACAAGAAAAATCAATTAATATTTTTGTCAATCTTTCATTTTTAGATATAGATGAAGGTGATATTATAGACTATAATTAATAATTAATTAATTAAATTTAACTTGAAAAAAATTATATTTATAATGATACTAATACAATATTATTATTATTATCTATAGGCCAATAAAGATACACAAAAATGAACTGACTGCAAACTTACCCATTAAATATGATGGTCTCCTGTTGTTTTCCCGTGTCCGTGACGTGCATGTAGCTGACCAGGAGTCCATAAACCGGTGCTGATGAGTTGTCCAGAAAGATCTCCATAGACAACGGTGTCCCCGGACTCACAGATATCTCGCCAGACACCCTGAGGGGAATATAATATCAGTTGTTTAAAGTTTGTTTTATCTTGATAATGTATGGTTGTACTATAGATGGATCGTTGGTATTACATTGACGGGTAATACCAACGGGTTCGTTCCCCGCCATATCCAACATGTTTATTTGTATTTTTTCTGAAGCGTGCTGCAATTCGTCTAGAAATCTGGATATTAAATGTTAGAATAACGAACTATCGTCCACAGCCACACATGTCTTCCTCTATGCCTCCTTCGTTTAAATCGATTTACAAAATGCTCGTTATCATATTGAATAAATCCCCTATTCACGGTTTAAAACGTAAACGTAATCAATTAGCAAAACAAATACAAACAACGAAGGAACAGATGGCGTAGCTTTATCAATTTGACATTAGGGGCGTCCGCCATTTTTAATCTTCCCGTTACCTTGCTGTTGCAAAACACCGGTAGCATCCAGGTCATAGTTAAAATTAATTTATGTAATATACATCGCGTTTCAAACCGTTAAACATGTATTTTCTAATAATGACACAAGTCAAAGATGCTTTTTTTATAATAGTGGAGGACAGGCAAGCAAATGTCCATCGTTTGATGGTAGGTGACATAGCGCAGCCATATAACATCTCAACAAGATGTGCTGTTGACCCATGTTGGCTTTGGAAATTCGGAAATTCACAGGCTGAATCTGAAACGCGAATCAACTTCACGGCTTTTTATCTGTGCACGGTGGTAGGTGACCTAGAGGGATTTTTGATTTCACCTTTATTAATATAACTGGAGTTCTGTTTATATTAAAGCCTTAAAAACACATTAAAGGATTTCCTACTTACTGTTTTCCATTTTGTTTGACGACTGCCCCCAATATTGGTTCTGGCGCTCGGCCTTCTTCGTATCTTGTTATATTTAAAACACTGAAAAATATATGTATGATTTACACCCTGTTATATTCACTAAGCGATACTTTATATGTTAAAATGCCAACTTTATCAGCCTATATTAGACAAAGAGGCTTTTCATACAGGGATTCTAATTTACATGTGTGCGTACGTACGTGTGTGTGCATACGTATTCTGTTACATCAGTTCGTAATCCTTACACTAGCTCTTTTTGTATATAAGAATATTTTTAGCATTGTATGAACTTATTATAGCTTTAGTGTTGCCATCCGTTCTGTTTGTAGAACGGACAGAACGAAGTGGAAGTATGGAGGAGTCTTTTATCGCGAAATGCGGACCTGATATAAACAAAATTTGACTAATTTGTATATTGTAAACGAAGTGTGAAATATGTTTGGTAATAAAAAGCTTTAAAAATCGAAAATAAAGTGTAAAAATAACTTAAGACTCGGTAGCTCAATTGGTAGAGCAACAGCACGGGACGCCGACAGTGCGGGTTCAAATCCTGCCCGAGTCGAAATTTTTTTTTTCAATTTCATTTCGATTAAATCTTATAGTGCCTTCATGGGCAATAACATGTAAAAAATATTAAAGTTTTCAAATCAAATAAAAAGCTTTATTTTATTTTATTATAAGATATAGGGGTTGCCTGGACCATCGATTTTTAGATAAGATCGCTATATTTTTTTGGAGTTATCTTCAAATTTTATCTTATTTTGTAATATTGTGGCATTACTTTACTCTACACTAATGCTATTACTTGTACTTAAGCATTTAATCGTGCATTTTTACCCCAAATTACTCCTTCAATATAAATTATTTATATAATTTCTAGAAATCTATTCTATTATGTTGACTTTTACTCTTTAATTGTTTTTATATCCTGTAAACCAACGTTGCCTGAAAGAAATCGCCATAGACGACGAAGCCGCCTTTGCACGGACTTTTTATGTAAATGTGTTATTAAGTTATTTCTTGTATTTTTATAAACGAGTTAATAAAGATAATCGATAATCTTTTGTCCTTGTCTATAGGGTGTGGGAGGAAAGGGAAAACGCTATATTAATTTATTTATCTCGTTTTGATGTTTTTATCATCAAAACGATATAATTAATATAATTATATCGTTTTGATGTTTTTTTTGTCTACAATAAAAATATATATGAATTACTTACTCTGGTTCGTTAAAATCTAACGGAAAGGGTTCGACAGCTCGCCTCGACAGTGCATGGAGTTTGTTGCTGACGGTACACCGCACTAAGACCGTCTCGCGATCGCCTGTTAGTGTTTCTATCACAATTTTGTGATAATAAGTTCTTGTACCCTGATATATCAAACAATATTTATGACTCGTATGTTAAATCGATTATAAATTGAAAAAAAAAGTTGCTCAATTAAAGTATATAAATAACAGAGCACAACAATATATTCAATAAGTGGTCCATCTAACTACTGGGACCAGCGCAGGGGTACGTCGTTACCCGCCAAGATGTACCCTTAGATCCCCTAGATCCCTCTAGATCTGATTGTCTACGAAATAGATTATATTAAGACAGTTTGTTATTTTATAGGTTATTATCATATTGTCACAAATATGCAGATTAAGAAGGAATATTAAAGACTCTTGTCAAAATTAAAGGTGTATATAACTCACCGTTATTTTATTCAGAATTCTCGTGACTGCGCATTTGGGGTAATCCTGTAAGTCCAGCATATAAGTTGCAGCCCCTCCCTCCATTACAGGTTGGCATGGGGAGTATTCTGAAATATGATTTATTAAATTAACTTTCGAGTCTAGTTTTATACACTGCACCATTAAATAAAGCAATAAACATCATTTATCTGTGGAAAAGTAACATATTTTGAATTAACATATTTAAATATTATAACAATAGAGATTGTTGAATATACATTTGATAAAGTTATCAAAAACTTTTAAAAGAGTTAACAGGAATGATTCGAATAAAAATTATAATTTTTTATAATTCCTAATATCCTATATCTCCTGCTCTTAAGTTACCTCCCCACGTTTTTAGTCAAATTGTTTTATAACTAACAAGTACTAAGTGACTTTCTAGAAAATTCCCGCCAAATCTCGATCTAATTTGACAGGATATAATCTATGGTTCAGAATATAATACAGGCCGTCTACAAAACTATAATCAATTATAACTGTCGTTCTAATTTCCCTGTAAAACAATGAATTCTTTCTACTTCAGACAAAGACAACTTCGTGAGAATTATACATCTCGTGAGTACTTTCTCTGAAACCGTGAAGAAGAGATGACAATCATAAATTATTTTCTTACTATGCGATATATGATAAGTTCAAAAGTTTACGAATAACTAGAATCCTATTAATTATTCTCGTGGAACTCTTCGGACTTAGGGGTTGTCCATTAATCACGTGACCTTTTTTTAGAATTTTTAAACCCCCCCTCCCCCATTGGGTGATACGTAGTGAGGTTTGAGACCACCCCCCCTCCCCCCTTCTCAACATCACATGTATTTTTAGTACCTACAAAGAATCTTAAAATTTTCTGAATATTATCTTAATATAAATACAGGTATAAACTATAATCTTATTTTATTCTGAAATTAAGGAGCATAATAAAAATGTCTATACCACTTGTTTAAAAATCGCGCGTTTGACGAAAAAATTAATACAAGAGATATCTTACTTCACCCCCCCGCCCCCCTTGTGTTATTTTCGTGATTTTTATCAAACCCCTCCCCCCCCTCTTTCAAGCCTCACGTGATTAATGGACAACCCCTTATGATAGCAATATAAGGGTTCTATCCCCACCGGGCCCAACATGTATGTATCAATTTATATATTTTTTAAATATTTTGGTCTGTATCTGGAAATCTTCATCTGGGTCTGTTGATTGAATATCCAAACCCAAAAATAGGACGTTAGCGCATCTTGTTGAGTGATCCGCAAGCTTATCTGTCCGCTTACCTTTCAACTGATCTAGATATGATATTTTTCTGTCTCCATCCATAGGTATAGTAACCTTCATGTATTCCGGGGTACATTTTATTGTTTCTTTTGTACCTGAAAAAAAGTTATTTAAAACAACTTACGTATATAATATGAGGCCGACAGAGGCAGAGTAGCCTAACTGCACTTTATAACTTGACTTATTTATATTTTCATGGTATAATGTTCATCTACAAGAGCACAGTGACCGAAAATTATTAACATATTACACAAATAATAGTAAAAATTCATTTTCGCCAAAGGTAATTGCGCATTTGTTTCCTCCTTATTGAAAATTATGATTTCTGTTATTAGGCCACTCTGGCTCTAGCGGTCTCGTATAAAGTCAATTAAATTTGGAACAGGACTTTCAAAATGTGTGTCAAGATAACAGTTAACGTTAGAAAAATAAACGGCGAATCCAAAATGTCCTGTTGTACATTTTTATGGTTGCACCGTTAAAATTTGCGCCTGAACTGGTCGAGATCAGGTTTTGGGATGCAACCAAAAAAACTTGACCTCAACGATGACTCACAGTTACATCATTCTTCAAATACGATTGAGAAGGATGTAGGTAAAGACTTACGTCGAGAATAGACAATATTTATACATAGTGTCACAATAGTTTAGACCTTGCTGTTAAAATAAGAATTGATAGGCATTTAAGTGTTGTCCATACATAGTTGACGCGAGTAGTACATTTAAACACTTTTAACGATTTAAAACGCGATTTATACATTTAACGTAATTTTAATGTATTTGTCGGCCATTTTAACTACGCACCAACGTTTTACAGCATTTGGAAATACTAATTACCACGAAACAAAATGTGTTTGTGTTGCAGTTTTTACTTTGATATACCTCTAAGTCCCCCGTGACCATGGCTGCTAAGAAGAATCTGAAATGTCGGGCCGTGGTTAACATTATTTGTAAATAAGTTAACTAATATATTTCGCGTTGGAAACCGTAAAAAGTTTTTAATTTAAATGTATGTATGTGTATGACTCGGTAGCTCAATTGGTAGAGCAACAGCACGGAACGCTGACGATGCCGGTTCAAGTTCTGCCCGAGTCGAAATTTTTTTCAATTTATTTTCGATTTTTAAATTATGTATATATCTGTATGTACAATACAATAAGTTATTATCGTATTATAAAAAATCATTTAATCATCTCCAGAAATAAAAATTTTCGATTTAAGAGTGTGTTTATTATTTTTTCTATCAAAGACTGTTATAAAATTTTACAATAGAATTCTTGTCTATGCCACAGAATGAGGAAACTCTAACTCCAGTCCCGTAACACAGATCAACAAAAACAACAGATAAAGCTAATCCATCAAACAATACTGCAATCATACCATAGACGACGCGAGCACAGAGCATAGAGACCATTTGGGGAGAATAGAATTTTCACACGAACGTCAAGACGCGGAACGGGTGACGACCGATAGTTCATAACACTCGTGTACAATGAGAACGATAGTTCTTAATTACTATGGCGCTAACTTATTATTAAAATCATGTTCCCTTTAACAAAATATAAAAACATATATAGATTCTATTAAGTAAGAATGTATGGATCTTGGTTATTAAGTGATATCTCGTGTGTTAGCCCCATACCCCATGGGAGCATGGAGTATGGGGCTAACACGCTTCTGTGTCCGTTTCCTTGCTGTATTTACAGGAAAGTAGGTGATCAGAAATAACTACTGTTTTCCTAAGTGTCAAACCCAAAACAAGAGCTTAAAGCAACAGCAACAATCTACGTTTCGGTTTTAGCCCGTTGATTTCTGAATGGCCGTAGCCAAAATCGGCCGACAGCACATCTTTTGAGATGTCATATGGCTAGGTTATTTCACCTTCTATCAATAGACTACGCTTGTCTGTTAAAGAAAAAAACTACGTAAATACCAAATGTTGAAAACAGTCGAGATAATTTTAAAGTATCGAAACGAAGTCTAGCAATTAAATGTTAACTGATGTAATATGATGATAGTGGCAAAACACGAGCGAACTCAAGTGGCGTAACTAGTCGACGCCATGAACCGTGCAAAGATGGTTTTAAAGTTTCATATACAGCGTGATTATATTTATCTTTGGTGTTTACCTCTTATCATCATCACCACCATCATCTTCATCTATCAGGATAGAACTACACACAGGATAGATACATAAAAATATGTTGCTACTAAAAATATACCACTAAGATAAAGACACCAATTAAGTTTGGTTAAAAACACGAAATATATTTGTTAATTTTACAATTTATTTTAGCAATGGTACGTCTCGGATGCTTTGCAGCAGTCCAGTGCAGTTTTGGTCTCAGGGGGACTGGAGAGAGTGTCACAATGTCAATCTTTTAATATTTTTTTTAATAATAGACATTTCAAATTCTATTGACCAGTTTCTCGTGATCATAAGATATAATAGAAATTCAGAAAAAATACCGCATTTACAATAATAAACTAATTTTTAAAACATAATAAGGATAACACACATAATATTATCTCAGAGGTCCAGCAAACACAAACAAGATATTTTGGCATTTGCTCAATTAAGTACATTTATATGTAAACAGCACAATTACATTTATTATTATAGATAGTGAAGTATTTCGCGTTTAAATCCGTTACTTTTATTTTTATACCATTGTTTAATGGTTAGTAAATTAAAATGTTTATAGAAAAATAGCCGTGAGATTGTTGAAAAAATGAATTTGGTACTGCGACTAAGACAGTGTACCATCTCAAAGATAATAAAAAAATCTCATTTAATGCAATATTTTGCATTTCTTACATATAAATTGCAAAAGCAAAAACTATCTCGCAAGATTATTAAAATTTAAGTGCACAAAAGAGTTTAAAATTTTAATAAGAAAGTTCTGAGCACCCAGGTAGCGAGGATAAAGGCAACTTGAACCATTTCAGAAATTTAATAACGCAAGTTTAGCACAAAGCTCTCTAAAATGTAAGTTTTGAAACAGTTGGTGCAAAATTTGAGTCGTTTCGAACCAACTATTTCGCTAAATGATATAACATTTTGTAGGATATCACGATTCATGAAAATAATAAAAAAAACCCGGGCCGAAGTTAAAAATCATTTTCAAATAAGTTTAACTAATATATCGCGTTTTAAACCGTTAAAGTGTTTTATTTAAATGTGTACTACTCGCGTAAACTATAGACAGTATTTACTATTTTGCAGTTTTCTTTCTCATGTTAATAAATACCATATCGACTAATACAACTTTTAGCAACAGGTAGCCGCGAGTTTGAATCCTGTGACATATTTTTTAATAATATTGTGAGTAATTACTTCGTATTCTACACAATAAGTAGATTAAATAAACAGTTAGAAAATTTATCACTATTTCTAAACCATTTTTACTTTGTTGTCTATAATATTCTGTGGGAACATCAAAATTGAGGAAAAATCACGAATCATAGATGAAAAATGCGTGAAGTTTTATGGCGTTTCAGTCTGTAGATTTCCGAATATTCAAAGCCAAAATAGATGTAATATGGCTGGAGGATTGTTTGTCATAAAAATAGTTCTGAATACTAAACTGCAGTCTATGGAAATAAATTCTCATTAAAAAAAGAAGCTCTATAATTTATCGCTACTGAGTGACAACAACAGCTGTGTGTCATTACCTAATGAGCTAAAACGCCGTTATATCGCGTTACCAGTTCTCCATTAATTGATGGCAACACCTACGTCTTTTAATCTATTTCCAGTTTAAAGCTAAACCTAAAACTTGATTAGGCATTAATTAATTTTATGTATTAGTAAGTCCATTTATCTTCAACCAATTTTAAAAATAAAGATTTTGTTTATTTGAACGCGCTAATCTCAGGAACTACGGGTTCGAATTGTAAAATTCTGTTTTGGTTAGAGCATTTATTGATAAAGGCTTTAGAATATAAAACATCGCGCTGTGACTAATAGGAATGCGAAGAAATAATGGGAAATGTGGAGACAAACGGGGAAAATTCATCACCTTTGTGAGTTTCCGATGCGTACGCTGGGAAAATGGTTTAAGATACTTAAAAAATTTGTAAAGTATAATGCTAGCTGTTACGGCAAACGCTGTTCTGTTGTTTGCAAAATTAGTATTATTATGTTGATACAACTCTAACGGGTATTTGGAAATAATGCATTATTTTGACCAAATTTGTATTACCAAATTGTTTGTTATAAAAACAGTTAATATTACACGATAAATGTATACTGTCGATGACATTTTTTTTTTAGATCGTTTACGATTTTCCCCGTTTTTCCACATTTTCCACTGTTTCTTCGCTTCTATTGGTTGCAGCGTGATGATATATAAAACCTTTCTTAGTAAATAGTTCTGTCAACACAAACACATTTGAACTAGTAGTTACTGAGATTAGCGCGTTTGAACAAACACCTTCAGCCTTATAATATTTGTAGGTATAGATTAGATGTACTTACGCATTGTTTTTAATATTATTAGAGGCTGGGCATTTAAATAAAACACTTTCATGTAACGGCCCAACTTTCCGGATGCTTTACAGCAGCTGTGGTCACGGGGAGACAAAAGATGGAGGTGTGTCAATAAATTTAACTAATATATATATCGCGTTTTACACCGTTAAAGTGTTTTATTTAAATGTGTACTACACGCGTAAACTACAGACAGGCTAAAGGCATTGACGTAAAATGTTATCGAAATTGGTTAGGCCGTTTGCATGTTAAAACGTTTCGCTTAGCCAATTTAGTTGCCTCGTTTTCTTTTTCACAAGTCAAATCATTTATAATTTTTCTCAATAAGGGAGCACCATGTATAATGTTTAAAACGCGTTACGATCAGATAAGTTTGATCGTTGTTCTAGGTCCACACTGATGACTCGCAATGGTCAAGTATTAAAGCCACTGTGAGTGTGTGTGTGTCTTTTATTGGTTGGTCTTTTGGTTTGCTATTAACTATTACTAAATAAATTAGTAGGCTTTAGTTTATAATGTTGTGGTTGCAGGTTTAAGCCATGTCCGCGTCGTAATTTTTAACCCATTTTGAATTTAGGCTTTAATTAGTTTGTTATAATACACGACCAAAACGTATGTTTAGGTACGATGTAAGACATTGAAAGTTACGCCAATTAAAAAAGAGAACACTTCTTACGGTTTAGAACAAGAATTATATTCATTAATTTATTTACAATCTATTCTAACTGCCGTCGTTTCGAATGCTTTGTGGCATCGGTGGTCATGAGGGGACCGAAAATGGAGGTGGTCCAAGTCAAATACGCTAAAGTATCGCCACATTTTTTTTCGTAAAAAGTTACATAAGATATTGCACGTTTTAAACCGGTTGGAGTGTTTTATTTAAATAATACTTCTCGCGTAAACTACATAGGTACAACACCTAATTAGCCTTTGACAGACATATAGGTTCTTAACGTTCCAATAAGTACCAGACTTTCCAATTCACTTAAAAGGTGTCAGATGTCATAACTGTGGTAGAGACGTAATTACTAGTGTTGAACCAAGTGCAAAGTAATAGAGAAATAAATATTGATAAAATATACATCAAATTTGGGTCTGAATACTCTCTTGCTGCCACGTGGGGCATGGGGCAGACAAAGTTTTTTGATTAGCTAATTGTCCGAATTCATTACTCAACCGAAACTTTATAATAAACAATTAGGGTAAATAAAAATTGAAAAAATACTTTTTTATATTACAATAGAAGATTTTTATTTGAGATAATTAAAATAATTAAGTGTGCGAGGAATTGTGTATTTTGAAAAAAAAAACGATCTTAATTTTCATCGAACCGAATGTTCGGTTTCGCTCAAACCACACGCTCATCTCTAGTAATTATTATGCGAGTCGCGTATGTGTTGCACGGCGCGGATGTCGGCGCGTCTGTAGCGGCCCATTTCGCATAATACCAGTCTGGCTTGTAGGTAGTAGTTACTACGTTACGTAACGCAGACAAAATAGTGGACCGTAGTCTTTTGTTATAGTTATTTTAGAGAAAATGTATTTTTATACGACAATTTATGGTCAACACTACACTCCAGCTCATATTCCCACCGTGTCTAACATGCTCCTGAACAAATACTGTCTATAGATTACGCGAGTAGTACACATTTAAATAAAACACTTTAACGGTTTAAAACGCGATATATTAGTTAAACTTATTTGAAAATGATCGAGTCTCCCCGTGACCACGGCTGCTGCAAAGCATCCGAAACGTCGGGCCGAAGTTATAAATCATTTTCAAATAAGTTTAACTAATATATCGCGTTTTAAACCGTTAAAGTGTTTTATTTAAATGTTTCTGAACAATTTATAATTCTCCTGCAACACGTCGGACTTCGTCTGGAAATGGATATTAGTGGTAGGAATCTAAAATTCCGTACGGGCCGCGAACCACAGATGAAATAGCTGTCTAAATTAATCGTGTTTCGCTTTCAGTCTGTGTATCTTCGAATATTCGAAGCCAAAATAGGTTGACCGCGTATCTTATTTAGATGTTATATGGCTGGAGAATTTCTACCTACCATCTACTACATCAATATACCCCATGCAACCGTGCTACCAACTTTTATGACGTGTTGTGACCATATTTTCTCTATCAATATTCGGGAACCACAGACTCAAGCGAATGCGATCACATAGCACTTTCTTCAATTCAAAATTAAATGATAATTACATGTCCATTTCTGCATAAATTACATGTAATATATCTCTAGGGTTTTATACAAAACGCGTTTTATTCCGTTTGTTTTTCACATAATAATAGAGCGATAAAAAGATAACTTACGCTTGAGTACTTCGAAACAAAGTACCCACCGTGGCGTGTATGCAAAATCCCTCAATAAATTATAAGCATTGCAAGGTATTTTATTGTCGTCGAGATTTCCTCACGCCATTTGCAATGTCGCACCGTCATCCGTTTATGGTAAACAAATAATTCTATTAATTTACTTATACGACGGATCGACCGGTTTTGATAAGATGACTCATAGTCGATTCGTATATCCTTTGTGAAGCTCGGATTATTCACATCCAACTGTACTTATTAATTTAATTATTCCATAAAAAGCTGTTGCCAGCAACTTCATCCCCGTAGAATTTTTTAGAGCCCCCCCGGCAGTATGGACATTCAAAATAGTTACTACCTCCTCTGCTGTTACCCACGTCGTCGTTCCCATCCCGTCCTTCTTGTAAGTTAATCTTGAAAGGTAGACCTATACTTTTCCGGGCATTTTTTTTAGATGAAAAAGGAATCATTTTATCATACGTATTTTATGGTTTCTTGAACCGTTTTCACACAAAGGAAACACTTAAAGAAGAATACTTTACATGTTTTCAATTTCCGATATTTCCTCCCATGGCACGCTATTTTAAAAATCGTCTTCCTCGATAAATGGCCTATCCATTATTGCAATCCTTTAATTCCTGAGATTGGCACGTTCAAACAAACAAACTCTTCAGCTTTATAATATAAGTATAGATTTATTGATCTTTTAAGTTAAAGGCCAAAGGTCTCGAAAGATCGCGTACTGAATGCGGGTCTTATAATCCTGTTAAATTTACCTACAAGTTTCGAATGGTCTGTAGTTTAGAGTAGAGATTTATTCAATTTAGGTTCCCCCGTCCTGAGTTTGCTGAAAGCATCCGAAAGGAGTTAAAGAACTTTTCAAATAAGATTAACTAATATATTTCGCCTTTTAAACCGTTAAAGTGTTTTATTTAATTAATCTTAAGTTATTATGTCTGTGGACTTTTATAATCCCTATTTAAAAATACTTACCATTCTATACAGTATATCAGTGCCATTCTAACATTCTTTAGCAAATTAACGTCACCAGACCATTGCATTCATTAAATTGTAGTTTTAAGATATTTGTGGTTTGCTTTTAATTGTTGAATTAAAAGGAGGTTTTTTATTTTTAATATTTTTTTTTACAATAAATACCACAAAATGGCCGATGTAAGCCCCAAATGACAGATGCTGTCATTTGGGGCTGTCTAGCTAAATGGTTGAACGCGTCGTTAGCAATTAAGCGCGAGAGATTTAAGGGTTTTAATCCTGGGAAAACAAATAAATTGTATTGTTTTTTCAATCGGGCAGAGCACAGAGCGCCTACTTGCCTATGAATTAAACCGATCAGTGAAACGGACACAGAAATATGTTCGTCTCATACCCCACGAGGGGATACAGGATTTTACTTATGTACCATAAATATTTACGTTTTATGAAAGAAATAAGTGTCTTATACCACTATCAAGATGTCTAATATTCATTTAAGTGACGAATTACAGTACAAAATCATCTTTGCTTTATTAAATTCTTTTTCCAGATTAATATATATATATATAAATATGTTTTTGTTTGATTTCTAGCATATATAGCAGTTTTGGAATTTAGAGTTTTTTACTTTTATTATATAGCTAAAGTTGTTAAAATGAATCCTAATAGCCAAATTAATATGACAAAGGGAAAAATAACGTATACGATTCAACAAAGTCTTATCAAAATTAGTTTAGCCATAACCAAATAAACGATCCTCATTTATCAAGACATTAATAATGATAGAATTCTTAAACAATGCAATATACAGAAGCTAACAAACAATATTATCGCATGCACGAACGAGAAATCGAACTGGTTATCGGCGCAGGATCTCGGAATCTCCTAACCACGAATTGTACTTAGGCTCTGACTAACTGTGTGAAGACTGTGGGGGTTTGGTGCAAGTTATAGACTTATAGTAATCTCTTTTATAGCTCTTGTTATTTTGTTTTCGTCTACGTATACACCGAAATAAAAGGGATAAATAGAAATATTGACAAATAGTAAAATTCCAACATAGTTTATAATATCTGCTTTACATACATTTTTGTGTGTTCCATGCTTATGTATATATTAAAAATATAGCACAACGTGCAAACATAATTTATTCTTGTAAAGTTAGTTTTCAGAAGATTCAAGATTATTAGATATTGTTAAACCTAATATGATAATGAAACACACTTAACGGTTTTAAACGTGAAATATTTTCCGTTTTACGGGTTTGTAACAGCCAAAATCACGCAGAATCAACAACTTTCCAATTTTAAATGAAAGCGAATTTAACGGTTTAACTTATTTATAAAATATTTTGACTAGGCCCGACGTTCCGGACTGAGTGTTTTATTTAAATGTGTACTACTCACTAAAACCGACATTATTTTGCTTTTCAAATGTTAATAAAAAAGTCTTCCAATTAAATATCGCCTACGCTTATGCGTTCCGTTATAACTCCTTAACTTAGATCGCACTTTTCGCTGTAACATTTAAAACGGTTCAGATTTACCGCGTAACCCTCTCAACTGTTCTACTCTCCATTTACAAGTCTATAATTCCTTGAACAGCTTAGCTTAGCTTAATAATTATATTTATAGCTGACGGTCACGTTCGAAGCATTTTTAAACAGGCTTGTTGTTCCAAAGTATGGCTAGTAATAAACGCACCGCGGGTTCGATTCCGACTTGGCCTACACCTGGACATGTTTCTAAAAACAATTTATCTTTCTCACATATGTTAAACGTCGTCTTGGAAATCTGGATATTAAGTGCGTGGTTGGAAGACAATTTCTGGTGGGATTAGATGTGAAAAAGCAAAGGGCAGTCGCGTTTAGGTTACCGTTAGAAACAGCTGGTGAATTTGTCATTTGGGCAGATGTCCTGCTGTTGATAAGGTCTACTATTTTTGCTCTTAAGAAATTTTTATTTTTTTTCAACCACATTTGATACTACAACATTTCTAGTGTAATCCTAAAAGTCAATCTTGTAATCTTATAATGTCGCGGACGTTCCTTTTTATATTTTTTTGGTATCGTGAACTGTTTACGCAAAACACACAGCGGTAACCCTAATACATAAACAAATTCCCCGTTTTCTTTACATTTCCCAGTGTTTCTTTGCAGTTATTGATTGCAGACTGATGTTTTATCGCCTTTAATTCTCCTACCTAATAGAACATAACAATTGATCAATTCGAACCAGCAGTTCCTGAGATCAGCGCATTCATACAAGCAAATCTTTCAGCTTTATAATATTAATGTGTAGATGAGAAGCACGATGAAGATATACGAGAAGAATAATTTGTAAACAAGTTTAACTAATATATTGCGAGTTTTAAACCGTTAAAGTGTTCTATTCACTCATTAAATATATGACAAGATAGCACTACTGAGAAATATCTCAATCATTCAAAGATCAGCTGTGGACGTAGCCTAGATATTATAATCAATAAGCAAGCTTTCAGATGATAAGCCACCTGCCGTCATAAACTGTCTGCTACTTAGCTTATGTATTTTCCACCTGTTTAGCTAGGCTGTTTACACACTAAGCTATCGAAATTCTAAACTTATACTAAAAAGGAAAAAAATGTAATCCCTAACAGGTACAAAATTAAAAACTTTTAACGGTTTTAAACACCATATATATCGCTGACTGGTCGATCCCACCGGATCTAACATGTCCTTATCAATTTATATTTTTTCTGAAACATGTTAGACGTTTGAAAACATGGATATTATATGGCTGGTAAGAATTTGATGCTGTACAACAGCCGTGTTCACAAAACATAATTTGTTTTTTGACCTGTTAAAAGTGTTTCATTTTATTTGGTACACACGTGCATAAGCACTAGTATATCGCTTTGAAAATTATTTCAACTGTAAGTAACATATTTTTTTGTGTTTTTAATCCAAAAAGCAGTCTCTTCGTTTGCAAGCAGCCTAACGCCAAGTACTTGGACATAAGAATATAGTGTAACAGTGAAAACTTGTCCTGTCACCAATGTATCGCACGGTTTACGACTAGAAAAAGTGGCGCATGGGGTAACTGTGGCATAGAGATGTGCTACATCAATTAGGTTGTCGATAAATTGTATACAATATTTTTTTGCGGCGAAATTTTATTGATCTTGAAGTGTAAACTTAGCTTAATAGTGACACGATAATATTGTTTTTTTAGGTATTGATAAAACCTATGAAAAAAAATAGTTTTTAACGCGACGCGATAATAGCCGTTTAGCTGACGTGTTTGCACGTTAATTTTAAAAGATAGACATATACTGTTGCAAACATTTTTTTAGATCAATTAAAGGGAAATAATTTTCATACATAGTTTTTGGCTATCTTGAACAGATTTCACAGCGCACCTAACAGTAACCCTTAAAGATTTATTTCCGTTTCTTCCACATTTTCCACTACATCTTCGCTCCTTTCTCGATAAATGTTCTAACCAATACAAAAATATTTTTCAATTTAAACGAATAGTTCCTGAGATTAATGCATTCAAACAAACAAACTCTTCAGGTTTATATATTAGTATAGATAAGATTGGTTTGAAATTATTTTCGTGCAATAATAAAACATAGTTTTATTTGATAAGCGATAAATTTGTTCTATAGAGTCAAAAGATGGCAGCACGAAACATAAACAAGTCCTTTGAACTTCGTTTGAATGAAAATTAGAATATAAAGACGATTTTAAGTTAGATAAAAGCAGTTTCCATAAAGAACCTTTTGACATGGCCAGTCGGCCGATCAAAGGCGGGTCTGCATAATATCTTTGGCTCGAATCTGTCAGACATGGCCGATGCACGCAATTGCTGTTTCGCGATAAACGTTTACTGCATTTTCGAGATTCGCACCGAGATTTTTACCCCTTCGTTCCATTATTTCATCCTTATCTTACTAATATTGGAAATTCATCTTTCTAGCTTAGTGGTGAAATGCATTGGTAATGAATAGACGAAGAACACAGGTTTCCAGGGCTTGTTGGTCTAATGGTAGTAATGGTAAGGTAACATGTTTCTTATCAATTTATAACTTTTAGGAATCATATTGGACTTCGCTGCGAATCTGAACATTAAGTGGGTGGTAGGAATATCCAAATTCCATCCAGGTCACGAACCACAGTCCACAGATGAAATAGCCGTGAAGTTTAATTACGCCAAAATAGATTGACAGCAATTTGTCAGATGCTATCGGCTGGTTCAACATCATTCTATCTATCATAAAAAAAAACATATCTGAAGGGGTGGAAAAAAAAAGGGTTATTAAAAATATTGCCTAAAGAGAAAAAGCTATTTAAATTAATTGACGTTCTTTCTTTAAACACAAAGGAATAAATAATTATAGTTATTCTTTGAGTTTTAGTTGTTATTAAGAACACGTCCATTTTATCAATATACATTAACGTTATCACAATAAACATTAATTGTTTTTAAATCTTTATCGATATTGAAAATTATCGACATATAATTGTTACATGCCTATTAATCGTATACCAATACACTCAGTGTAATGGAAGGCGCTTGTAATCTATTTTTAAAAGGATGTCTTAGAACGACCGGTATTTAATATCTTTTTGTGTTTGTCCGTTTATTTTTACGCACGAACCGGATGGACTCTCTTCGATACAACTTTGCAAATCAATACTTAGTAATCTTAATGAAGCTATGGTGAATATAATATTGTTGTTTTATTTCAAAGGAAGTGAGACATGCATAGGGTTTACACATCTAAACAAGATGACAATTTATTCCTTTAATAATTCAGATTCTACAAATTGATTTTAATTAATTAATAAATACAATTACATTTAATGATTTGATGACAATGTTGGACCTGATGGTAATTGAATCCATTAGCAAAATACTGCTATTTGCTGCCATCGCACCAACTTGTATATATTTTATTTGTACTTTTTACTGAGATTCCTTTAGTTTTCCTTACCTCAGGAACTACTGGTTTGAATTAATCATTTATTGAGGAAGGTTATAGGCTATAAAACATATCGCTGTAACTAATAGGAGCGAAGAAACAGCGGGAAATGTCAAAGGAAAGGGAAAAATTATTCATCCAAACAAATTATTTATGGGTTTCTGCGAAAACGGTTCTAGATACCCAAAAAATATGTATGAAACAATGATTCCTATTTAAATAATCTAAAGAAAAGTCCGCGACAATATATGAATATCTATTAAGATGAAATTGCAAGAACGAAGGGACGCGGGCCACGTCCTGGATGTTATCCAAATTTATAGAGTTGAACATGGGGGCGTTTGCGAAAACAAAAATTGCTATCCAAAATAATTATTCTACGCGTACGAAGTCGCTAGTGTAAAATATTTAGCGTTCGTAACAAACGGTGACAACCAGGTGCTTAGTGTAGTAGACTTTCTTATGGACCTGTGTGCTCGTAAAAAACTAAGGGCTAACTCGGTCACATCCTAGACGCGATGTCAGTAAGCCAACGCCTATATGCGATTGCCACTTTCGCTTATTACAAGTCGCTCAATCATAGGAATCAGGTTTGATGTCGTTTTTCCGCCCTTGATCGCTCGGTAAACAATTTTTTCTACTGGTAACTGTTTGAAAGAAGTAGATCATGGCTTAGTACAAGTCCGACTTGGTCACTAATGTCAGTGGCGGCATCTGTTTTTTTAATCAACTTTATGTCCTTTGAAAGAAAATTTTGTAGTGAGTTAAAAATCTATGATCGCCAGCTGACCTCAACATTAAAGTTCACAAATTAAACAGGTTCTGCATATATTTTTTATATTAACTTTGATACAAGTTAAAATTTTCGTCCATATTCGTTACGAAAATCTTTGGATGCCACACGTTTCATGTGTGCATGTTCTTAGTTCTTATTATACTTTTTTAAATAAAATACTTTAACGGTTTCAAACGCGATATATATTTAACTAATATATATCGCGTTTTAAATCGTTAAAGTTACCTATTTGTAAATAATTTTAACTACGGCCCGACGTCTCGGATGCTTTGGAGCAGCCGTCACGGGGAGACGTTAAAGTGTTGTAAACTACAGACAATTTTAATAATACTTTTTCTATGCACATATGCCCCTAGGCATGCAATTCTCCTTTGCTCTGAAATTACATATTTTTTGCTCATTATAATAAACACCAGTGTGACATTAGCACCAAATCACCAACAATATTATTATCGTCAGATACTATCGTGAGAACGGCCCCAGAATTATGGTTTAACGTAATTCTGCGATACAAATCAACCTTTTGTCTCCTATAATTGTGTGAAAGTTATTTCTCTTATCGTGTTCAAGTACGAAAATAAAGATACGCTGTTTGTTAAAGATCTCATCAAAAATAGACACGAATAACTTCAAAACGTGATAGTTAAACAAAAGACGAGATGGCGGCTTTCAAACGCGAAATATAACGCTGATAACTGTCTAATGGTAAAGGTGCGATCCCTACCAGGTCCAACGTGTGTCTAATCAATTTATAATCTTTTTTAAACATGTTCGACTTCGTCTGGAAATCTGGATTTTAAATTGGTGGTAAAAATATTGAAGTACCGCCCGGGTTACAAACTACCGTCTACAGATGTCTCCTTTATCATAAAAAAACCCTATTACTAAAAATAGCCCATTCGCAAAACTTTATTCCTATCTAGAGAAGCAATAAATTATATCACATAAACTCCCCTCGATTATAAAATTAACGAGCATAAGTCGTAACTAGTCCATGCCATAAATCAGTGGTTAAAAAACAAAAACGTCAAAATGGGCGCGCTGTTAATGATACGATAGTAAATGCAATTAGTTAGCTTAACATCATTACTGTAACAGTCCGCTTTAAATAAAAACCGCAATAATTATCCCCTATAAGCTATTTAGCGGGGAGTTTGTAACGAAAAAGGTTTCACAAACAATGTAAAAAGAGAACGCTGGCTGGTTTGCCTGAGAAATATTAATGTCCCTTAAAAAAAGACGGCGCGGGAACGCGTTCTATTTTTAAAGCGGTGTCAATTTTACTTTTTTCCAGCCAGTGTGCATCCGTTTGGCCCTCGGTGTGGTCAGGGTGGAGCCTCGTGCACGGTATCGATTAAATCGATGTTTTGCACAAAGCGATGACGGCTCGTTTAGCATATTGTTCCCTGTAAGATCGATTTATCTGATCTCGTGGTAACAATCGATTTTATTTATTTTATCTTGCATTGAACCCTAATGCGTATTCTCGTGGTTCCACGAACTGCGCTATAAAAAGATTTTACAATTATTCAAGTTTAAGAGGTTCCCATTGTTTTTAATTGAAAAATTTACCACGGTTGAGCGTGATTACTATAATTACAGCCCTTCTGTGTTTGAACATAAAATGAAAGTAGTTATGAGTAGACTATGAAAAAATTCAATTATTTTTGAAACGGCGGTTATATGGTACAGCTTGTATATCATTATATGTCTTCATTTATATATTTTATTACTACAAAAAGGAAAATGTAGATATAAATAAAACTTATTTTATCAAAATTCTAACTTAACGTTAGAGAATTGCACTCCTCCCGCCAAGAATATTTAAATACAGATCATAGATAATAAATACAATTTTTCCTTTTACAGACTATATTACAACTTCGTCGACTAGACTTGAACAGATTTTAGATCATTTTTATCTTTTGTATACGACTCGCTGAGAGTCTAAATTGCTGGACCCTCCGGCGACAGACATGTAGAGGGTGCACTTAATGACCGTTTCGAAATATCATGTTCATATTGTATAGAACTAGTTCAGAATGCCTCGGGCAGGTGGCGTTTTAGCGCTAAACATAGGGTCACTTGACAGGGATGTTTAGTTATAAACAATGGCGCGTTCTTTTCCGACAAAAAAGTACAATGTTTACTTGAGTATTGTCTTTAGTAGTACGTAAATAAAACCTTCTGATAGTTTTAAACACTAAAAATCATTCACATTTTTATCTTAATTCCTGCCTTAAAACTTTATAACTAATATGCGTACAGGTTTTGTTTAAAGATGCAACTAATTACAACGTTTGCCATCGCCACAGACTACATTCAAAAATTAAGTACAACCTACAATAACGTCAGTTATCAATAAAAATCGTCGATCACTAATGATCGATGATAAAAATCGACAATAGTGAGAGTAAGATTACGTCAAAAATTACGTCACAGTGGCGGCATTCATAACTCTTGAGTCTTTAGACAGATTATTGTTTGAAGCCCCAAGGTTTAGTGGTGTTCGGCCCAACATAGATTTTAAGTCGAAGCCGAAACCAAAGATAGAAAAATATTTTACACACAGTGGTAATAGTGTCTAGGTAAAGAAAAAATGGCGCCAAATATTTGGCTTTTGACAATTGACATCCGTCAAATATTCAACGGCATAAGTACACCAAGTGACTATGAATTCTACAATTATTTGTGTTTATAAGATTTTCTGTGGTTTAATAAGAAGCTTCGGCCGGATTCTACCTCGAAGTGAACTTTGACTATGACGTATGGTTAGCAAAAAGCGATGTTTTATGTATACGCTCGTTACTTCGCGGTCTGCTGTACGCGACGAGCCTTGAATAAATATTGTTTATTGTGATTGTGTTTTTCTTATCGGCTGAAGACGTTTCGTTATTACTTCAAAGGGAAGATATGCTTTTATAACTGGCTTTGAGATAGGCCGATAGGGATAAATGGGCTGTCTATACTTGGCGTTTGTTTATTTGCGAAGACATATACGATTAGTTATAGTGCTAAATATTGTATATCTATTAGGTATCTATTATTTTATCGACGTTATTTTTTTAAGGCTCCGGTAATCCAGCGGTTATGTTACGTTTAACAGAAATCGTAGGTTCGATTCCCACGTGTTTGTAATAAATTTATATTTTTCCTAAAACATGTAGGACTCCGTCTTGAAAAGTAACCGATAGAATTAAGAAGAAAAGAATTCCTAAAGACTAAATAGGCTGACGGCGCATTGTGTTAGTTAAGATATGTTATTTGTTGTAATTCTTGAAGCAATAATGTAATCATTCTATCGTAATAGATATATTCTGTGATAGTATAATGTTTTTGTAAATAAAGAAATGTTATATGGCTAGGGTATCTCACCTTCCAAGTGAAACCTCCTCCACCTCCATTCTAGTCTGTCCTGCTCTATTATAAAAAAAAGCAAACAAGAGTAATTGAGAAACAGCTTCATTAATTTAAAGTCCACGTAACGCCTAGACCACTCAAAATGTTTATCACTACATAGCATTAAACAAAGTCGCTTTTTCTGTCCTAATGCCCGCTCCAATCTTCAAAACTGTTTTTTATTATTATAGTGATTCAAGAAGAAGGTTTTTATATACAACGTACAACAAGCTGATTTAAGCTTCTTTGATTTTACGATATATGTATTTTATTATTAGTTCAACTTATTTGGAAATTATTTTAACTACGGCTCGACGTTTCGGATGCTTTGCAGTGACTGTGGTTATGGATAGACGTAAGATGTGTGTGTCTGCCATCAAAGTACGTTCGCGTTTTAAACCGTTAAAGTGTTTTATTTAAATGTGTACTACTTGCGTAAACTACAGACAGTATTTAGTACTGTTTTGTGGATTGACATGTGTAGATTAAAATGATTCATTCTATGTTTTTGTTTATCGTCTTCATTGTGTAATTTTATCATCATAACGAGTAACAATATGGTTTCAAAGTCACGGCTATTTTATTATTAACTCTTTTATATTCGCGACATGCCTTTGTTTGCATCACGCACTACCGCACGACCATTGACCACGAACCTTTCTCAGAAAATAACACGCGATCACAAAAGATTAACTTAAGGATATTGATATTTTTAAATACATTCAAGTTGTCTATCAATACTAACACCTTTATATATATTGTCTGTAATTTACACGAGTTTTAACGGTTTAAAACGCGAAATAACATATTAGCTATTTTAATAGCGTTAAGCTCTTGTATAGGTAATGTCTGGGGTATTACTCCTGTAGATGATAATAATATCATCTACAGGAGTAATACTGTTATTATCATATAACAATGGCTCAAAGTTTAATTTAATTAAAACATGACAGAATACGGTATGGCCGAAACTGAATTTTCACATGTTATCGATGTGTACTGGTTGCAGCAGGCTTAAATTGTAAGTGTGCATAAAAAGTGATCCCGTTTCTACCTCGTGGGGCATGGGGCGACCACATTTCTGTGTCCGTTTCAATGACCCGTTCTTTAACAGGCAAGTAGTTATAAACAATTTTTTGTTTCCCTGGGATTCGAATCCAGGACCTCTCGCCCTTAACGTAATGCTAGGCAAAGCGTTTAACCATTTGGATACAGAGGCGATGAAATAATAAATAGCAATAGTTTTGACTAAATTAACTTTCCATTAAAACTATTATTTCCACGGATAGATTATTATTATTATTTGGAACGTTTATGCGCAAATCCGACTCACACTTGGCCGATTTTGTACGATTTCTACAAATATGCTATCGTCTCATCAATCGGTCTTAATCATCGTAGACTGACGAAAAATGGGAAGCGTAAACGAGAAAAAAATGTATCCCCTTCCCCCCATAACCCTCGACCTTTTCCCCATAATTACTTCGAGTTACGGCACATGCTTTGCAATTATGCACATCTTTGACGGATGGCTGTCGATAGATAAAATCAAATTCTCACCGGTAACGAGGTGCATTGTATTGTTTATGAGAATATAGACTAACAATACGTTCCACAGATAATATTAGGTTTCTGGAATTGGAACTACATGGATAAGATGTTATTGGCTTGAGAGCTAGTTGTTTCTACTTGTTCTAATGTAGATCTTATAAGTATATAATTTTTCTCAGTAATAGTACACATTTAATTTCTTTTAAACGTATACTACGCGCGAAAACTAGAAAAATATATTTAAAATATGTACACGTGTTCGAGTATAAATAACTAAATATTGTGCAAAATACTTTATTTTCATATTTTCTTACGTCCCGTTATTAAAATCGTCACTCTTTTAATTGCTCCCGGTTGTAATTATTTTTATAAGAAGGGTTGATTGAAGTTTATATAGAAATACCCTATACCCCATGTTGGGGATACGGGATGCCAAATTATCCCTTTTTTAAACTTGATTACAAATTACATTAAACCAGTGAGTTGTTTCTAAACATTTATAACCCGGTTTAACCTAATTTTCACAATTTCAAATTAAACATGGCCGACACGTGTTGGATCATGTTTCGGGGAGGTTAACGAAGATCTATTTGGTATAAACAGGGCCGCATTCTAGCTTATTTCAAAGCCCTGTGTGTGTGTTTCGAAGCCTATACGTGGGCAAGAGGTAGGTCCCCCTGATAATCTAACATTAAAAATCGATTTTTGACTGAAACCATTTTACGATGTGGGCGGGTCTAGAACCGGCACCTACAGCTGTCCGCGCTGTTGGAACTAATTTATTCAATCTAAAATCAATTTATAATTTACTAGCTGTGCCAGCGACTTCGTCCGCGAGAATCGTTAATTTGAGCATGCAAAGTAGTTTTTACAAACCCCGTCATCTTTATAAACTTCACCTGTTAGCAACGACGTCGATCGCGTTCCTTCCCGTCGATCTAAGAAATAAACATATAGCGTCGCGGACTTTTTTTTAGATCATTCAAAGAGGAATCATTCTCTCATACATATTTTTTGGGTATCTTGAACCGTTTTTGCAGCGTACGCCTCGGAAACCCATAATGATGAATGATTTTCCCAATTTTTTTCACATATCTCGCTGTATCTTTGCTTTTTTTAGTCACAGGGCGATGTTTTATAGCCTATAGCTTTCCTCAATAAATGCTTTTATTGCTTTTAACTGTATATTAGTTCAAGCAGTACATTTCGCGTTTTAAACCGTTAGAAGGTGTTTTCACTTAAAAATACGTCACTTCTAATAAAATCAAGTTTTTAAATATAAATGTGCCAGTAGACATAGGGAAAAGATCTTCATATGTCTGATTGACTAACTTTTGTTATAATTAGAGGATACGTATATCGTTAGTTGATCGAAGGGGCCTATTTATTTTCACCTTTACAATACCTCCCTGGCACAAACTAATGTGATTCATAGCGTCCCACACAAATCCTTAAGGCTACCAAAAATGGTTTTGCTCATTCACCTGTTACAATAATAAGCCTTATTGCACTCTAATAAAGCTTAGTTTCCCTTACTAATAAAAAAATATCTTAATTGTATTCATGGCTTCGTAAAAAGTGTATGAGCGTTATTATTATAGAGTTAAGGACTATATTTGAATGAGTAAGTGCAAAGAAAAAGTTCAACAGCCCACGTTACACCTACAGGCTTTTTAATAAAGCCTTAGCGGAATGTTTAGAGTAATGAT
The DNA here is from genome assembly GCA_963661955.1 of Leptosia nina. Classification (NCBI taxonomy): domain Eukaryota; kingdom Metazoa; phylum Arthropoda; class Insecta; order Lepidoptera; family Pieridae; genus Leptosia; species Leptosia nina. The sequence goes on from CAVLEF010000011.1 coordinate 1,416,110, forward strand.
GACAAGCTAATGTTGTCGTAATACTGTTATTATCATATAACAATGGCTCAAAGTTTAATTTAATTAAAGCATGACAGAATACGGTATGGTCGAAACTGAATTTTCACGTGTTATCGATTTGTACTGGTTGCAGCAGAGTTGAATTGTAAGTGTGCATAAAAAGTGATCCCGTTTCCACCTCGTGGGGCATGGGGCGACCACATTTCTGTGTCCGTTTCAATGATCCGTTCTTTAACAGGCAAGTAATTATTCAGACTTCTGTGCCCTACCTGATAAAAACAATTTTTTGTTTCCCTGGGATTCGAATCCAGGACCTCTCGCGCTTAACGTAATGCAAGGCAAAGCGTTTAACCATTTGGATACAGAGGCGATCAAGTGTGCACACTCATTGTAATAATTCCAAAAAAGGAATCAATTTCGATCTAATTTAAGGAGGTTTTTTAAAACTAAATGAAAAGCGCCAGAGTCGTTTAATTCTGCCACACCTTGAAATAAAACACGTTGAACGGTTCTTAACGAGAAATGTATTAGTTAAACTCAACCGTGACGACGGCTATAAATCATCCGAAACGAAAGGCCGTAGTTAAATTGTTTTTAAATAAATAAACGAATTTATGTGTTTTTAAACCGTCAATTAACCGTTATGTGTTCGCGTAAACTACAGACAATCCTACCAATATCATAAACGTGAAAGTTTGTATGTTTGTTTCTCTTTCACGCAAAAACTACTGAATGGATTTCAATTAAACTTTCCAATAATATAGCTTATACATCAGAATAACACATAGGCTACAATTTATAAAGATATTGTGTGAGCTGTCCAAAATATGACATTAAGTGTCAAGCAGATAGGAAAAAACCTACCTTTCTGCGAGCTATTCAGGCGTGCGCTGCCATAAACGTTAGTTACACATAATTATGTAATGTATGATATGATAGAGATCATTCTGCGTAGACGAAGTCGCGGGCACCAGCTAGTATACAATAAAACAGTCCCGATCATAATTTTAATTAAAATGGATGTTAGTACCTACTATACTTATATTTCTATTTAAAAATAAAATTATAATCTAGTTAAGTTTGCGTTTGTGTATGTGTGCGTTTACTTTGATCTCTAACACAAGTCATCCTTAAGAAGCTTACCACAGATATTTTAATGCACCGCTGGATTATAAGCTCCGTCAGTCAATGTCCATCTTTACAAATGACGTCTATACGGTACCATATTATTTATAATCTGTTTATACGCTGTGATTAAAAGCCTTTGCAACTTATAGATTATAGTTGATTCTATATTCTTTTGGACGTATAAAAGTTACAAAGAATTATTACTATCGTGAGGTAGTTTAGAAGATATAACTTTCGCAGCGTAACGTAATGCGTCGTAACGCGACCATGAAATCCTCCATCTATCCATGATGCTGCTGAGCTACTCTGGCTTTGAACCTTGGGAGATCCACAGATTGCTGAATAAAATTTACAGTATTTTCATCTCGGTTCGGGACCCATTTATATTCCAGATTTTATAGATCTCACATGTTACAAAAAATATATAAATGATTTTAGAAACATTTGATGTCTGGTGGGAATCGAACGCAACGAATAAAACTAATATATAATTATATATTTCGCGTTTTAAACCATTAAAGTGTTTCATCTCCCTGTAAACTCGCGTAAACAGTAAATAATAAGTTTTTATCAACTTGAGTTAATGTATTAATTCGATTCCTTGACATGTAATAAGGTATTTAGATGTCTAAAATTACTTATGGTTTTACAGCCTTCACTGCTTATGTTACTTTGGTTTTAACCTGTGTTTATAATAAAGCAAGGTCTAACCATCTTCGTGGTTCGGTTCTAAAACAATAATTGCGTCAAAGTGGTTTTGGGTTCAAATCGGGACAGGGGATAGATTGTATCGCTAGGTTAAAATGTGCTAGATGGTAAATGAAATTAATTTATACTAATATATTATAAAGCTGAAACGTTAGTATGTTTTAAAAATCGATTCGGACACGACTTGAACTGGCTTGAACGAAACGCTGAAAATTTGCCAAAATTTTTTTCAATTGTTCGTTTGAACGCGCTAATCTTAGGAACTATTGGTTCAAATTTAAAAATTTATTTTCTTCTATATAATTTAAAAATGTATTATCGTTTAACATTGATTAGCGTTAGGTGCGCTGACGATGCCGGTTCAAGTCCTGCCCGAGTCGAAAATTATTATCCAATTTATTTTCGGTTTTTTAAATTATAAAGCGCCTTCATGTGCTATACAAACATGTGAAACATATTGAAGTTTTCAAAAGTTAGTATGTTTGTTTGTTTGAACGCGCTAATCTCAGGCACTATTGGTTCGAATTTAAAAATGTATTTTGTGTTGTTAGATCATGTAATAAAGAAGGATCTATAGCCTTCATAATATATAGCCTATGCTAAGCTTAAAGCTTAAGCTACAAACTTTAAGTTTGCTTGCAATAACGACGGGACGCGATGGACGAACAGTCAACAGAAATGATAAGAAGTTTTCAAAAACAAATATTTATGCCCAAAACAAATATTGTACGCGGCCAAAGTCGCTATCACGGCTAGTTAAGAAAAATAGTAATAATTCAAACACACAGAAAACAGTAAAATAAATGCTTCCGATAATAATGACATCTCCCATTCGTCAAGGATCGAAGCGATTCCTTATTAAGTGCTATAAAAAGCAACGCCAACGACCCGACACCGTTATGTGAATCACACGCAAAAAATATTAAAACGAGCGTCGATGACTCTTGTATTGATTTGCCTAGACACTGGGAGACTTGGTTCTGTATAAACATGTTTTCCCATCTAAACATCTACAACACACTGAAGCATTTCATTTGATGGTAAGTGTAATACCCCAACCATATACCATCTAAACAATATCTGCTGTCGACCTATTTTTGACCTTGGATAGATTTTTGACAAACGTGGAAAAATGTTGGACCCCGTGGGGGTCGAACCCCCGTCTCATACCACCAACGAGCCCTTCCGACGTGGGGGGGCACAAGCCATTCACACCACCAATTGAAATAGCATATGTGCCTAGGGAGGTTCCCAAGATTCAACGTAGCAGTACTGTGCTTTGTGATATGACGCACTGGCTTACCAAAAGTCACAAGTTCGATTTCTCACACTCCCCGCCCTGGTAAAAAAGACAGGCGTGGGCGCATATAAGACATTCACACCACAATTACAATTAATAAGAGCCTACTTTGCTGGTTTTACCCGCAATTTCACCCACAAAGGAAAACCTAGAGTTTTTCATAGGAATTGTCATTGAAGAGGCATTCTTAATTTTATCAGCTTCGCCTATCGTATCTTATCTTCTTTTCTAATTTTATTGCCTGCAAGTATTTATTGGTATTGATTTACTCTTAATATTGTAAACTTTTTATGTATTATTAATTTTAGTTAAAATTAGTCTATGTGTCTCGATTACATTATTTGTTATATATTATTATATATTATGATAAGATTAAAAAAGGTTTTTTAATTGTATATTGGTTTTTGTGTCAAAAAAATGGGCATATTACTTATTTGAAATGAGTCAATAGTTTTGAATTGTATGTTATTTGTAGTTTGTACCTACGGCTATTAAGAAACCGCCCACACTAGCGTTTTTCGAATGCCGAGGTCGCGGCAGCAATGCACTGTGGCGACGCCACCGCCGATACGTTTTTTGCAAAAAAATCTGTCAAGTTCGATAATCTTCAGATTACTAACTTGATATTCTAGATTGTTTGAGATTAGTTCAGTAATATATCGACAAATGTTCGTTTTGATATACTTAAACAAACTGTCTGTGTGTAAATAAAACACTTTAATGATTATACGCGATATATATTTGTTTAACTTAATTATGTAAACTACGGCCCGATGTTTCGGACGCCTGGCAGCAGTCGTGGTTACGTGGTCTCCCCATGATCACGGCCGCACGTTCAAATACGTTTAACTATTACTATATAATATATGTCGCGTTTTAAACCGTTAAGGTGTTTTATTTAAAATATTTTTATGTTTACAAAAGGAAATAGTGGTTTCGAACTCAAGAACTTTAAAGGGCATCTCCCTAATATTACCGGTCACGTATATTTTCTCCTTTATCTAGTTTTCTCAAATCAGAAGTGTTTGTAGGCAGGCGTCGCGTCGCCGCCTAAACGCTGGTATGACGCTCAAAAAACGCTAATGTGGTTTCTTGTTTATGAAGTAATTCAGTAGATTCACCATAAAACCGCAATCGTAACGACTTATGCTATCAAAACGTGGTAATAAAAATTACACGCTCTGCTTTCCAAAACATACAGACCTACTGACATGCAAATAAACAACTCTATACTAATGTATAAAGCAGAATAGTTTGTTTGTCAGAACGCGCTAATCTCAAGAATAGCATATAAAACATCGCGATGTGACGAATTAGAGGGAAGAAAATTATTAAAAATAAATACTTGTTTAAGCAATCAAGGAGTCTTATTTTCTAGACAATATTTAAATGCCATGTAATATCTATCTGCCAGATAAAGGGGAAAATATCACTTTTTAAATTTTAACGTTTTTCTTCAGTTAGCCTTTCACCAAACGCTTTAATATTTAATTTCATTCCATCCCATATCAAAGAATATATCAGTGACTTTTAAATTTTCCGTCAAAATCTTCATATCTGCTGGAACTTTGCCACAGCGGACATAAAACGGACATAAGGAATAAGTATTTCTCAAAAAGTGGTGAACAAGTTTGGGATTTTTTTATCAAGTGCACATGTAAAGACATCTCTACTGAATAGGATCATATGAATAAGAAGAATTTTATTCTATTTGGGACTAACTAGCTATTATAAATTTTCCTGTTAGTTCCAAATAAATTGCTACAAATTTAAGAAAATATTTTGCTAACATATTAGAGAAGTGCCTTTGAAGAGGACGGATCTGATGATGATCAAAGAAAAGAACCATTGGGAAATATCAAAGAAACTCCCCCTACTGAATTAGAAACATCTACTCCCTCAACACTTACCCTTAGCGACAGCCATGTGAACAAAACTTAAGCACAGAATAAGTTTGTAGATCGCCATTTTGTTTATTTACCTGTCAACAAATTAAAACATATCAATTAACAAGACTAGCTCTTGGTTCTTAAATGTAAAAGAAAGTCTTAATTTTATAATGAATTAACTACGTTTAGACAAACATGGCTTAGTGGTTTATCGTGATGCGGACTGCGGTTAGGGCCTGGGTTCGAATTCCAAGGTCACTCAATCCGACAGAGAGCCTGATTAACTAACTGTCAGTTCCAGAAGAAACTTGTTTTTCCCATGGGTGAGAACGGGATTCTATTAATATAATTATAAAATATTTTGAGAAATGTATTATTTATCTTGTTTACTAATTTAACTACGCCAAGGCATTTCGGATGACAGCCATCATTGACTGTTCAAAGCGTCCCAAACGTCAAGCAGCTGTTAAACTGCATCATTTAGCGTTTTAAACAGTTGAAAGTGTTTTGTTTCAATCATGTATTTTTGTCGCCGATATGACAGCAAATTAAGAACTAGGTCCATTCCAATACTAAGTTAAAATAAAATACATCCCAATAAAAGCAATTTAAAATATTTATCTATGAACGCTTAATTAATTTGATGAATGCCCCATGTTGGTCGGGAATCGAACCGACACGCTCCGCGAGGCACAACTCGGGCGAACATACATTGTCTTTTTATAAACGTAACTTGATCACGTTTAAAAAACGTAAACGCAACCGCGAGGTTTACAGCTAGCTACTGTGCCTTTATAGTGCCCTGGTAATTAAAATAGTCTGTTGAGTTCGGACAGACTTATAACTGCGTCCGTTAAATGTATAACTATTTTGGAAAAACAGGGGGGACAAAGAAAAAAAAGAGGGGGACAGACAAGCATGAGATTAACTTTATGGGAATTCCCCGGCCATATATTCCCAATAACATCTCAAGCTGATGCGCTGTCGTCCTATTTTGGATATTCGGATATTCGGATCCACAGACTAAGACTCGTTGATACATTGCTATTGACTAAGTAAACCACAGTACACGTATTTCATACAACATCTAACAAGGTTTGCTGACGACTTATTTTTACTTTGGATATTCGGAAATCCATACTGAAACCGATTAAACCTCACGGTAACATTTATATTTTAATTATGTTCACAATCGATCAGATTTCTGTGTCCTGCTCGACCGAAACGGTTTTATTTTCCCTGGTATTGAAACCCCAATCTCTCACTTCATTTTTTTCGTTGTTTGTCCATCGTAACAAATAACTTCTTTTCAATTGTGTTTTTTATAATTATGTTAGTCTCTAAGCACATTTAAATAAGTAAGGATTTCTTATAAATGTTTGTAAATTAAAAAAGGTAATTAAAATTCAATTCTTATCTATAATATCTAAGATACATCTGTTTTTAATTGATAAGTAAAAGGGGTTTTTACATAATTTGTCGATTTCGCGTTCAAAATCATGTTTCTCTTAACTCATTAGTGAAAATTATATGCATAGTATGTTAATAAAATGTATGGAATCAAATTGCTCTAGATATAACTTTTAGATTGGCGTTAAGCAGTGTATAGTTATTCCCACGGATATTCGCTTCCTTAATATAAATAACTAGTTGTCAAATTATTATCACTTTTATTAATTTGTAATATATATATATTATTATGTTGATAGAACTAAAGAAATAATTGATAATGCATTTCGACTTGATTACCTGATTACCATAAAAATGGTCCTTACGAGTTAATCTTAAACGATAGACATGCACTGTCACGGACATTTCTAGGTCTTTTAAAGAGGAATCATTCTTTCATACATTTTTTTTAGTTTCTCTAACCTTTTCGCAGCACACGCAAAGGAAACCCTCAATGATGATGATTGTAATTTTCCTCGTTTACCCAATTTTCCACTATTTGTTAGTTCTTTTGATTACAGCGTGTTCTATAGCCTAAAGCTTACTCTATAAATGGACTAGCCAATACAAAAATAATCATTTCGAACCAGTAGTTTGCAGATATTTTGCACTTTACAATGTAAGTATAGACGAAAATAATTTTCTTCTTATTTTAAATATTAAAGTTTCAGATCTGGCTATTTATTGCTAAAGCTGTGGTATTTATTTATTATTATAAACAATTAAAACGGAAATAGCCACTTACAATAATTGGATAGAAGTACACAATAGAATTACACCTAAAAATAGGTTATGTATCAATTACATTAAGCAAAATTACAAAATCAGATATTTCTTTCAGTGTTGAACATTGGATCTGCGAAAAGGTCACATTTGGGTCTTAACTTGACGAGAGCGTTGAGTGAGGTTAAAATTCGTGGTAACGGCGATAACGCGCGAGGAGAGGTGCGACCTCTCGGGACGTCAAAGAGATCGTGTCTTCGAGCGCGGCCATAGTTGTTCGGTACAAACAGTCGACAGAAAATTATCACACTATAAATTAGTAGGTCCAGGATTCGTTCCCTTGGTCGAGAAAACTGCTACTTCATTCGTGTCTTTGGAATATGTGGATGTTGTCAGAGCGAGTCTCGTTCGTGCAATGTTATTTATATTTTTTAGCAAAAAACTTATTACAATATTTTTTAGTGCTTTTTTATCGCCCAATTGATTTTGCATTTTTATTTAAATATACTTAATTTCAGTCAACATAGGTAATTAGCATTGATTTCTCATCGTTGTAAATTGTCAACCTTTTAGGCTTTCGATGATCGAAGCAAATTTGTTATCTCGAGGTTCCAACCCAAGACGAACTTAGCGCGAGTACACTGAATGACGAAAGTAATCTACTTTCAGCTTATAAGCTACTAAAAGCATCGGTAAGTAGCTTATAATCAATGAAAAAAAAATCATAAGCCATTTACCTAGCTTTAGCAACCCTAATAATTGTATCTGTGATATAAGCCTCCTTTTAATTAAGCCTTAAATGGTAGTGTTTCACGTACTGGGAGACTTTATTGCGCTCCTAAACGAACGTACTCACACACGAAAATAGGGCTGGAACAAATGTGTTTTATAATATACAACTATAACATTTTTTTTCTTCTATATGAACTGGCTATTATGATAAAGAACAGAGAAGCTTGGGGCTAACTTGAAAATACGTTACATGGCCACTCAGCCATGTTACATCTAAATTTAAACATCTATATATTTTTAAAAGAATAATAAAAAAGGGCGAGTTGTTTTTTTTTTTTTTTTTTTTTATTTTATAAGCATACATCTTATGATAACAGCAGGCGAGTTGTTTCTTTCTTATGATAAATAATCAAGGTTCAAAATAACTATTTTTTTTCATCAATGTTATAAAATTATGAAGTTGGTAAATTAGTGTAGTGTAAGTAGTGAGCTATGTCTCTAAGTTTAGTTTATATATCTAATAAAAAAGTATATTTTTTATTTTAAGAAACTAATGAATAAGATTTTTGATCGGCACTAATGGTCAAAATTATTAAATTTTTATTGAAAAAGCTAGACGTTAAAATCGGATTGAAAACGTAAAAAATAAACAATAGATTTCTTGAAGCTTTTCCTTGACGTTCGTTTTAGCGCATAACGTCATTTGAACTGTCAAACGTAACATTGACATATATCTGTCACAGAAAAAGGTTCTATTTACCAAAACTACAAGGTAACAACCTTGTTCCAAAAAGTTTTCACTGTTTAAGAATACAGATACAAAATACTCACAGAAACCATAAACTATATCCTTGTTGACAGCTGATCAAATATGGCAGCACTTTTTGAATATCGAACGGCGCGCACACTCGCCGCGCGCGCAATCCACGGCTGGACTGACTTAACGCGTTGTGTGCGTGATTGGTAAGGGTTTCATCACACTGGTATTGACAATCAAGTTTTTGATTGGGAAAAAAGGAAAATTTAATATAAAAGTGTTATAATAAAATGATTTAAAGTAATGTTTCTTATTTGTGTTTTTATCGTATTCTTGGTAACATTAATGATTATTAATATAGACGTTAAGGTAAGCATACGACGAGCATACATTATAACGAATTACAATAATCTAAAATTAACAGCACATGCAAAACACGTGTCATATGCATGTAAATAAATAAATAATTGTGAACGGTTTAAAACACGAAATATATTACTTAATTTTTATTTAACAACGTCTTTTTGACGTATATGTTTTCCGTTTTAAACTATTAAAAGTGTAAGGAAGAGCCTTACCTCGAGGAATTTGATGTCGAAACGTCCAAAGCGCTAATCTCAAGAAATAGTTCCTAAAGATTATTTTTTGTTTTGGAAGAGCGTATACTGAGGAAGGCTATAAAACATCTCGCCGCAATTAATAGGAGCTAAGAAACAGCGGGAAATGTGGAAAAAACGGGGAAAGTTACTCACTTACTAACACGACTTGATGCGGACGACGTCCTGTCTAACACCTCAAAGTAATAGAGTTGAACAGCAGGTTTGCAAAACAAATTTAGGTGCCTAAAATAACAATCGCTGACTAAGCTAGTTAATTTTATGTGTACACAAAATGAACATACAATATCCGAATAATTATTTAATTTCAAAAATATATTCGTAAGGGAATTACTATCATCCTGAATTACGTCTCTTTCGACGATACTAACAAGCTATATATAATTTTTAACATTAGCGATTAAAACCTAACATATATAAAACGCCCCTTTATGCATACAGCCTTATTCATCACAAGCTCATTGCGAGAAAACCTGTGAAGGCTGCATTGACTGGCTACAGAAACAAAACGTCATAAATACCAACCTCGTATCCATTATAATCGCCACTATTCACTTGTAATACGGTATATTTCGCTTTAATGAATCTCGAGTTACTCAACGTAGCCTGTGTCGAGACAATTTTTTAACTTTTCAACCAAAACGTCTATATTTAGCTGCTGATATACCGATAGTGGAGGTCACAGGTTCGATGCGGGGGCGGTGTTGTTTTAAGCTGTTGATTATATTATATCCCATATGTATTTGTCACAAATATATGTAAGGGAAGAATAAATATTGTAATTCTATTTGTCATCCCTTAGATGTTAAACGCATTGTCTAGTTAATTGTTTTGGGTTTGAATTTCGAACAATAGTTCCCGCTTGGCTTAAAAAATATATTTTTTTTGTAACAATAAGATAACGAAATTTCCACTAGCCATATAATAATGAATGTCTTTCTAATTATATTTCATAATTTTGTAAATTAAAAATCGTTTTTAGCAATAACTTACACAAAGCGATCGTAGACAAAAATAATGTGAAAGAAATGTTTTCAAACGTCACTTTACTATTTAAAATACCTTATGAATTTTTGTAATACATAATACTGTGATAAAAGTTTATACGTACATACGTATGTATTTTATCATTTAATAACTTTAATATTTTTTTACATGTTGTTGCACATTAAGACACTATATAATTTAAATTAAATATGTATTTTTATGTCTTAGAACCTAAAGGACTTATGTATCTAATAAACCTTATATTGTATTTAGTTTATGTGTGTAGTACACTTTGCGTTGTAAACTGGTAAACCTGTATAAAATTCGTTTGAATGAAAGAAAAAAAACAACGTCTCAAAATTGCCGAATAGTCAATAAAAAGTGAAAGCTCCCCCTCGTGGGGCGTGGGGCGAACACTTTTCTGTGTCCGTGTCACTGATCCGATGTTTATAAGGGGCAAGTAGTTGATCAGACCTGTGCCCTGCCCGACCAAATCAATTTTATGTTTCCCTGGGAGTCGAACCCACGACCTCTAGCGCTTAACCCAATGCTAGGCAATATATTTAACCATTTGGCTACAGAGGCGGTCGTCGAATAGTCTATGCCAATGCTTTTTTTATTAAGAATTGTCTATGGTCACACATTTGCCATAGACGATTAGACGTCTATCGTCATAAAGGTTTTGCAAGTTTGTATAAACGGGGCTAGGGCAAATGCGGCGTAAATATTAATATGTGTGTATTATTATTTGTGTCACAACCGAACACGTAGTTAGGCGTTTTAGTATATCATAAATTTATGCTGACCATACCTTGTTGCTAGGTAGTATACATCGTTACTGCGTTTTGAATTGTATGTTTTGTTTCTCATGTCCCAATGCCGGGCTGGTCTTCTTTCGCGTAAGATCGTTTTGAGCATTAACCCACCTCGTTACTTCAGAGGGAGTTAGTGGGTCTTTAGCACTAGAGAGTGTTTAAGGCATAGAGAGATCCACCATGTGGCTCCAGTTGGTTGGTTGGCTTTAACGACTACCGCCACTGACGTAGTGGTGATAAACAAAACCACATTCAGTATATGTACTGACTGTGGTTCTGTTCTTCCAAACGCCGGGCAAACCTATATTGTTTTTTAATTCTTGGAAAACCAATTATTTACTGAAGCAACATGCTCGAGGATTCAAACAAGGGACTTTGTTATCTGGTTCCGTGCACTAACCATTAGACTAACCAGGCAGTCATTGTGTGTGACGTTAGCGTAATTTTTCATGAATCTCCAACTTATCCATTGTGATGAGATCAAATACTCATGATGATCAAATACTCATCACAGAGTGATCTGAAGAACTTCTAACAGCTAAATTGTGTTAAGTGTGTGAGGTCCTGGCTTTGAATAGAGGCGAAGTAAAGCTTATATATTAACATGCTTATAAATCGATCATTCACACTAAACCGTGGGAAAATAAATGTTAAATAAAAGTATATTGCTTAAGGAGAGTTACATTTTTGTAGTACATTAAGTTTAATAAAAACATAATAACCGAACGTGACAGCCCTAATAAACAGTATGGGAACAATACGCTATAATATCCATACAATATACTGATTCGATATTCTATCGTTGACGTATCACTGTGATAACGTCCGGGGAGTATGCATAGGGTTGTCACAAATGTGCTTTATTTATTTTAGGTTATATTATGTTTTTATGTTAATTATTGTTTTATTAAATAATGATCATGAAATTGAAATTGAAAGTCATTGAAACACAAAGAACGCCGCGTCCGCATTATAGCAAATGGATAGCAGCCTAGCTCAACGATAAATGTGTATATTAAATACTGTCTATAGTTTACGCGAGTAGTACACATTTAAATAAAACACATCCACGAGGAGGAGGAGGAGAACGGCCTCAAATTATCAAACACCTGGGATCCCATATTAAAATCTCTGGATCCCAATAAAGGGCATACCGGCAAACGTGAAGACACCGTTAGTCAATTCTGTAAGGACCCGGCCAGTTTCGCCAAATACCAACTTCGACGGAACAGATGGCGCTAGCGTAGCAATTTTTACTTTGACGTCAGAGACATCCTCCATATTTAGTCTCCCCGTGACCACGGCTGCTGCAAAGCATCCGAAACGTCGGGCCGAAGTTAAAAAATTTTAACTGATACTGATAATCGCGTTTTAAACCGTTAAAGTGTTTTATTTAAATGTGTATATTGCTTCAATTTATATTTATATAGCGCTTACTGTGTAAAAAGTACTTTCTTACATATATGAGGCCGCTAGAGGGAGAGTGAACCAAAAGACATGATTTTCAATAAGCAGGAAAATAAAAATGGTCAATTACCTTAGGCAAAAATTATTTTGTACTACTATTTGTGTAAAAATTATGTAAACAAGTCTCGGTCACCGTGCTCTTGTAGGTGTACATTTTTAGACTATAAAAATATGAATAGGTTGTATCTTTTTTGAGAAAAAAATGTCTTTAACCCTAAACCCTAAAAAAAGTCAAGTAAAAAAAATCAGTTAGGGTTATCTGGCTCTAGCAACCCTTATATTATCCCAATGTTACCTTAGGTTACGGTTAATTTAGTAGAAATTTAGATAAACGAGATTTATAATATATTGTATGTTTCCTCAAAATAGCCTCGAAAGCCTATATTTAACGATTGCAGATTTTAAATAAAAAAAACTCGTTTGCACCAGCCCTAAAACACTCTATCGGTCAAAGATACAGGGATTTATTTATTAGTGAGTTCCGTAAGACATTCCGATACCGATACAACATAGGGATTTTGTTGTATTATGTAATAATACGCAGAGTGTACAGTTATGAATATAAATGTGTTTGAATTTTACCTTCATTTGGTCGAGAGTGATATAAGTTAATCATAAGTGTCTCTTTAGTTTAAACTTAAGTTAATTTTAAGTTGTTTTTTATTTAAATCATCGTTTTCATAATTTATTTTTAATTATAGATTAAATCGTTCCTGAAAACTATTTGTTTAATCTCTCTTAGCTATTTTAATTGTTAAATGATAAAGTGTTTTTTGGTGTCTTTGATCAGTTATTCCTACGTAGTTAGTAGTATATTGTGTCTATTTCTTTTGAAGTTCTTTCTCGAAGGCTCTGTTTTTGTTAAGGTACATGAAACATAGTCACTTAAACCTTCAAGGTCCTTACTTGAATAAAATAGTGATTTGAGTACCTTCGTTCGTCATTAATAATAAATGTCAAATTCAAAACTGTGTAAAGTATCACTTACCACCGATTGGTTGCCTTGAATGCGCTCTTTTATAAATAAATAAACAGCCTAAATAATTAAAATTCTACCCAAAGTCACTATTCCACGCGGACGATGACGCTGGCACGTCTAGTTAATATATAAAGCTGAGGAGTTTGTTTGAACGCGCTATTCTCAGGAACTACTACTGGAGAGTATTAAAAAAAATTGTGTTGGTTAGAGCATTTATCGAGAAAGGCTATAGGATATGACATCACGCTGTGATTAATGGGAGCGACGAAACTGCGGGAAATATAGAAAAAAACGGGAAAAATTATTCTCACAAGTCTTTTTGGTTATTACTCTTTAAAATATAAAAATATCCTTCAGACGTTATATGTCTATCTAATATCTATATAAGATAACTTGCAATGACGACGGGACGCCACCGACGTCATGGGCAATAGCTCAAATCTGTAAAGATGAAGACGCGGACGACGTCACTGACACAGCTACTTTATAAATATAATTAAAATTCCCTTGATGTCCAAACTCCGTCACTTGGTAACTTTCCTTACACCTGAATTAACGACATCCTATAATTTACCGCCAGGCCGCCGCAGACATTTTTCGAGACAGGCCAAAATTAATGTAATTACTTCTGCAGAATCAATCTTCAATATGGTTGCAGACCGGTAATATGTCAATGAACTCCTTGGATCCAGATTTTCGAATCTACCTTATAATTACTTACACAAACTTGCAGTGCCGTTAATACGTAGGTGGGTGTTATATTTTTCGGATAACATCGTTGAGCATCCAAATTTGTTTTTGCAACACATTCTTCCATCTAAATTGCGACCTCGGTCATGTCCCATCGTTCTTGCAAGTAAAAAAAATCCAAACTAGAAGTTAAATAATCATTCTTTCATACAATATATTTGTGTATCTGGAACCGTTCTCGCAAAGTACGCAACGGAAAACCAAAAAGCTTTCACGATGCTTCTTCGCTCCTGTTGCTGCAGCGTGTTGTTTTATAGACTATACTTTCCTCAATATCCTCTAACCAACAACAAAAACATTACAATTCCCACCTGTACTTCCTGAGGTTAGCGCGTTCAAACAAACAAAGTCTTCAGTTTTATATATTTGTAAAGTGTTCAACGGGCTGTTTTTTATAGCAGCAATGTATGGCTATTAAATAGTAAATTAACTAGTCCTAAGTTCGATACCCGCCGGGTACAAAATATTTGTAATCAATATATATTTTTTTCAGAAACATATTGGACCACGTCTGGATGTTATATGCGTGGTAGAAAAATCAAAATTACGTCCGGGTCACGAACCACCGTCCACTGAAGAAAAAGTACTGACGTTTCCGTTTATTTTTTATTATATTTATAAGTAGGGGACTAGGGATAATAGAGATAGAGAAGTATAGACAAGCTATTTTGGATACTTGGAACTCCACAGACTAAAGCCGCAACGCGATTAAACTTGACGACTTGTCTATCTGTGGACGGTGGTTCGTGAAATACGAATTACGAAATTTCTAGACAAAGTCCAAAATGTGTCAGAAAGGTTAAAAATTTATTAGAAACTTGTTGGGGAATCGGGGGGGAAAGAAAACCCCCCCGGTGATTATTATATACATTGTTTTAATTACAACAACGACCCTGTGAAACTATTTACTAAAACACGTTTGCCTGCGAAAACAATAACTTATTGACTGTGGAAAGACTAATTGTTAAAATATTTAGTTAGGCGTCTTGTTTCTTTGCATTTAATTTTAAACCGACTACTGTAGTAAAATGGTTCGTGGTGGAATCATTTTACCATATGAAAATGATTAAAGATATAATCATATCTGTAGTTTTTTAACGACCCTAAGTCTTGGTTGATTTGCAGACTTTAATAATTTTCTTACTTAGTTTAATTTAACACTAATAAAACACCAACATATAGTTTATAACCATTACAAGCTACCGAAAACCAGTGAATCATTTGTCATTACAAACCCTTAAATGCCATAAACCCTTTAATGGTTATTAATGACACTGCTCTTAGTGACAGATACGTGCCTGCCACCGTAAAAATGTTAAAAGCGACTACAAAAAACCTAGCGATTTCAATTCTAAATAAAATACGGTTCAAATAAAACACTTTAACGGTTTAAAACGCTATATATTAGTTAAACTTATTTGGAAATGATTTTTAACTTCGGCCCGACGTTTAAAAATCATTTCCATATAAGTTTAACTAATATATCGCGTTTTAAACCGTTAAAGTGTTTTATTTAAATGTGTACTACTCGCGTAAACTATAGACAGTATTTAAAATACGGTTTTAAACGCGATATATATTAGTCACCCTCCATCTTTAGTCTCCCCGTGACCACGGCTGCTTAGCATCCGAAACGTCGAGCCGTAGTTAAAATACCCGTTAAAGTGTTCTATTTAATAATATTTGTGTACCACTCGCGTAAACTACAGACTGTATTCACGAAATAAGGCTTCCAATATTATAACAAATTTATTGAGAATGCAATTTGGTTATAATTAAATGATGCTAATCACTCACTACGCGGATGCAAGCGGATCTCTTATTTCGGAACGCAGTGAAGTCGTAGCTACGACTAACGGGTCCCCCGTTTCAAATCATTTAGTCTTCACCAGCCACCGTTGACAGTTGTCTTGTCAACGTCCCAATGTTGCCAAACGCACACCCCGAATACACTAAAGACAATCTTGGCTTAACATTCTGTTATTCAGTCTCCGGCACATATTGCCTTTTAAAGTGTTTTACTTAAACAAGAATGCCAAGTTAGAAAAATTACCCAATAGATAGTTCACAATAAAGAAACTCATATAGCGACACTGAAGGGACTGTGCATTTTTTGGCGTTATAGGGGGTTGTCGCTAAAAGGGGAGAAAAAAAAAAACCCCCACCCCCCCCCCCTTTTTTTTGCGGGGGGGGGGTTTTTTTTTTTTTTTGGGTTCCTTCCCCCCCCCCCCTTACTATACATACAATCTTACGGCGACATACACAAGAATGTTAATAAAGATAAAACGCTCACAACTTCGCTTTCAGGTAAGCTACGTCGAACTTAGTAAAAATGTCACCTTGGAGGTTTATTTTAGATACTTATTATAAACAGACTGAAATAAACCTTAACGCGTAGCGATAGAGTTGCTTTTCAAGTGGCGTACCTTGATTAGGTTTGTTTAGATATCACAGGTCAAGTACGATTGTGACGTAAACGGTAGCAGGATGTGTAGTGTTGTGCGTTCGGTTTTAGCGATTGTCGATAACAGAAATTCAACTTTATCTAAGAGTATTGACGTTTACAGTTTGGAGCTTTGAGATAATTATCTTTAGTTCTCTTTTAAAGGAATTGATAAACTAGAAAGTGGTCGTTTAATGGTAATAGTATTTTATATCTATAGTACTCTTAGTTTGTAATACCTACTACTTTTTAATATAATATAAGATAATTTGGACATGTTAAGTTAAGACCCAACGGTGTTCCTTTGCAGATGAGTGGTCATCAACACAGAAAGAATTGTCTGCCTTTGAAATGACGTCCTAATGCAATTTCTATATAATCTATTTTAAAATGTAATTCAATTAATGTAACTGGCTATTGCCGTTTTAATTGTTTATAATAAATATAAAAAGAATCTAATTGCAATATAAATTAGAAAAAATCATAACCTATACTTAAGTATATTTTATGTATCTTCGGAAACAATGATTATGATAACTGACATAGAATATTGTAATGACACTTCCAAGTTGAATTCATGAATCCATCACTCGTTTAACTTGTACCTAATTACATTAGTGTGTTGGGAAAATTTTTCTCTTTGAAATTAAAATTATCGATAAAACAGTGACATCACTATCGCATCGAGAGCGCATCTGCAATGTACAACTTGCAATGGGTCGATTGAGCTCCTCCCGGGTTACACCTTTTGTATAGGTCACAGGTCAAACTAGGATATTGGAATTATCTAGAAATAGCGAAAACGCCTTTAGCATAATAGAAAATTCTCCTAACGGACTCGTTGACCTAAATCAATGCTTATAATAATCTAATAAGGGACTCCATGCTTGTCTGTTTATAAAAATAACGCTGTGTAAAGTAAAGTATGATAAAAGCCTGGTAAGACTATAATAATTTATTGCCTAATATAATTGCCTAGCATACAAACCTAAGACTTTTCCTGCTCAGAGCAAAATAAAACACTTTAATCAATAATCCTTACTAATATTATAAATGCGAAGGTACTCTGTCTGTGTGTTACTCTTTCACGCCAAAACTACTGAACGGATTTGAATGAAATTTACACAGATGGTTTAGACCCTGAGGAAGAATATAGATTGAATATTCTTTATGCGAAAAGGGGGTTGTAAGCCTCTGTAGCCAAATGGTTACACGTATTGCCAAGCATTGCGTTAAGCGCGAGAGATCCTGGGCTCGAAACCCAGGGAAACATCAAAATTGTTTCGGTCGGGCAGGGCACTGAAGTCTGATCGACTACTTGCCCGTTGAAAGAACGGATCAGTGAAACGGATACAGAAATGTGTTCGCCCCCGAGGGGGAAATGGGCTTTCACTTCTGAGTTAGTTCTGTAAGGACCCAGCAAGATTCTCATACCAACTAAAACGAAACAGTCTGATATAAAGCATCCGAGATTAAATTTGAATTAAGTTAACTAACCCTTCGCGGTTAAAACCGTTGAAAGTACGTACCAGTCTCAGAAGGTACGACCATGTTTCAGAGTTCCGCTCAAAACTTAAATGGCTTCCCATAAGACTTCGTCGCAATACTCACATCCTTCGTCTTCTTTTCACTATCCTTTCCACTCCTTCCTACCTAAAGCAGAGATTTATATTTATGGGTTTCCCCCCATGAACTGGACCTTCGCTCTACTAACCACCGCCTTCGTCAAAGTTTTATGACTCTTCTTTTTCGGTACAGGCTGTCCGCCTATGGAATGAGCTACCACTTACAGTCAGACTCTCACAGAGTCACACTATATTTAAGGTCAGGGTCAAGCAATACGTTTTGGTAATGCTCTTTACCCTTGGCCTCACTGGCTTTAGAATTAATCACATTTTGGATCTTCATATGCTTCTCTAGGTGTTAAGTGTGTTATTTTATCTATAAAGTATGTTTAGCTTAAGTAATTTAGTATTAATTTCCAGTTTAAATTATCTTTTTATTGTATAATTTAATTTTTGTAAAGCTGAAGAGTTTGTTTGTTTACCGCGTTAATCTCAGGAATTACTGATGGAGAGAGGGTTTTTGGATAAAACATCAGCGAAGAAATAATAAAATAACACACACTTTAACGGTTTTAAAATGCAATCGGGCAGAAGTTTTAAATCGTTTTTAAATAAGTTAAACTAATATATCGCGTTTTAAACCGTTAAAGTGTTTCATTTATTAGGTTAAAACTATTCATACTTGAGGGCTGCCGTTGCCTACGCTGAGAAAACGGCTCAAGAAACAAAAAAATATATACGAAAGAATGATAATATTTCATTAGATTACCTAAAAAAAGGCCGCGACAGTATAGTATGTGGTTATCTTTTAAGATCAGCTCGCTAGAACCGTTTTTATGGTAACCAAATTTACGAGATTAATGCGTTACCAATACCAAATCTTGCTAACAAATTAAAACAAAATTACATTTGCCGGATCAGCTCGTGAAATAATAATAATTCAGTTAAATTTATCCTTTATTCGAAGAATGTACAATATTGTGAATAACACTATTAAATCTGTATTTTGTAAGAGAAAAAATGTTGCACGGCCAAAATTGTTAAGACATCTCAAATCCAGTTTTAAAAGTTTCCAAGATATACGTGAATTAAGATCGCTTAGAAATTTCGGGCATAAGATGATAACTGTTCAAATTCCATGTGGGGGTGTGGTTCCTATAGGATGGGTGGTGGTGGGGGGACAAAGCCGTGGCCACGATTCGTGTTGAGGGCGCTGCTCGACTGAAAGAAAAGATAATATGAATAAGTTTTCAAAATATTTTCGCTATATATAGCTAACAATATAAGAATTATCTATAGTTAACGCGAGTAGTACACATTTAAATAAAACACTTTAACGGTTTAAAACGCGATATATTAATTAAACTTATTTGAAAATGATTTTTAACTTCGGCCCGACGTTTCGGATGCTTTGCAGCAGCCGTGGTCACAGGGAGTCTCCCCGTGACCACGGCTGCTGCTGCAAGGCATAAGAAGACAGATAAGCACTGGATTCATTTGATGGCATTTGAAATACCCCAGGCATAACAATGACACAAGATGCGGTGTCGACTTATTTCGCATTTGCCCATCCGGAAATACGAAGACTGAAGCCGAAACGCGAATCAAGTTCACGGCTTTTTATATGTAGATTTCTATTAGAAACATGAGACTTTTGAAAACTTTTGCATTTTCACATGATGGCATTGTATATATTAAAAATCGATTTTTAATTTATAAGTTGACTTTTTAAAATAAAAAATTAATGGTATATTTATTGTTAATACTTACATCGAACAGAAGAACAAGGGCGAAAGCCACTAGGAGGCACAGAGTAACAGCTTTCATTTTGAAGAACTTGGTGACTGTTCTGAGAGAATCACGAGAACGCTATGATCCAAAATTTTGTCTATAATAATAATAATAATAATAAATATCTTTATTTAGCATTCATTTTGTACAATTATTAGACGTAATAAAAATAAATATAATTACAATAAAAAATAATAATAATAAAAGTAAAACAATAATACTACGACAAGATTAAATTAAATTTTGTTTAAAATGATGCCAAAAGGGTCTTACGTCAGCATAAGTTGTAGCACGGTTATTATGCTACAACACTGATTTTCAGCAAAACCCTACCGTTTGTCTGTTAGACAGCGCACATACAACCATTCGATACTATATAACAGTGACTTTAGTGGTAAACATTAGGAAGCAATAAATGATAAAAATAGAAATTAGAAATTATTGGCGTAAATAGGAGGGAGAAATTCTTGCGCCCAGCGGCAAAGTGTTCTGATAGTTTAATAAAAATGCTTTGTAGAATTTTTTGAAGCCAAATAAACTATTATAATTATGGGCTGGCGGTGGAATATTATTCCAGCATTTTGTCGCTGAGTAACTGAACGACCCTCTAAAGGCGGCCGAATTATATTTAGGAATTCTCAACCCTCCTGAATTGAGGAGCCTTGTTTGGAAGACACCACGACACCACTCTAATTTTTTAAAAAGATAATTAGGTTTAGCATTTTTTATCACTCCAAATAGTAAAGTAGCTAAGTGCAATTCTCTTCGCAACGTCATTTTGAGGATCCTGTTTTTGTAAATATAGGGTGTAACATGAGTGCGAGGGGCTATATTAAAACAATATCGAGCACACGCGTTCTGTACCCTCTGCACAACTCGTTCAGTCCGTGCTAAAAGACGCGGCCCGAAAACTACGTCGCCATAATTTAGTTTCGAAAGAATAAGTGCTTCGCACAGCTTTGTGCGAAGCTCCTCGTTTATATAGCGGCGTATCCGGTAAAGTACTTTTAGCCGATACAGACAGTTCCTTACCACATTTTCAATATGTGCTTCGAAGCGAAGTCCTGAGTCAAACACTATACCCAAATTCCGTGATTGGGAAACACATTCAATATCCTCTCCAAGGACGCTTACTTTAGGTGCACGTGTTTTAACATCAGCTACTTGTTTGTCAGTACCAAGAATCATAAATTTGGTTTTAGCCGGATTCAAATTGAGGGAGTTGCAAGAAGCCCATTGAGCTATATTTTGTAAATCTAAATTTAGTTTGCCAACCGCTATTTGAGTGTTCAAAGAATCAAAAGGTAAATATAATTGGATATCATCGGCATATATATGATATTTGGCAAATTTAATGGAACTGACAACGTCTGCGCTATACAAATTAAACAAAATTGGTCCTAAAACTGATCCTTGTGGAACTCCACTTAATAGCGTCCTCGGTCGAGACCGAATAGCCTCACCATTTACTGTATTCGTTAGTTCCACGATTTGTGTTCGTCCCCTTAGGTAGCTTTCAAACCATGCGACCGTTTCAGCTTCAAAGCCGTAGAAAGCCATTTTAGCAAGCATAAGGTCAAGATTAATTGTTTCAAAAGCCCTCGAAAAGTCAAGTAACACCAAAAGCGTAGCTTCACCTCTATCTTGAGCCTGTAATGCATCATCAACTACATCAATGAGCAATGTCGACGTACTATGAGACTTGCGAAAACCAGATTGATTACCGGGAAGGATGTGATTTTTTTCTAAATATTGATTAAGTTGTGCAGCAATTACTTTCTCAATAATCTTTGACATACATGGCAAAATGCTAATTGGACGAAGATCGCTTATCGCCTCAGGATTACCATGTTTTGCTAATGGCTTCACTATAGCGGTTTTCCACGTTATAGGGTACGTATGCGCTTCAATTGATCTATTAACTATAGCAGTAAGGACGTCCAGAGTATAAGGTAGAGTTAACAAGAGCATATCCAGGGAAACGCCATCATACCCTAAAGCTTTAGAGTGAAGGGACTTGATTATTTTCGCAATTGTCGATGATGAAACAGGAGAAAGTTTAAAGGAAGTACTGCATGCTCTATTTGACTTGAAATAATTTAAGGTAAAGTCATTTACTGCATTGTCACCAGGAATATTTGTGAAATGAGCGTTAATTAGATCTGGGTCATTAAACTGAGAAGGTAACTCATTCGGTCTTTTGAAATTAATGTTTAAATTTTGCTTAAGGTTTTTCCAAAGTTGTTTAGGATTATTGATTTGAAGATTTAATTTTGTGTTAAAATAGGCGTTTTTCTCATTGTAAATTGAAATGTTTGTAAATTTTTTTAGTTCCTTGTAATTTGCTTTATGTGCATCTAAACCAGTCGTTCTATACAAATCATGCGCGTCATTACGATGTTTAATCATTTTTTTAATTGGAAAAGTAATCCACGGTAGTGAAGAAGAAGACTTGGAAAATACTTTTTTTACCGGTGCATAGATGTCAAAGATCATTGTCAGGATATCGCAAAAAGTAATAACCAGATCGTCGACATTATCTTTGGAACATAGTAGCTTCCAATCTATTGCCTGGAGACATTCAGTAAATGTTTGCAAATTTATGGTATTAAGCGGTCTAAAAATTCGCCAACACGGTTTATTTAAAGTTTGTTTTTTTAATTTAAAATCACACTCTATAAGCGCGTGGTTGCTTAAGTCCGGTATAAAATTAACGCGTACTCTGCTCACACTGAGATCACTACACACGACATCTATTAAAGTTGCTGAAGTATTGCTGAAATGAGTAGGCTCTGTAATGAATTGCGTGAAATTCATATACTGTACGAAATTGTGAAATTTAGAAGTGTTACTATTCGACTGCAGTAAATTAATGTTAAAATCGCCCAATAAGATGGTATAATCATAATTTGCGAAGGAACTGAGTGTATCGGTTAATGCGTCAAAAAACGTATCTATATCGTGCCACGGTGGTCTGTACGCCGTACCAACTATAACATTACAACTACAACACTTTAAGGACAACCAAAATTGCTCGACCGTGGGGTGGGCTGGGAATGAGACTCTACGCGCAACGATTTCTTGCCGGATAAAGAATCCCACTCCACCACCGCGAGATCTGACCGTAGGCGAGCGAGGAACATGCAAAAATTTATAGCCAGCTAATTGTGGCACAAGAGCGTCGTCGTTCCCGCGGAGCCATGTTTCGTTAATGGCTAACAAGTCAAAACGAAGCCCCTCCACAGCGGAAATAAATTCCTCATGTTTATTTGCAAGTGAACAGGGATTTAGTAAACCAATTTTAAGTTGTTTTGAAATAGAGATAACTTAGTGAAAACTTATATGACAAGTTATATTTTATAGGCGAAAAATAAGTAGAAAATAAATGATGTTTGAAAACGCCCCTACGACCAATAGGTTTTATAATATAAAGTATTATAAAGTCACTTGCAAAGATTCTTGTAAGAATGGTTATATGTATACGTCGAACAGTGAAATAATTATTAAGTAATATGTTAAGTTGTATTATTAAACGTTTTATATGTTGAAAATGGGTAAAAATAAGAATACCATCGTTATTCTTAACTGCTATTTGATCAAAAAGACAAATAAAAGCAACCAGAAAGATAACAATACTAACAGGGAGGTTATTATTTGGCATCACTTTTTCTAGCCCACTAAAGATAATGACTATTGTAGTGTGAAATAGTACTAATTGTTTACTATGTTGTATACATAGTAAACAATTAGTACTATTTATATCATACTTAGTTGTGACTAGAATTAAATTTAAATTAACAAAATGGTTGGTAGTCTTAAAGGTATAATAGTGTAGTTTTAAACAACTTAACCCACATATTACAGCATCAATACTAAATACAGATACGCTATGTTGATATGATTCTATAGACACATATAATAACTTTACAGTATATAACATAATCTGGCTAATCACAACATGACTGTGACCCTTCGCAAACTTATTAGACAAATTATTATTATTACAACAGTAGTCTATTAAAAATAAAATATAAGATAAAAGCAGAATAGTCTTAGGACATAGACAACTTTTTTCTAGGGTTATAGACATACATCGAATGAAACTAACGGGAATAGCAATGTAAACAAGATGGGGGACTAATTTTCGGGACCACCAAAAACCACGGCCAAGTCTGCTTCAGTACGAATTCGTTTAACTTTTGTGTCCGATTTCTGACGAGCAAATATATTCCCATCTTTGGTCCATAGGTATTGCCAGCTTAGTCGTTTCTTTTCCTCGCGAGCCTTATAGAAGAGGTGCTTGTTGTGGCGCGTAAGACGTTCATTCAGATAGAATCGGCGCGGATCGCCCGGTAGATTTAATCCTGACGTGTCGGCATCTCGGCGTACACGTGCACTTTTTAATAAGTTGTCTCGTATTGAACGTCTTGTGAATCGTACGTATATCGATCGGCTACTTGGTTTCGGCCCACTTCCATTACTGCGATTACGACTATAGGCCTTTGCCCTCTGAACACTCACGATGTCGTCTTCATGAACCACAACGCTGAGCTTTGACGCAATCAGACTGACCAAATGCGACAAATTTTCACCTTCGTTGTCTGGAATTCCAGAGATTTCTATGTCCGTCAGTAACAATTCCTGATCTCGATCGTTTAATTCCGTTTTTAACTGCGATATAGATGATAATAAATCCTGGTTCGAG
The DNA here is from genome assembly GCA_963661955.1 of Leptosia nina. Taxonomy (NCBI): domain Eukaryota; kingdom Metazoa; phylum Arthropoda; class Insecta; order Lepidoptera; family Pieridae; genus Leptosia; species Leptosia nina. The sequence goes on from CAVLEF010000011.1 coordinate 1,440,915, forward strand.
TTACAGTCTTGGCTAGGTGAAAGTTCTGATTTATTTTCTAAAACAGAAATCCTGCTTTCGACATTATCGAGTCTATCTCCCAAATTGTGCACTGACTCAAATAGTTTATCTATTCGAGTGGAGAAGCACGCCATATCCTCCCTGATAGCACCCATTTGATTTGCCAGTTCTGTACGTAACAATTGCAATTCAGAAATTATAGTATCGGATAACGGAGAGTCCCTGGTCTTATTGCCCTTACACTCCAGGCAGGACCAATTTGGGGGTGTTCTTTCTCCTTTGGATAGCTTAGCACATCCCCTATCGAAAACTCCTGCGCATTTGGTACATTTAACGCCATCTGTTGCCGAAGTGAATTTTCCACAGTTCGAACACTTTACTGTCGACATAGTCAGTATTGAAAGAACAAAGTAGTTAATAAACAAGATCGCTAGATGTCGCTTTGCTCAATGATGTTTATTTATATGAGAATATTGCAAATTTATTCACAGTACGCTTTATATAAAAAATTGCACGAAGTCACTAATTATTTTTCTCAATAATATCCAGTCCGTTATTATGCACTTCTTCTAAACTGTCTATATATTTAATCGACGGTATCACTGTTTTCGCAAATTGTTCAATGCATACCCACAACTCATCACTGTTCTTAAGCACTTTTAAGTCACTATAACCACTGTATACTTTTATATTCAACTTCGAATTCGATATTTAGTTATAATTTAACTAATACACTGCAAAAATACCCAGTTCGAGTATAATCTACAATAGTAATTTACGACAACAAGGAAATATGAACGCGCTGTCCGACAGACGGCGAGTGAGTGATGTATATACACTATATATACTGAAACGGAGACTACGTAATAATATTTGAGAAATTTAGTTTTTGCACGCGAGCTATAAACTGTTAAATTTTATTCCTTTTTGCAAGAAATTGAAGGATTAATTTATATGCAGAGATTTGAAGTGCCGATATAACCATCAAAGAAATAGAAAATAAATATTTCCAGGTAATTGCATCCTATTTATTAATTCTATGGAATACATTATTTTTACTTCATTTAAATACAAGTTACGTCTTATAAATCTTTCTACACCATATATATTATATTATTATTGTACTCATTTATATAAATGTATACCGATAATTTGGAGAAATATGGCAACACTCAGTACACTAGTTCACTAAAGAAAAGTTATAAACAATGTACAATTTGTCTGAAACAAGTTGGATGTCGTCTCGCAATCTGGATAGTAAATACGACGGAGGCATATTGAAACTCCGTCGGGGTCACGGAACACTGTCAACAGATGAAAAAGCTTTGAAGTATTTCCAAATATCCAAACCAAAAATAAGTCGACGGCACATCTTGTTGAGATGCCGTATGGCTGGGCTGTTTTAACCACTAGCTTGTCGGCCCCCCTCTATCATAAAAAACACTTTTGTAATTGTAATTTAAGTCATCATTACAAAATGATTGTTTTATTTTGAGTTTGATGCTAAATAAGCAAAGATTTTTCTCATTAAATTAATTGTATATTTGAAAAAGTATTTTCCATTGATATTTATAAAATCGTATATAACTGGCACTTAAATTCGTTGGTCATGGATTAGAGTCCCGTTTTTATGTTACATTTGCAAATTTCATAAATTTACAAACAAACAGACAAAATCAAAATGTTTACTTATTAAATTCACGAATCTAAATTAGTGTAAAATAAATATAATTTAATTTAAATTATAAACTATATTGATTGTTACGTATAATTGCTATTATGATAAATTTTGCATCGTCGAGCAAAACATAATTATAATTAAGTTTTATTTTGAATTATAAAATTATATTGAAATTGAGTTTTTCACTAACCACGTGAAAATCACAATAAACACATTGCAGATATATATACGTTCGTGTGGATATTTTGTTTAGTATATTACTGAAGTTTGTAGTAGACAGTGCAATATTAATCTTTCAAAATGAAAGCCAGCTACCTTCTGTTCGTCGTTCTGTCCGTCTTCCTTATGTTTGACGTAAGTTTTCCCCACCTGCAAACCAGTACTAACTAATTGTTTGTTAAATTCATTTGTTTTCATAGCGATTTTTCTGATAGGAACGAAATGTTTTCGACCCATTTGTCCGTTTGTGGCCTGCAATGAGCATCTCACTTTTCAATTGGCCGCTAGGGCATTTATAGTCATACACCCAAGAAACTCAGTCCGGCTTTTTTTAATATATCCTATAAGCTAATACATTGTTGTGAATTTATTAACGGGAGCGATTCATATTACTGCCAGGCGGTCTGGTCTTGTCGTAAAAGAAATCTTTCAGACAATAATACGCCTTTTGAGACAATCTCAAAGTTTTATCAAACTACTATAATAGTTGCACAAACACGAGTAACTAGTTAGTATTTAGTTATTAATTTATTTATTTGATTTATTATATTAAGAAGAGGTTATATAATATGGATCGCTTTTTAAACGGTTAAAATTTATGTATTTGGTACTCGCTTCAACTATAGATAATTTTTATATTGTTAGCTATATATAGCGAAAATATTTTGAAAACTTATTCATAACCTTTACGCAGGCCCGCAATACTTCGCTGGGCATCAGCGTTAAAGCGTCCTCCCCGGCCGACCATAGGGCCCTCATTCGCCTCCTTATAGAGCGCCAAATCGCGTACCACACGTACGCCACCGAAGACGAACGTCGCATGAGAGCCGTCGTTCGCGGTATCCCCATTGAAATACCTAACGAGGTAATCAAATCCGACTTAATCGGACAGGGCCTCCCCGTAGAGGAGGTCCATCGCCTGTATAATAGGCATACTAAGGCCCAATATCCGTTGGTCTTAGTCATTCTAGACCCCTCTCCTTCCTCACGAGCGATCTTTAATCTAAAGCAGTGTTGCTCCCTCACCGGACTCACTGTCGAGTCACCCAAATCGCAGGACGTAGTGAGGCAATGCCACCGTTGCCAACGCTACGGCCACTCCTCCCGCTACTGCAAGGGGAAACCGAGGTGCGTGAAGTGCCTCGGGGACCACGGCACGGCCGAATGCGCCCGCAAGCTCCCTTGCGAGACTCCCCCTGCCTGTGTTAACTGCGGGACCGAGGGACACACGGCGAATTATCGCGGGTGTCCCAAGGCCCCGAGAGGCGCGGGCCGGAGGCGTCCCGGGAACAGGGGCCCGTCGACCGTCGCCGCGGCGCCTCGCGCTTTTAAAAAACCCCAGGACTTATTCGTCCCTGCCCCGCTTCCTTCGACCAATGCATGGTCAAAGATTTCAGCGCCGCCACCGGTAGCGGAACTAGCGCCCTCAGCGCCGACTCCTAAAGCGCCCTCAGCGCCACGCCCTTCAGCGCCCTCAGCGCTACCCTCTAAAGCGCCTTCAGCGCCTATCAACATTCGACCCGTGGCGCCCTCTGCGCCAAACGCGCCCACTACCGAGCTTTCCGAGAACGCTGCGCTCTGTAGGGATTTCGCGCGCAACCTAGATTTAGATGCAATTAATGCGTTCGCCGCGGCCATTCGCGAGGCCGAGGGAAACTTCGACGCCCTTATGGGCCTTGTAGTACGATTCGATTCGTTTGTATCGGCGTTGAAAAACTACCACTGCCCCCCGAGCAGTGCAGCGTCGCGTAACTTTTAAATTAATTCACTATGGCCAGTACTAGTAGGAACAAACCGCGTTCGTTAACATTAGTTAGCTTTAACGCTAACGGATTAAACAAACAGACTGACCTGGTTAGAGACTTCGTTGTTAGGCACCAGGTCGATATACTTGCGGTGCAGGAATCCTTTCTTAAACCGTCCATGCGAGATCCAAAGATTGCCAATTTCAATCTAATTAGAAACGACCGCACAAGCCAACGCTTTGGCGGTACGTTAATTTACTATAAAAGGTCACTGCACTGCATGCCTATCGACCCTCCTCCGCTCACGAACATGGAGGTCTCCGTCTGTCGTATCGCGATGACAGGTCACCAGTCACTAATCATTGCTTCGGTTTACCTCTCGCCAAATAAAACCGTGCTCGAGAGCGATCTCAGAGCCCTGTTTGCCTTAGGGAACTCGGTCATTCTGGCCGGGGACCTCAACAGCAAACACTGGGACTGGAATAGCTCTCGGAATAACCGCAACGGTATCATACTAGACGGACTGACAAACACGTTAGGCTTTACAGTAGTCGCTCCTACCGCTCCCACACATTTTAGCCCGCCGCCCATCGCTCCGGATGTCCTCGACGTAGCGGTGCTACGAGACGTAACACTACAGCTACGGCTCGTAGAAACGATACACGAACTCGACTCGGATCACCGACCCGTGCTCTTCAAGCTGGGTCCTCCGGTCGATTCCGATCCGATAACGAAAACCATTGTCGACTGGGGGAAGCTGCAAGCGGCTCTCAAGCCCATCAGCTCCCCTCAATTAGATAACATACCCGACAGACTGACGACCGCGAACGAAGCGTTAGGCGCGATCTCGGCCGTCACCGACCATATTCAATCTAAGATTGAATACTCCTCTAGGCAGCGCGTAGTCGGTCCCGACCGACGATTTGCGTTGCCCCCAGAGGTGCGTAGGTTGATAACGGCCAAGAACCGCGCGACCCGCGCGTACGATAGATACCCCACAGAGGTAAACCGACGCAATCTCCGCGTTCTTCAGAGACGCGTCAGAGATAGTATTCGAGTACTCAGAAGCGACAGATGGGATCGACATCTCGCCGAGCTCACGCCCTCTCACGTTGCGTACTGGCCCCTCGCGAGAGTCCTCAAATCGGAGGCAACTCAAACACTCCCTCCGTTGATTCGCGCTAACCAGCCACCGGCCTTCGACGACGCGGATAAGGCCGAGTGTCTAGCCGAGAGTCTCGAGACTCAGTGCTCGCCAAATACGAACCGCGTAGACGCCGCGTTTATTCAAACGGTCGACGACGAGGTGTCGTTACGATTAAACTCACCGCCCGCCGGCGACCCGCTCCCCTCGATCACGTTCGACGAGGTTAACTCTACTATCAGGCGTCTTCATAATAAGAAGTCCCCCGGTCCCGATAAAATATCAAATAGGGCAATCAAACTCCTGCCCGATCAAATTATTGCCCTTCTGGTGGCGATTTTCAACTGTCTTATGACTAACTGCATCTTTCCAGATCAGTGGAAAGAGGCTGTAGTCATAGGTATTCATAAGCCGGGTAAACCCCGCAATCTCCCTAGTAGTTACCGACCTATTAGTCTTCTCAACTCGCTCGCTAAAATATACGAGCGACTTCTCAACGCACGCCTACGGGACATTTCAAACTCCCAGGCCCTTCTTCCGGACGAACAGTTCGGCTTCCGCCATGCCCACTCATGTACCCATCAAGTGCACCGCCTCACGGAGCACATCCTTCACGGCTTCGGCCGTACGACTCGCGGTCTCGCGACAGGAGCGCTCTTTTTCGATGTAGCGAAGGCGTTCGACAAAGTCTGGCATAACGGTCTGTTATACAAGCTATACCAGATCGGTGTGCCCGACAGAATGGTGCGAATTATCCACTCATTCTTGTCGAATCGCTCCTTCCGCTTCCGGGTAGAGGGCGCCCTCTCCACTCCGAAATCCCTTCGCTCAGGCCTTCCGCAAGGATCGGTTCTCTCGCCAATTCTATTCTCGCTCTTTACTAGCGACATCCCCAAAACCGCCAAAGCCCATCTTGCGCTTTTCGCCGATGATACGGCCGTTTACACCACCGACTGCAAAACGCAGCGGATCGTCTCCACTCTCCAGACCGCGACCGACGCCCTAGGCGCATGGTTCCGGAAATGGAGAGTCGAGGTTAACCCCGATAAGAGTGCGGCAATCTACTTTACTCGTAGGCCCCTCAGTACACGTACTAAACCGTGTAGACGCCCCGCCAATGTCAAGCTTTACGGCGAAGACATTCCGTGGCAAAAATCGACCAAATATTTAGGCGTCACGCTTGACAAACAGTTAACCTTCCGCGAACATGTCAATCGAGTCCGTCGTAAAGCCTGCTACGTCATGAGCAGGCTATATCCCCTAATTTGCGCGCGTAGCAAGTTGTCCCTCAGACACAAAGTTACGCTGTACAAAACTTGTATTCGTCCGATTCTCACCTACTCCAGCGTCGCGTTCGCCCACGCCGCCCCTAGCACACTCCACAGGCTCCAGGTGCTTCAGAATCGGTTCACTCGAACCGCCACTGGAGCCATCTGGTGCGTGCGGAATGCAGATCTCCACGCCGATCTCGAATTACCGACCCTCAGTCGGTACTTCAAGGAAACGTCCGAGCGTTTCTTCAAAAAAGCCGCGACGCATCCGAACCCACTGGTGGCCCGGGCCGCCAACTACACCGTTCCCATCAATACACGCTGGAGAAGGCCGCGTAACGTCCTTACCGATTCCGACGACAATTTAACGAAAGCCGTCGACGTACTTACCGCTATGCGATTGGCTAACACCGGTGCCGATCGCCCGCAAAACCGCCTACGCCGGCGTAGGCGAGGTCATTCGCTACGCGTACCGCTCACCCGGGTGAGCTTCCGTCCAGCTCCTCAAGCTCCCACCCGCATTGCGGCGGTCCAAGCCGAGGCCGTTGCCCCCCTCGGGGCACCCTTGGTCTAGCCGCAAACACGGCGAGCGCTCTCGCGCTCGCCCAAAACGCCCGGTTAGTATTCGTGGCTCCTTAGGAACACAATACGTAATAATCAATTCAAAAAAAAAAAAAAAAAGAAAACTTATTCATATTATCTTTTCTTTCAGTCGAGCAGCGCCCTCAACACTAATCGTGGCCACGGCTTTGTCCCCCCACCACCACCCCTCCTATAGGAACCACACCCCCACATGGAAACCGTAGCAACTCAATTGGAACAGTTATCATCTTATGCCCGAAATTTCTAAGCGATCTTAATGCACGTATATCTTGGAAACTTTTAAAACTGGATTTGAGATGTCTTAACAATTTTGGCCGTGCAACATTTTTTCTCTTACGAAATACAGATTTAATTAACAATATTGTTCATTCTTCGAATAAAGCATAAATTTAACTGAATTATTTTTATTTCACGAGCTGATCCGGCAAATGTTATTTTGTTTTAATTTGTTAGCAAAATTTGGTAACGCATTAATCTCGTAAATTTGGTTACCATAAAAACGGTTCTAGCGAGCTGATCTTAAAAGATAACCACATACTATACTGTCGCGGCCTTTTTTTAGGTAATCTAATGAAATATTATCATTCTTTCGTATATATTTTTTTGTTTATTGAGCCGTTTTCTCAGCGTAGGCAACGGCAGCCCTCAAGTATGAATAGTTTTAACCTAATAAATGAAACACTTTAACGGTTTAAAACGCGATATATTAGTTTAACTTATTTAAAAACGATTTATAACTTCTGCCCGATTGCATTTTAAAACCGTTAAAGTGTGTGTTATTTCTCTATTTCTTCGCTGATGTTTTATCCAAAAACCCTCTCTCGATCAGTAATTCCTGAGATTAGCGCGTTCAAACAAACAAATAAAACTCTTCAGCTTTATATAATAGTATAGATTAGAATAATTATTCTCTATTATTAAAAGAAGAATAGGCCGACCCCTTTACCTCGGTTAAATATTTATTGCATAAGAATCTAAAGAAATGATCTCTCGTTTTCAATAGTCAACTGAAAAAGTTTCCCTACGCAAGATTTTCAGGCCAGTTCAATAATAATAATTCAACATTGCTCTTAATCTTACGGAGAAATAATCATGACTCCCCCCATGTAAGAAAAATTATTGTATTAAGCACCTAAATTGTGTTAAATAATAAATGAATGGCCCCATGCTTCATGCAGAAAGGGGATAACTCGCTTTCTTGACTTACTAATCATTATTTCACGATTGTTCATTTTGCCGGCCCTCAGCTTGTAAAGGGGTATTCCCCTTTTCGCGTAAAAAAATTGCCTATATTCCTCCTCAGGGTCTAAACCATCTGTGTGCCAAATTTCATTCAAATCCGTTCAGTAGTTTTGGCGTGAAAGAGTAACAGACAGAAAGACAGAGTTACATTCGCATTTATAATATTAGTAAGGATTATATGGACATATTGTGAGCAGCAAACATATATACATACAGCTATACTACTATATAAAACTGAAGAATTTGTTTGTTGGAACGCGCTAATCTGCGCATTTGTAGCGATGTAACAGCGGGGAGTTTTATTCATGTTTGATCCGACTTTAAATGATCTGAAAATGTCCGCGTCGTTTAATATTAACTCGCAAGAACGACGGGACTCGACCGACGTCGTGCGTAACAGTTTTTTATATAAAGATGAGGAGAAAAGATGAAAATAACTAGTATTCGCGGCCGAAGTCGCTGACACAGGTAGTATAGAATAAAAATCACATCAAGTCAACTTACGCGCTACCGATTATCTACTTCAGAACAGAATCCGAAACGTCGGATCGTAGTAAAATAAACTGTCAATAAGATATATAGTAACTAATATATTTCGCGTTTTAAACAGCTAAAAATTATATATTTAAATGGGTAATCCAAGTTCCAAACAACGTTTAACCAACGTTCCAAAATACGTCAAACAAGAGATGTTTCTGCTCCAACCAACGTTCACCGTACGTTAGCGCACCCCCTTTTATAACAATCCACAAACAACCGACCAAGTGTTAGACGGACTTCATCGAATACTAGCACATAATTTTTAAACATTTTGTAAACTACCTCGTCGAATTGCGACGAGTCCGAGGGACCTTTTTAAAAAGCGAATATATTGTTAAAACTAGACTTAACTACTAGATGGTCTCTACTAGATACTGAATATGATTCTCACAGTTCCACCATCCCAACTATGATTGTTTATGTTTAATATCCTGAGAACTCTGAATGAAGAATGCTTAGCCAGCTCTGAAGTCTGGAGTGCCGATTGCTATATCCTTAGTGTGGGATGATGTCACTGCTCCCTCCTTAAGTTCGAAATCATCTTAACTTAAATTAAGATGGGTAAGAAATTTCGGGCATAAGATGATAACTGTTCAAATTGAGTTCCTACGGTTTAGACGCCTTCCATGTGGGGGTGTGGTTCCTATAGGATGGGTGGTGGTGGGGGGACAAAGCCGTGGCCACGATTCGTCTTGAGAGCGCTGCTCGACTGAAAGAAAAGATAATATGAATAAGTTTTCAAAATATTTTCGCTATATATAGCTAACAATATAAGAATTGTCTATAGTTGAAGCGAGTAGTACCAAATACATAAATTTTAACCGTTTAAAAAGCGATCCATATTATATAACCTCTTCTTAATATAATAAATCAAATAAATAAATTAATAACTAAATACTAACTAGTTACTCGTGTTTGTGTAACTATTATAATAGTTTGATAAAACTTTGAGATTGTCTCAAAAGGCGTATTATTGTCTGAAAGATTTCTTTTACGACAAGACCAGACCGCCTGGCAGTAATATGAATCGCTCCTGTTAATAAATTCACAACAATGTATTAGCTTATAGGATATATTAAAAAAAGCCGACTAAGTCTGAGTTTCTTGGGTGTATAACTATAAATGCCCTAGCGGCCAATTGAAAAGTGAGATGCTCGTTGCAGGCCACAAACGGACAAATGGGTCGAAAACATTTCGTTCCTATCAGAAAAATCGCTATGAAAACAAATGAATTTAACAAACAATTAGGTAGTAAAATATCCACGCGAACGTATATATATCTGCAATGTGTTTATTGTGATTTTCACGTGGTTAGTGAAAAACTAAATTTCAATATAATTTTATAATTCAAAATAAAACTTAATTATAATTATGTTTTTCTCGACGATGCAAAATTTATCATAATAGCAGTTATACGTAATAACTAATAATCAATATAGTTTATAATTTAAATTAAATTATATTTATTTTACACTAATTTAGATTAGTAATAAATATACAAGTCTAATTTATGAAATTTGAAAATGTAACATAAAAACGGGACTCTAATCCGTGACCAACGAATTAAAGTGCCAGTTATATACGACTTTATAGATATCAATGTAAAATACTTTTTCAAATATACAATTAATTTAATGAGAAAAATCTTTCCTTATTTAGCATCAAACTCAAAATAAAACAATCAATTTGTAATGATGACTTAAAGTACAATTACAAAATTGTATTTTATGATAGAGGGGGGATTTTTGGTTTGGATATTTGGAAATACTTCAAAGCTTATTCATCTGTTGGCAGTGTTCCGTGACCCCGACGGAGTTTCAATATGCCTCCAAATTATCGGTATACATTTATATAAATGAGTACAATAATAATATAATATATATGGTGTAGAAAGATTTATAAGACGTAACTTGTATTTAAATGAAGTAAAAATAATGTATTCCATAGAATTAATAAATAGGATGCAATTACCTGGAAATATTTATTTTCTATTTCTTTGATGGTTATATCGGCACTTCAAATCTCTGCATATAAATTAATCCTTCAATTTCTTGCAAAAAGGAATAAAATTTAACAGTTTATAGCTCGCGTGCAAAAATTAAATTTCTCAAATATTATTACGTAGTCTCCGCTTCAGTATATATAGTGTATATAGACATAATATTGGATCATAGCATTCCCGTGATTCTCTCAGAACAGTTACCAAGTTCTTCGAAATGAAAGCTGTTACTCTGTGCCTCCTAGTGGCTTTCGCCCTTGTTCTTCTGTTAGACGTAAGTATTAACAATAAATATACCTAATATAATTAAAAATCGATTTTTAATATATACAGTGCCATCATGTGAAAATGCAAAAGTTTTCAAAAGTCTCATGTTTCTAATAGAAATCTACATATAAAAAGCCGTGAACTTGATTCGCGTTTCGGCTTCAGTCTTCGTATTTCCGGATGGGCAAATGCGAAATAAGTCGACACCGCATCTTGTGTCATTGTTATGCCTGGGGTATTTCAAATGCCATCAAATGAATCCAGTGCTTATCTGTCTTCTTATGCCTTGCAGCAGCAGCCGTGGTCACGGGGAGACTCCCTGTGACCACGGCTGCTGCAAAGCATCCGAAACGTCGGGCCGAAGTTAAAAATCATTTTCAAATAAGTTTAATTAATATATCGCGTTTTAAACCGTTAAAGTGTTTTATTTAAATGTGTACTACTCGCGTTAACTATAGATAATTCTTATATTGTTAGCTATATATAGCGAAAATATTTTGAAAACTTATTCATATTATCTTTTCTTTCAGTCGAGCAGCGCCCTCAACACGAATCGTGGCCACGGCTTTGTCCCCCCACCACCACCCCTCCTATAGGAACCACACCCCCACATGGATGGCGTCTAAACCGTAGCAACTCAATTTGAACAGTTATCATCTTATGCCTGAAATTGATAACCGATCTTGATCGAGATGTCTTATCAATTTTGGCCGTGCAACATTTTTTCTCTTACAAAATACAGATTTAATTAAAAATATTGTACATTCTTCGAATAAAGCATAAATTTAACTGAATTATTTTTATTTCACGAGCTGATCCTGAGCTGATGTATTGGTAACGCATTAATCTCGTAAATTTGGTTACCATAGAAACGGTTTTAGCGAGCTGATCTTAAAAGATAAACACATACTTTACCGTCGCGGCCTTCTTTTAGGTAATCTAATGAAATATCATTCTTTCGTACATATTTTTTTGTTTCTTGAGCCGTTTTCTCAGCGCAGGCAACGGCGGCCCTCAAGGGTGAATAGTTTTAACCTGTTAAATGAAACACTTTAACGGTTTAAAACGCGATATATTAGTCCGTTTGTGGCCGGCAATGAGCATCTCACTTTTCAATTAGCCGCTAGGGCATTTAAAGTTATACATGAATGAGTTTTAGTGAATATGTAATAAGAACGGCACGATTCGAACCAGTTACTAAGTAGTTGCCAAGATACTTACGTGTTTCATGCGATCACTAGTCGATTTTTTGGCATAGCGGCTCATTTAATTAGTGAAAGGCAAGATATTACATCTTGGAATGAACTTAAAAAACTTTTAGAAAGACATTTTGGTGACCCTCGTTCGGAGGAGTGTATTGCAATAGAATCTTTTCTAGAATTCTGTAATCGTATTCAAAGCATTCATAGTACATTATTTTACACAAGTTAATTAATTACAAAAGTAAATTTAATAAATTTTGTAAAGTAAATTAAACGTTTTTTTATACAAACTCCGGCTCGGCCTCGGAAACGGAAACTCAGAAATAATATATCTTTATCACCAACTGGCCTTGGTGTGCCCCGGTACATTTAGAAGAAAATTTAGAATGGTAGTCGATTATCGCCGACTAAATGAAATAACGACAGATGACAAATATCCATTACCTAACATTACAGATCTATTTGATAAATTAGGAAAGAGTACTTATTTCTCTGTGCTCGATTTAGCAAGTGGTTACCATCAATGGGACATCGAAAAAAAAAGATCAACCATAAACAGCATTCTCTACGCAATTCGGTCATTACGAATTTTTACGCATGCCCTTTGGCCTAATAACCGCGCCTGCGACATTCCAACGCGCAATGGATAACATTTTACGCGGATTACAAGGCAAACATTGCTTGGTAAACCTCGACGATGTCATTATCTTTTCATCTATATAGAAGAACACATTTTAAAATTAAAAACGGGATTTGAAAGACTGCGTAAAACAAATTTAATAATCCAATTTTTATGTAAATAAACAACATATACAGGTCACACAATAACTTCAGAAGACCTTAAGACAAATATAGATAAAATTGACGCTATATTAAAATACCCTATTCCTAAAACAACAACTGAAACTAAAAGTTTTCTAGGTCTAATAGGTTACTATAGAAAATTTATAAAGGATTTTTCAAAAATTACTCAACCGATGACGACATGTTAAAAAAAGAATTGCAAAATTATTATTAACGACGAGTATAAAAACGCTTTCGAAAAATGCAAAGAACTATTAGTAAATGCCCCTTCAGTACAATACCCAGATTTTTCTAAACCATTTATTCCTACTACAGACGCATCAGATTTTGCCCTAGGCGCTGTACTTTCGCAAGGTCCAATTGGAAGCGATAAACCAATAGCATATGCTAGTAGAACACTTAATGATACAGAAAAAAGATATAGTACAATAGAGAAAGAATTACTTGCCATTGTATGGGCAGTTAAACATTTTCGACCATATTTAGACAGTACTAAATTCACAATTTATACAGATCATAGACCCCTAGCGTGGTTAGACTCTCTTAAAGAACCAAATACTTGCTGAACCTGCCTGAAAATCTCAAGTTTCCCAAATATAAGTGTGTGAATCCTGTAAAGTTAAATGGTGTAGATCTGACAGATATAAGTGGTATCATATGCCCTAAAGAATAGTGAAATCAATAGTGAGAACATTATAAGGGTTAATAGTGTAAGTGTACGGACAATAGTTTTATATGTAATTGTAATTTTAAGTTTTCCTATGTTTTTCACGTTTAAAAGATTATTTTTTTAAATATAAAAAAGAGTCGAAATCATTTTCACGAAAGTTTTAAAAGATAATTTGGAACTTAAGAAGAGAGGAGTTACATCATCCCACACTAAGGATATAGCAATCGGCACTCCAGACTTCAGAGCTGGCTAAGCATTCTTCATTCAGAGTTCTCAGGATATTAAACATAAACAATCATAGTTGGGATGGTGGAACTGTGAGAATCATATTCAGTATCTAGTAGAGACCATCTAGTAGTTAAGTCTAGTTTTAACAATATATTCGCTTTTTAAACAGGTCCCTCGGACTCGTCGCATTTCGACTAGATAGTTTACAAAATGTTTAAAAATTATGTTCTAGTATTCGATAACGTCCGTCTAACATGTGGTCGGTTGTTTGTGGATTGTTATAAAAGGGGGTGCGCTAACGTACTGTGAACGTTGGTTGGAGCAGAAACATCTCTTGTTTGACGTATTTTGGAACGTTGGTTGAACGTTGTTTGGAACGTTGGAGGGTCCAGGTATGATTTACATTATTATATTGTATAAATAGGTTATGATAAATATACTTTTTTTATTATATTGAATTGGCATCAATATATGTCAATTAAGTGTCGTAACCCTTTGTAAATAGATAGAGATATACATAGATGAATATTTATAATTGGGGTACCATTATTTGTTAAACTCCTAGACGCTTGTATAAACATAAACATAATATACAATAAATATGTTGCTGTTATTATGGGGAATAAGTAGCTGAAATGTATCTTGTTTTACGAAATAGAATAGCTTTTGACACTATACATTCTTGTTATTTACATAATATCCCTAAAATCTCATAAAAACCATTGCCTATAATCATATTTTAGGTATCTTTATTAATAATATCTAACAAGTTCTTTAGTCGAAAGGGCACATAACCTTAGACCGTCCTTCTTCCACTAATATCTTTGTCTTCTTCGTTCATCTCACAAGATCCTCGTCGCCACCAAAGCTTTCAATAAGGGCCGACTCGACCTCATGGCTCGTGGATTATATGATCGTGCTTACAACACTCGTGGTTCCTACGCACTCCCATCAAACTCCTACCCAATCCCCCCTACAGAATGGACTAAAAGCATAATATAAAGACTTCTACGATTTAATTTAGATGACAATACAATATATTAAAATCAAAAAATTATAAATCCAAGATGGCCGCGTATACAAAACGGCGGATTACATGTTTTTTCTTAATATAAATACCAAATGAAAGCGCTACGCTACTAAAACACGATAATAATGTCAAAATTTAAAAAAATTGTAGTGAACCAAAAATAAAACTGTGTAACTTAAACGTTTTTTTAAGTTGATACGTGTTATATTAACTAAAAATGTACAACGGCGCGTGTATATTTAATAATATGTGTAAGCTAATTAGAAAAGTTATCGCCTAGCAACGCAGAAAACGTACAAATTTATCGTTCTCTCGACTCTCAACTAATTAATTTGTAACGTCTGTGAGAATTAATTTCATCTAATTTCTCGTATGGAAAATTTATTAAAATGTTTTTGTCGGCTAACAGAATGTTAGTGAGGGCAAATCGAGATATTTATTGTATGAAAAATATTATGTAATCTAATTATGTAACTATGTATGTATATAAACTGTCATTGTAGTCCCGTCTTATGTATTTTTACTCAGAATAAAGCATTTTTTGATGAATGTAAGTAGAATCGAATTTTATTTTTATCGACATAACGTTGTTGTGTCGTAACTAAGTGTTGTTGCTATTAAAATATATAATTTTTAGCTGTTTAAAACCCGAAATATATTAGTTACTATATATCTTATTGACAGTTTATTTTACTACGACCCGACGTTTCGGATTCTGTTCTGAAGTAGATTATCGGTAGCGCGTAAGTTGACTTGATGTGATTTTTATTGTATACTACCTGTGTCAGCGACTTCGGCCGCGAAGAATAGATATTTTGGCCATCCAAATTTATTTTGTGAACCTCCTCATCTTTATATAAAAAAGCTGCTGCGCACGACGTCGGTCGAGTCCCGTCGTTCTTGCGAGTTGATATTAAAAGACGCGGACATTTTTTAGATCATTTAAAGACGGATCAAACATGAATAAAACTCCCCGCTGTTACTTCGCTACAAATGCGCAGATTAGTGAGAGTGGGAGTGCGAGTTAGAGTAGGAGTGATGTGAGGTGAGAGTGTTGCGGCAAAGTAGCACTTACAACATAGATTGGCTGCGATAAATACGCAATTACATCAATTAATAAACAGCCTAAATAATTAAAATTCCTACCCCAAGTCACTATTCCACGCGAACGAAGTCGCGGGCACAGCTAGTTAGCTATAACTTAAGTTTGTAAAGATGACGGGGTTTGCAAAAACTAATTTGGATGCCCAAAATGACGATTCTCGTGAACGAAGTCGCTGGCGCAGCTAGTAAAGAATATAAATTATTCTTACGTAATAAACAAGTGTATAGAGGGCGTTTTCTGTATTTTCAATATGGGATTACAAGTGATCTAGACTAAATCCCAATAAACAGCAGAAAATTAAAGGACACTATCAGTTAGTTTAACCGCCTCTGTAGCCAAATGGTTAAACGTATTGCCAAGCATTGAGTTAAGCGCGAGAGGTCCTGGGTCGGGCAGGGCACAGAAGTGTGATCGACTACTTGCCCGTTGAAAGAACGGATCAGTGAAACGGATACAGAAATGTGTTCGCCCCCATGCCCCCGAGGGGGAAACGGGCTTTCACTTCTGAGTTAGTTCTGTGAGGACCCAGCAAGATTCTCATACCAACTAAAACGAAACAGTTAACGTAGCAGATTTGATTTTGATATTATGGACACCCTTCACCTAAATCCTTCCGAGACTACGTCTGCTATAAAGGATCCGAGATCTGAAAACTTCAATTACTTTAAAACAAACCGTTTAAACCATTCCAAACCGTTTAAAGCCGTTTTATTTAGTACATAGTTTTATTAAGATTTATACAAGACTGGAATTTTCCATAATATGCACTATTAGTCATTGTGTAGCGCAATGTGTCTACAAATTAGCATAGATCTAATTTAAAGTGCTCGCAAACATCCTCAGTGAATAACCTATAACAATGACATACTTATTTGTCGTGTCTATCATGTGTGTGTTACGGGTAACGTTATTAACGGGGCATTATTAATAATGCCCAAGAACGATGGGCAAAGTAATTATCACTCTGACAGCCTACCTATACTAATATTGTAAAGCTGAAGAGTTTGTTTGTTTACCGCGTTAATCTCAGGAATTACTGATCGAGAGAGGGTTTTTGGATAAAACATCAGCGAAGAAATAGAGAAATAACACACACTTTAACGGTTTTAAAATGCAATCGGGCAAAAGTTAAAAATCGTTTTCAAATAAGTTTAACGAATATATCGCGTTTTAAACCGTTAAAGTGTTTCATTTAAAAGGTTAAAACTATTTATCCTTGAGGGCTGCCGTTGCCTGCGCTGAGAAAACGGCTCAAGAAACAAATAAATATGTACGAAAGAATGATATTTCATTAGATTACCTAAAAAAAGGCCGCGACAGTATAGTATGTGTTTATCTTTTAAGATCAGCTCGCTAGAACCGTTTCTATGGTAACCAAATTTACGAGATTAATGCGTTACCAATACCAAATGTTGCTAACGAATAAAAACAAAATAACATTTGCCGGATCAGCTCGTGAAATAATAATAATTTAGTTAAATTTATCCTTTATTGAAGAATGTAAATTATTGTGAACACTATTAAATCTGTATTTTGTAAGAGAAAAAATGTTGCACGGCCAAAATTGATAAGACATCTCAAATCCAGTTTTAAAAGTTTCCAAGATATATAAACTAAGATTGGTTATCCATTTCGGGCATAAGGCGACTGTTCAAATTGAGTTGCTTTGGTTTAGACGCATTCCATGTGGGCTATTGGGGGAGTGGTGGAGGGGGGACATAGCCGCGGCCGTAGTAAGCTGTGTCATATGCCCCATGACCGCCCAATCCGTAGCGACCCAGCATGTATCCCTGAATTTTTTGTTTCGCGTGAAATGTGGCGCTGCTCGACTGAAAGAAAAGATAATATGAATAAGTTTTTAAAACATTTTGGCTATATATGGCTAACAATATAAGAATTATCTATAGTTAACGAGAGTAGTACCAAATAATAAATTTTAACCGTTTAAAAAGCGATCTAAATTATATAACCACTTTTTAATATAATAAATCAAATAAATGAACGCTGTTCAACTTATAAGTTAGGCACAAAAGAATTATCCTTACTATAATTAGCTTAAGTAATACTAACTAGTTACTCGTGTTTGTGTAACTATTATAGTTAGTAAGCCCTATAAAATAAATAAAAACATTTATATAACTTTGAGATTATCTCTAAAGGCGTATTATTGTCTGAAAGATTTCTTTAACGACAAGACCAGACCGCCTGGCAGTTATATGAAGCTCCTGATTAAGAAATTTACAAAAATTTATTAGTTTATAAGAGTTAAGTTGCTCTTTTGACCACACTGTAGTATCCCAACGAACAGACAGACAAACAAAACATTTTTGACGAATTTAAATATTTTTTAAATTTTAAAGAGAATAAAGTATATTTTATTTTATTTCATATTTTCAATAAAATTCCAGTTTTAAACCGTTTAAAGTGTTTTATTTAAATATATCGTAAGTTAGATTTTCGTATCAGGATGTTTGTAGATCGTCGTCCGAATTAATGTCATTCCAGCGTTTGGAATATTCGGGAATTGCTCATATGGAAAAGCCGTGAAGTGTGAAACCCTGTTTCGGTGTCAATCTGTATTTTTAGATGTTCAAAATCAAAATAAATTGACACAAGGCAGTTAGGCTAATATTGAATCAAGTGAATTCGCTGTCGACTTATTTCGCATTTGCACATCCGGAAATACAAAGACGCAAACCGAAACGCGACTAAAGCTTTTATCTGTGGACGGTTCGTTGACCCGGACAGAATTTTAATTTGCCACCAATTTTATATCTACCCTATTTCTATTACAAACATGAGACTTTTGAAAACTTTTGCATTTTCACATGATGGCACTGTATATATTAAAAATCGATTTTTAATTTATAAGTTGACTTTTTAAAATAGAAAATTAATGGTATATTTATTGTTAATACTTACGTCGAACAGAAGAACAAGGGCGAAAGCCACTAGGAGGCACAGAGTAACAGCTTTCATTTCGAAGAACTTGGTGACTGTTCTGAGAGAATCACGGGAATGCTATGATCCAATATTATGTCTATATACACTATATATACTGAAGCGGAGACTACGTAATAATATTTGAGAAATTTAATTTTTGCACGCGAGCTATAAACTGTTAAATTTAATTCGTTTTTGCAAGAAATTGATAGATTAATTTATTTATAGAGATTTGAAGTGCCGGTATAACAATTAAAGAAATGGAAAATAAATATCTCCAGGTAATTGGCTATTTATTATTTCTATGGAATACATTATTTAACATACATTATTTCTACTTCATTTAAATATAAGTTACGTCTTATAAATCTATCTAAACCATATATGTTATATTATTATTGTACTCATTTATATAAATGTATACCGATAATTTGGAGAAATATGGTAAAACTCAGTAGTTCACTAAAAAAATGTATAATGAATGTACAATTTAGTAATGTCTGAAACAAGTTGGATGTCGTCTAGCAATCTGGATAGTAAATGGGACGGAGGGACATTGAAATTCAGTCGGGGTCACGGAACACTGTCAACAGATAAAAAAGCTTGACGGCATTTCTAAACATCCAAACCAAAAAAAGTCGGGCACATCTTGTTGAGATGCCATATGGCTAGGCTGTTTTAACCACTAGCTTGTCGGCCCCCCTCTATCATAAAAAAAACACTTTTGTAATTGTACTTTAAGTCATAATTACAAAATGATTGTTTTATTTTGAGTTTGATGCTAAATAAGCAAAGATTTTTCTCATTAAATTAATTGTATATTTGAAAAAGTATTTTACATTGATATCTATAAAGTCGTATATAACTGGCACTTTAATTCGTCGGTCATGGATTAGAGTCTCGTTTTTATGTTACATTTTCAAATTTCACTAACGACATACGTAATAAAAATACAAGTCTAATACCATCGGTTTACAAACAAACAGACAAAATTAAAATGTTTACTTATTATATTCATGAATCTTAATTAGTGCAAAATAAATATCATTTAATGTAGATTATAAACTATATTGATTATTACGTGAAATTGCTATTATGATAAATTTTGCGTCGTCTAGCAAAAAAGTAATTATAATTAAGTTTTATCTTAAATTATAAAATTATATTTAAATTTAGTTTTTCACTAACCACATGAAAATCACATTAAACAGATTGAAGGTATATAACGTTCGTGTGGATATTTTGTTTAGTATATTACTGAAATTTGTAGTAGACAGTGCAATATTAATCTTTCAAAATGAAAGCCATCTACCTTCTGTTCGTCGTTCTGTCCGTCTTTCTTATGTTTGACGTAAGTTTTCCCCACCTGCAAACCAGTACTAACTAATTGTTTGTTAAATTCATGTGTTATCATAGCGATTTTTCTGATAGGAACGAATTGTTTTCGACCCATTTGTCCGTTTGTGGCCTGCAATGAGCATCCCACTTTTCAATTAGCCGCTAGAGCATTTAAAGTTATACATGAATGAGTTCTTTAGTGGAAAGGGCACATACCGAAAGGTCCCGCAGAACCACTGGTCCTTCTTCCACTAATATCTGTGTCTTCTTTGTTCATCTTGTTCTGCTTTCTTTCAGACTACCAATGGAAACAAGATCCTCGTCGCCACCAAAGCTTTCAATAAGGGCCGACTAGGCCTCATGGCTCGTGGATTATATGACCGTGCCGACAACACCCGTGGTTATTACGCACCCCCATCAAACTCCTACCCGATCCCCCCCTACAGAATGGACTAAAAGCATAATGTAAAGACTTCTACGATATCTTGATTCAAAAATATATATCTTATATGTTAAAAGTTTTTGTTTTGTCAGATGCTGATTGTAATGTGTAAATATTGTATATTATATAAATATCCTCCATATTTCCACAATATTATGTACTAATTCAATGAAATAAAAAGAATATAACAAATTCTTTATGCCTTTCTTTTTTCTATCCTAAATCTAATTGTAGTTGAAGTATTATATTTTCTCTACAAGCATTTTATAGACAATACTCCAAAATAAACAATGTTGATAGTTGAAAAATTTAAATTCTTATGCTTTACTCCCTGCTTTCATGGCCATTTGGTCACAGAGAATAAGAATGGGGACAGCAGTCTGTATAGCTCTCAAAACGTTGGGTCGATAATAAATTAATATGTATCGCGTTTGAAACTGTTATATCTGGTTTATTTATTGATTACCATTCGATTGAACTAAGGACAATATTTTATGAAGCTGTTACGATACACACATCGGACCTTGTCTTTTAAGGAAAAGAATAATATACTGAAGAAAACAAACATTTCTTCATACACAACATTCGCCTTATTTAATGATGATTCTCGACTGCAGGTAACGATACAGTTTTCTAACTCCTAGAACTGGAAACACTCCAGAGTTTTAGAGTAGGAAGTGTCAACACCACTTAATCCATAAGGTCACGTTAAGACCCGCGACCAAGTTGTCATCATTAATTTTAAATTAGAGGCGGTATTTAAATAAAACGGTTTAAAATACGAAATAAATTATTTAATCTATTAAAAATTAGTTGTAAGTCTTTAACTTGTAGTAAAAGCTGAAACACGAGTTGTTTTAAACCGTTAAAAGTGTTTTATTCAAATGTGGTCTACTCGCGTAAACTAGAGGCGGTAGTCATTAAAATTCGCTACCACGTACGGCGTGAAGTCTTAAACTCGATCTACAGTTAGGGGTAATCTACCTATGCTCAATTTTAGCAAATGAAAGAGTTACCTTTTACTTACCTAGACTTCGTCCGCGTAGACTAGTTATTTTGAGCGTTAAAATTTGTGAAAACTGTTACCCACGACGTCGGTCGCGTCCTGACGGCTTTGCGAGTTCATCCTATAAGATAAACATATACTGTCGCAGACATTTGTTTAGATCATTTAAAGAGGAATCATTCTGTCATACATATTTTTAAGCTTTCTTGAACCGTTTTCTCAGCGCCCTTAGTTAAAGTTAAAACATATTTCAGTTTTTTTTACATTTCCCTATGTTTCTTTGACCTATTGATCGTGGCGTGATATTATATAACCTAAAGCCTTTCGATAAATGACCTATCGAACATAAGTTTAATATTTCAAATTGAACGAATAGTTCTTGAGATTAGCGCGTTCAAACAAACCGTTTAGTTATTAGTGTAGATTAATTGGAAATCTTTTAAAATATACATTGTGTTACTGGCCTTTCTTTGTGCCCGCAATGACTTGTAGTATCAGCGTAGCATTATAGCTATCCAAGTTACTGTCTGTAGTTTACATGAGTAGTACCTACACATTTAAATAAAACACTTTAACGGTTTAAAACACGATATATATTAGTAAAACTTAATAGAAAATTATTTTACCTATTATTAATCGCGTTTTAAACAGTTTATGTGATTTATTGAAATATCTGATATCGTGAGTAACTGTGATATATTATTTGCAAAGTTTATTCTTATTTTGAAATAATGATAACGTAAATATTAAATTTTAAAGTTAGAGCAACATCACATATCGCTTTGGAATCCCGTTCAAGTCCCGTCAGTGGTGTCAACTCTATAATACTTTAACTAACATATAACCCAATAATTAACTTTATTTTAATCAATTTATTTTTGTTTTTAGTTTATTGTCTTATATCCAAACATTTTCTGGTCAAAAAAGTTTTAAAAACTTTTTGTCTGTCAGTAAATTGAGGTTCCAATGTCCAATTTAATATTTAAACATTCCAATATACGAAGGTCTGAGTAATAAATTGTAATAAAAAAACTTAGTTAAAATTACGCTTTTATTAACAAGAACTGATTGAAGTGAAGTAACATTTAATTTGTAATTGTAAGAAGAGAAAATAACGTTTTACAAGATTCTAAGATAAGATTTGGAATTGTTATAACTTCATAAGTTTATTGTTGCATTTTAATTATCACTTGATTTGTATTTGTCGTCCATGGGTAGGGGGGAACGGTGGCGGTGGGGGGGAACTGTGGTGGTGGGGGGGAACACTGACGGTGGGAGATAGCCGCGGCCGTAGTAAGCTGTGTCATAAGCCCCGTGACCGCCCAGTCCGTACCGCCCTAGCATGTATCCGTGGATTTTCTGCTTCGTGTGGAAGGCGCTGCTCGACTGCAAAAAAGGGAAATATTAAAAATTTCTTCAATTCTAATGGGGGGAGGGGGCTAATTGCGGTCACAACCAATGGCGGATCCAGCTTTGGCGCTCGTAGGGGCTTAGTATGGTCACCGACACGAAATTTTCCCCAGAAAAATAATTAACCCGAGCTAGGATTAAAACCTGGGACTTTATGATCTGAAGTCGAATACTAACTGGTCCCCCTTTTTTGCCTTTACACGTTTGAAGTTTTTACTACTTATCTCTAAATTAGCATAAAAAACGAACCCAGAAACCAACAATACTAAAAAAATATTATTTTAGTCCACACACAGTTGATGTGGATCACTTTTTGAAGCTTGAAGATTGAAAGGTGATGGAGCAGCGTGTGTGTGTGTGTAGGAATTTCAAATACTCACGTCCAAGAGTAGAACGAAGGCAAACACCAGAAAACACAAGCTAAACGCTCTCATCTTGAATAACTTCGTAACCGTTCGGAGGAAATCCTAAGAATGATGTCCAAAAATTATTTCTATACACTATATATACTGAAGTGAAAACTATCATAAACATTTTCAAATTACGTCAAATTTAATTTTTCGTTTTTACACACAATCGACGGAGAATAATATTATATTTGTCGAGATAAATATAGACATTTAATTTATTGTTTTGAAATATAGAAAAACATTTCAAGCGAAACAATATTTAATTCTAATAATTTCGTCACAATTATTTTGTGACAGAGGCCAGAGAAGCATGGGGTTCCCTTGATGGTAGGTCCCCAACCAAATACTAAACAAGATGGCGGCTAATTTTTGGCTTTGGATGGCTCCACAGACTAAAACGCGTTTAACTTCAGTCTTTGCCTCTGTGGACCAGTATAGATTGTGGTATTCTAACCATTAAATATTCAGGCTTCCAGACGAAGTCCAACATGTTTCAGAAAAATATAAATTGTTGATTATTAGTCAAAAATTGCATCTAAAATTACTACATTACAGTAATTATTATTAAATAAAAAATATAAGAGCATTTTATATGTGTTACTTCGTATGAACGCTATATTATGATATATAATACAATCCGGTTTCCCCCCGTGGGGCATGGGGCGAACACATTTCTGTGTCCGTTTCATTGATAGATTTTATTTACAGGCAAGTAGTTTATAAGACTCTGCTCTGCTCGAGCGA
This sequence comes from Leptosia nina, assembly GCA_963661955.1. Taxonomy (NCBI): domain Eukaryota; kingdom Metazoa; phylum Arthropoda; class Insecta; order Lepidoptera; family Pieridae; genus Leptosia; species Leptosia nina. Next base: position 1,464,958 of record CAVLEF010000011.1, read on the forward strand.
AAAAAGCGTTTGTTTCTCCGTGATTCACCCGGGATCTCTTGCGCTTAATGCAGTGTTATGAGCGTACTCGTAGTAATATAAATTGTCATGTCTGTAAGATAAAGTAATAAATGAATTTCGTATTTTATTTTATATTATTAGTCATTGAAGCAATTCGTAAAAAAATATTCCCTAATCATTTCAAAATATAATCAATGCACTTTTTAAATTTTCACTTCTAACGGCTCAGCGCGTAATTTTCCGAACGTTGTCGGTAGTTTACACTAGTGGCAGACGGCTTACGGCTTAAAACGTGAAAGATAGATTTTTTAAAGTAGTTAACTTCTAAAGTAAATTAACGTGTAACTTATATTTTAACTTTGAATCTACATTGTATACACATTTTTATACATTTAAATAAAACTCTTTATCGGTTTAAAACGCGATAAATTCGTTAACCTTATTTAGACATTATTTTCAACTATGGCCCGACGTTTCGGATGCTTTGCAGCAGCCGTGGTCACGGGACGACAGCAATTTAAACCGTTAGTGTTTTGTTTAAATGTCACTCACGTAAGCTGCAGACACTATTTAATTTTTATGTAATTATATTTTTTTGCGAGTTTGGTAAAGTGAGTATATCAACACTACACACATAATACATACACATGCATATACTTACATTATTTTTAATTATAAGGTGAATACTGTCAGGTCAATTAAACGTACTGGTTACTCTTTAAATAGTAACTTCAGTGATAATCAAATTTATAATAGAAAAGGACAGACACACATCGGGTCCACTCGATGCTACGTGAAACACTCCCAACTATAAATCATCAAAGCAATATGGGCTGACGACCCATTTTGTCTTAATACATTTGAAAAATTCTATATTCCTACCAACCCTTTAAAATTTAGATTTCCAAAAGTCCAGCATGTTTGAAAATATATATAATTATAATAGAAAAACAAAATTATAACATACAAAAGAAAATGTTTTCCTTGCTATATTTCTTGCGATCTAAATAAAATAATTAGTAAATATTATTAAATTTAAATTAGAACGTTTATTGATTGTTACATAAAATTGCTATTATTAAATTTTTTTCTGTCGTCAAGCAAATCGTTATAATAATTGAGTTTTATCGTTTTAGAACATTAATTTTAATTTTGCGAAAATTTAGTTTTTCACTACATTCACGTGTAACAATTAAACGGATTGAAGATATATAATGCCCGCGTGGATACTGTGTTCAGTATATTACTGAGATCTGTAGTAGACAGTGAATTATTAAACCTTCAAAATGAAAGCTATCTACCTTCTGTTTGTCGTTCTGTCCGTCTTCCTTATGTTTGATGTAAGTAGTTTTGTGTTTTTTTAATTCTGATACACGTTAGTGCATCGACTGCATATAATCGATCAGTAAAATGTTTTATAATTTAGATAAAGCACTTTAACGGTTTAAAACGCGATATATATTAGTTAAGTTAAGTTAGTTTTCGTTTCGGATGTTTTATAACAGCCGTGGTCACGGGGAGACGAGTATTAACAGTGTTTTTTACTTTATGTACCTACTGTCTGTAATTACGCGAGTATTTAAACCTTTAACGGCTTAACACGCACAATGTATTGGTCAACTTACAGTTAATCTAAATAATGACCACAGCCGCGAAGCATCTGAAAGTACACAAAATTGTATAAAAGTGTACTAATATCTTATTCTTGTATCAATATTTTTGCCCCCCCACCCAGGGAAAATTTTAATCATAACATGTGCCTAATCTATACAGATTATATGAACGATTTCTTTGGACATAAGATCTTAACATACGGCTTTTATTTCGAACCATAAAAATCAGGTTTTCTAAAACCAGAAAGAAATGGCCACAGACCCAAATGACCCACAGATCTTTTCCACTCACACAAATTATCTTCTTTCAGACCACCAATGGAAACAAAATACTTGTAGCCGCCAAGGCTTTCAAAAAGGGCCGAATGGACCTCATGCATCGCGGGATGTATGACCGTGCTGTCAACAACCGCGGAGAGTATGCACCCCCACCAAACACCTACCCACTTCCCCCCTACAGGATAGATTAGAAATGTAATATTCAGACCGTTCAAACAATAATTATACACAAATTACTCTATATATATGAAAATATTTCCACTATTGTAAATATTCTTTGTCCTCAATACTTATTCAATGAAATAAAAGGTTACAACAATTTTCGTTGCGTTTTCGTTTATCCTATTTCTTACTACATACTATTAAGAAGTTACCAGTCATACAATACAGACGGTTAAAAAACTTTTTAAACAAAAGAAAAAAAACATCAATATCTGTACTAAGCACTACAATATGTACCTATTTGAAGCCGACATACAACAGTCAGAAAATAATGAAATTTAAACGCGAAACGTTATCGTCGTGTAAGGGGTTTGTGTTGATGACGGCATTTTGATGTTGAAATGTTGGATTTAATGTTATGAGAAAAGCAGAACGGCTTACAAACACGCTGAGCCCGGTGGTATCTGAACCATTGTACAAAATTTTATCTTAATACACATCAAGGCAAAATCTTAAAATTGTTGCTACTGGAAATAATGTATTTCCGTTGTAACATACTTGTCGCGTTTTAAACAGTTTAATATTAATTAAATTATTAAATCACTCAATTAATGTGTAATCATCTATATTACACGATTGACGATACAGTAAAGAACGTGCCTGCTGGTCGATTAGCAGCGATAATCAACTTCGACACCCATGAATTGTTATTAAATGTCATTAATATCATAATTTTCCAAAACAAGTTAAACTTCTGAAAATTTGGTGTTACCAAGAGGGTATTTCTGCGTTATAGTTTCAGTCTGTGAATTTCCAATAGTCCAATGCCGACAGCAGTCTAGTTAGATGCTATATGGCTAGGGTATTTCCCTTCCATAATATGAACCCCGTTCTTAGTCATACAATAGTAGTAATATATTATATATTTGTTATCATAAGCGTCCTTCTAAGGTCGATATCGCATCTTTGTGCTAAATAACGTCTCAACTCGAAAACGACGTAAATACCACTTTTATTAAATTCAATCCGTACCTCTATGCTAAGGTAATAGAAACCTATATTTTGCAATATTTACATGGGTTTTACGTTAATATGTTATATATACAGTGTAATAAATTGTTACTATCATTCTTACATCAAAGTTACATCAAGGAAGACGCCATGATGAAAACTTTCAACGCGTGTGTTTTGTTTTTGGGCATCTTTCTCCTTTTTGAGGTCAGTTTTTTATACACTACATACATATATACCACACTAGCTGTACCCGCGACTTCTTCCGTAAGGAATTGTTATAAATATTTTTTTAACTGTATTCGCAGCGTCAGCGCACGCGTTGGAAGCCCTAAAAGATCATTTTTTTTTTGTTTCCTCATTTCCCTCTATTCCTTCGCTCCTATTAATCGCAGCGTGATGTTATATAGACTAAAACTTACCTTGATAAATTTTCTAACTAACACAAATATAATTTTACAATTCGAACCAGTAGTTCCAAAAATCACTACGAGCGAACAAACTATTCAGCTTTATAATATTAGCAAAGTTAACAATAGACTTACTTTTCTATAACAAGGGTCAAACACATTGATTAGTTAGATCGTTGGTTAGTAAGGGCGAATGGACCTAAATTATATATCATAGTGATATCCCGTTTCCGCCAGTGGGGCATGGAGTGAACACATTTCTAAAAATGTAAAAAATAACTTTAACGTTTTAAAACGCGATATATTTTAGTTTATTTACTTACTAATTTATCTTTTACTGCGAACCAACATTTCGAATACTCTCTACTTTTATATTTACTTGAAATATATGTCGCGTTTCAAACCGTTAAGTGTTCTATATAATATATAATATCCCCTATTGGTAGTTTTTGATACGTACAACGGGACGGTTTATCTAATCTCGTCTTTCCATTTTTCAGTCAATTAGCGCTCATTGGATCGGTGGCTTCGGCCCTCGTTTCGGAGGCTTTGGGGGTTTCGGAGCGTTCGGTGGAGGCTTCTACGGAAGAGGCTTCTACGGAGGATATGGGCGCGGTTTCTACGGACCACGTTTCTACCCACCCCCGCCCTTAATCTACCCGCCACCACCCTTCTGGGGTTAACGACCTTTCGCCTTTAACTGGAACGGAGCTAATTAATAGATTTACGCAATAGTTTATTATCGTTGAAATTTGTATTCTTATTAATTTATGCTAAGTGTTTAATTATGATTTAATGTTTGCATGTTTTGCATTATATACTCGGAACGAATTTTATGTAAGAATATAAATAAATCATTTTAAATAAAACACTTTAACGGTTTCAAACGCGCTATATATATTACTTAAACTTATTTGAAAATAACCCCTCTCCCCTGTCTCCCCGTGGCCACGGCTGCTGCTAAGCACCAGAAACGTCGGTCCGTAGTAAAAATAATTTTCAAATAAGTTTAACTATTATATATCGCGTTTTAAACTGTTAAAGTATTTTATTTAAATGTCTACTACTCTAACTACAAACAGTATTTTTTTAAATAAAACTCCATTGCTGACGTAATGTATTTAATAACACATATTATTCAATATAAGTTACACAATGAGGACTTAAATCTATGACTAGTTCAACGGCAGACATACATTTGTGTCCGGAGCTTTAGGCCTCAACAGTAAATAGCGCTTGATAACATCCGAGAAGATATTTGATATCTTTAACAGTGGGAAATTTGGCAGAAAAATAGTTGCATTTTTTTTTCTATAATTATTCAGAAAATACACAATCACAGTTAATAGGCAATATTCAAAACGAAATCACTTCGATCTTCCGCTACATAATGGTGAAAATTCGCGAAAATTATATTTGAAAAGTCAAATTAATGTATACTTTTCGCGAAAATTTCAAATAGAACTACGGATTTATACTATTAGGTTTTATATCTCTTAATTATAAATCGAAAAATCTTTGATATGTAACGATTATATATATTTGTGATATGTATTCTTTACCTAGGCACCTAGCAGACAAAGTGTTGCCACAAAATTCCTAATAACTCACAATTACACAGAATTGCCATATCCGACATCTCTAGTTCAAATTTTCCTAAAATACTCGAAACTACACGAAGCTTAGGTAAAATGCGATTTTAATCAATAATTATTAGAATTTTAGGAAAATTTGAATTTAGCCTAAACACGAATGACTCGTCCTAATTTGAATTTAAGTGAATTATAAGGGATCTTGTATCTTAAATCTAACTTAAATAAAGAAGCGTCCACATTTTTACACCGACTTAAGATTACGTGATATGTTATATTATTTTATTACCGACATCAATTTTAATCTATATAAATGCCTCAGCCAGTAGGATATGTATATTTTAAATTTGAAGACTTATTTTAAAACTATGTTTAAGTTATTAAGGATTAAACACATTTAGACGCTAGTTAAGTTAGTAATTAAACAACATTCATAAGATAATCGAATATTCAACGTATTTTAATCTTATCTAAGTCTACATATTCGAGTGAAGAAAAAAAATGACTACATTATATATTTTTTGTAATTTTTACGCCATAATGAAATAAAATTGTTCGTTTGACCATTGTTCAAGCCTTATTTCGACTGTCAAAATCATCATTGGTTGAAATATTATTCATGAATTTATGAACATACATTTATGAATAACATTTCAACTTGAAACTAAGAAAATACTACAAGTCGTCGTGTTTCTGCGAATTTAACTTATACATCGCAAGTGTTCAAAATTGTAGCATCTTCTCAATCTCCATGAATAAAAACACTTACCATAAAGTAAATATAACGCAAATGTAAAACGGGATAAATGTTTTTATTCATCCGTGTATAGAGCAAAATGAACGGTTTAATATTTGATGAAATGGTGTCTGCGTGTGTTCATTTCACTCGGTTTATGATTTAGTGCATACGGTAGACGCCTGTGCGTTTCTCACCGGCCGTGTGTTGGACGATTTCGCGAATCTGGTCCGTAGCCACTGGTCCTATGCAGACCAAAGCCTCCTTGAAGTAGCCACAGCTCTGTCAAAGAATTCATTACATGAATACATGTAGCATATTGATTAAGCTAGATGGCGCGTCATCGATTACCAATGAAACACTTTAACGGTTTAAAACACGATATATTTTAGTTGAAATTGTTTGAAAATTATTTTTAACTACGACCTGACGTTTCGGATGCTTTGCAGCAGTCGTGGTCACGGGGTCACTAAAGATCGAGGATGTCTCCGACGTCAAAGTAAACCTATATCGCGTTTTAAACCGTTAAAGTGTTTTTTTTAATGTGTACTACTCGCGTAAACTACAGACAGTATTTGATTACCAATGAGTTTACGAAAATATTGCAAAGTTCATGCAACAGTGAAAATTTAATTTTACTCTCAACCTCAAATATTTTTATTTTATGATAGAGGAGGAAGATGGAATCAAGATGCACCGTCGACCTATTTCGGTTATGCATATTCTGAAATCCACAGACTGAAACCGGAACACAATTGACAGCTTTTTCATTTGTACACAGTAGTTCGTGACCCGGTCGGAAATCCTCTTACCCATTTAATATCTAAATTTCCAGACAAATAGTTTCAATAAATATTGATTAGAAACATGCTGGACCCGATCGGTATCGAATCCATGACCCGTTGATTATTATTATTATTACTATCATTAGACCAACGAGCCTTTGCTGGAGTTCGGCCTCCTCTTTTATAGTAGATAGAGTTTAAGAGCTTAACCCACCACGCTGTTCCAGTGCAGATTGGCGAATTATACGGTTTAAAGTGCTCTACGATGCATGCACGTCCCAATTGTAAACACCGGGAAATTATTAGATTTCCTTTAGAAACTTACTAAGATGTCGGCCGATCCAAGCTACCTAGGGCCTCATTGCAGTTAAATTCACTAGCCACTACACCATTTTAAGTTATATTTATTTATATATTATAATAAATACGAACAAGTTTCAAAACTTCATAGAAAAATGTCAACAAACAAAGATTTATCGTCGTCTAAATAACATTGCTTCAAGCCTTAATAAGCTCAGAATAAAACATCCATTCCAGTCTCTTAATACTCTGTTATACGAAACTAGGTAAAAAATACAAAGGATTTCCTTTTATTCATCCGCAATTTTAATTCGACTCCGCGGTACATTCCTTTGAAGTTTACAAAGGTAAGGTTTTTATTCAAATATATTTACTTAATGAAACAACTCGTCCTTTCCTTTTAAGAAGAAACATTCTAACAATGTAATAAAAGTCATGTAACGAACGCGTAAACATTGGAATCGATTCACAACATATTTTTCGTCGTAATTGACAAATGGTCTCGACGTTGCGACGTCAAAATTGGATGACATAATTGTGAGATGTCGCGCATTCCTCGACTAGGCGAGAGTCGATTACGACGGTCGAACATAATATGTAGACTCTAATGGCTTTGCAACATACTCGCAACACTCTTAGATAATTTATAAAAAGTAGGTATATATAGGATGACAAACATCCTACTTCCTACTAATATTATAAACGTACACTTTTGAACGTCAATTTAAACATTAAAAACGTGAAAAAGTTTCCAAATAAAGGGCGTAGACCAAAGCAGAAGAACTGGCAAGAATCTCGCCGCCACTCCTCGTCAATCAAGTTTTTTTTACTAATCCCTTGCTCGCGGGTTCGTTCAAACCCCAAGCATTGATATCGTTTGAATATTGATTTACGGTATAACTTTCCAAGTTTTTCTTTAACGTACAATCTTGGGTTCGATCCCCACCGGATCCAATAAGTTTATAATTTTTCAATTAATAATTTTTCTGAAACAAGTTGAACTTCATCCGGAAATCTGGATATTCAATGGATGGTCGGAATATCGAAAACTCCGTCCGGGTCACGAGCCACCCACAGATGAAAAGGGCGTGAAGTTAATCCCGTTTCTTCTCGTGCTGATGTCATATTTCACCTCCTATCAAACACCGTGCTTATCTGCCCTCGTCTTTCATAAAAATAAACTTGTAATTAAAGCTGATTAAATAAAAAAAAAACTTATTTATTAACAGTGACAGTTCAGAGCGTCTGAATTCAAAATGGCCGCCGTGAACAATGTCTGTTTTGTTCTATTTCGATTCATGAGTTCTCACCTTGCGCGGTTTCTGCCTGTGACGGCGTTGCATGACGCAGCAGAGGCCCCTGGTGATGTCACATTCGCTTGACGTGGCGCAGTCCTCATTGTATTGCTTGCGGCCGGCAGTCGGGAGGCGACACACGTGCATTTCGCCTATGAAACAATATTTACTCCAGTCAGCACAACTTGAAGGTCGTGCTCAAGTACTGTATGTAGTTTACGCGAGTAGACTACATACAGTACATTTAAATAAAACGCTTTAACGGTTTAAAACGTGATATATATTAAACTTTTTTTTTACTTCGATTCGACGTTTCGGACAGTGTGCAGCAGCCGCGGTCACGGGGAGCATTCTCGTTTGTCGTGTTTTAAACCGTTTAAGTGGTTTCTTTAATCATGTTCAAGTTATTATGGATAATAGGACATATTTTAAGGGTACAAGGTTATAACTATATTTATATTCTTGTGTGTGGCTGTCTGTCAACGTGCTATATTAAAAACCGAGATAATATATCTAATAATAATATATTTAATTTTCCTGAATTGAATTAATAATAATAACGTTTTGGTCGTATACTTTTAATTTTAGCTATGAACTCTTACGAACCTGGTACAACTTCCTCGCAAACTAAACCCGCGTCGCATTGATTCTCTCTATTGCAGATCTCGCCAAGTTTTCTTCCGGAAAATGCAGGAAGACATCGACCGCCATCCTCTGTTGACAAAACAATTAAATAAAAAATAATCCCATTTATTGTAAGTGAAACCCACGCTTAAACTTATACGCGTACCGACAATGCGTCATATTGAGCCGAAGAGGTTATATTGATAAAAAACGGTTTGAAACGCGAAATATAATAGTTAAAAGTGTATTTATTACTTTTTTCAAAAAACTACAGATTTGGGAGATTTTGATTTGAGGTTATTTACCATTGTTTTGCACGAAATTAAAGTAAAGCATGCATACAAGGTCAATATATTTGTTAACTTCTTAATTAAACTTTATAAAATACCTATAATAGTTTATAAATATTAATGAATGTTATTAAAAAATATATTAAACGGTTTATTTATTTGGGTCGAAATAAGGCATGGAAATTAAGCACTTTCCCGTTGCAGATTGATCTGAAATTTGGTACACGCATTTAAATTAGACGACTATTCAATATAATAATTCGATAACATTATAAATCCAAGATGGCCGCCGATACAAAATGGCGGATTACATGTTTCCTTAATCCCCTCAATATGGGTATCAAATGAAAGGGCTACACTAGTAAAAAACGATGGTTGTGTCAAAATTAGATTTTTCTGTAGTTTTCAGTGCACAAAAAAATAAAACCGTGTAACTTAAAAGTTTTTTTACCGATTTTAATACTATATATATAAAATAAAAGAATATTAGCAGGTCTGCTTGTTTAGGTATCAAAAAAAATATATTTAACCGGAAGAAATGGTAAGCATGTAATTGATTTTTGAAGTAATCATTATAGTAAATAGATTTTTGGTATAGTTTCGGAAAAATTTTGTCAGGGCCGAGACTCGAACTCACGACCATAATGTAAATGCCAGTGTTATGCTACTTACAATCTTAAATATCTTTTTGATTTATATACGGATTCGTGTGCACTAACATGAAAAATAACGATTAAAACTTGACTAGAATTATTTCTAGGTCAGCTTAGCGTAAGCAACATTTATTTAGAACGCGGACCTTGTACAATTACAAATATTTACATATATAAGTAATAGCTGTGCCCGCGAATTCGTCCGCGTGAAATAGTTATTTTGGATATCAAAATTGATTTTTGCAAACAAAACATGTTATGACATGACTTCTGTAAATTTGAATATTAAGTGAATATCGGTGGTAGGAATATCGGAATTCTTTCCAGGTCACGAACTACCATCCACAGATAAAAAAGGCGTGAAGTTCAATCACATTTCGATTTCAGTCTGTGGACTTCCGAATATCCAAACCTATTAACCTAGAACCTAGAATTTCACCTATCATCAAGAAGAGAAACCATGCTTAACCTCCTCTATCATTAGAAAAAAAAGGCTAGCCACTTAAGTTAATCGTTTAGTGAAAATGCCCCAATAGAACACGGAACTGCTATGTGGAAAATCTCCTTTAATCAAATTACATCACCCACTTTTAATATTTCAAAGTGTTTCAGCCTATTACTGAAATGGGACAATGACATACATTTTCTAATTTTCCAGAATAATTTTCACCAAATTATATATTTACTTGATGGAAGGTGAAATAGCCCAGCCATATGAGAATTGAACAAGAGTGCTGTCGTCCTATTTTTGGCTTTGGATATTCAGAAAGAACTAAACTTCACAGGTTTTTTATCAGTAAACGGTGGTTCGTGACCTGGACGGAATTTTTATTTTCCTACCACCCTTTTAATATCCAGATTTCCAAACAGAGTCCAACATGTTTCAGAAAAATTATAAATTGATTAGAAGAATGACCCGACGGGGATCACCGTCGGGTCCATCATCAAGTGAACTCTGTCTGTCCTCCTCTATCATAAAAAAACATAATAAATTTAAATGCCTAAGTAGGACCAGATTACTTTTATACACAGCAGTGTCAGTTGAATATTAAGTACTTATTATATTGGACCCACGATACAAACCCAAAAGTGAAAGTCCGTTTCCCCCTCGTGGGGCATTGGGCGAACACATTTCTGAGTCCGTTTCACTGATCCGTTCTTCTAACGGGCATGTAGTTAATCAGAATTCTGTGCCCTGCCCGACCGAAACAATGTTTTTGTTTCCCCGGGATTCGAACACAGGACCTCTCGCGCTCAACGCAATGCTAAGCAATACGTTTAACAACGTTTGGCTACAGAGGCGGACCGACAATTGGATAAATTTTGTTATCCTAAAACAGATCATTACATTTAATTTAGCGGAAAATTGAAAACAAGAATACACTTCGCAACAATTAATTGTAATATTCAAGTTATCAAAGGCTAATTATGAATTCAAATTACCAACTTCGCGGATTCAATCTAAAACTTTTCGATCCCAAACAAAGAGCCCGATAAATATTAAATTGTGGGGGGGGGAGGGATTTTGAAAGGTTTCATCAATCACATCTTTACGACTAGTCAAAGAATAATAGCTGGCTTATTGATATTATACTAAGTTATAAGAATTGTCTGTAGTTTACGCGAGTACACATTTAAATTAAACACTTTTAACGGTTTAAAACTTGAAGTATATAAGTCAATTTTATTTTAAATACGACCCAACGCATATTTTACAACAGCCGTGGTCACAGTCCCTTTTTACTATGGCCCAAAGTTTCGGATGATTTGCAGCAGCCAAGGTTATTTACGTTTCTTAATTTAAGATAATTAATTAAATTATTTTAATTATTGAAAACATCCATATACGCTCCGGGTAGCGAGAGTCGTTAAATGTAATGATAGAAAAAAGTGTATAGATTATAAATTAAACTAGCCGTATATATTAATTTTTGCAACCCTCCCCAGGTTTGTAAAATATAGCGTCGTTCGTGTCCCGTCGTTCTTGCAAGTTAATTTTAAAAGATAGACATACATACTCTTTCGAACATTTTAGGTAATTTCAAAAGGAATCTTTTCTACGTTTCCCCCCCCATTTTCCATTATTTCTTCACTAAATAATATAATATATCAATTCTAGTATTTAAATAAAACACTTTAACGATTTAAAACGTGATATATTAGTTAAACTTATTTGAAAATGATTTTTAACTTCGGCAGAAAAAAATATATTTAAATGTGTACTACTGGCGTAAGCTATAAACTGTATTTAATTTTAGTATTACTTGGAATTAGCGCGTTTAAACAAACAAATTCTTCAACATATAATATTAGTTACTTACAAAAGAAACTATTAATTAGTACTATTAAACGAAGAATATGAGACTAGTTTATCAGATTATTTTTAAAGTCATTGACACGCCCATAATAATAAATAAATAAGAATATATATATATATATAGACAGCATTTAAATAAGAAGTATGGAAAACATGGTATTATAAATTGTAAATATCGTTAGATTGTAAACTCGCTTGACAAATTTCGACAAAGTTCTTGAGCAAAGTTAAGGACATTCCTAATTGGGTAGCCACGTTAGAACAAATCCTTTGTTGTCATAATTCATTTCGATTTTACTAATTGTAAGACCTCTTATTTATATAAATCTAGTATTTGATAAGCCTTTTTGCCATCTGAACCGTCTCTGAAACTCGTTTAATTCGTTTCGGTCGGACAGGACACAGAGCAAAGTGGATATACACACATGGACACAGAAATGTGTTCGTTCATGCCCCACAAAGAATTTCATAATTACATGTTGTTATGCAATTGAAATGGTTTGAAAGATGTCACCCCGTGACCACGGCTGATGCAAACACATCCAAAAGGTCGAGACGTAGTTAAAATAAATTTACTTTAAGTAAGTAATATTACGTTGTAAATATTAAAGTAAGAAATATTTAAAATTGTAAATTCCAAAGTGTAGATTTCGTAATGAAAGGCTTTTTTTAATATAATTTTAATTAAGTAATATTACGAGTTTTATATCCTTGAAATTTTTTATTAAAAAAACTGAAAAATGCTTGATAGCCATTTATTAAGTTTGTAAAACATAATATTGTGGTTTATTTTATTGACCCTGTTAAGATAAGCTCTCGGAATAGATATATATCAGAGGAAATAATACGATTCAGGAGGATGGTCAAGCACAGAGTTCAGGTCTGGACCCTATATATACATCTAACTTAAGTGTTATTATCGTTAGGCGAAACGGCTTAAGATACCCAAAATATATATATATAAAAGAATCTTTAAATGATTTCAAAGAAATGTCCCCATAGTATGTCTATCTCTTAAGAAATTTTGTCAAAATACTTAATTATGGCAAAAAAAGTCGGGTCAACTAGTTATATATAAGCCTTTGTTGCGAATGATACCGGATACCATTTATCCCGGAAAACCTAATGTTTCCCGGAGGAATGTAATTTTCAGTTGAGTGCCGCTCCGGGTTTCTTGCTAGATTGCATTTTGTATTAGATTAAAATGCTGGCTGTTTGTTGTTTTATGAAGTTATAATTAAAACACATTCAGATTAATTTCTTAAAATAATTAAGATAGTTTAAAACACGAAATATATGATTAGCTTTGTCTTGACATACGCGCGATAATATATATCGTTTTATTTTTATTTTAATTTGCTAATTTCAGGAACTATCGGTTCGAATTGAATTTTTGTGTTAGTTAGAGCATTTAACGATGAAGGCTATATACGTATGAAAGAATGGGAGCGGCCGATATCGTGGGTAGCTAAAACTTATAATGATGGAGAGGTTTGAAAAAATAAATTTGGATCCAAATCCAAAATAACTATTCTACGCGGACGAAGTCTGGATCTAGAAGCGAAAACTTTTAATTGGCTTTCTGATAGCTAATTTGTCGACTGACCTATTGTATTGTAAGTTTTTCATACGTGAATAAATAAATAACTAAACAATGTCACAATGTACCATGTGAAAAGTAATAAAGCTTTCAAACGGCTTCAGGATTTGATTAAAATACTTCAGCGTCCCGTGTAAAAAGCAATGGAAGCGAATTAAAAAATAACGTAATTCCGCCGCGTCACGTAATGGCGAGCCGACGAGCTTTTATGCAAAAAAAGCTCTTGGTTATTTCACACTACACGAGGGCTTCAAGTATGCGCGACTCGAGATTTCTTTTGTCGGCGATTCGCGTGCGCTTTTATGGCTAATTTCGTTTATGAATTACCTTTCGCGTTTTCCGAGTTCGCGAAAATGTTGAAGCTATATATGATACAGTACACGACAGACAAACTAAACAATCACTTAGTCAAAGTCACGCACATATAACATCTAAACTAAATGTGTTGTCGACCTATTTTTCCTTAACTCTACAAGAATGTTGGATCATGATCCAGGCGGTATTTCATTTTTTTTAATAGAGGAGGACGGACAAGCATCGAACTTGAAATCTGTAGGCGGTGGTTCGTGACCCGGACGCTATTTCGATATTTCTACAACCCGTTTGATATAGCACAGTTCAACATTTCATAAAAATTGTAAAATGATTAAAACATCTTGAACCCGATAGGGGTCGAACCCACGATTACTTGATTATTAGCTGTACATCGCTACCATTACAACAACGAGCCGGTGAACCGAGAAAATGTATGTTAACTTTTATACCGTTGCCACTTTTGTTTTAATTGCTTACCAGTTTCCAAGCACATCAGTCCCCGACAACAGTCCCCGTTGCTGATACAAGGGGAGCTGTAGCAGTGGGTTTCCTCTGCGTCTTCTATACGGTTCCCTTCTAGGGCCTCCGCGTAGATCTCCTCTGGCTCCACCTACATTTAGATCTAATTTTAAAAACTACCCTCCATTATTGGAACAATGTATCTCATATTTTATCAAACATACTCTTGCACTTGTTCGTTGTTAGCGCGAGTAGTACATGTTTAAATAAAACATTTTTGACGGTTTAAAACGTGACATGTATAGTCGAACTTATTTACAATTTATTTTAACTACGGCTGCTGTATTTTCTTAGAAGTAGATATAATTAAAATGAATATTATTAGACATTTAACTAAAATTAAATTCATAGGTAAGTATTTTTTTTGTTTAAATGAAACACTCTAATGGTTTAAAACGCAATATGTATTAGTTAACGTATTTTAAATTTAATTTAATTTCCAAAGCCGTAGTAACGTACTCACATGCAGTTAAAACAAATTAAGAATAAGCTAACTAATTTAAATAAAACACTGTAACGGTTTAAAACGCGATATATTAAAAAAATTCAAACAAGTTAGACTAAAATATATCGCGTTTTAAACCGTTAACGTATTTTATTTAAATTTTTAGTACTCGTGTAAACTTAGTAGTATCAGTTGACTAATATATTTCGCGTTTAAAACCGTTAAAAGTGCTATTTAAATTTGTTGTACTCAAGTAAGCTACAGTACTGTACTTGCCGGTTTACCCTTTAAATATTAAAAGTAGCTCCTAATGAACACTTTTAATCCTTTTACATAAAACACTTTAACGGTTTAAAACGCGTATATGTTAGTTAAACTTATTTGAAAATGATTTTTAACTTCGGCCCGACGTTTCGGATGCTTTGCAGCAGCCGTGGTCACGGGGAGACTCTGTTTCTATTTAAATGTGTACTACTCGCGTAAACTATAGACAGTATTTAATTTTAATCCTTTTATATCAATTAATTTATTTATAGCGTATCATGAATGGGTTATTTTTATAGTGCTTGAGGTTATTTGAGTTGACAAAGGTCGCTTGGCAATCAAGTGATCCGTGAAAATCCTTTTAACGATAACATAGCGTGAAAGATTTATTATTTCAGTCACACTCCGCTCCTGTAATTTGTCGTAAGTCGAAAAGGCTATGTGAAAGAATGGTTCAGAGCGGTCATGGAGTGTATCATTTACCGATATAAATTTAAAAACGATATATTGAAAAAAAACTTGAACCGGCATCCACAACGTTCTGTGTTGTTGCTCTAACCAATTGAGTTACTGTGTCCTGTATCCGTAACAACCGATAATTAGAAGTATCAATTACACAAACATACAAATATGTCTGTTGAGTGAAAACCATTTTTAGCTATATTCAAAGTTTGAGTGCAAATGAAAAACGATTACTTTTATTTAGTTTTCTACATGCTATAAATTAAATACATAACGTTCAAAGTCCAATGTCCCATGTTCGAATCCGGGGGAAACAATAAATAGTTCAATAAATAGTAAAACACTCCAGCCATATAGCATCTAAACAAGATGTGCTGTCGGCCTATTTTGGCAATCGGTATCGTGATTAAACTTCACGTGTTTTTTATCTGTGTACGTTGTTTCGGGACCTGGACGGAAGTCCGAAGTCCAAACGTAACGTAACGTACATACCTGTCCATAAGGATAGTGCCGGTATGGTGACCGGCCGTACCCCAAGTTAGCGAGCATGTCAGAGCTGAAACGGTTGAAGAGTCCACCCCAGGCGTGGCTAGAACCCAGACAGGCCAAGAGCACCAGCGCCAATACACCCATGTTGATACTAGAACAAAATTTCACAATTAATACGAAGCCATTATATAGATTGGTTATATTTTCTCTTGTAAGCGATAAATGAAATTTGAATCAACCTAATGGACACAAAATAATGTCTAACGGATATAGAATGTCTGCTCTTCATAAGGACGCGTCTGATTTAGAAAAAAAAAAACGGTTAAAAGTAAAAGATATTTCCAAATTGCGTATTTTCGCCTTTCATAAAGTTATAGTCGGAAAAAAGTTTACGGGAGTAGTTAATATTAAGATAAAACACTTTACCAGATTAAAACGCGATTTACTTTAGTTAAACTTATTTGGAAATTATTGCAACTACGTCCCGACGTTTCATTTAAGAACAACATGTCAATAATAAAATAATTGTTACTAACATACATCGCGTTAGAAACTTGTTTAAGTGTTTTATTTAAACCCCTATAATTAGCATAAGGCGAACATATAAATGTGTCCGTTTTACTGATCGACTCTTTTTCAACAGGAAGACTTCAGACTTCTGTGCCTGGCCCGACCGAAACAATCTATTGCTTTCCCGGGACTAGATCTTAACGGAAAACCTATTGCCTAGCATTGTTACACGTTTTACCATTTAGCTACAGATTTAGGCCCTCTATAATTAGCAGATAATTAAATAGCTAAAAAAACAGCAGGAAACAAAAACAAATAAAAGAAATAAAAAATGCTTCACAAGCTACAGTATGTTTTTAATGTTTTTTTTTTATTAAAGCTTCATAGCAAACTTCTTTGAGCTTGAATAGACACTTTCTACCCGCAATAAAACCTCCTTACGTAAATAACCTAGTGTGTAGCCGTCCTTACAAAGAATGCTTACCGAAACATGGTCTGGTCTCCTCGGTGGCCTGGGAACAACTGTGGATCCATACAGGGTGCTGGAGTGCGCATGGTAGGAAGGAAAATTCGTCCACAATGGATGGACTTTCTTTGCGACAATTCTGAGCGTCTTTTTGCAGTGAATTTTATTAAAGGCGTTTTTTTTGTTAATGCAATTGGTTTCTTGACGCTAGTTAAGTTAGTAATTAAACAACATTCATAAGATAATCGAATATTCAACGTATTTTAATCTTATCTAAGTCTACATATTCGAGTGAAGAAAAAAAATGACTACATTATATATTTTTTGTAATTTTTACGCCATAATGAAATAAAATTGTTCGTTTGACCATTGTTCAAGCCTTATTTCGACTGTCAAAATCATCATTGGTTGAAATATTATTCATGAATTTATGAACATACATTTATGAATAACATTTCAACTTGAAACTAAGAAAATACTACAAGTCGTCGTGTTTCTGCGAATTTAACTTATACATCGCAAGTGTTCAAAATTGTAGCATCTTCTCAATCTCCATGAATAAAAACACTTACCATAAAGTAAATATAACGCAAATGTAAAACGGGATAAATGTTTTTATTCATCCGTGTATAGAGCAAAATGAACGGTTTAATATTTGATGAAATGGTGTCTGCGTGTGTTCATTTCACTCGGTTTATGATTTAGTGCATACGGTAGACGCCTGTGCGTTTCTCACCGGCCGTGTGTTGGACGATTTCGCGAATCTGGTCCGTAGCCACTGGTCCTATGCAGACCAAAGCCTCCTTGAAGTAGCCACAGCTCTGTCAAAGAATTCATTACATGAATACATGTAGCATATTGATTAAGCTAGATGGCGCGTCATCGATTACCAATGAAACACTTTAACGGTTTAAAACACGATATATTTTAGTTGAAATTGTTTGAAAATTATTTTTAACTACGACCTGACGTTTCGGATGCTTTGCAGCAGTCGTGGTCACGGGGTCACTAAAGATCGAGGATGTCTCCGACGTCAAAGTAAACCTATATCGCGTTTTAAACCGTTAAAGTGTTTTTTTTAATGTGTACTACTCGCGTAAACTACAGACAGTATTTGATTACCAATGAGTTTACGAAAATATTGCAAAGTTCATGCAACAGTGAAAATTTAATTTTACTCTCAACCTCAAATATTTTTATTTTATGATAGAGGAGGAAGATGGAATCAAGATGCACCGTCGACCTATTTCGGTTATGCATATTCTGAAATCCACAGACTGAAACCGGAACACAATTGACAGCTTTTTCATTTGTACACAGTAGTTCGTGACCCGGTCGGAAATCCTCTTACCCATTTAATATCTAAATTTCCAGACAAATAGTTTCAATAAATATTGATTAGAAACATGCTGGACCCGATCGGTATCGAATCCATGACCCGTTGATTATTATTATTATTACTATCATTAGACCAACGAGCCTTTGCTGGAGTTCGGCCTCCTCTTTTATAGTAGATAGAGTTTAAGAGCTTAACCCACCACGCTGTTCCAGTGCAGATTGGCGAATTATACGGTTTAAAGTGCTCTACGATGCATGCACGTCCCAATTGTAAACACCGGGAAATTATTAGATTTCCTTTAGAAACTTACTAAGATGTCGGCCGATCCAAGCTACCTAGGGCCTCATTGCAGTTAAATTCACTAGCCACTACACCATTTTAAGTTATATTTATTTATATATTATAATAAATACGAACAAGTTTCAAAACTTCATAGAAAAATGTCAACAAACAAAGATTTATCGTCGTCTAAATAACATTGCTTCAAGCCTTAATAAGCTCAGAATAAAACATCCATTCCAGTCTCTTAATACTCTGTTATACGAAACTAGGTAAAAAATACAAAGGATTTCCTTTTATTCATCCGCAATTTTAATTCGACTCCGCGGTACATTCCTTTGAAGTTTACAAAGGTAAGGTTTTTATTCAAATATATTTACTTAATGAAACAACTCGTCCTTTCCTTTTAAGAAGAAACATTCTAACAATGTAATAAAAGTCATGTAACGAACGCGTAAACATTGGAATCGATTCACAACATATTTTTCGTCGTAATTGACAAATGGTCTCGACGTTGCGACGTCAAAATTGGATGACATAATTGTGAGATGTCGCGCATTCCTCGACTAGGCGAGAGTCGATTACGACGGTCGAACATAATATGTAGACTCTAATGGCTTTGCAACATACTCGCAACACTCTTAGATAATTTATAAAAAGTAGGTATATATAGGATGACAAACATCCTACTTCCTACTAATATTATAAACGTACACTTTTGAACGTCAATTTAAACATTAAAAACGTGAAAAAGTTTCCAAATAAAGGGCGTAGACCAAAGCAGAAGAACTGGCAAGAATCTCGCCGCCACTCCTCGTCAATCAAGTTTTTTTTACTAATCCCTTGCTCGCGGGTTCGTTCAAACCCCAAGCATTGATATCGTTTGAATATTGATTTACGGTATAACTTTCCAAGTTTTTCTTTAACGTACAATCTTGGGTTCGATCCCCACCGGATCCAATAAGTTTATAATTTTTCAATTAATAATTTTTCTGAAACAAGTTGAACTTCATCCGGAAATCTGGATATTCAATGGATGGTCGGAATATCGAAAACTCCGTCCGGGTCACGAGCCACCCACAGATGAAAAGGGCGTGAAGTTAATCCCGTTTCTTCTCGTGCTGATGTCATATTTCACCTCCTATCAAACACCGTGCTTATCTGCCCTCGTCTTTCATAAAAATAAACTTGTAATTAAAGCTGATTAAATAAAAAAAAAACTTATTTATTAACAGTGACAGTTCAGAGCGTCTGAATTCAAAATGGCCGCCGTGAACAATGTCTGTTTTGTTCTATTTCGATTCATGAGTTCTCACCTTGCGCGGTTTCTGCCTGTGACGGCGTTGCATGACGCAGCAGAGGCCCCTGGTGATGTCACATTCGCTTGACGTGGCGCAGTCCTCATTGTATTGCTTGCGGCCGGCAGTCGGGAGGCGACACACGTGCATTTCGCCTATGAAACAATATTTACTCCAGTCAGCACAACTTGAAGGTCGTGCTCAAGTACTGTATGTAGTTTACGCGAGTAGACTACATACAGTACATTTAAATAAAACGCTTTAACGGTTTAAAACGTGATATATATTAAACTTTTTTTTTACTTCGATTCGACGTTTCGGACAGTGTGCAGCAGCCGCGGTCACGGGGAGCATTCTCGTTTGTCGTGTTTTAAACCGTTTAAGTGGTTTCTTTAATCATGTTCAAGTTATTATGGATAATAGGACATATTTTAAGGGTACAAGGTTATAACTATATTTATATTCTTGTGTGTGGCTGTCTGTCAACGTGC
Organism: Leptosia nina; assembly: GCA_963661955.1. Taxonomy (NCBI): domain Eukaryota; kingdom Metazoa; phylum Arthropoda; class Insecta; order Lepidoptera; family Pieridae; genus Leptosia; species Leptosia nina. Next base: position 1,485,502 of record CAVLEF010000011.1, read on the forward strand.
TATATTAAAAACCGAGATAATATATCTAATAATAATATATTTAATTTTCCTGAATTGAATTAATAATAATAACGTTTTGGTCGTATACTTTTAATTTTAGCTATGAACTCTTACGAACCTGGTACAACTTCCTCGCAAACTAAACCCGCGTCGCATTGATTCTCTCTATTGCAGATCTCGCCAAGTTTTCTTCCGGAAAATGCAGGAAGACATCGACCGCCATCCTCTGTTGACAAAACAATTAAATAAAAAATAATCCCATTTATTGTAAGTGAAACCCACGCTTAAACTTATACGCGTACCGACAATGCGTCATATTGAGCCGAAGAGGTTATATTGATAAAAAACGGTTTGAAACGCGAAATATAATAGTTAAAAGTGTATTTATTACTTTTTTCAAAAAACTACAGATTTGGGAGATTTTGATTTGAGGTTATTTACCATTGTTTTGCACGAAATTAAAGTAAAGCATGCATACAAGGTCAATATATTTGTTAACTTCTTAATTAAACTTTATAAAATACCTATAATAGTTTATAAATATTAATGAATGTTATTAAAAAATATATTAAACGGTTTATTTATTTGGGTCGAAATAAGGCATGGAAATTAAGCACTTTCCCGTTGCAGATTGATCTGAAATTTGGTACACGCATTTAAATTAGACGACTATTCAATATAATAATTCGATAACATTATAAATCCAAGATGGCCGCCGATACAAAATGGCGGATTACATGTTTCCTTAATCCCCTCAATATGGGTATCAAATGAAAGGGCTACACTAGTAAAAAACGATGGTTGTGTCAAAATTAGATTTTTCTGTAGTTTTCAGTGCACAAAAAAATAAAACCGTGTAACTTAAAAGTTTTTTTACCGATTTTAATACTATATATATAAAATAAAAGAATATTAGCAGGTCTGCTTGTTTAGGTATCAAAAAAAATATATTTAACCGGAAGAAATGGTAAGCATGTAATTGATTTTTGAAGTAATCATTATAGTAAATAGATTTTTGGTATAGTTTCGGAAAAATTTTGTCAGGGCCGAGACTCGAACTCACGACCATAATGTAAATGCCAGTGTTATGCTACTTACAATCTTAAATATCTTTTTGATTTATATACGGATTCGTGTGCACTAACATGAAAAATAACGATTAAAACTTGACTAGAATTATTTCTAGGTCAGCTTAGCGTAAGCAACATTTATTTAGAACGCGGACCTTGTACAATTACAAATATTTACATATATAAGTAATAGCTGTGCCCGCGAATTCGTCCGCGTGAAATAGTTATTTTGGATATCAAAATTGATTTTTGCAAACAAAACATGTTATGACATGACTTCTGTAAATTTGAATATTAAGTGAATATCGGTGGTAGGAATATCGGAATTCTTTCCAGGTCACGAACTACCATCCACAGATAAAAAAGGCGTGAAGTTCAATCACATTTCGATTTCAGTCTGTGGACTTCCGAATATCCAAACCTATTAACCTAGAACCTAGAATTTCACCTATCATCAAGAAGAGAAACCATGCTTAACCTCCTCTATCATTAGAAAAAAAAGGCTAGCCACTTAAGTTAATCGTTTAGTGAAAATGCCCCAATAGAACACGGAACTGCTATGTGGAAAATCTCCTTTAATCAAATTACATCACCCACTTTTAATATTTCAAAGTGTTTCAGCCTATTACTGAAATGGGACAATGACATACATTTTCTAATTTTCCAGAATAATTTTCACCAAATTATATATTTACTTGATGGAAGGTGAAATAGCCCAGCCATATGAGAATTGAACAAGAGTGCTGTCGTCCTATTTTTGGCTTTGGATATTCAGAAAGAACTAAACTTCACAGGTTTTTTATCAGTAAACGGTGGTTCGTGACCTGGACGGAATTTTTATTTTCCTACCACCCTTTTAATATCCAGATTTCCAAACAGAGTCCAACATGTTTCAGAAAAATTATAAATTGATTAGAAGAATGACCCGACGGGGATCACCGTCGGGTCCATCATCAAGTGAACTCTGTCTGTCCTCCTCTATCATAAAAAAACATAATAAATTTAAATGCCTAAGTAGGACCAGATTACTTTTATACACAGCAGTGTCAGTTGAATATTAAGTACTTATTATATTGGACCCACGATACAAACCCAAAAGTGAAAGTCCGTTTCCCCCTCGTGGGGCATTGGGCGAACACATTTCTGAGTCCGTTTCACTGATCCGTTCTTCTAACGGGCATGTAGTTAATCAGAATTCTGTGCCCTGCCCGACCGAAACAATGTTTTTGTTTCCCCGGGATTCGAACACAGGACCTCTCGCGCTCAACGCAATGCTAAGCAATACGTTTAACAACGTTTGGCTACAGAGGCGGACCGACAATTGGATAAATTTTGTTATCCTAAAACAGATCATTACATTTAATTTAGCGGAAAATTGAAAACAAGAATACACTTCGCAACAATTAATTGTAATATTCAAGTTATCAAAGGCTAATTATGAATTCAAATTACCAACTTCGCGGATTCAATCTAAAACTTTTCGATCCCAAACAAAGAGCCCGATAAATATTAAATTGTGGGGGGGGGAGGGATTTTGAAAGGTTTCATCAATCACATCTTTACGACTAGTCAAAGAATAATAGCTGGCTTATTGATATTATACTAAGTTATAAGAATTGTCTGTAGTTTACGCGAGTACACATTTAAATTAAACACTTTTAACGGTTTAAAACTTGAAGTATATAAGTCAATTTTATTTTAAATACGACCCAACGCATATTTTACAACAGCCGTGGTCACAGTCCCTTTTTACTATGGCCCAAAGTTTCGGATGATTTGCAGCAGCCAAGGTTATTTACGTTTCTTAATTTAAGATAATTAATTAAATTATTTTAATTATTGAAAACATCCATATACGCTCCGGGTAGCGAGAGTCGTTAAATGTAATGATAGAAAAAAGTGTATAGATTATAAATTAAACTAGCCGTATATATTAATTTTTGCAACCCTCCCCAGGTTTGTAAAATATAGCGTCGTTCGTGTCCCGTCGTTCTTGCAAGTTAATTTTAAAAGATAGACATACATACTCTTTCGAACATTTTAGGTAATTTCAAAAGGAATCTTTTCTACGTTTCCCCCCCCATTTTCCATTATTTCTTCACTAAATAATATAATATATCAATTCTAGTATTTAAATAAAACACTTTAACGATTTAAAACGTGATATATTAGTTAAACTTATTTGAAAATGATTTTTAACTTCGGCAGAAAAAAATATATTTAAATGTGTACTACTGGCGTAAGCTATAAACTGTATTTAATTTTAGTATTACTTGGAATTAGCGCGTTTAAACAAACAAATTCTTCAACATATAATATTAGTTACTTACAAAAGAAACTATTAATTAGTACTATTAAACGAAGAATATGAGACTAGTTTATCAGATTATTTTTAAAGTCATTGACACGCCCATAATAATAAATAAATAAGAATATATATATATATATATATATATATATATAGACAGCATTTAAATAAGAAGTATGGAAAACATGGTATTATAAATTGTAAATATCGTTAGATTGTAAACTCGCTTGACAAATTTCGACAAAGTTCTTGAGCAAAGTTAAGGACATTCCTAATTGGGTAGCCACGTTAGAACAAATCCTTTGTTGTCATAATTCATTTCGATTTTACTAATTGTAAGACCTCTTATTTATATAAATCTAGTATTTGATAAGCCTTTTTGCCATCTGAACCGTCTCTGAAACTCGTTTAATTCGTTTCGGTCGGTCAGGGCACAGAGCAAATTGGATATACACACATGGACACAGAAATGTGTTCGTTCATGCCCCACAAAGAATTTCATAATTACATGTTGTTATGCAATTGAAATGGTTTGAAAGATGTCACCCCGTGACCACGGCTGCAAACACATCCGAAAGGTCGAGACGTAGTTAAAATAAATTTACTTTTAGTAAGTAATATTACGTTGTAAATATTAAAGTAAGAAACATTTGAAATTGTAAATTCCAAAGTGTAATTCGTAATAAAAGGCTTTTTTTTTAATTAAGTAATATCACGAGTTTTATATTGTTGAAATTTTTTATTAAAAAAAACTGACAAATGCTTGGAAGCCATTTATTAAGTTTGTAAAACATAATATTGTGGTTTCTTTTATTGGCCCTGTTAAGATAAGCTCTTGGACTAGATATATATCAGAGGAAATAATACGATTCAGGAGGATGGTCAAGCACAGAGTTCAGGTCTGGACCCTATATATACATCTAACTTAAGTGTTATTATCGTTTTTCCATTTTATATCGTCCAATATCCCATGTAATCTTAGAAATAATATAATAAAGCGCATAATGAGAATACCTAACATGCTGATCACGTACTGCATCTATAGTAAATAATATTATAAAGCTGAAGAGTTTGTTTGTTTGAACGCGCTAATCTCAGTAACTACTAGTTCGGATTGAAAAAATGAAAAAATTTTTTTATGTCGATCAGGCTATTGATCGAGAAAGGCTTTAGGCGAAACGGCTTAAGATACCCAAAATATATATATATAAAAGAATCTTTAAATGATTTCAAAGAAATGTCCCCATAGTATGTCTATCTCTTAAGAAATTTTGTCAAAATACTTAATTATGGCAAAAAAAGTCGGGTCAACTAGTTATATATAAGCCTTTGTTGCGAATGATACCGGATACCATTTATCCCGGAAAACCTAATGTTTCCCGGAGGAATGTAATTTTCAGTTCAGTGCCGCTGCGGGATTCGCGCTAGATTGCATTTTGTATTAGATTAAAATGCTGGATGTTTGTTGTTTTATGAAGTTATAATTAAAACACATTCAGATTAATTTCTTAAAATAATTAAGATAGTTTAAAACACGAAATATATGATTAGCTTTGTCTTGAACTACAACGCGCGATAATATATACCTATCGTTTTATTTTATATTTTTTGTTGGTAATTTCAGGAACTACTGGTTCGAAATTCGAATTTTTGTGTTAGTTAGAGCATTTAACGAGGAAGGATAAACTGAAAGAATGGGAGCGGCCGATACCGTGGGTAGCTAAAACTTATAATGATGGAGAGGTTTGAAAAAATAAATTTGTTCTAAGTCCAAAATAACTATTCTACGCGGACGAAGTCGCTGACACAGTTGTTTCTTATATTCCTGGATCTAGGAGAGAAAACTTTTAATTGGCTTTCTGATAGCTAATTTGTCAACTGACCTATTGTATTGTAAGTTTTTCATACGTGAATAAATAAATAACTAAACAATGTCACAATGTACCATGTGAAAAGTAATAAAGCTTTCAAACGGCTTCAGGATTTGATTAAAATACTTCAGCGTCCCGTGTAAAAAGCAATGGAAGCGAATTAAAAAATAACATAATTCCGTCGCGTCACGTAATGGCGAGCCGACGAGCTTTTATGCAAAAAAGCTCTTGGTTATTTCACACTACACGAGGGCTTCAAGTATGCGCGACTCGAGATTTCTTTTGTCGGCGATTCGCGTGCGCTTTTATGGCTAATTTCGTTTATGAATTACCTTTCGCGTTTTCCGAGTTCGCGAAAATGTTGAAGCTATATATGATACAGTACACGACAGACAAACTAAACAATCACTTAGTGGAAGTCACGCCCATATAACATCTAAACTAGATGTGTTCTCGACCTATTTTTCCTTAACTCTACAAGAATGTTGGATCATGATCCAGGCGGTATTTCTTTTTTTTTTAATAGAGGAGGACGGACAAGCATGGAACTTGAAATCTGTAGGCGGTGGTTCGTGACCCGGACGCTATTTCGATATTTCTACAACCCGTTTGATATAGCACAGTTCAACATTTCATAAAAATTGTAAAATGATTAAAACATCTTGAACCCGATAGGGGTCAAACCCACGATTACTTGATCATTAGCTATACATCGCTACCATTACAACAACGAGCCGGTGAACCGAGAAAATGTATGTTAACTTTTATACCGTTGCCACTTTTGTTTTAATTGCTTACCAGTTTCCAAGCACATCAGTCCCCGACAACAGTCCCCGTTGCTGATACAAGGGGAGCTGTAGCAGTGGGTTTCCTCTGCGTCTTCTATACGGTTCCCTTCTAGGGCCTCCGCGTAGATCTCCTCTGGCTCCACCTACATTTAGATCTAATTTTAAAAACTACCCTCCATTATTGGAACAATGTATCTCATATTTTATCAAACATACTCTTGCACTTGTTCGTTGTTAGCGCGAGTAGTACATGTTTAAATAAAACATTTTTGACGGTTTAAAACGTGACATGTATAGTCGAACTTATTTACAATTTATTTTAACTACGGCTGCTGTATTTTCTTAGAAGTAGATATAATTAAAATGAATATTATTAGACATTTAACTAAAATTAAATTCATAGGTAAGTATTTTTTTTGTTTAAATGAAACACTCTAATGGTTTAAAACGCAATATGTATTAGTTAACGTATTTTAAATTTAATTTAATTTCCAAAGCCGTAGTAACGTACTCACATGCAGTTAAAACAAATTAAGAATAAGCTAACTAATTTAAATAAAACACTGTAACGGTTTAAAACGCGATATATTAAAAAAATTCAAACAAGTTAGACTAAAATATATCGCGTTTTAAACCGTTAACGTATTTTATTTAAATTTTTAGTACTCGTGTAAACTTAGTAGTATCAGTTGACTAATATATTTCGCGTTTAAAACCGTTAAAAGTGCTATTTAAATTTGTTGTACTCAAGTAAGCTACAGTACTGTACTTGCCGGTTTACCCTTTAAATATTAAAAGTAGCTCCTAATGAACACTTTTAATCCTTTTAAATAAAACACATTAACGGTTTAAAACGCGTATATGTTAGTTAAACTTATTTGAAAATGATTTTTAACTTCGGCCCGACGTTTCGGATGCTTTGCAGCAGCCGTGGTCACGGGGAGACTCTGTTTCTATTTAAATGTGTACTACTCGCGTAAACTATAGACAGTATTTAATTTTAATCCTTTTATATCAATTAATTTATTTATAGCGTATCATGAATGGGTTATTTTTATAGTGCTTGAGGTTATTTGAGTTGACAAAGGTCGCTTGGCAATCAAGTGATCCGTGAAAATCCTTTTAACGATAACATAGCGTGAAAGATTTATTATTTCAGTCACACTCCGCTCCTGTAATTTGGGGTAAGTCGAAAAGGCTATGTGAAAGAATGGTTAAGAGTGGTCATGGAGTGTATCATTTACCGATATAAATTTAAAAACGATATATTGAAAAAAACTTGAACCGACATCCACAACGTTCTATGTTGTTGCTCTAACCAATTGAGTTACTGTGTCCTGTATCCGTAACTAGCGATAATTAGAAGTATCAATTACACAAACATACAAATATGTCTGTTAAATGAAAACCATTTTTAGCTATATTCAAAGTTTGAGTGCAAATGAAAAACAATTACTTTTATTTAGTTTTCTACATGCTATAAATTAAATACAGAACGTTAAAAGTACAATGTCCCATGTTCGAATCCGGGGGAAACAATAAATAGTTCAATAAATAGTAAAACACTCCAGCCATATAGCATCTAAACAAGATGTGCTGTCGGCCTATTTTGGCAATCGGTATCGTGATTAAACTTCACGTGTTTTTTATCTGTGTACGTTGTTTCGGGACCTGGACGGAAGTCCGAAGTCCAAACGTAACGTAACGTACATACCTGTCCATAAGGATAGTGCCGGTATGGTGACCGGCCGTACCCCAAGTTAGCGAGCATGTCAGAGCTGAAACGGTTGAAGAGTCCACCCCAGGCGTGGCTAGAACCCAGACAGGCCAAGAGCACCAGCGCCAATACACCCATGTTGATACTAGAACAAAATTTCACAATTAATACGAAGCCATTATATAGATTGGTTATAGTTTTTATTGTAAGCGATAAATGAAATTTGAATCAACCTTATGGACACAAAATAATGTCTAACGGATATAGAATGTCTGCTCTTCATTAGGACGCATCTGATTTAGAAAAAAAAAAATAAAAATGTTGTAAATAAAGATATTTCCAAATTGGGTATTTTTGCCTTATATACTTAAAGTTAAAGTCGGAAAAGTTTACGGGAGTAGTTAATATAAACATAAATAAACACTTTAACGGTTTAAAACGCGATTTACTTTAGTTAATCTTAATTGGAAATTATTTCAACTACGTCCCGACGTTTCATTTAGAACAACAGTGTTCATATAATAAAATAATTTTTACTAATATACATCGAGTTAGAAACTTGTTAAAATGTTTTATTTAAACCCCCTATAATTAGCATAAGCGAACAATAAATGTGCCCGTGTTTACTGAATCGATTCAAAAAACGATTTCGACTTCTGTGCCCTGGCCCGACCGAAACAATCTACTGGTTTCCCGGGATTAGAACTTAACGGAAAACCTGTTGCCTACCCGCATACTGTTTGGAACACGTTTTACCATTTAGCTACAGAGGAGGCCCTCCTTATATATATTTAGCAGATAATTAAATAGCTAAAAAACGGAAGGAAAACAAAAACAAATAAAAGAAATAAAAAAATGCTCCACAAGTTACAGCATGTTTTTATTGTTTTTTTTTATTTATGCTTCATAACAAACTTCTTTGAGGTGGAATAGACACCTTCTACCCGTAATAAAACCTCCTTACGTAAATAACCTAGTGTGTCGCTGTCCTTACAAAGAATGCTTACCGAAACATGGTCTGGTCTCCTCGGTGGCCTGGGAACAACTGTGGATCCATACAGGGTGCTGGAGTGCGCATGGTAGGAAGGAAAATTCGTCCACAATGGATGGACTTTCTTTGCGACAATTCTGAGCGTCTTTTTGCAGTGAATTTTATTAAAGGCGTTTTTTTTTGTTAATGCAATTGGTTTCTTAATTTTCTATTTTTTCTATCCGAATCATCTCTCCGAAACAACGGCTGCTCAAAGCAACCGGCAAGTTAATAATCATTTTCAAATAAGTTTAACTAATATATCGCGTTTTAAACCGTTAAAAGTTTATTTAAATGTGTACTACTCGCGTAAACTATAGACTGTATTCTATAATTGTTGGACCCCGTCTGGAAACCTGTATATTAAATGTGTGGTAGGAATATCAAAAAATTGTGTACGACTCACGAACTATCGTACACAGATCAAAAAGCCTTATCGAAAAATTTAATACTATTTCGGTTTCAGTTCATAGGTCGCACATCTAGATGTAATATGGCTCGGATTTTTCACCTACCATTCAGGTAAACCACATGCTTGTCTGTACTCATCCATAATAAGAAAAATATTCCTTTCCAACATAAAGACCGGTTTTTAGTCGCAGAAGCCCTGCACCATTAGGAACGCGCCCTAACCCAACTGATATCGGACACGTTAAAGCATTTTCGCGGAACTTCCTATTAATAAATGTTTATGTATTTCAAAGGAAGGATTATAAAAAGTAAGTGAGAATCGTTCTTAAGTCTGTTGAGGGAACGGCTCTTTTTTGATGTAATTAAAAAAATATCTTGGCGATTAAAGTCCGTTGGTCAAGAAATATTCTATGTTAATACAAAGTGTTTCATCAAATATTAATAGAATAGATACTAATTAGATAATTAGCTTTATTTTCGTAGTTTCACTGTGCCTTCAAGTATTTGTCACATCGAAATATTTCATAGGAAGTTTGCGAAAAAGAGTAATCAGATTAAAGTACAATAAAGAATAAGTACTGTCTGTAGTTTACGCTAGTAGCACACATTCAAATGAAACACTTTTAACGGTTTAAAACTCGAAGTACATTAGGTAACTTATTTTTTAGGAATATTTTACTTTAACCTTGCAATGACTACTTTTGTACAAAGTAACGCACGTAAAATTAAAGCAAAGCACTTTAAACGGTTTTAAACATTAAAATATTACAGTTTCTTTTTAGGAGGACAGGTGAAACGTCCCAGGCTATATTTTTGTTAATTTTTAAGTTAAACTTTACTATATTTTTTTTTAATGAAATTTATTATTTTGTCCCGAATTTAGCAAAATCATGGCGACAGTAGTACGTACACCCACGCAATGACGTTGGTAGTTCAATATTCACTCTAGAGGTCATAGGAGGTAAGTTTAGCGTTTGAAAACTAGATTGAATATCCAACGTACTACATTCTGAAATATACGTCAGATTTTGAATATTAAATTGTTTAAGTGACGTACGTATTGTTTAAATTGATAACTTTGGATTAGGTCGATAATTGAATTGTAGCTATGTATGGCTAACAATTTATGTGGTAGGGATTCGATTCTAATCAGGTCCAAGACATTTCCAAAATGACATTTGTACAAAGGCCTAAAAATGTATACGGTTCTCAATTTATATATGACGTCCTCGTTCGTGTAATGGTAGATAATAAACAACGGGTCATGGGTTCGATCTCCACCGGTTCAAACATGTTTCTAATCATGTTATAATTTCCAAAACATATTGGGCTTCGTCTGGAAATCTGGATATTGAATGCGTGGTCCACAGATCTTCAAGTTAATAATATCAGATACTGTCTATAGTTTACGCGAGTAGTACACATTTAAATAAATCCACTTTAACGGTTTAAAACGGTTTCAAAATTTTTACTTTGACGTCAGAGATATCCTCCATCTTTAGTCTCCCCGTGACCACGGCTGCTGCAAAGCATCCGAAACGTCGGGCCGAAGTTAAAAATCATTTTCAAATAAGTTTAACTAATATATCGCGTTTTAAACCGTTAAAGTGTTTTATTTTAATAATATTAATCACGTTTCAGCTTCGTTTTTTTTTTTTTTTTTTTTTTTTTTTTCTTATTTTCTTTTTCTTTTTTTTTTTTTTTTCTTTTTTTTTTTTTTTTAAAAATTTTTTTTTTCCCCTCAAACCTTCTTTTTTTTTTTTTTTTCTTTTTTTTTTTTTCTTCTTTTTTTTTTTTTTTTTTTTTTTTTTTTTTTTTTTTTTTTTTTTTTTTTTTTTTTTTTTTCTTTTTTTCTTTTTTTTTTTTTTTTTCCTCTTTAAACTTCCCCTCTTTCTTTTATTCTTTTTTTTTTAACTTTCTTTTTTTTTTTTTTTTTTTTTTTTTTTTTTTTTTTTTTTTTTTTTTTTTTTTTTTTTTTTTTTTTTTTTTTTTTTACTTTTTTTTTTTTTTTTTTTTTTTTTTTTTTTTTTTTTTTTTTTTTTTTATTTTTTTTCTTTTTTTTTTTTTTTTTTTTTTTTTTTTTTTTTTTTTTTTTTTTTATTTTTTTTTTTTTTTTTTTTTTTTTTTTATTTTTTTAATTTTTTTTGTCTATGTATTTCAGAATAGCCAAAGCTAAAATTGGTAGACGGCCCATCTTGTTGAGATATTATCTTATGCTTGTCTGTCTTATAAAACTACCTGATAAGGTTATCAATAAAGCAACATAAAAAAGTTCAACTATATATTATCCTAATTATAAAAACAAGTAACAATCCTAACTATAACAAGTCAAGTTGACGCCCACATCACTAAAGTAACAAGTTAAGCACGGCTTGTACAACCATAACGACCAGTTGTAACAGACCTGGTAGCAGAGAACCACCAATGCCCACCAGAACATCATCAGCGAGCTCTGATATCGACGACACAAGATTTGAGAGTAGTCCTTGCATGTTGGTGACATTGGAGGCTGGTGTGCTGGGATTGGCACCCACCGCGTACTCTGGTAGGGACCTCAAAAAGTTGACGATCGCCAGCGCTTGCGAATATAGTTTTAAGAGTGACGTCTCCAACGCGCCTAAATCCACTGGTATCAAATTGCTAATAGGTGGCGGTAGTGTGTCGAAGATTGATAGCAGCGAGAGAAGGAGGTTGTATACGTTGTTCAGGAGTGGGAGCAAGATGTTAACAAGTGGGTAGACGGCTGGTAACTGTACTGATGTGGCTGCCACTGGCTGTTGACAAAAAATATAGCACAAAAATGTTAGAAGGTTTGACAAGGTAGTTGTTAAATCTTTTAAATAACACACTACGATTAAGACGCTGATTACAAATTATTTTAACAACGGGTCCGGCTGATCATGGTTGAGTAAAGTATCGTCGGGCCGTAATAAAAATAATTTGTCAATAAATTTCGCGTTTTAAACCGTTAAAAGTATTGTTTTTAAATGTAGGCTACTCGCGTACTACAGACAGTAATATTAACATGTCATCAACACAGTCATGGCAACAGTACATGCTATTTTAAAGCAAATTGTAAGACTAGAACGATTCAGTTTAAATAAATTGAGGCCGCTAAAGACAGAGTAGCCTAAGTGCAGTTTTCACGACTTAAGTTATTTATCTTTTTCACAGTCTAATAAGTTAATCTATAAGAGAACAGTGACCGAAAATTGTTAACATAAGTTAATTGGGCATTTTTATTTTCCTCCTTACTGAGAATCAGGTTTTTTGCTATTAGGCCACTCTGCCTCTAGCAGCCTCAATTCTTCTCTCTGCCCTTTTGTTATCAAGAAAATTAAGCTATTAAATTATGGTGTTTGAAAGTTACTCACCATAAACAAATAGACCACTACACACAATGCAACAGTCACTTTTGTTGCCATATTTTTTCGATAATAAAAAAATATTTACCCAAAAATGACCTATTCCCGTTATCCAAAGGCAATTTATGTTAGTTTATGTTATAAATACTTTTTATATAACAAATATTGCAATATATTTTGTGTCATTAGTTTCATCGATAAGATATTGTGTTACCTAATTATTTTATTGTACTTTTTAATTTCGAATTTGTATCTACACTATTGTGTTACATCAAACACAGATTTCTCGCTAAATGTTAGAGATAAAGATCTTTGTGCAGAAGTAAAGAATGTAGTTAGGATAACTTGGAAATTTCGTTCATGTGGGGCATGGGGCTATAAGTTTTCTTGCTTATTACTACTTTCTTAAAATTTGTCTTTTAGTCTAAGACCAACTGTTTGCTTTACTACTAAATTAATAGGTAAAAAAATATAGATAATTTATATATCTAGTTCGTAACTTAAAGTAAGAAAATAAACCTTAGTGACCTTAGGAATCATTTTAAAAATAAAAAAGTATTTATATAGCTTCATCGTTTCTTCTGTGGGGTATGGGACGTATACAAGCTAGTCTTTATTGCATTCATCGCTTTTATTTACGAACACTCGAGATTTGAACATATGACCTCTCTAACACAATTCAACACATATAGCCACCAAGCTACAGGGGCATTTCCAAATCTCACGAATGTAAAGTATAAATTAAAACACTTTTTACGGTTTCAAACGCGAAATATATAAAAAAAAACCTAAATATATTAGTTAAATTTTATAAATACGACACGACGTTTTGGATACTTTGCATTAGTCTAATATCAAAGTTAAATATGCTACGCTAGCGCCATCTGTTTCGTCGTAGTTATAAAAAAGGTGAAGGTTTTAAAAATAACGAAGGCATTATTATTGCAACATACATTCTTGTAAAGATATTACGATTAACCTATTCTTCAGCATTGCAAAATAAACGGACAACATAGATAATACATTACATATAATAATTTAGGCAACATGATAACATAGGTTTATAAAACACTGACTTCGATTTTTCACGACAAATCGATAAAGTTTCTAGATAAATATAGTCGAGAGTTTTCAAAATGCGATTTCATATTTTGTCCATACTCGTGGTTGTATATTTGGTTAGTACATATTTGAATTACTTTTAACGGTTCTAAACGCGAAGATTTGCTACCTATTAGAACAATATTTGGCTATATAGCATAATATTTGGTTATATATTAGGATTATTCAAACGCGATTTACGTTTAGAGTTATTTATGATAAGAAATAAATAACTTTTATCAATTGTTAGCAATTGATAACAGATACATTTTTGAATCTGTTGTAATACATACCTTTAGTAAAAAATATATAAAATTTACTAAAATTCTCATATGTGTGAAATCCTGTTTCCCTCTCGTAGGGCATGGGGAGCAGAACAGACATTTGTCCCTGCCCTGACCGCTTGTTTCACTGGGATCCGCCAGGACTCTGCGCTTGAACGCAATCCTAGGCAATACGTTTAACATTTGGCTACTGACACACAATTTCTAGTACTCCTACAATAAAATAATAGTTAAACTTTTGAAGTGCCTGTCCGAAACAATGGTTGATATTCGAACCCAATCTCGCTTGCGTAACATTGCGTTTAATGTTTGAGCTAGACATGGATAATATATACCTTTTTTATACTAATTAATGTTTTTATTTTCTTTTTAATTAAATTTATTGTGTATAACTTTATTTAACAATTATTACAAATAGTGCCGACTCAAAATTTTTACGTACCTTTACCCTACTTACGTAAACTAACTTACTATATTTTACTTATTCGTTTAATTATTGTTCTTACTAGAAAGAATGAACTATACAGCCTCAAATATATGTCCACCTCTATAGATTAGTTATTTCGTTAAGTTTTAGAGTTTCTTACCGGCTTATTTTCCTGTAACGTCAGTATCTATTTTTAAGTACATTAATAATAGAAATGTTAATAAAACACTTTAAACGGTTTAAAAGGCGAAATTACCAGTTAACTTATTAAAACTTTTAATTACGGCCCCACGTAATGCTTTGACGTAGTCGATTTTAATAAAACTCTTTTAACGGTATAAAACGCGAAATGTACTATTTAACTTATACATGTTTCAACAATCGCCTAACATTCTGGATGCTTCGCAACAGCCGTGGACACTTGTCACATAGTCAAAAACATTTCGCGTTTTGAACCGTTAGAATTGTTTTATTGACATTTATATTATTACTGTATTACAAATATGAATTTGAAATAAACGCGTCGGCTATTTAAAATATGTTTAAAAACCTTAGCAGGTATTTAGGTATAGGTAAATCCTATACGCATCAACTACAGATAATAATTAGAAATATTGTCCACAGATACAAGGCACAGCAGCGATGATACCAGCGTATTCTGTATCTGCGCTGCGGCTTGCGTTCGACGAGATCTCCACAGTGTTGCCAGTCGCTAACCAGCTCGCCTCCCTATTGATACCATTTTTAATCAACCTAATCAATAATTTAAACAACCTGTCAAATATTGTACAGAACTTAACACCCGCCTTACTGCCATATTTTGGTTGTACGTTACCGTTACTGTACGCCACGTTGACAGATTTGACGTCTGTTTTATTTTTGTATATCAGCGTTTTAATATCGCTGTTTAGGTCTAATCTGTTAGCGGCACCTGGGCTGTTGTTGGGTCTTGTGTCCCAGGTATTGAATCTTGTACTCGGCTTGTTAACCGGGCTGACGGATAACACAGGCCTGCTATCGGGTTTGCTGAAACTAATCACGAGTGTGCTAGTTGAGCTGGAAAAGTTGTTGATTTAATTTAATTTGTAATATATTGTTATTGTTTTATTTATTCTGTATTATTATTTACGTATTACCATGTTAATAACGAGACAATTAATGCCGGAGGAGTACCTACGCATTTAAATAAAACACTTAACGGTTAAATGCGAAATGTATTATTTAACAATTTATGTAACTACGAACGTTACGGGTGCTTTACAGCAACGTGGTCATGGGGTGAAGATCGAGGGTGGCCTTAATGTCAAAGTAAAAACTCTGCTACCTTAGCGCCATCTGTTCCCTCATAGTTGGTATTAATAATATTTTGATTTTATTTATTATTCATATTGTATTTTAGGGTAGTTTTATATCGTTCAAACCTCTCCTAATTTTCTTGTACTTACTAAGTATTTTAGTAGTAATTACTAAAGGCTAACATTACGTTAAATACAAAAGCCCCTCGGTTCGAATCCCCAGGAAACGACTAATTTCTTTAATTAAGTTAGGCTGTAAATAAAATCGATTTCTAAAACGCCCGCCCCAATCCCATAAAGATAAATTTCACTCCTATGTTACGTAATAGATGACTGCACAGCCGACGTCAATACAATGGATTATACAATGATGTCTAGTAGAAACGAACCATGCGCAAGAGTGTGTACTTACAACTAATAATTTCCTTCCATCAATGATAAGTACAGGCTCGTTGATATAATTCTAGTAATATGCCTAATAATCATCAAATTTTTCTGAAATATTTTGAACTTCGTCTGGTAATCTGGATATTAAATTAAATACCGAAATTCCATCCGGTAACCACCGTCCACAGATGGGAGAGCCGTCAAGTTTAATCGCATTTGTGTTTCAGTCTGTGGATTTCCAAATATCCAAAGCTTGAAACTCTGAACAAGTTCTGGTTTAACTAATTGAGCTACCATGTCCACACACGTCATCGTCTAATTTTTCAACTTATTTCTACTATGACATATAAGTAACTTTTATGAAGAACCTTATACACAAACGATGTATTTCGCCTTAGCTTTAAGTCAGTCGAACGATTGACAATTTCCTTTCACGTTAACTAAGTATCACTCGAGAGAACAAGATTGAAGCACTCGTTGATTTTCCTATAAAGCGTAACTCAAGTTGTTTACCTTTATACAACGGTTTGAAACGGGAAATATAATATTAGTTATCATTTTTAATTACGACCTTCGAAAACAATGCTGCAAATGCACAACTAACGTCTTACAAGCATAGCAGAGAGTAAGCATATTTATATAGTAAGTAAAATTCTTAACGGTTTAAAACGTGAACATTTTCAACTACGAGTCAATCACTACCTTGACTTTAGCCGAAATGCAATACGAAGAATCGTAGTTAAAATAAGAATGAATGTAAAACCTATTTTAAACAGTTCAATGTCTCTTTAAGGAGATTTTAGTTTCAAGATTTAATTTTAGACTAACATGGTCGTAACGTAAAGGTGACCCCCTACTACAATGTCATTACCAAACATTATGTAATAAAAACTAATGAGAAAACTCGTGATCTATCGAGATTATTGATCACAAAATATCACAATTGTCTCGAATATAATATATAAATGCAATAATCAACACGAGTCACGTACTAACAATTACGTATTCATTACAAATTAATGTTGGAAAGTCAATGAAGGAGAATGTTGAACAATGTTCGGAATTATTAGTCTATACTTGTGTGGTTTTGTAAATTTGGTAAGTTTATGGGTATATGTAGTACAGCGCCATCTATCGTAATCAACCACGTCTGGAACGAAGGTCACTTTTTGGCTAGAATCGATCAATCGATTCGACCTTTGATTCATCGGTTATTGTTTGTATTGCAGGATATTGTAAAATAAAGCGTGTTAAACACTTTCCTCAGTCGCGTTAATGCATTAAAGAAATGTTTTGTATAGAAGATTATTTTACAAAAACAAAACAACTAAGTACATTAACTCGATATTAGAAAAAATATGGTTAAACAAATGTGGTGTCTTTCCCATATTGGTTTAAAGTGATATGTACTTAGTCATGATAATAATGTGATAATAAAATAGGCTCAAGTTTCATAAGAAGCTCTTCTCTAACATAGCTTCTTAAAAAAATAAGGTATAAGCTAATACTACAATATTTTCAGGTGAAATCCACAGAACAATTCCAACAAATCCAAGCTTATCCATTGATTGCCAGCTACGCAAATACATATGGAAGTCAACCTATAGTACTGCAAGCTAAACCTTATAACCAACAGTATACGATTCAAACACCACTACCACTATATCAGCCACCTGCTAATCAAATACAAGATGCCTATTTCAATAATTTTTTGTCAAACCCCGCGATTCAAGCTTTCATCGACCCTGGGACAAAGGTTTACAATCAAAACGGTTTAGAAATATCCGAACAAATTCGACCGCGGACACCGAATGTCGTAAATAATTACTTCATAGTTCCCACCGACTACCTTAACGAAACGATATTAGGAAATCAAAGACAGAATGAAAGAAATTACAATGGCCAAGCACCCAGAAGAATTGCTGATAGAGGTCGAACTATCGATACCAGACAATTTAATAATAATTACCCAGGAAGAAGACAAAATAACAATTTTGACCGGGGAAGTATTAAGCAAAGCAGGGAATATCCATGTAAGAAAAATCAAAGGAATCTTCAAGACAGTTGTTTTGTGATCGATGATCAAATTAATTTAGATGAACCCAAGAATGTAGTTAAAAGACTAGATGATTCGGCGATATCCAATAGCCCATCACAAAATACAGATAATTTCTCAGAAAAACCTTTTGGGAAAAAAGCTGAAAATACGAATATAAATCGGAATAGAAAAGACAGTAAAAGTCGTAGTAGAAGTAAAAAACAGAATCAACCAAATAAGCCTAAAGAAGTAAAGCTAGAAGATAATACAGGTGAATGTGATGATTCATTTGATATATGTGATGAATGCTGTGAGTTAGAAAATAGAAATATTCGAAATTCAATCGACAATCGACGTAATAAAGCTTCTTCTAAGAAGGCATCAAAAGCCCAAGATTTAATGAGCAATTGGATGAGCTACATGAAAATGTTTATGCCCGATCAAAACATGGAAAACATCGACTTTGATAGCTTTAATTTCCCTTATAACTTTCAACAAATGTATCAAACGCCAACTATGCATTATGGAAATGAAAAATCAACTTCAAAGAGAACAAAAAAACGAAAGCCAAAAGAAATTAACAATGAAGAAGTTGCTTCAAAACAAGCACCTAAACGGAATCAAAATCGAAAAAGTTCCGTTCAACCATCACCAACGTTAAAAGAGCCAGCAGTACCAATGATATCGCCGATAGAAAGAGAAGAAGATGAATCTAAGTCCAAGCCAAAACTACAAGTAAAAATAAGTGATAATAAGCCGATAAGAGAAACTTATTTCGAAGAAATAGACTCTAAAATAATAAAAAGCAACGCAGATGTTAGTTTAGAGGACGAGATGCCCATATCGAGCCATAAAAACGCTATCGATTACTATCCAGACTTTACACAAGATGCAGTTTACGCAACGGACGAAGACGATTTATATTTTTTCCATAACAGACATTACTACACCGGTGATCAAGAAGGTAATCGCGAAAAAAGAAAAGATTATAGGGCAAGTGAAAATCGTAAACAGTCTGATAGAAGAATGAATGACATACCGTCATCGCATAAAGATACGAAAGACAAATTTCGCACACCACCAGGCTTAAGTGAACCAGGGTTCCAGACTCGGAAAGTGAACAAAAATGAAAGAGAAGACTTTTACACCTATTACGTGGACGACGTCGATAATACTGAAAAGGACATTAAAACAGATAACGGTGATAACAATGTAGAAACGGTTTACGCTCGTTCCAAAGTCGTTAAATACGGTCAACAGAGAGATTTAAATGAAAAACCAGCAGCGAAAGAACAGGATTATAGGAATGAAAAGAATCGTGGCAATTCATATGCTAAAGATGGCGACACAACTGTCGTCTTTTCAAAACCTTGGAATTAAATAAAACGTAACGTTAGTACAAACAACCGTATACGATTTATTGAATCAGTAATTGTTATTTACTATAATGATAGTAACATTTCTTTTAGATACTTATTTATTTTTATTCTTATTTTATTAGGTAATAGAGTATAAGCATGTTTTACATAGTCTTGTCTGCGTCTTATTAAAAAAAAATCTTAAAATTATAAAGTATTTTTTTATTTGAAGATACCATGTTCTTTTTATGTACCTGTAACCCACGATAAATGTTTTGGAAGCCCAGTTGAGTATAGTCTATAGTTTACACGTGAAGTACACATTTAAAAACACTATTAACGGCTTAAAACGCTTAATTTATTAGTTAATTTGTTTACAACTACAGCTCGACGTTTCGGGTGCTTTCCAGCCCTAAGGAGGTACTAAGAATGGAGGGTGGCCCTAATGTAAAATGTGCTGGAGCTGAGCTTAAGTTAAAATTATGCTCCATTCTTATTTATTGGATTGCGTTAAGTATGGCGTCCTGTGTTCGACTTCTAGGGAAACATAATAAATATAAACAGAAGGGCACAGAAAGAGTCAAATTAAGTTATTTCGACAATCTTTGTTCTTATTAATAATAATGGTAAATTACTAATTTATAAATTCTTAACATCACTCCATTGACGATAAAAACCCGCCATATTGACATTATGCATGACGTTACACCACGTCACACATAATGTCAAATCTTTAGAATTTGCGTGAAATTTAAATCCTCTTACATATGTATGGCTAATAAACGGGTAGCGGGTTCGATTCCTGCCAAGTTCCACATTTTTAAAAGTTGAAATGGGTTGTGGGAATATCGCAGTGTCCTTTTAGTAACAACCCACCATCCTCTGATGGAAAACTGGTGTGATATATATGGCTGGGGTGTTTCTACCTTCTACCAAGTGAACGTGTCTATTCTCTTCTATCATAATAAAAATGTTAGATATGGGTTAAGATTATATCTAACCCAACCTGTAGTTGTATTGTAGTTGGGTGGTAGCAATAAAGAAATTCCGTCCGGGTAAAGAACCACCGTCCACAGATGAGAAAGCCGCGGAGCTTAATCGCGTTTCGGTTTCACTCTGTGGATTTCCGAATATCCAAAGCCTAAAACTCCATGCTTATCTGTCCTCCTCTATCATTTAAACAAGTATCAACTTAAAAAAAAACGGTTTTATTTTTTGTTAAGGAAAAATATGTAATCCGCCATTTTGTATCAACGGCCATCTTAGCTTTATAATGTTATTGATTTTTTTGTATTGTATTGTCATATAATTAAATGTGTGTACCAAATTTCAGATCCATTTGACAACGTGAAGGTGCTTTAATTTCAATTTCTAATTTTGACTGAGCTAAATAAAACCTTTTAAAAACTGTCCTAATTTGAAATATTTTTAATCGTAACTTAAATAAATAAAACCCCAATAAAATCAACATATCTATTTATCGACTCGTTTCCAATTCATCAGCAAACACGAGTAAATTGAATTTGCTCGTGTGTTAAATGTTTGTCGAGGCAGCTATTCTGTGTACGGAATGTAATGAGGTCTTTTGAAGCAATATTTGCAAATATACAAAAGAAATAATACGGCTTACATATGTAATGCCAACATTCTGCTAAGCTATGAAAATGAAAATATCATTTATTTCAACGTCTGTAGTTTACGCGAGTAGTACACATTTAAATGCACTTTAATGGTTTAAAACGCGATATATATTAGTTAAACTTATTTGAAAATTATTTTATCTACGGTCTCCCCGTGACCACGGCTACTGTAAAGAATCCGAAACATCGGATCGCGGTTGAAATAATTTTCAAATAAGTTCAACTAATATGTTTCGCGTTTTAAACCGTTAAAGTGTTTTATTTAAATCCATTTTCTAGTATATATTACTGAATTAAAAATACTAATATTAGGGTTATACGTTTGTTAATACCACACGGTACTTCAATTTGTAGAAGCACGGAAAGCTGTAGTCGTTGGTTCGAATAACGCGCAAATTTTTGAAAATTTTATTTATTTAATATATTTTTGACAGGCTCGTTGATCTAACCATAGCGATGTATGGCTAATAACATCGGGTCGTCCGTTTGATTCCCAAGATCTAGCTCTTTTCTAATTTTTTAATTTTTTAGAATATGTCAGGAATATCTGAGGTTTTTAACGGGGTTTGTTTCTCCTCTATCATAAAAAATAATAAAATATTTTATTATGTATTTCTGGAAATAAGAATTCTTTCTAGGCCTATCCTTACATATACAGCTGACGAGAGATATAGGTTACTATCATTTAACATTTTTATTATTTTCAAGTGTATGTATGTCACATCTATTTATTTAGAAAAAAAAGCGATGACACGGTGGGACTAGAACTCGTATTCACAGCGATTTAAAATAAAAAGCAGTATTTAGTAAAAGATCCTTTATTTAAATTATTATATTAAAAATAGTTAACAATAGCACCCCAATAAATAAACAATAATTTATCCATTACACAACTATAATAATATCATTCGATTTCTGTTGAACTGGTGGTAGAACATTAATTGTTATTGTAGATAAGTAAGACTTAGGTTTGGAAGTTGAATTCGACGTTGCACTAGAAATTGTTTCATTTGATTCGGTAGTTGAATTTGAATTTTCAAGGCTTGAAATTTCTGACAATGTTAAAGGAATTTTGGATACTTTTGAGTCGTCATGAAGTAATGATGGTGTTGCAACATTAGACAAATCTGTATTAAAACTTGATAGTATATTAGTGACTATCACAGAAGCGATGTTGTTCAGTGACTCGTTCAATAAAGTGGTATATCTATCCGCATAAGATGGAATTTGATGGTGATTTGATAAAGTAAATTTATTTGGTGTATTTACCAAATTTCTATTCGGCACCGTGTAGTTTCTATTAAGAACCCTCACAACAGGCGCAATAGAAGCGGTCGGCGCTGCAGAAGTCCTAGGAATATAGTATACCGGTTGAGTCTTTTGTAAAGTTGATTCCATTTTTGGGTTAGAATTAAGAACTGTAATCTTAGGCTTAGAACTCGCATAATATGCCTCCGCAGGCTTTATTGTGAATGGAGCTATGGTGGTTACTTGAGGAATGATATAACCATTTAAAGGTTTCAGTGCTTTTGTGGGTTGCATAACGCTTGTTTGAACTGGAATTGTTGTTAAATCATTCTTTATTATTTGCTTTGGTGCGTTTGGAGTAATGACAGCTGATGGAAGTGTGCGATACTTCACACTATTTTGATCAATATTAACCGCTGTGTCAGGTTTCACTACTTGCACAGTCGAATCAAGAACATTGTTTGTATTTGAATTATCCATATTATAACTATTTTGGGCTTCTTGGTTTATTGGTGGTATCTTGCATATTGAAGATCGTTGTGTGTTAGAATGGGTTTGAACTATATTTGACTCAGGTCTTTTAATATCTACCCCCTTCGAAGTCTGATCTGTATTGTAATGAAGAGTAGGTGCTTTTGAATTGGATGGAGCTTGTATATTATATCGAATATTATTGCTCTTTACATCAGTTGTTTGTTTTTGTGGGAGATTAGGCGAACCACAGTTATTATTACCCTGAGGATATAGTATTGTATTTGATTGTGGTAGAAAACCTTTGAGATCGTTGGTGTAGCCATTATTTTCGAACCTAAAAGTAGGTTTTGAAGGCTCAAAAGCTGTTTTAATAGTTAACTGACTGTCACTAGAGCTTTCTATATTATTTATATCTTTAGGTGTCCCATTCACTCGGGTTGGTAATCTTTGTATTCTACTTTCAAGTCCACAATCGGATTCTTTTTCAATTTTATTATAAGCATTTGTACCGGGCTCATTAGCTTCTGAGAACATTTGTTCACTTGTTGTTTGCAAACGTCTTGTGTCGTATTTGGGAGTCGGATTTTCATAGAAAGAATTTTTGAGCTGTTCTAATTGGCTCTCATATTTATAACATTTGTCATCTACTCTGGGCATTTTAGACATCAAATTATTTCGAGAAATGGACTCTTTCTTGTCTCCCTTAGTGATGTATTCCAATGGTATTTGATTAAAATTTTCAAATAATGTAGACTGTTCAATAGTTGAAGGATTTTTTAACCTTTTAAATTCTTCCATATTATTAATGTCAGAAGTTAATCTTTCAATATTAGTATTTTTGTTTCTTAAGTTCAGTGCCATATTACTTTTAGAATTTTCAAGTGTTTGAGGTATAAGCCTATGTTTTGCTTCTGGCCTTATTTCATTTATGTCTCTTCCATTTACTTTATCAAATATTCTTTTGATATTTGAATTTTGTAAAACATTTTCCACTGCGCTAACAGAAGATATCAATGAATGTTTCATAGGAGTTTGGTCATCTATTTGCCCTACCATCTCAGATTTGATTGTATTAAGTGGAAGTACGTTAGCACTTATAGTTTCTTGTAACAATTCTAGTTCTTTGCTGTGTAACTTGTCCTTGTTTCGAAAGTATTCTCTCAACTTTCTTTCGTTGTAATTATTCTCGTCATATTGAAAATTTTCACCATATTTATTGCCTGGCTGTATAAATTCTCGTATTGCTTCCGGTCTATAATAATCACACGTTTTTTTTATATTGTCTGAACAAATTCTGTCGCGTTGGCTTTGCCTAGGTATTTCATATTCTTCGTTGAATCTTTGGGTGTTAAAACATTTCTCGGGATATTCATGAGATTTCGGATAAGATTTTTCTCGTTCATAGATATCCTGTCTCAGACGCGTGTCATCGTTGTAATCCTTTTGATTATAAACGGATTCAGAGTTTCTTCTACATTGTGATGAAGTGTAGATGTCATCATTATATTTTCCATACGCAAAGGGTCTTTCCTCTGGCATGTAATCTGTGCCTCTTCGTACATAATCGTCATCATTCCTTTTCATATGGCTATAATTAATTGTTCTTTTGTTTGGATCAGAGAAATATTTGTCGATAAAATAGTCACTATCGTCAGTTTGCCAAGGAACTGGAAGGGGTTTTGGATCAAGTGGTGCAATTTCTGATTTATAATTGGATAGCGGAAATGTAATTTCATTTGGTGAGGCATCAATGTTCTGTAAGAGAATAGTTTTTCTTTAGAGTTAAGATAAGCTATTTTTTTTTTATGATAGTAGAAGACAGACAGAAGAGTTCACTTGACGGGTAGGTGAAATATAACATTTAAACAAGATACACTGTCGACATATTTTGGCTTTGTTTATCGGGAATCTACAGACTGCTACAGAATATTACATTTATTAAAAATATATATATTGACACTTTAACGGTGTAAAACAGCCGTGGTCACGGGGAGACACGGGAATGCTGCAAGGCATCCGGAACGTCGGGCCGAAGTTAAAAATCATTTTCAAATAAGTTTAGCTAATGTATCGCGTTTTAAACCGTTAAAGTGTTTTATTTAAATGTGTACTATTCGCGTAAACTATAGACAGTATATTGGTTTTAAAAACTGATATATAATGGAGAGGCTATAGAATTTATAAACAGACTATTTTCGGTAGTATTACAAACTTAAATAAATCTTTTTGAACGGTTTAAAACGTGACAACTGCATAGCATACGAAACGTCGGGTCGTAGGTAAAATTAATGAAATATAAGTTTCATATTCGTTATATTTCGCGTTTGAAACCGTTAAAAGTGTCTTTTTTAAATAAAAATTACTTACTTGATAAATACAAACAAATACAAATAATAACGCCGCCGCCCCCATCTTGATCGTATTTCGCGCAAATGAAAAAGTATTATTTTTAATGTGATACTTATAACGGAATCAAGTTAGTAGGTAATCGATAAGAAATTATTGCCCCGATTTTCGAAATGTTGGTCATTGTTTATGTCATATTTTGTAACTGACGTTTAACCAATGATGTTTGTGGTGTGATAATAGATAAACATTAGTTATTTCATCAAAGTATCAAATATACAAGACTTCAAATGAGTACAATTGACGTATATGAAAAATCATATGCAATAAACAATTATTCAATTTTAGTGTTAAATAGTATTTAAATAAAACACTAACGGTTTAAAACGCGATATATTAGTTAAACTTATTTTAAAATGATGAAAGCAGCCGAAACATCGGGCCGAAGTTAAAAAATAATTTTCAACTAAGTTTAACTAATATATCGCGTTTTAAACCGTTAAAGTGTTTTATTTAAATGTGTACTACTCGCGTAAACTATAGACAGTGCTAAATAGTAGTTTTTAACTTTGAAAAAAGGGAACCCCTTTTTCCAACTGGGGTAATCGGATTGACACATATTCGTGTCCGTTTTATTGCCCTATATAATATTTAGTTTTCCTTTGTTTCAGGACTTTCGCGGTTGCTAGGCAACCGCCAAAGTCCTGAAACATTTTACCATTTAACGCAAAGGCAGCCATTATATACTACTTGACATAATTATGTTAAAATTAATTTAAATCGATTTTAAGATGCGTTAAAAATTAATATTGATAGGGTATATATTAATTTTACGTTTTTTTAAAATTAAATCATCAATAAGCAGCAAGTATCGAAATATATCAATGAAAGAAAGATGTGAGAATATTAAATAAGTAAAAAACACTTTTAAATAGAAGTGTCAAAAATGTATTTCGATAAGTTCCGTTTTATTCAAGACAATACTTCTTTTAGCCTTTTCTGCGTAACAGATAAAACATTACTAAAAGTTGTCCTAATCGCACATTTTGCTCAATTAAATAGATAATAATTCTTTTGAATAACTTATACGTGCCTTTTATGACCTAATCTTTTCGACATATCCTCTTGACTATCGTAAAATCGATTATGCAAAAAGATGGTATAAAATAAAAAAACAAATTGTTTTTCATCATTATATTTTTAAACGGTCCAAATCTTATTTTACAAAATGGCGAATACATTTTTATTTGCTGTTCTACAAGCCGTAGTCATACAGGTACATTTTTATAACGTTGACATTTAAACAGAAATTTTACTCAGCAAGTCTATCTTATTTTGAACGATTCATTCACTATCTATAATACTAGAAGTCCTGGGTTCCAATCTGAAGTCTTTGGTCATTTTCATTCAATTGATCATGACTACAAAGGAAAAATTATTTAAAAACTACTAAGATAAATCAATTATAACCACTTTATTATACCACAGACTAATTCCTATGTGCAATTATGTTGTTTTATGTATTATCTGTATTCTTCCACAGACTGCATATTCCCAATGTGTCAACCGCGTGGTATCTGGTTGCGCGCCGAACGTCGTGGAAACCATACTGCCAAACCAGTACTTCCCCCAAGCTTTGGCACCAGCCCCAATTTTACCCGCTTTAGCACCAGCACCTCTGTTGGCGCCACCCGTGACACCACTTGTGCCAGAAATCGGTTACCCAGCTGTCATTCAAGACAGCAGCGTCGCTAATAGCTTGGCAAACGCGCTGCAACTTCTTGTCGTAAGCAATTTGTTGAGCAGCACTTTGCCGGGACCCTGTGAGTTGCCTTTGCCCGGATATCCGGTGGAGAATGTGTTGCCGATGCCTATGTCGCCATATAACTATGTTTACTGAAAAGATTGTTTAATTAAAAAAGCATGTTATATTTTAAAAATATTTTTATTTGTTACATAGTCCAATTAATCAATTAGACGTCTATATCCTGTATGACCAAAAATTTTATCATTTTCTCGGGATTCGAACTCACGACCACTCAATCTTAAAGCAATACAGCAAACGCGTGTTACCTTGAACTTGTGATATTGAACGTTATAGGTCCTATTAACACAGTTTACGCGAGTAGTACACATTTAAATAAAACACTTTAACAGTTTAAAACACAATGTATTAGTAAAACTAATTCGTAGAGCATCCGAAACGTCGAGCCGAAGTTAAAAATCATTTTCAAATAAGTTTAACTAATACAACGCGTTTTAAACCGTTAAAGTGTATTATTTAAATCTGTTTTAATATGATTATTATACTAATGATATTATACACATTTAATAAGACCTACACTTTGAGTTAGGCGACAATTACTCATTATTTCGTTACTCGAGTCATATAGACTCCAATATTAACTTATTTTAACTTTTAAATAAAACACTTTAACGGTTTAAAACGCGATATATTAGTTAAACTTATTTGAAAATGATTTTTAACTTCGGCCCGACGTTTCGGATGCTTTGCAGATAATATATCGCGTTTTAAACCGTTAAAGTGTTTTATTTAAATGTGTACTACTCGCGTAAACTATAGACAGTATTGTATATTTTAACTTGAAAATGAACAATATAAAGGTAAACAATCTAAAAGTATTTACTTATATATAAAAATAATAACTACCTAGCATACAACGGCTTTAGTATCGCCTTGCTTCTTTATTGTATGTAATAGCAAATTCTACAAAGCTTCAAAAAAAGCTGAATTTTAGCTTCGATATGATGAAGATGATAATTTTCTAAGTATAATTTTTAATATCTAACATGTTTTTTTTAATTCGAAAAGCTGGGATTATAAAGATGAACGTTTGATATAGCTTGTACTTAATATCGAGATTTTTCAACGTCTGAGATGTTGCAGAAAAAATATAAAATTATTTTCAGAATCGAATCGAACCGTTGTTTAATTCTTCGCCATACATTGCGCAAAAATAAAATACTTTTAACAGTTTAAAAGGCGAAATATTACTTATTTGCAGCTAGAACCTGTCGTTTGCTTTACCTGTACAACATCTGTTTGAAGTTCGTTGGGTCAGTGTTGTCATAACAGTAACGAACCTTTTCGACGTCTAAGCCCTAATATGGACTAGCTGTGCTCGCGACTTCGTTCGCGTGGAATAATTATTTTGGACATCAAATGAATTTTGCAAACAGCCTCAGCTTTATAAACTGCAACTGTTACCCGCGATGTCGTCCGCGTCCCATCGTTCTTGATAGTTATACTAATTAAAGAAGTTATACTTAAAGAGGAATCATTCTTTCATAATTTTCCGCGTGATTTTTCACATTTTCCTTAGTTCTTTCGCTACTATTGGTCAGAGCGTGATGATTTATAATAAAAATCCTTCCTCGGTAAATGATCTATCCAACACATCAATATTTTTTCAGTTCGAACCTGTAGTTCCCGGGATTTGCGCGTTCAAACAAACAAACAAACTCTTCAGCTTTTTATATTAGTATAGATTGCAAATTCTTGTCACGGCCTCGGGTCGTTCCAGCGAAATAGCCTATCACATGATCCAGGGTTTATTGGTCCATTTTAATGGCTTTCGAGTTATTGTTGAGGATGCGTGGACTTGCGCACGTTTTATTGTAGATATAACACGAGACGCGATCAATGAACTCTAGACAAATTGTAAAAACCTTTCGATATAATTTTAAGTCTTCTCGCGTTCTCTGTCTAGTTCTAGAAGTTAATCAATAAAAATGTCTCTTATATGGCGTTGATCTAAAACATATTTATATTAACTAGTTGCGATAGCGACTTCGTCCGCGTAGAATTGTTATTTCGGGCGCGCAAATTTGTTTTTCCTCTTCATCTTTATACATTTAAGCTGTTACCCACGACATCGGTGGCGTCCAGTCGCTCGCGATCCGTCGTTTGGGTTCCGTCGATCTTGAAAGTTAAAAGATAGACATATAATTATTCTTTAATACATAATTATGTTTTGGGTGTCTTTAACCGTTTTCGTAGCGTACGCATCGGAAATCCACAGAGAATTCTCCATTTCCCGTTGTTTCTTGGCTCCTATTAGTCAACGCGCGATGTTTTATATTCTCGATAAATGCTCTAACCGACACAAAAAAGGATTCGAACCAGTAGTTCCTGAGACTAGTGCGCAAACAAACAAACTCTTTAGCTTTATATGTTAGTATAGATCTACATAATATATTAAGTTTGTGTTATAGTAATTGTTCATATTTTTGTTCATATGCAAAATGTGGAAATCAATTGTAATATAATTCAGGTCAAGAATTCTACCTACATACAAGACCTACTTTTCTGTACGTGATTATAAAATTGTCCACTAAGAACTTATTATTTTTAAAATACCTACCTAAAGAAACGAGGATACTAATTCAATTATGTAAAACACTTTTAACGGTTTATAACGCGAAATATATTAACTAATTTAAAATCTACTTTAACTAGGGCCCTAGGATTCGAATGATTTATGCCTTAACGACTAACTTAAAACTAACATAAACAGTATAAAGCTTTAAAAAAGGCTGCTTCAAAGCATTCTTAACGTCGGACCGTAGTTAAAATAAATGGTACATAAGTTAACTAATATATTTAACTAAAGTGAGATATTTCTCAAAAAAACCTATCGCCACTAAATTATGTCTGTAAATGGAACCGACGACTTAACGTCTTTTTTGTGGTACTACTTAAAACAACGGAATGGTACTAAAAAGTAGTCTAAATAAAACATTCTTTTCATTCATCATTGACGGTTTAAATCGCAAAATTCACTAGTTAAAGTTATTTATAAATCATTTAAACTGCTACCCGACATTTCAGATGATTTGCAGAAGCCGTGTTCTCGGGGACTAACTATTATGTTTTAAAATTTTAACAAAAATCCAGTTCACAAAGTAACCTAACATCCAATCTAACATTCGAACCCGCTACCTGGTGGTGTAGTCAAGTGCACTAGTTAGATCACGGAGGCAGTTCATCATTCAGATAAAACAAGATGCAGAACGTGTTATGCAAATCTTACATAATTAGACGTGCCTTGATTCAATTCTGATAGAGAAGTAATCTGATAAAACCATGCATTTGTCTCTAGATGTAGTGAGAGAAGCATGGCTTCGAATTTATTTAAGACTATAATTCATCTTTTGATCGTAAATGAGGTGAGTTATATGAATTTTTTAGGCTTTATAACTGATTAGGTGAGCTGGCGGATGTTCTTCTTATAGTGAGTTCAATTTGAAAGACATATTGGATTTTATTAGATTATTTAAATAAGAAGAATATCTCTTTGTACATTTATAGACATTTAAGACGCAAAATATTAGTTAACTTATTTTTTAAAATAGCTAAAGCCCGACGTTATTGATGCTTCTCAGCAGCGGTGGTCACGGGCACTTGTAAAAAAATAAATTGTAAATAAGTTAACTAATATAAATCAGGTTTCAAACTGCTTAAAGTGTTTTATTTACAACTTAGACAACACGTTTTACCACAGAGTGATGAATGAATAAAAAATAATAATAGGACTATTTCCACAGGTTCTCTCCACTTACATGTATCAATATCCAGCAAACCAGTTCTACCAACCTGCATATTCATCAGCTTACCCAAAAACGCTGCAGCAACCGTATCCAGAGTCATACCCTTACCAGCAATATAATCAAGCGATAGCAAGTTTCGTATATCCGCAACCAGCAAAAAGAACCGTCTATCCAACTCATGGCCCAAATTATCCGAAGCAAACATTCGCTAATCCAAACCAAGAACTAAAAGCATTCGCTTATCCGAATCTAGAATCGAAATCTACATCCTATCCGAATCAGGAACTGAAAACATTCGCTTATCCGAACCAAGAATCGAAATCTACATTTAGCTATCCGAACCAAGAATTACTCACCGCTGAAGTTGCAAATCCGAACTCCGTACATCCAAACGTGGAATCGAAAAGCAAGACTGATGATGCATCACCAAAGGAAAAACGTAAGCCTGCTTTTGATCCAAATGTCTTGAACAATCTGGCAATCGCTTTACAGTTGCTGATAGTCAGCAACATTATCAGCAATCCGCCAGATGCTACTGACACTGGTAAATTACCTGAAAAACTCGATAGCTTTAAGCAAGAGTACACAGAAAAGACTCCATTTCAAACACTGTTCGAAGCGAATACAATGGAGTTGCACAGGGCGTTGCCAAACGCCAAGTTTCTTGGTGAAACTGACATGATGAATAACTGCTACCCAAAATCCCTCCCAGCGAGGGCTGGTGGATTAAAGTCACCGTACGAAGCGATAAATTCTAATCCATTTGAAGCGCCAGCGTTCTCGAATAACGAATTTCAAAATCCATACTCTGCTATGATCACGTTTGATAATAATAAAGAATTGTTTTCAGACTTATTTTAAACGTAATTACTATATTATTGTGTTTAACTATCCGTTGTTATATTTATTGTTATTAGTTATATTTGTAGTTAATAGGACGCATTAAATATAAGACATTCTGTTACTGTTAAGCGTCCATAGCATTAAGTCGTAATTAATAGTTGACAAACTAATAAATATTGCATTTTTTATAGTTAAAAAGTGTTTAATTTGATGAGGTTAATTTATTATTAAATTTTATTTTCAGTATATTAATACACTATTAAATTAAAACGTCTAAATTGACCAAATATATAAACTGCACAAAACCACTGTACAGTGTACACTAATGGCCGGTCCCAATATTCAACTAACCTTTCACTAGAAATGACAATGGTAACTGACAGTTAAAAATCTTTTTTAAAAAGTTTTGCGTTTCAAAATTTACATTTCAACTATTGGTTGCAACTGAGTGTTAAGAGGGTCAACTTCTTACCATTGATAGGTTACTTCATACAAAAGAAAACTTAAGCGTTATTGAAAATAACACTGTTACGGATTTGACTACCAGCCGAGTTTGAATTTTACTGCTTTCCAGGGATGGCTATCCGTCATTGACTGACAGTTAGTGATTGGGACCGGCCAAGGTTATTTTTTACTAGAGGTCTACACTCAAGGAAATCCTACAAGTGACTAGAAATCTTCCCCTCAAAAATGTAGTCATTTATATTATTACGTTTTATCAATAAAACACATTTAACGGTTACAAAGCATCCGAAACGTCGCGCCGTTTAAACGATCAAAAGTGCTTTATTAGAATGTGGTATTTTTATTTATTATTTTGATCTTTATACCAGCTTTTCATGCAAGAAATTAAATTAAAAACAATTCGTGCAATAGTTTTGTGTGTGATAAAAAAGCTTTTATATAAGCATATTATTCTTAATATTGGAAATATCTGGAGAGCGCGCTCTTTCCGAGGTACATAATACAAAAACTATTTAATTAAAACTTTAATAATATATTACATTTGTATTTCGACATTACATAACACCGTTTTTTTTCTTAAAATCCCTCAGTATTTCCGCTACGTGACCCAGTCCTTATGAACCAATATCTTCCATTACCTAATAACCTAATTATAAAAGGTTAAAATATATGTCAAAGCCACAGTTATAAGCGACCTTCAGAATGGGGCAAAAATTAATGATATTCGCTTTTGCGATTCTATTTTCGAGGGTATGTATATATTTTTTTATTTATTATCATAATAATTAGCTGGAACCGTAAAAACTAATCGTTAAGGTCGAAATTACATTGTGAAAGATTGAAAATCACAGAAGTGACTAGGGCAATCGGTAGAGCGGTGGCATTGTGGGTTCAAAACCAATATAATATAATTTTAATAAAAAAAAAATATCAGTTAACTAGATGACCTGGCAAGCTTTCTTTTACCATATTTCGACCAAAATTTGGCATAAAAACGGTTCTTCTAAGTTAATTTTAAAAGATAGACATATACTATCGCGAGTTTTGTTTAGATTAACAAAAGAACATATTTTATACATATTTTTTGGATACAGCTTACAGATGAATAATTTTTCCCGATGTTTCCACATACCTACTGTTCCTTTGCCGTCTGCTGTGTTATAGCCTCGATAAATTGCTCCAACGAAAACAAAAAATTTCAATTAGTATGAATTTTACTCATATAATACTGACTAAGACTTTTTTATAGGTGAATTCACAGCGATGTGGCTGTGGGCCTCCCATCGTACCTGCAACTCAATTAATACCACCACCACTTATGCCAGCAACGCAAGTAGTTTCACCACCAGTAGTAGCAACCACAATTGTAGACAACTCAGTATCGAACGCTCTAGCCAATGCCTTACAGCTCCTTATCGTGAGTGATCTGATAGAGTCGACTTTGGCACCAGCGTTGGCTGCTG
Organism: Leptosia nina; assembly: GCA_963661955.1. Taxonomy (NCBI): domain Eukaryota; kingdom Metazoa; phylum Arthropoda; class Insecta; order Lepidoptera; family Pieridae; genus Leptosia; species Leptosia nina. The sequence continues at coordinate 1,519,002 of CAVLEF010000011.1, forward strand.
GTAACATACTGAGTGCCCCAATTCTTGAAAACGTAGCAACACCATATGGATCAGCGTTAGAAATTATATCACCCCAGGAATATTAGCCCCATGTGCTCAAAATATAGAGCTGTTACCACCGTGTCGTTCTCCTATAGTAGAGACTATCCAGCCTAACATTTATGGTGGCTATACTGAGACCTTCGCGCCATTGTATGGACCTCCTGCTATAATTGAGAAACCCAATCTATGCGGAGGTATTACAGAGTTCTCATCTCTCAGAAATGGTCCCATAGTTGAAAGGATCCAACCGAATTACTTCGGTGGCGTAACTGAATTCTCTCCAGTCTATGGCAACCCGGTAGTCGAAAGGTTTCAACCCAACATCTATGGTGGTATAAGTGAGACGATAACGCCTTTATGCAACGGACCAGTGGTGGAGACGATCCAACCAAATATCTTTGGTGGTATAACGGAAACACTTTCTTCGCTGTACGGACCTCAACTTGTTGAACAGTTCCTCCCAAATCCTTATGGCTACACCGAAGTATGCGGCATCAACGAATTCAATCCGGGCTTCTACAATGGTGTTACGGAAATAATAACGCCACCATGCTCTCTGTCCTCTCCGGTAGTCACGCCTGGTTATTTTGAGAGAATAACCGAGGTGGTGCCACCAACGGCGCAGTTCCTACCCAATTATTATGGTGGCGTTACAGAGGTCTTCACACCGCCTATGGCTGCTGAAGTAATGATTCCCTCAGCAATACCAGCTCAGCTAACTTGTAATTTCGGGTACAATTTACCCAGTAATACTCCCTGTGTTAGTGTAAATGTAGAAGCGTTACCGTTTGAAGCTTGTGGGTGCAATAATTGTCTTAAGAATTATTATTATTAATTTTATCTGTAGTTTAAAGTATTAAAATTATGTTGACCCTACTCTGTTGTATTTTTTTCATACCCCAATATATGACAGGAAAAGAAATTTATACACATAAAAAAAAAAAATATTTTTTCTTAACGATAACGAAGGCATTTTATGTTTTATTTGATTAAAAATTTCAAGCGTTTGTATTTTTTTTCGTGTTAAGAAAACCCATTTATATCTGTTTATTCTTTGTATATATACAATTGTCTTTAAAAATAGTTAGAACACCTTTCAGCCATTGCGCTAGCAAGATAAGTACCAAAATACAATTATTTAATATAGATCTCACAATTCTTTCCTTTATTATTATATTAGATGATAAAGAAGTCTGTCCGACTGTCGCTGTAACGCGTTATGTTACAAGGCTAATTACCCTCGCATCTTATCACTATAAAAAACAATGATGAAATATAACTCTTTTAATAACAAAAATAAATACTTATAACTAGTTACATCACTCCCTAATTAAACAAACCTAAAATATTTAGCAAACCAGGATTGGGACATGTGTTTTGTGGTACATTTAAACCAGACAAACTTGCTTTGTTAACGAAACTAGGTGGTAAATTTGGTAATTGGTTCGAAAACAATGGGTTAGGACAGCCGCAGGAAAAAGATGGCGACGCCATAACATCGTTAATTATTGGTGAAGCTAACTGTAATGCTAAATCGGAACCACCTTTCTGATTCTGCAACAAATTGCACACAATCATCAATTGCAATGTATTAGCTAAGTTTTTGCACACTTCAGGTGAGCAGTCTGTGACAATCGTCGTTGAAGGGGCGGGTAAAATTCTAGGGGGCGCCACAGACGATACTTGTTTATAATCTATGGTCGAGTACGGTAATGTCATTGGCGGAGATATGAAATTGCGAGGTGACTCTATGATTGTTTCTGGTATTCGATTCATTATCATGTTCTTTGGTTGGCGGCATTGGGAATAAGCGATCTGAAAAAAGAGGATATTTACTATAAGTACACAATCGTTTGTATAAAATACAAATATACGTAATTATATATAAATAAAGTTAAAAGTTATGTAGAAAAATTAAGATTGGTTTTAGTGGGCATTGTACAAATGAATATCATAACATTTTGTTAGTCTACGAACAACATACTTATTAATTTTTATATTGTCTGTAGACTCTATGAAATTATTACAAAAAAGTCACGAACTTTACTTGTATGACCTTTGCCCTTTTTATTCAGAACTCGTGAGAAAGACAATCGAAGTAAATCCTTAGTTTTCACAGTAAATCCGGAGAAAATTACTTTTTAAAATATTACCATAATACGATTTGGCGCGCAATATTCTGAGATATGGTAATACGAAATTTGAATATAATAACATCTTACATGTTTCAGTATAAGTCACTCTACTAAATACTGTCTTACTTTACTCTACTAGTTATTATTAATAGAAGTTTTTAGTCCTATCGTAGAAAACTAAAATAGTTTTTGAGTAAATTGTTAAATAAAATCATTTGACTCTTCAAAACTTAAATTTAATATTGAAATTGAAATAAAACACTTTTAACCGTTTTAGAACGCGAAATATATTATAGTGAACTTATTGTTTTTAACGACAGCACGACGTTTCGAATATTTTGCAACAGCCGTGGTCCCGCCAGGCCCTAGTTAAGATAAATCGTAAATAAGTATATATTCGAGTTTGTATAATACTACTGTTCGTCACTTAAGGAAATTATCCTTTTCAGAAAAAGTTGAAAACCCGTTATAATACTAAAACTACCCTAGCTAAACATACCTTCAAATTAAAAGCTAGTAAACTCAATGCTATCAGAAACCTCTTCATGTTGGCAACAACCTTTTTCGGATAGAATTCACCTGTTATAAATAAATATAAACTAAACGTTTATATTTAATTGATTTCTTATCGATCAATCGTGATCTATCTGATTTTGTAAATGTATTGTTAGAAGTTTGTTATCTGATACTGTCTATAGTTTACGCGAGTACACATTTAAATAAAACACTTTAACGGTTTAAAACTCGATATATTAGTGAAACTTATTTTTAACTTCGGCCCGACGCCACAACCTGCTACTGCTGAAATTAAATTTGTTGTCCGATGTCAAAAATTGTTAAGTAATCAAACTTACTTACGTTTTTGTTAATGTTCTAAGCTTGATATTACTCAAATTAAAAATATATTATTGCTTGAATAACAAGCAATCGTGATTTTACATTTTTTTTCATAACTAGCTACGCCTGCGACTTCGTCCGCGTGGAATAGTTACTTTGGGCAACAAAATTTGTTGTTACAAACCTCTGTCTGTCTTGCTAGTTTATCTTAAAATAATGCGTACTGTCGCGGACATTTTTTTAGATAATTTAAAGAGGGATCATTCTTTCATACATATGTTTTGGGAATCTTGAACTATTTTCGCGCCACATTTGGGAAAGATAAATTATTTTCCCCGCTTTTTCCACATTTCCCACTGTTTCTTTGCTTGTATTAGTCGTGATGTTTTGTAAGTATAAGCACTAACCAACGCATAAATAATTTTTCAATTCGAACTAGGGTTTCCTAAGATAACGCGTTCAAACAAAAAAAAAAACTCTTCCGCTTTATAATATTAGTATAGGTACTACAAAAGGTAATTTGCCGTAAAATGTAATAAACACATTGCAGTATACGCGAGTTGTTCGCATTCAAATAAAGGTTGTAATTAAGTACTGTCTGTAGTTTACGCGAGTAGTACACATTTAAATAAAACACTTTAACGGTTTAAAACGCGATATAATATGGGATAGACATTTCTGTGTCTGCCCGACATTATTTATTGTTGCAATGATATTCAAAACCAGGACCTCTCCTGATCGTGTCTAAAAACTATATTTTTACATCAAGTTACTCCATAATTACTCTTCTGGAGTTACAATACATTTTACTATTAAATTGTATTTTATTTTTTACAAGTTACACGCGAAGTGTTGCTAAATTTCCGATCATTGACAGATAGGCCGCGTATTAAACCAATCTGTTTCTCAAAACAATAATCATTTTATGCGTTAAACTCAATTGCTCATAATGATTATTAAATCTGTAATTTTTATTGTTTTGGTCACGTTCGTAAACGTAAGATTTTTATTGAAAAACTCTTTCGAAATTAAAAAGAACCTAATTCTATGTACATCAAACTTATATTTTATAAGTAATCAATTCCTTTGCCTTCAGACTTATTTTCCGTTGTTATATTCATGCAAACAAGTTTGGTCAATCTTCTGTGCGTCCCCAAATTAACACCTATTCCTTCTTTTCAATCTAATAAAATGTTATTATTTCTTTCAGCATCTCTCAGCGAGATCATACCGACGTCATAGACCTAGACTCGCAGAACGACCTCCTCAATATATCCGAACCCCAGCATTCCCCGAACCCATATTTCGTAGTTCAAAATGCTCGTGTCCAATCCCTGTCGAAAAATGTCCAAACGAGATAGTTGTTACAGATTACCCAAGTTTTATTCAAAACCTGCCCTTAATTTGTAGAAATGATCAGTTAATTATGCCACCACAAGCAATTGAACTGCCGTTTGGTCTGGGATATAGCTATGCTGCTGTACCATCTGTGGCTGAAGCATATAATGAGAGATCTTTTATTAACGGAATCGATATAGTAACGGAAGCCTTAATTCCGATTACGTCGGAATTTGCAAATGTAAAAATTGCAACTCCCTTTTGTTATGAATCTTTAGTTAAATCAGTAATACTATAATTTTTTCTATTATAATAAAATACTGAATGCAAATGAGATATTATTTTTGCGTTTTATTTTTAAGATGTCATCCAAAGCCACAATAGGTCGACAGGAAATCTTGTTTAGATGTTATATGGCTGGGATATTTCAGCTGTCATCAAGTAAATTCATGCTTTTCTCTATATTTTAAAAAAATACCTCTACTTCTAAACATTTTGTAGAATGTTTATACTGTTTTATTTATATTATATATCTTTAGATTTTTTTGAAGCATCAAACACAGTTTGATTTCCAAGAAGAATTATTATGGCTTAGTAACGTCTGAATTTCTTTTTACTTAACATAAGAATCGAGTTCATTAATAATCGACTACAATGTCAAGGATTCTGACGTTTATCGGAAATAATTTGACAAGTGTCGATGTCAACCAATATTATTAGTTATTACTGTCAATTGTCATAATTGTCAGTAAATCTGGTATTAAATGCGAATTCGCGGTTCTATTTAATAATATAAAAACTGTAATAAAAATATACAATCACAATGGTCGAAGCTCAGAAATATAGAATCGAACAGGAAATGACCAATTTGGTCAATGAACTCGACAAAAGTCATTTAAGGAAAATGCAAGTAAGTGTTCTGGTTAGGTTATCTTATCATATTCTTATGCAACAAACTTTTTAGAATTTATGCAAAAGTATGCATTCCCACACGCTTCTTAATATAACATCAGAGCCTAATATTAATATAGTTAACAAAAATAATTATCCAATAAGTTTTTAACTGAAATTAGAAATAATGAAATGCTACTAAATGAAACATAATTTATTCACTGTCTGCTATATAGTATAATAGCTCCTAATTTACATATACGCAGAGCACATACTAATATACAACAAAAGTCAAATAATTGTCACTTAACAATCTAATAATCTCATTAGATTTAAAAATGATGATGGATGTTCTGTTTTATTACTATTACTATACACTACCACTTACAAAACCTAGGGTATAGAAAAAGAAAACAAATCTTCCCGCTACTAAAGTCCACTTAAGAATGCCATCATACCTATAAACTCCAGTTCTTATGAACCGACTCTGGTTTTATTCACTATAATGTATTTGTTATTCATTAAACCTAATATTTTTAGGGTGACATGCACAGATGTGCGGCCCGGTGCTGTGATGATCCAAACTCATCCTTAGAAAGAGTACACGGTTGTATAGAGAATTGCACTACATCACTTAACCAAGCCAATACCTATGTACAGGTAAGATTATGCTATTTTTCTTCTGTTGTATTAGGGCTGGTTGACTAAAATTGATGTGATAATGACAACTTAAGAAGTGAGATACAAGAGCTATGTTCTGTCCCAACCCCAAATGTGTTGCCCATAGTATGTATTGATAATTTAGTACTTAGATCATATTATAAAATAGGTATGGTCAAAATGCATGAACAAGTCTTATAAAAATTGTATATATCATAGACAATAAATAAAAGATTTCCTCTGTGGTTTCCAGAATGAAATCAATGTTCTTCAAAATAGGTTGCAGCGCTGCGTGATGGATTGTAATGATTCTGCTCGCGACAGGCTTGGACCAGATCCCAGCCAAGAAACGGTAACTAAGTTTACTTTTCTTAGAAGATGGATTTTTTTTTAGAAAAAAAGGCAGACATTTTACACACTCTTGGTTAAATGACAGTATCTTAACTATTGAGACATGGAGACATCTTGACAGGTAATGGAAGTGTAATATCCAACACCCAAATCAGTTGACAGCGCATCTTGTGTAGATGTTATATGGCTCGGGTATTTCGCCTTCCATCAAGTGAACATGGGGTTTGCTTGTCTGTTAAAACAATTATTGAACCCTGAATCTGTGAGACATAAAAATGTCTCTGTCTTGTATATTCCTATGAATTTACACCTTATTATTTATTACAGATCGACAAGTGCACGATAGATTTTGAGAAGTGCGCAGTCAAGTGTGTGGACAAGCACATAGGTTTGATTCCCAGCATGATGAAAACTATGAAGAAAGTATTGGCTAGTGGAAAACCGCCGCCGGCGCAGAATGCTTAAACTTGTACCATTTATGAAAATCTTGTTTTGGTAACTGTCCACTACCTTTACCATTTCACTAATGAGAAAAACAAATTTTGTTTATTGGTAAAATAACTTTTTTGAACGGTATGCCTGAGTAGCCAGTCAGCTTTTAAAACTAAGCATATATTAAGTGGGGGACAACTTAACTTGATGTGTCTACTGCCAAGGACGACCCATGGGGGTTTGGCTCGGACCAACATACTTGATGTGAGCTTAAAACTGGATTTGCCTATCCAGGTGATGGGTACCCCAAATAATTTCTACGTCTGTAATATTCACCAGCATGGTGAAGAACTATTATGTGCAAGATTATATCAAAAAGTTTTTGTGTAGCTGTTAATTATTAAGTAACTTATACGATAGAAATATATTTAAAGAAAATGTGGACAGTTACAATACGGTTTTATGTAATATATATTGCCAAAACTTGTTCAGATTGTATTTAAAAATGCATTTATATGTTTTGTACAAAACAGAAAACAGTATCCCATCACAAATAAATCTTCAGCATTTCATTTATGATGTTCCTTTATGCTATACAGTATATCTGATACATAAGATTATTGTGTATATTAGTTACCTTCCCCAGAACGGCTTAACCAATTTCCATGAGATTTTATCTGCATTTTTAGTTGGACTGAGAATCTGCTCTTATCCAGTTTTCATATCCTTATATGAAAAGGGTTGTTACTGCTGACACTTCAACGGTTTAAAACGCGATATATTTTAGTAAAAACGGGGGGGAACACCCGTGGCCACGGCTGCTGCAAATCATCCGAAACGTCAGGCCGTAGTTACAATTTTTTTAAATAAAATTAACTAATATATTTCTCGTTTTAAACCGTTTAAATGTTAACTACAACTTTTGCTAGCTGTCTAGTTGACATCGAATATATTTTTATAATTCTTTTCTTGTTTCGTCATTTCAAATATGTCTGTGCAAAAAGTTTAAATTAATCAAACATACTGAAGAAAAAAATATATTATATCTAGTTAAATATTGATGCCATAACAAAACATAAAGTGTTATTGTATATTTCGTATTATATTTAGTTTAGAATTACATATATGGTTTATCAATAAATATATTTTGATGTTTTATTTTAATCGCCTTTGACTTGTTGCTTTCTATTGCATTAAGCAAGAAGTTTCGAATTCCTGAAAAAATAAAAAAATATAAAAGTCAAAGCCAAAGATGCTTATAAATGTATTATTATAAGGTTATATATGAAAGGCTCACATGGTGCGCAAAACAAGACGCGCTGTTGTGTAAAATACACAACAGCGCGTCTTGTTAGCGCGGCTTTGGATATTCGGAAACCGAAACGCGATTAAACTTCCCCCCTTTTTCGTCGTTCGTTGGATCGTGAATCTGTAAATTTCGTTATTCCGAAGTCCACAATGGTTCAAATAAATTGGAATCGATGGGAAATGAACCTACGACCGCTTTATAGCCATACCACAAGACTAACATAATCGCGTAGATAGAAATACTATAACGATTTAAAACGCGATATATTTTAGTTAAATTTGTTTGAAAGTTATTTTTAACTACGGCTCGACGTTTCGGATGCTTTGCAGCAGCCGTGGTCACGGGGTTGTCTCTGACGTAAAAGTAAAAAACTGCTACGCTAGCGCCACCTGTTCCGTCGAAGTTGGTACTTGGCGAAACTGGCCGGGTCCTTGCAGAATTGAATCACAGTGTCTTAAATTTTGCCTAAATAAATATATACACAGACACTGTCTGTGTATATATTTATTTCTTAACATTCAATTATTGCCATCGTAAACAATGGACTTTTATGTCTACTAGGAACTAGTTCCAAAAATATCTTACTTAACGCACTTAATAACCTATATAAAGACGCCGTTTTGAAATTAACCTTTCAAAACGTAATTATTTTTAAGGGAACATGTATTTCTTAACACTTATTTTATTGCTGTGTGGATATGTGAGTTTTTAATATTATATTATAAAACACGTACTTACTTTTACACAAGATATAGTTTTGAAATATTAGATTGTAGAGAAAGTTTCACTTGTATAGGGCGACCTTTGGGAAAAAGTCAGTGATGTACAGAGCGAAAAATCTAGGCATATCCCCACTTGTTTAGATATAATCGATATGGAAATATCTCTGCTCCTTATTTAACATAAAGATATAGAATTATACAGAAAATTTCAGAGCATAACATACACCTTTACGTCAGTAGTAGTCCGAAAAATATTCAATCATTTGCCTTTTTTGTCAGCTAACTAATGTGTAATACTTAGATTATCTTCATACATACATACATAATAAGTAATATTATAAGTGCTTTAAAAAAGTGCTCCTTAACATATCTCTTATTTGGACAAAATTCGAATATTGGCTGGCTACATACAGAATAAATGAATGTCGATCAATACAATTTCTTAAATTACCTTTCAGGTCCAAGGAATTATTTTAGGACCACAGATCATAGAAAACGGATGTCAAACGCCGTGCAATTATGTCAGAACAGTTCCCGAATTAACTAACGCTTGTGAATGCCAAGCAATCCAGGATGTCACTGAAAGTCTTATTCTTCCATTTTATGGCAGTACTTCGGATATGCCACGTGGAAGCTCATATCCGTCTTTCGGATATCCGGGTTTTTACTCGTACGGATATGAATGCATTGGGATTCCGCCGCTGCCGCCCTCTATAGGTTGTTCTGGAAAATATTTGAGACAGATCACATTGCAACCACCTTTTTTGTAACCTCTTCGTGATATATACAATATACCTACTATAAAATTAATTATATTATAGCGAATATGTCTAAGAAAATCGAGATTAATTACTATCCACTACTTTAAATGAATAATGTGGGTAGTTAAGCATTTATTTTAAATTAAAATATTTTAAATCAAATTTTTAAAGATTATATAATCATTAACATCGATTTATTGATTACTTATTAACGGATAATAGTATTTTCCTTAAGAATACGACTTAGTTGCATTTTATATCAGCTTAATAAATTATGTAGATGAAAATAACAACATGAAATACATACTGTCTATAGTTTACGCGAGTAGTACACATTTAAATAAAACACTTTAACGGTTTAAAACGCGATATATTAGTTAAACTTTTTTGCAGCCGTGTCTCCCCGTGGCCACCATCCGAAACGTCGGGCCGAAGTTAAAAATCATTTCCAAATAAGTTTAACTAATATATCGCGTTTTAAACCGTTAAAGTGTTTTATTTAAACATGAAATATGCTTAAAAGAGTGCGTATAACAATACTCAAACTTAATTATCTATTGCTATTTTAAATAAAATTAATCAGATATTTTAAGGACTTTTATTTAATAAATACCTATTCTATTAGCATGTCAACTAGAAATACATCGCGGTTATAAAGTTGGAGGAGGTATAGGAATTTTCCTCAAAAAGTGGTTTCTAGTTTGAGATGGAATTACTGGTGGCAGTAAGCTACTGGTAGGTGGGGCCCACGCCGACACAGGGGAAGCTGAGGGCAGAAAAGGACTCAATGGTGATGAGCACGGTTCTTTAACTGGCACCGGAAATGGTACAGGCACGTGAATGACTTCCGGCGTCTTCTGGCATGGTATGTTGGCAACATTCGGTGCTATTCTTGGCACCACTTCAACTTTTTGCTGAGTAGGCTGTATTTGACTTAACGGTGTTGCCACTTTCCGTATTCCGTTAACGGGCAACTCTTCTAGCGCCGGTCGTTTGCCCATTTGCATCATTTGTAGGGCCTGTTCTGTATTGCCAGGTGATAGAATGTTTTGTAGGGCGGACATGACTGCCCTTTTATTTGGGGCTCGCTGTGGTACACGGGCAGTAGATTGTTGTATTATAATTAATGTAAGTGAAAGTAGTAGAAGCTTCATTTTTTCCTGAAAAAAGAAAATACTAAAGTTCAATACTAACCACATAATAAATATTTATGTAATACATTATATATTTTAATATATTATTGTGAATTTATTTAATAACGATAATCACACCATATTTATTAGTCGTTTACTAACCGTATTTATTAATAATTTTTGAGGAATTTATTTATTTATACAAAGTTTATTCAAATGTAAAAATACCATTTGAATAAAACGCTTTAACGGTCGAAAACGCGATATATATTAGTTAAAATTATTTTAACTACGACCTGACGTTTCTGATATTTTGCTGTAGCCATGGTCACGGAGAGACTGGCTACATAGCATTCCAAACGTCGGGCCGTAGTTAAAATAATTTTCAAATAAGTTTAAATTATATACATCGTGTTTTAAACCGTTAAAGTGTTTGATTTAAATGTGTACTGCTCGCGTAAAAACAGACAATATAGATTTATCATAATTATTTTTTATCGTTATTGCTTACCTTTCTGAATGAAACAATTTGTCATAAGCTCCTTTTTTTAACAGACCAAAGCATTTTATAAATTATTATAATGTAATAATTATCGCGAAATATTGAAACAATAGATCAAATTTCAATCGATTGTAGATATAACGATATTTATTGTGACACTGTTTTATTATCTGTGTATGCAATGTTTATTTTAGGAAGTCTTAAAACAAAGGACGAATTTTTTTTGTAATAAAAAAAATTACTACAATACTGCCACAATCATATTTATTTATTTTATGCTGTAAAAATTGTTTTTTTACTCTTTCATGAGATGCAAATTATATCTTATTTACTAAGAAAAATATAGATGCTGCAAACGTATTAATTCATAATTATTTTACACATCAAATCATAAATAAACTATTGTTTCTAAGATTTATTAAAATTTTATTAAACTACAAAAATCGAACTATCTTTTACATAACATTCTGTTATGTAAACCTAGTTTGATAGATAAAAAACATGTACTTATAGAGTAGACCTAGTTTTGCGGCCTTTAAAATAAAAATGTTGGTTCTATTACTAATTTTACCTATTCTATCTTGTGTAAGTAATTGTATCAATATATTTTACGTTTTAAACATCTTATAATATAGCTCCAACATTACACCACTACTGGTGAAAGATCTCGCAAAATCTCAAAGCACTACACTTACATAAAATACTTTTATCGGTTTAAAACGCGAAGAATATTTGTTAACTAATATGTAATCTATATTAGGGCAAAACGTTTTCGATGTTTTGCAGCAGCCGTGAACACTACTCACAATCACAAAGTTAATATTTCGCGTTATAAACTGTTAAAAAAAGATTGATAATATTACGTTTATATTCGATTGTTTTTAAAGAGCTTGATGTACTATCTATTTACTTAAAATAGATTATTTTTTTTACGTGAAGTGTGACGACACGTGAACAAGTGTTAATGTAGAAATAATATTGCGCGAGAGGTCCTTGTAGGTTGAAAAAAATTTGACGATGACCTGCAAAAAACGGTAGCCCAATTGTTTAGACGTTAGAGTAACAGGACGGTTGCTGTAGATGCCGGTTCAAGGCCAGCATTCAATTAGCGCCCATTTGAAAAATTCCTATTTTTATATTTGTTTGTTTTTACATAAAGAATATTATTGTAATGAATATTTTATTTAAACCTATGTTTTTATATATTTTTCCTTCAGGTCAGTTCACAATGCTTAGGACAACGGCCCCTATGTAACTGTCAGCAAGATGTACCCTGCGCGCCTTCGCTATCATGTCTCCAGCCATCTCTAACTTCATGCGGTTTGATCACGGAAGTCCCAATGCCCACGGAGGCCATTTTGGAAATACCCTTCATCAATTCGATGTTGCCAGCTGCGTCTCCAATTTCGGCTTACGCTAATCCATTTTCGCCTTTATTCCCCTCGGTCTCGCCGTGTGATTGCGGCAGCCATTTTCTGAAGAAAATTCCTATTCCGCCGCCGTTTATATGAAATTATAATTTATATATACTCGATGGCAATCCAAGGACATAAAATATAAAATAAATAAACAAAATAAACGGATAATCGGCTTTAATTTTTGACAGGCTTATTTATTGCTAATATTGTTTTTTTTTTTTAGTTTTTAGACATTTATTCAAGAATGTACACATTCACTTATTACTAAGTTAACTAAATATTACATTGAAATTTGGACAGCATTCTTATTAAATGCAACTATAAAAAGGAGGTAGTTATGAACGGTACATCTAAGTATTATTATATGTAATATGTAATTGCTGATAAGCATCGGGTCGTTGGGCCGATGCCTATTTGATGTCTAATTTACTTAAATATGATGGACTTCGTCTGGAAAATCAGGATATAACAGTGTTAGGAATATTAAAATTCTCTTCAGTCCACGAATAACCTTCTACAGATGAAAAATCCGTCTTTAATTATATTTTAGTTTTAGTCTGATTTCGGAATATCCAAAGCGAAATAGGTCGACAACACATTTTGTTATATAGCTGGAGTAACCATCAGGTGAACCCCACGCTTGTCTGTCTTACTGCGTCATGATAAATAAATACTGTCTATAGTTTACGCGAGTAGTGGACATTTAAATAAAATACTTTAACGGTTTAAAACGGGATATATTAGTTAAACTTATTTGAAAATGATTTTTAACTTCGGCCCGACGTTTCGGATGCTTTGCAGCAGCCATGGTCACGGGGAGACTAAAGATGGAGGATGTCTCTGACGTCAAAGTAAAAAATTGCTACGCTAGCGCCATCTGTTCCGTCGAAGTTGGTATTTGGCGAAACTGGCCGGGTCCTTACAGAATTGATCTCCTTTTTTTTGGGATCAGAGCTTGTAAAGACAGAGACATGCTCCATCTTTAGTCTCTGTTGCAAAGCATGCGAAGCGGCCAAGTTAAATTTTTCAAAAGGTTATCTAATATATCGCATTTTAAACGGTTAAATTGTTTTATTTAAACAAGAAAAATAAACTATTGTTAAATATTTCTTAAACACTTGTTTTAATTATTACATTAGGAGAATCATACGTGCGTAAGTATAAAGTCTAAATATGCAATGTGACAAAAAAATTGCTAAGCAACAACTTAACATTGACTTACTGACCCTCTTCTGTCTGTTGATGTAGAGAAATTACGATAAAACGGGTATAAACGTGACCTATTGTTTATTCTTCCTGCTTTAAGAGTGTATGGGTCTCACGTATATCTAGCGCTAAGTAATTGTACGTTCGATTCCTGGAACAGCTGTGTTACAATATATTTTCAGGACAGAGAAAGCTACATTAAATAAAAAATGCTAATTATTAAAAAAAACTATAATTCTCCTAAAAGTCTTAACGAATTATACGATACTATAGTTTGTAGTTTACGCCACTTGTACACATTTAAATATAACACTTTTAACGGTTTAAAACGGGCACTATAAAAGGAAGAATCCAAAACGTCGGGTAGTTAAAATAAACTTTAATTAGTTAACCAATATAGTTCGCGTTTAAAACCGTTTAATGATTTTCATTTGGATATTATACTAGTATAGTTATTGCTTAAAATTATAATTATATATAGTAATTAATAATCTTTTAAAAGAGAATTAGAAATTAACAAACAATATGTAATCAAGAGATTGTGTAATTTATTCCAACCACATAAGTGATTTTCTCTTAAATAAATTATGTAAGCGATCTTAACAAGATAATGGTTGTAATAACAGATAATATAAAGTACTTAAGCAAAACATAATAACTTTGCAATCCAATAATATTTCTTTAACATAAGACAATGTCTGGGCGTATTTTTATCTGTTTAATCGTTTTAATAATACAAGTAAGTTTACCCATCCAGCTAGTATTACTACGTGGAAATAACTTGGATATATGAATTATTTTCTTATATTTTCAGAACGTTACGGCGCAATACAGACCATCGGAATTACAGCCACAGACTATATCGACATTACAGAACCAAAATGTACATAACCTACGGCAAATCGGAATGTTGCCATCGCCACGTATGAAATTAGTGTCACAACGCCATCGATATGTAATAAAAAAGGCGCCAAAAAAGAAAATAACAAAACGGCAAATGTTAGCTGATTTATTCAAACAGTCGGCAATTAAAAATATTCACGATGCCACCAGTTTGTGTAATAGAGATAAAAAATCTATTAATTTCTATAAGGATATGTTTGAAGAAAAGCCTGCGAGATTGACGAACGATGTTGCCAGTGGGATTTATAATTTAAATTATTTTTAGTTCCCACATTTGATAGTTTTTAATAATTTATTAATTCATTGTTAATAAATATATTTAGCTTTATACTGGTTGTATTATTTACTGTGAGATTTAATTTTTTAAGTAAAAAGTATATTTTAATATTTTTATATTTGAATTATATTTGAACAAACCGATTTCTTATAATTATTCTATGCTAACTGTTGACAAGTAACCCGATTTTTTTTAAGTATTAGAATTGTGTAATACTGTATACATTTTAGTAATAAATATCTCAGTCACTATCTAAAATCTAATAATTTTGAGAAATATTAGATTTTATAAAGATAAAACACGTCCAAGATTACATATAAGTTACGTATTCTTATACACCTTACATCATTAATAATTTTACGTAACGTAAAATGTTGTCTAATATACCGATTTTATTTGTGACACAAACTTTTCTTTTAAAGGTGATTTTCTTATATTTTTTATCAAATAGCTAATTTGTTTTTAGACTTTTAATTCTTTTTTTTTTTCAGGGAATACTAGCACAATTTCAACCTTTTGGGGCGGCTCGGAATCTCGCAGACTTATCTCACAGAAACTTAGCTGGACAGAACAGGCCATGGATTCCGCCGTGCATTTCACTTAACCAAGGCACACCATATAATGCAATGCCGGAAAATTCCATATCTTTTCCATCAGCACCAGGCAATAGTTTTCCATTTACCACAATACCTGCTAACAGCATGGCTATCAATCCAAGTCATAGTTTACCATTTACCGGAATTTCTGGAAACGCCATGTTACCTTTACCAATCCACAGACTATCACTTCCACAGATGATAAACAGTGGACACTCTATAAATCAACCTCTGTTACAGAATATAAATCCTTTTCATTATAGATCTAATGTCTATGATAGTAATATGATGAACTTGAACCCATGGTTTCCAAGAACTGTCAATTTTTACGGTCCGTTATTGAATACTTATCAAGTTTTGACGTTGAATAATCTTTTGGGAAACATTCCATACAGTAGTATTGGATTTATTGACGAACAAACACACTTGGCTGGGTTTACTATACCTTCTACTCTTACTATTATAAAAAATCCACACATTAACGATCTATCTATGAACGATAATAGATCGGGCATATTGAACAACTTACCGATTCCTAGATCGTCTGTATTAGATTTTATATCTAATGTAAGACAGGATCCTTGGATGTCTCGTATGTAATGGTTATCGGTCTCATAGAGTTTATTTTGAGGTTATAAATCAAATTTATTTGAAGGCTTTTTAATCTTTAAGTTTTGTAACGTCTTACAAGTTTATTGCGAAGTTACAAACCGCAAGCTTTGTTTATTATATTTCTAATAAGTTGTTTATCTATTTCTTTACCCGTGTTATTAATATACATTTGTTTTAAACTTTGTTGTTTCAATTGAATTATACATGTTCAACAATCTGTTTAAGTTATATTTATATTATAAAATCTCGTTTCCCATATATGACTTACTTACGTACTTTTGTGGCCTGCCCGAGGAAAAGATCCTTTTTTTCCGAATAGGAACCCATTTCTTTTCATTGTTGTTAAGTAATACGCCATCTAGGCGGTATGTAAGCAAGTAATTAGTATATAATATGTAAATAGTAATAAAATAATACTAATATCAATAATTTATTCTTAAAACGTAACAATTTAACTAAAGTACTGGCTGGCACATTTCGACACGACATCCATAACCTGGTTGCCGAACGACTCGGCCACAACCGCTGTGCCACTGGATGGTACGTTACCATCCACCGCGATCATGCCATACACGGGAAAACATCCAGACACCTTAATAGTGCCACCGATCGGTAATTCTCCCGCCATGTTAACATCTCCGTACTGTAAAGACGGTACAACTTCAGATATTATCGGCGAAACTTGGATATTATTTATGGCTGGATTCTGTACTGGTGTTGCTTGTAAATTATTAGCATAGTTCATTGAATTTAATTCGTTCGTTAGAATCGAATTTCTGTTCGCATTCAATGCGATTTCGTTGAGTGCTTCGCTAGCGATTACGGCGTTATTGTAGTTATTTTGTATGTATCCGTTTGTTAAAGCACTGTTGGCGATGAGGTTTGCTTCGTTCAAGCCGTTAGCATATGCTGAAAAACTGGCTGGCATGTGTCCGGTTCCGGGTGGCATGGCAATAGTGTCCTAAAAAAGAAACGTTTATTTAACATTGATATAAGGTAACCGAATAATCTCGACTTAGATTCTAGTCGTAAATGCACAATATTTACAGGTTCGATTTCCAACTGACTTAGATTTTTAAAACGAAATTAATCTGTAATAAATCCATACTACGAAACAACGCCCCTAATATAGTAAATTCTCAAAAGCACAGAAGTTATAGAACTACGACCCGACACGATTAAGTAATCAATATTTTGTTTTAAACCGTTAAAAGTTTTTATTTAACTGTGTGCAACCCGCGTGAACTAAGACCTACAGACAAGACTTACACATTTTACTTAAGTTAGATCTTTATTTCTCGAGTTTATTTAAATAAAACACTTTAACGGTTTAAAACGCGATATAATATGTATCGCGATATAATATATAGATATAAACCGTTAAAGTGTTTTATTTAAACTGTGTACTACTCGCGTAAACTATAGACATATTCTCGAGTTTAAATTATTACAATTAAAAACATACTCACTCGTAACAAAACCGCTTGAAGGCAGAATAAAATTAGACGATGCATGTTTTAAACTATTTTTAAAAATGAAGCCGTTCAAAATACGTATTTTATTTAATACTTTTCGTTATCTAATAATAGATAATTTTGTAATATATGCTAGCAATGTTACATGAACACAATGCCAAGCAATTTTAATGCAATTTCCATAGATAATGTAATTTATGTCATATTTTTTATCTGTGCCCTATAAGCACAATAGCTGTGGATTACACATTTTAGTAGCATACGCTGGGAATCACGCTGATTTAGAAAGGAAGAAAGAAAACAATATTTAATGCCACAAAATAGTACGTTTAGTGGTAAGAGCTTCGGAAACACGTTCGTCAGGTCACAAATTCAATTCCCAGTTGTTCAGGCACCTTATTTATCTTTGTGTTAAATATATAATATTAATATAGTTATAATAATGAAATAAAAGCTTTGGGTAAATTTTGAAAAAATGCCTCAGGCGTTACTCTCTCCGCGACGTAAAGGCGAAATTATTTTTGGTTTTAGATAATTTTGTGCCCAGAGAGAGCAAAATCAACATGTTGCAAAATTTAAAAAAAATGTTAATAATTATAACAAAGGCAGGACTCAAACCTACGACAAGTAAGGTGGATATATTTCCAATATATAAGGTACCGAGAGACCGCATCAGTAGCCTAATGGTTAAAAAAGGTTGCCTAGCATTGCGTTAAACGCGAGAAGTCATAATCCCAGAGAGGTAGTAGATTGATTGTTTCGGTCGAGCAGGGCACAGAAGTCGGATCAACGCTTGTAAAGGAATCAATCACTGAAACGGACCCGGCATTTAACACAATAATATATAGATGGCGTTAGCGTATCTCAATAAATGTCAAAATATTTTCAAATATAATTTTTTTATATATAATATAAACTACCTACTACTTTCCTGTAAATAAACCAATCAGTGGACACAGGAATGTGATCGCCCCATACCCCACAAGGGGCAACGAGATTTTACAATTTTTGCCTATTAGTGGTAGTAGTTAACTTAAAATAATAATTGACATTAACATGTTATTGGTCATAAAAAATTTAAATGATGATCTACAAAATTTACAAAGAGACGACGACGAGAAACTTGGCTAAGTGTAAATACAGCCCGCCCATAATGTTCCGTACCATAGACTAAGTAATGTAATTTTAGCGTAAACTTTTGTTTTATCCTAAAATCTGAAAGAATAACTTACTTATAAATTATATACTTATTAGCTGTGCCCACGTTTTCGTCCGCGTAGAATTAACTATTCTATTTTGAGCATTATTATTTACTTTTGTAAACCTCCTCATCTTATAAATTATAACTGTCTTTGTTATAACTGCCCACGACGTCGACCGCGTTCACGTTGTTCCTGCGAGTTATAAGTTAAAATAGACGAATTCCATCGCGGAAATTGAGGGAGGAATCATTCTTGCATTCATATTTTTAGACTAGCTGTGCCTGCGACTTCGTCCACGTGGAATAGTATCTTTGGGTAGAATTTTTCAATTATTTATGCTGTTTATTTTATACATTTAAACACACAGTATTTACACTGTAAATAGCTTATTAAGGTATACATAATAAGTATATCTATGTAGTAAATTTTTATATGCTTATTTGAGTTATATAGTTACCTTTGCATTTATAATATTAGTAAGTTGTATAAAAATGAATTACGATACATCCACACAACTTTTCATACCTCATTTTACCCTTTACTACCTTTTTTTCGTACAGCAAAAGGTTTTACAATGCAAAGGCAGTCGATCTGTGTTGTAACTACTACTTTGTCGCAACACTCCCACCTCACATCACTCCCACTCCCATTCTCACTTCCACTCTCCCAAAAAGTTAAAGAAGAAAGTGTTATAGTTATAGCTTACGAATTTCCATACAAATTTTCATCCCCCTTTTCAACCCTTAACATCCCTTTTTTGGCATTAAAAAGTAGCCTATTCATTTCTTAGAATATCTGTGTACCAAATTTCATTTAAATCATGTCAGCACTTTCGGCGGACTGACAGACAAAGTTACTTTCGCATTTATAATATTAATAGTGATTTCTTGAACTGTTTTTGCAGTATATAGATGAAAGAATAATAATTTTTCCAGCTTTACCACAATTCTCTCTGATTCATCGCTCCTATTGGTTACAACCACATGTATGCCTTCCTCGATTTATGGTCCAACCAACACAACATTGGAAAAAAAATTATGAAAATTAAACTGTGTACCTCTCGTAATTATTGTTAAGACCTAGCGACAGGCAGATAAACAGAATTCTATCTGTTAAACTGTTTTAGTAATAAGGTTCCGTTTTTAATGCACAAGGAACCCTAAAAATCAATTCTCAAAATATTCGCCATTATCACTCTTCTATCAAATACAAAGAACCTTATCGGTTCCCTTTTAAATTATGTCACATTTTAACAATAACATTATGTAAGCGTTATATACTTAAGTATCAGCGAATCTTAACGAGGCCACAATTTTTATTTTGTTGAAATTAAAACACGTTATTGAAGATGTTTACGACAATAGCCTTATGTGTTTCTGCGTTTTATATTCAGGTAAATTGCAGATATAAAAGTACTTAATAAAAATAAAATACATCCATAAAATTTTGGATACATTTAATTAAGAAGGCGAGAATAAATAACTTTTTTGCTTTGTCTAATATAGCGGCGTATTTATTTTTATTTGGTGGGGGGGTTTTAAATTTTTTTTCCCCCCGGGGGGGGGGGGGTTTTTTTTTCCGGGGGGTTTTTTTTTTTTTCTTCCCCCCCCCCCCCCCCCGCCCCTTTTTTTTTTTTTTCGGGGGGGGGCCCCCCCCCCCCCCCCCCCCCCCCCCCCCCCGGGCCCCTTTTTTCCCCCCTTGCCCGGGGGGGGGGGGGTTTTGGGGGGGGGGGGGTTTTTTTTTTTTTTTTTTTTTTTTTTTTTTTTTTTTTTTTTTTTTCCCCCCCCCCCCCCCCCCCCCCCCCCCCTCTTTTCTCCTCTTTTTTTTTTTTTTTCCCCCCCCTTTTTTTTTTTTTTTTTTTTTTTTTTTTTTTTTTTTTTTTTTTTTTTTTTTTTTTTTTTTTTTTTTTTTTTTTTTTTTTTTTTTTTTTTTTTTTTTTTTTTCTTTAGACTATAGATAAGATAGGTCAATTATATAAGCAAACTTTTCTATTCTAGACAATATCATGCCAAGTCATGCGTAATCCACTAAACGGCATCATAGCTCCAGGTCTAGAAGTGGCTTATGGAAATCCAATGACGAACATCGCTTACAAAACGGAATACGCCAATCCTTGGACTTACGAAAACTATGGACTCAACTTAGCAACACTGGCTGCTTCAAATGGCTGCGGTTTCACTGTTCAAAGCAGTTCGCCAATTGTACCAAATGGCGTGTCGATCTTATCTGAAAACATGGTGATCGAGGGTCCACTGGCTGTCAACGGCCAAATGCCGTTCCTGGGAACAATTGGCTTGGAAGGAGCGTTACCAGCTGCCGGTGCTGGCGTTGTATCTTATGGCTGTGGTAATGGCAATGTTGGTATCACCAATGAGGGATACAACATGGCAGGCGCGTACGGCTTGGCGCCAAAAATGGCAAACTTGGCACCCGCCATGACTGGTCTAAATATGGCGGGAATTAATACCGCCATGTATGGTGTTGCCGGTTATTAGAGGTTTTATTAGAAATTAAAAATCGATTAATTATGAATTGAAAACATTTACGACACGGGCAAGACTTGAACGCATTAAGCGTTCCGTGAAAAATATTAAAAGTTTCGAAAATGATTTTTTAAGCTGCAAAGCATAAGACATTGAATTCAACCTTAACAAGCAGTTGTTAAGGTAGAAATTACATGTGCGAGACGTACATGTACCCATAGGTTGAAAAAATTCGACGATAACGTGTAGGTAGCCCAAATAGCAGATTCAAGTCCTGCCCGTGTTCGTAAACTTTTACAATGTATAATCGATTTTTAATTTATATGATCCCATCATGTGCGAGAACATGTGAAAAGTATTAAGTTTGTATTGTATTATATATTTTAAGTGAAATAAATTATAATTTGAACACACTCCTTTTTTTAGTCCTTCACAATAAAACACTTTAACGGTTTAAAACGTAAAACCGTGGTCACGGGGAGACTCGTTCGTCTCCCTGTACCACGGCTGCCAAACCAAATATTTTCGAATAAGTTAACTAATATATCGCGTTTTAAACCGTAAAGTGTTTTATTTAAATGTCTACTACTCCCAAACTATAGACGGTATTTTTCATATCTGTTTACAGCATAAATAACACTCGTTTTGAAATTTAATCTCGCGTTTAGGCGTTGAACACGTGCAGTATTGAAATGTCACACTGCATCCTTTGAATGTTAATTGCTCAAGTATTTCTTGTAGTTTGCCCGAATCGTACACATTCAAAACACTTTTAAAGGTTTTAATTACGAAATTTACGTTTTGTTTTGTACATACTGTTTCTCACCTAAGAGCATATTTTTATTTGTAGGTTCACACACTATTGTTTAGTTTAAGTAACATTGTTATATTAATTTTACTTATTACAAGGGACCGCTCTGTTTAATTTCTAAAATATATATAATCTACAATTGATCTATTAAGCATTCGAAAACTGCGGGATCGTAGTAATAAAAATAATTAATATAAAATTTCAATATTAAACCAATAAATCAAGATTTCTATTAAACTTGTATTGTTGTTTTTATATATTTCAATAATGCATTTTTAGTTTAAAAACGTAATAATAAAACTTATTTCTATGAATTTTACCTCCTCGTCTCCCCGGGCCCCGGGGTCCCCCAAAACCCCCCAAAAGTAGCGAATGGAAAAGTTTCGTAGGTGTTACTAATTTGTCTTGTTTAGACATGTTATAATAAATTATTTTAAATTTATATTACTCGCTAACTAGGAACGTAACATGTAAGGAATATAGTTTTTAAGTGAGTACTAAGTCAAAGTTCTAAAGTTAAAATGACAACCCGTTAGCGCAATTTTTGCGGCAAAAGAGGAAGAGAGGAACTTAATGCGTTTTATATTTGAAAACTTTATTATGTCACTATAAGAATTAAGAATCTTAAAGCGTTAAGGTTGAAATTGCATTGAGAGAGAGAGTTGTAGGTATCAATGCGTTGATACAATGGACTAGGACTCGGCTCAATTCGTTAGAATAGCAGCAGTTATTTTTTTTCTGTATGTATAAAAAAGTATCTTTCATTATAACAATAAGAAACATGCGCTTTAAAGAGACAATAAAAAGAACATCTATTTTACGTCTAAAAACATTTATTCAACTAAAAAACAAATAAACTAAACAAATTCTAATAAATTGGCGCATTCGCTCCAGCCGGGTAAGGATACCCGTTGGCATATGCGTTCGTGTTAGCATACGCATTGGCTTTCGCGTATGCGTTAGCATTCGCATATGCGTTGGCATTCGCATATGCGTTAGCATTCGCATATGCATTAGCATTAGCATTGGCATTCGCATACGCTGCATCGTTAATCCCTTCGTTGGTGATACCCACATTGCCGTTTCCACAGCCATAAGCGACTGCACCTTGACCAGCGGCTGGTAGGGGACCTTCCAAGGCGACAACTCCAAGAAACGGCAGCTGCCCAGACACAGCCAACGGACCCTCAACAGCCATATTGTCAGACTGAACTGTAATTCCAGTGGGGGCGATAGGGGATGAGCTAATCACACGTAAGCCCCCACCATTCGACGCAGCGAGGTCAGCTAATGTCAAACCGTAAGTGAGTCCAGGAATACCAATTCCAACTGGAACTTCCTCCATGACTACGGGGCTAGCATATGCGTTCCCGTAACAGCTCGGTGCGTATCCGTTGCTGTATGCATTTGCATATGCGGGGTATGCGTTGGCGTATGCCATGCTGTTCCCAGCTAATGCGGCTGCATCGGCCGCTGCTGCTGTATTTGCAACTGCATTTGCTGCTATGACGTTTCCAAGGTTCGCAGTGTTGTACACTCCTATGCTTTGGCCGGCGATACTCTGCAGAATAAAAGTTATCTTATAAAATTCAACAGTTCGTTGGCCTTTCAGGATTTCATAACTTTATTGTGAAATAAGGGAAAAAGGTACTTTTAAACAGTATTAATAACAAGTAATATTTTATATATTCTTAAAAAAACTGCCTACAAAAGAAAAAAATATTAACAAACTAATTTATTTAATACAAGTAAAACAGCTTAAGCCAATTAAAACTTTTATAAATATGAATTTATAAGGTATTTTATATAATACTGTCTATAGTTTACGCGAGTAGTACATATTTAAATAAAACACTTTAACGGTTTAAAGCCAATAGTTTATTTAGAAACGATTTTAGACCCGTGGTCGAGTTTGAATAATGGGATGGGACTTACACATCTCGTGCCACTTGTGACCACAGTAGCTGGACCGCATAGAGACTTAAGTGCTACGAGGGATATTACCATTGAAATTCACATACCTGAATTAACATCGCCGACAGCAGAACAAGACCCTTGGAAAACATCATTACGTGAAAAATTGAAAATACAATGGTCCCTTACCACAGACTTCATCGTTTTATACACAGTTTTATAAACATTTATCAATTTTTACAATAGCTTATCTGTCTTACACGAATTTTGCATAATCTGTTGCACAAATCATGTGAAACAGTCGTGTCGAAATTGTTTCAGTGCAAGCAGATTTGAATAAATCGGTCAGTATTATTAAAACTTAGGTAATAATGTGACATAATATTTCTAAGAAATAAAATAGTGTTACGGCTTGTGAACACTAAATTATTTAATTTAAATGAAAAGTAATTTTCTTTAGCTCACTGACTATCGTATACAACCATACTAATATAAGGCTGAAGAGTTTGGTTGAACGCGCTAATCACAGGAGCTGCGGTTTCGAATTGATTTTTTTTTTATTTATCTGTGACTAATACGAACGAAGAGACAGCGGAAAATTGTGGAAAAAACGCGAAAAATTATTCAACTTTGTGAGATTTCGATGCTTACGCTGGGAAAACAGTTCACGATACCCAATAAATATATCAAACATCTTATTCCGCTTTACATCTTTAAAGATTAACTTGCAATAACGACGGGACGTGTCCGGTGTCGTGCTTTAATTTATAAAGATCTCGTTTGAAAACTTATATTTTTCACATGTTTTTGCACATGAAGGGCCTTATTATTTTAAAATGAAATAAATTTGAAAATTTTTTCCCCGGGGGGGGGGGGGCGCGGGGGGCGCGGGCGTTCTGGGGGGGGGTTTCGCGCGACGGCGCGCGGTCTTCATTTTTTTGAAAAACCAATTTGGATTTAAAATAAGAATTCTACGTAGACGAAGTCGCTGACACAGTTAGTCGTTTATAAAAATATGGATATAGATAGACTACCTACTAATTATTTCACATATAAAAATAATTATCCAGGGTTATTTCAAATATTTGCAAGATACCAAAAAAGTACTAAAGTTAGCTACGGACTATATACATATATGAAACTTAATTTGGACGGACCTATTGACACATTGACGATAGTACTAATGGATGTCAAAAAAATTGGGGGTTCAAATTCCAGTAAAAAAAGTAATGTTTTGTTGAAGTTTGATCAAGTTCTAGCCCGTAAATAAAATCGATCAACGGACACAGATATATGTTCACTACCCGTACCCCCCCACCCAGGAAAACGCAATTTCAGACATTCAGTTGTCAAATTCCTACTTCTGTTACTATTTATGTTGATAATTATATAAATATATGTTATTTTCCTCCTTAGTTTAGGCTTAACCATCCATACCTACATTAAAAAAACAGAGAGTAGTGTAAATGCAATAAAAAACCCTTTAACGGTTTAAGACGCAAAATGTACTACTGTAGATCTCCAATAATATGCCGATTATTACCTTTTCTTGTCATTAAAGAATCACGAAAAAAATTTGTTCTAAAAAGTCCAACGCGCTATTATTCTTCCCCCGAGAAAATGTTGTCAAATTATTGTCTGTATTTAAGGCTGACTATTGTACCTGTCAATAAAACTTTTAACGGTTTAAGCTATGCATTAATTATTTTATTGTAGCCTTAGCTTGGCAGGTAAAAGTCGGTTATAAGTTAATTATTCTAATACAGTCTATACGTTAAGCAAGTAGTAAACATTCAAAACGACTTATTTAAGTAATTAAAAACTTTGTTACTAGATGAAGAATCCATTTTAGATTGAAAAAAATACACCAGGCTTGCCGGTACCCACAGCGCTCCGCCCTCTCACAAATTGAGTTTCCGTGTACGCGTCGTGTCAATTGGCTTGAGCAGCAGCACGAAACGCTGTGAATGCCGGTTCATGTCCCGGTCGAGTCATGTTTTTTTCCACAAAACAGATTTTAAAATTATAATGCCTTAAATTATTTTATTAGATTAGTTTAAACGTGTCAAGCGCGACACAGGTTGCTCATATATCTGTTTTAATTGTGAAATCATTTTAACGGTTTATATTCAATAAGTTCAAGAGAAAGAAAAACTTATTTGAGAAATGGTATTAGGCGTCACTACAAAAGTAAATTTAGATTAATCTTTGCGGTAACATTGGTCAATCTATACTTATATATAAAGCTGAAGAGTTTACTTGTTTGAACGCGTACTCTCAGAACTACTGTTTCGAATTAAAAAAATATTTTTGTATTAGAGCATATTGAAGGAAGGCTATAGTTTATTATGACATAGCACTTTGGCTTTAATAGGATCGAAGAAACAGCGGGAAATGTCGAAAAAACTATATTATGTCTATCTTTTAAAATTAACTTGCAAGAACAACGAGTCGCGAACGACGCGTGGGGAACAGCTCAAATTTATAGAGTAGAATAGGCGGTTTGTAAAAACAAAAATTGATATCCAAAATAATTATTCTACGCGTACGAACTCGTGTGACGTAGCTAGTTCGTTTTAAATCGTATGTCACTTTTTAAGAACTATCCGACTTATAACTAAATTAAGTATAGCGAAATCCCGTATCACCCCGTGGGGCATGGGCCGAACGTGTTTCTGTGTCTGTCGGCATTGTTCGGTTCTTTTACAGGCAAGCTCATCAAACTCCTGCGCCCTCTCCGTTTTATTATCCACAGATTTTGAATTATTTCCCGAGATTTTGAACATAGTTGAGTAAGTGAAGCGCAATTAATAATTAACTTTGTTTAAATAAAACACTTTAACGGTTTAAAACGCGATATATAACCGTTAATGTGTTCTATTTAAATGTGTACTACTCGCGCAAACTAGTCTATAGTTTACGCGAGTAGTACACATTTAAATATTAGTATATAATTAAATTTTGTGTTTCGTGTATAATTATCGTACTGTACTTATGTTTGTGTTAATTAAAACATAACAATAATAATACAAAGTTGATATCACAATTCGTTTATTAAAATATTACAATATGTAGTTCATTTAGAATCTGCCACATCCGCAACCGCGGTTATAAGCGAACGCTGGGTTAGCGTAACCTGCACCAAAAGGGGCAGCGGCAGCGAGGGCGGGGGCAGCGGCGTAAGCTGGGGCAGCGGCGATACCTGGGGCGTACGCGCCGTACGGGGAGTAAGCACCGATATCCTCGTTCAAGATGGCGACGTTACCGTTGCCGCAACCGTAAGCAACACCACCAGATCCAGCAGTTGGCAACGCACCTTCCAGAGCAACAGCACCGAGGAAGGGAATCTCACCACTGACAGCCAACGGTCCTTCGATGGCGTTCTCCGATATCAAGGATACACCGTTGGGGGAGATCGGCGAGGAGCTGGTGATGGCGAGGCCACCGCCGTTGGATGCCGCCATGGATGCTGGGCCGAGTCCGCCGTTCATGGCGAATGGGTATCTGGAGTCGATAGCTGCTGTCTCGTATTCTGCGGCGCGCATTCTCGCTGCTGAGTTCCAGGGTCCGGCCCAGTCGTTGCAGGGTGAAGCCCAGTCGTTGTAGGCTTCGTATGGGGCTGCCCCCCAAGCGGCTTCGGCGTAAGGGGCGGCGCCCCAAGCATATCCGTCAGCTAAACCATTGTAAGCGCCGATGCATTGGCTGCTTATAGCCTGGAGAAAATGGAAACATTGTTGATTTACTACTTAGAAGGAACATAATCATTCGAAAATTTAAATCGTGTTTTATGTTTTTCTATGTACCACTTATAAGAATGACGTCATATACACATTTTAATAAAACACTTAAACGGTTTACAACGTTAAAAAATATATCGCGTTTCATAGTCTCCCCGTGACCATGGCTGTTGCAAAGCATCCAAGACGTCTGGCCGCAGTTAAAATAATTTTCAAATGAGTTTACCTAATATATTTTGCGTTTTAAACCGTTAAACTTTCAATTATTGTTTCGTTTTCCTTAGTTGACAGTTGACTTGATATAATATCAATCAATATATTGTACCTATCGTAAAGGAATAAGAATGAAACTTCGTCACAAAGTATTTTCATGAAATAAACTGTTTTTAACGGTTTAAAAGGCGATGCATATATTGTTTAATTTTTAACTATGACTGGAGTAATTTTCATTTAAATTTATACAATTTATTTCTCTTTACAATTTATCAGCTAAAATTTTTCTAGAATATTAGGATTTATAATTCTTACCTGAATAAGTAAGGCTTGGGCGCAGAACAGAATAGCTTTGAAAGACATGTTTGTTTTTTTTTGTTCGAATGAATGACTAATACAGTAAGATACCCCTTTTATATGTGTCATTGGTATAATGCAATTTCATGGCGCAATACGAAATAATGTGAATTAATTTTAATTATTTAATTGTGACATCTGTCGATAAACCTTATTGGGTTATTGTGCTATAAAACGTGTCACATTTTCTTTTGGAAATCATTCTGTAGACACAATTCCAATACAGACATGTCGACCCTCGCTATTCTTCTCTTCTGCGTCCAAGCTTGCTTGGTACAGGTAAGAACATACTTTGTCTTTAAGGTCAACTTTGAAATAAAAAAAAAAAACTTTTCAAACTTCTAACTGGCTCGTTGGTAGCAATGTATGGCTTATAATCAACGGGTCGTGGGTTCGAACCAACTGGGGTCCTAAAATATGTTTTTATTTTTCTAGAACTTGTATTGTATCTTTAAAAAAATGCAATAAGGTTTTAAGTAAAAAACGCTAAAAGCGATAAAAACAGATTTTTTTTTCTAGATAAATTGTAAAAGTAGATTGGTAGGGTAGATTTTGACTCAATAAATAGTATGATATTTCTTCAGTATGTGTGTGTAAAATCTCATTCCTGCCCCATTAACAACCATAATTGTAAATAAAGTTTTAAATCAATTATTCCTATTGATAGAACGCTTTCGGATGGATCGCCGAAGCACCTTGCGCCGCTGGCCCTGCCTGGGGCCCCGCTATTGCCCCCGCCCCATACGCCCCAGCTCCATTTGCCCCAGCTCCATTTGCCCCAGCTCCATTCGCCCCAAGTCCTTACGCTCCAGCTGCATACGAAGCCGGCGCATACGGCGGTGAAGGTATCGGTGATGTAGCAGTCGCCGGTGAGATGCCAGTCGCTGGTACCACCATGGTAGCCGGTCAGGTCCCAATCCTCGGAGCTGTGCGCTTCGCTGGTGATCTGCCAGCTGGTGGTGTCGTCTCCATCGCCGGTAGCTGCGGTTGTGGCAGATCTCCTTACATGTACTGAAAAGGAATGAAGGCAAATTAATAAAATGCTGACTATATTTTGTTGTTTACAATTGAAATCACATCTTAAACGATTAATACACCTATAATAAAACTTTTTTTTACGCAAAGACATGTTTGTGAAATTTCATAGAAACATAGTAACTATATCCATAGCAATTCTGTTCATTTGTTACGAGATATACTCACATAATTTCAACATTAATATTAGCAATTCATAAACGAAATTTTGTACTTTGATGTGGAAACACAATATTGAATAGAATATTCAAAGACCATATTTCACTTAATACCGGCTTACATGTCTAATAATAAAACAATACTATCAAATAACTACATACAATCAAAAACGTAATAATATTTTTTAAAAAGGTTTACCGTCTTGTCTGTAGTTTACAGGAGTTGTAAACATTGTTTTAACACACATTAACGGTTTAAAACGAGAAATGTATTTATTAAACTATTTACATTATACACAGGGAGACCGTGACCACGGCTGCTGCAAAGCATTAATTTTTATGATGATTTAGCATTTAGTACCTTCAATTGTATTATTGTAATCTCTGAGCGAGTTACTTTTACCATCAGAACATTTCTGTGACTTCATCAACCTTATACAAATTAGAAACGTATACAATTAAGTTTGCTTGAACCTTTATATAAAATACATTCTAAACGAGTCAACTAATACATTTCACGTTTTAAACCGTTAAAAGTGTTTTGTTAAAGTTTTAAGAGTTTCTCTAAGAATATAGCATATTCATATTATTAAATGTATGCTACTCGCTAAAACTAGAGACAACATCTAAAAAACAAAATCAATCAAACGATCCCTTTAGGCATTCAGCGTTCGTATGAAAATTACACAAAAATAATATGTAGGTATTAACCATCAGAAACTACAGCACCGGTAGCGAAAAATTTGAAAGTGTTTGCTAGCATCGGGTTAAACGCGAGAGATTCTGGTTTCGAATCCTGGGTAAACTGCTCACCTGTTAAAAAACCAATCAGTGACACAGACAGAAAACTTATGCGCCACATACCTCACGGAGGAAATAGGATTTCAAACTTAAACTAAGTATTCAAATAAAACACTTTAACGGTTTAAAACGCGATATATTAGTTAAACTTATTTGAAAATGATTTTTAACTTCGGCCCGACGTTTCGGATGCTTTGCAGCAGTCGTGGTCACGGGGAGACTAAAAATGGAGGATGTCTCTGACGTCAAAGTGTTAAAAAAGTTAAAAATCATTTTTAACTAATATATCGCGTTTTAAACCGTTAAAGTGTTTTATTTAAATGTGTACTACTCGCGTAAACTATAGACAGTATTTAAACTAAGTAGTTAAGAGTATTAATTAATAGCTTGAAGTTACGGTATAATGAAAAAAATTAAATGTTAAGAATGCAGATCTTTATTATAACCTTTAAAAAATTGTTACAGAAGCCAGCTCTACATACAATACACTACTTGAAAATCTGAAAATAAACATTCATTCATTTCAAATTAGACAATTCAGCAGCCGCACCAACCCGACGTGGACCCTGGTCTTCCAATCCCGTTGTAACTTGAAGCACCATAACCACTGCTCCCCTCACTTAGAATAGCGACGTTTCCATTCCCACAATTGTACCCCACGGTACCATATCCGTAACTTGGTACTGCCGCTTCGAAAGCAACTGCACTTAAGAACGGTAGCTGTCCATATACAGAAACTGGCCCCTCAATGACATTCTCCGATGTGATAGCAAGATTTCCTGGAGTCATTGGCGAGGAGCTGGTTACTGAAAGACCGCAAGTGTTCGATGCGGATAAAGAAGTAAGGTCTAGACCGTTTTGGTATTGGTAAGAGCCGCCATAGTTGGGAACTCCTGCGCAGGGAGGACTGATAATTCCAGCCCAGTTGTTTCCACCATTGCAGGCGCACTGGCTGGTTATAAGCTGAAAAAGAGATAATTTTTACCACAGATAGAGAAGCCGTTACGTTTTTTGTATGACAGAGTGATAAAGGACAGACTTGTATGAGGATCCCTTGATGGTAGGTGGAATAACCCAGCCATGCAACATCTCAACAAGATGCGCCGTCGACCTGTTTCGGATTTGTATGTTCAGAAATCTACAGATTGTAACCGAAACGTGATTAAACTTCATAGATTTTTCATGGGTGGTTCGTGACCCAGATGGAATTAAACCTATTTAACATCCAGATTTCCAAACGAGGTCAAACATTTAAATAAAACACTTTAACGGTTTAAAACGCGATATATTAGTTAAACTTATTTGAAAATGATTTTTAACTTCGGCCCGACGTTTCGGATGCTTTGCAGCAGTCGTGGTCACGGGGAGACTAAAAATGGAGGATGTCTCTGACGTCAAAGTGTTAAAAAAGTTAAAAATCATTTTTAACTAATATATCGCGTTTTAAACCGTTAAAGTGTTTTATTTAAATGTGTACTACTCGCGTAAACTATAGACAGTATTTAAACTAAGTAGTTAAGAGTATTAATTAATAGCTTGAAGTTACGGTATAATGAAAAAAATTAAATGTTAAGAATGCAGATCTTTATTATAACCTTTAAAAAATTGTTACAGAAGCCAGCTCTACATACAATACACTACTTGAAAATCTGAAAATAAACATTCATTCATTTCAAATTAGACAATTCAGCAGCCGCACCAACCCGACGTGGACCCTGGTCTTCCAATCCCGTTGTAACTTGAAGCACCATAACCACTGCTCCCCTCACTTAGAATAGCGACGTTTCCATTCCCACAATTGTACCCCACGGTACCATATCCGTAACTTGGTACTGCCGCTTCGAAAGCAACTGCACTTAAGAACGGTAGCTGTCCATATACAGAAACTGGCCCCTCAATGACATTCTCCGATGTGATAGCAAGATTTCCTGGAGTCATTGGCGAGGAGCTGGTTACTGAAAGACCGCAAGTGTTCGATGCGGATAAAGAAGTAAGGTCTAGACCGTTTTGGTATTGGTAAGAGCCGCCATAGTTGGGAACTCCTGCGCAGGGAGGACTGATAATTCCAGCCCAGTTGTTTCCACCATTGCAGGCGCACTGGCTGGTTATAAGCTGAAAAAGAGATAATTTTTACCACAGATAGAGAAGCCGTTACGTTTTTTGTATGACAGAGTGATAAAGGACAGACTTGTATGAGGATCCCTTGATGGTAGGTGGAATAACCCAGCCATGCAACATCTCAACAAGATGCGCCGTCGACCTGTTTCGGATTTGTATGTTCAGAAATCTACAGATTGTAACCGAAACGTGATTAAACTTCATAGATTTTTCATGGGTGGTTCGTGACCCAGATGGAATTAAACCTATTTAACATCCAGATTTCCAAACGAGGTCAAACATTTAAATAAAACACTTTAACGGTTTAAAACGCGATATATTAGTTAAACTTATTTGAAAATGATTTTTAACTTTTTTTAACACTTTGACGTCAGAGACATCCTCCATATTTAGTCTCCCCGTGACCACGGCTGCTGCAAAGCATCCGAAACGTCGGGCCGAAGTTAAAAATCATTTTTCAAATAAGTTTAACTAATATATCGCGTTTTAAACCGTTAAAGTGTTTTATTTAAATGTGTACTACTCGCGTAAACTATAGACAGAGGTCAAACATGTTTCAGAAAAATTCTAAATTGCGTAGAAAAAGTTCGATATTCGACCAACGAAATCTGTCTGTTAATCTGGTTTCAGTCTGTGGATGTCTGGATATCCAAAGCTGAAATAGGGAGACAGTGCATCGACATATTATATGGCTTTATTTCATATTATACGGGTATTTCAACCACCATGAAGAGAACCTCGTGCTTCTTTTATAAATACTATTAAATGATTACCTGAACAAGAACAGCTTGGATCAAAACAATGATTTTGTACATGGTTAATTGAATGATGATTTGAATCGGTTTGAATTTAATATGCTTTAGACAACTTCAACTATTTATAACGCGAATACTTTGTGTGGCGACATACTGAACGTGTCATTAGTTGCAAATTTTTACATTTGGTAATTCAATAGGCGTGTTGCAATATTCTTATCCTGTGGCTCAGTGGTGTAGCCCTTGCGTTTACAAATATATTTATAGTACCAGTAATTTGCATGGAGACAAGTATTTTTACGTTGCGTTATTGCATTTTTCAAAAATATATATATAATTGACTTAGTTACCATTTATTTTGACCAGGCCTCGACGTTTGATTATATTCCTCGTTTTAAACCGTTAAAAGTGTTTCTTTTAATAAGTACTACTCGCGTTAATTAAAGACTTAAAAAAATATGATTATTGTTTAATTTAGAAGAGATGTTATGTCTTGTTTTGTTTGGTCCCACCGCTAAACGGGTTTTCTCTCATATGAAAACAACGGCCTGAAATCTCTAGTGCGAGTTGATGCATTTAAACAACTACCTCTGAGTTCCAAAAATTTTTTAATAAATTTTTTAATTTATCTGAAACATTACTTCGTCTGGAAATCTTTATATTCAACGAGTGGCAAGAATATCTAAAAGTCCATCTGGGTCACGACCCATAGAATGAAGCTGTGAAGTTTAATCGCACCTTGATTTCAGTCTGTGGATTTTCGAATATGTAATGCAAAAATGATTCACCTACAATCAATAAAACCCCACGCTTGTCTGTACTCCTCTATCACTGTGTCATACAAAAAACGTAACGGCTTTTTTATCTATGGTAACCATTATGTTTTTTTTCAGTTTATAATCAGCCAGTGCGTTCGGAAACATTGCTAGGAGTATCGAAAAGTCCGGGTCACGAACAACCGACCACAGATGTAAAAGCCGTGAGGTGTTACCATACGATTACGAACACATTTCTGTGTCCGTTCTACTCGGTTCTTTTACAGACAAGAAATTGAATAGAATTCTGTGTCTTGCCCGACCGAAACAATGTATTGTTTTCCCGGGATTCGAACCCAGGACCTCTTAACGTAATACTTGGCAACATGTTTAACCATTTAGCTTCATAAACGATTTTAATTAGCGGTTTTTAATTAAGGGAATAATTTCAAAATAACTAAGATTTGAGTTAATATCTATCAATAAAACATTTTGCAAACTTCTGCACGTTTTATTGCAAATAGTTAGATAGAGGTTTGCAAAAAAATATTATAAATACAGCAAAGAATTCTTAGAACCATACAACGAAGGCATTTGATCCACTATGTACAACGCTATAACTTTTCTAGTTCTTCACGCACTGTTGTGGCAGGTAAGAAATAATTTAAAAGTTATACTGTTAATCTAATAATAATATTTTCAATAATAATACAACACAAGACTTACATAATTACTGAAGTGCTATTAAATGTTAAATAAAACACTTTTAACGGTTTATAACGCGATTGATATTAGTTACATTTATTTGGAAAAGGTTTTAACTACGGCCCGACGTCATTGTCTACTACTCCCGTAAACTACAGAACGTATTTAAATAATGATTCTTTTAACTAAAACCTTTTTAACGGTTAAAAGCGCGCAATATATTAGTTAACATAATGATATTATTATTATTTACATTTGTAAATAAGTTAACCAATATAACGTTTATACCAGTACACTTCTCTGTAGACTAAAGTGTGAGTGAGTGTATAAAGTGTTTTATTTAACTTTGTATGCGAAAAATAATTATTGTAGTAAAACCACTGAAAGAAAACTAACAGGGATTCTATTATGTTTAAATTATTACTATTTCTTTTTAGCACGCCTACACTTATTGTGCGGGATCCAGACCCAGTCCTCGGTATCCAAGCCCTACTAACCCAACGTTTCCGCAAAGACCATGCGCTTCTAGCTCCAGTGGACCGGAAGTGGCCGATGGGTTAACATCATCAGGAGTTGGAACCGTCTCAGTCTACGGCGATATGCCAGTATCAGGTGCAACACAACTCCAAGGCCAGGTACCAGTGATGGGTGTCGCCAGGTTTTCTGGCAGCGTGCCAGCCTATGGCACTGTCACCATATGTGGTAGCTGTAGTTGTGGGTGCGATTAGGAAATGTAATAGATTTAGATGAAGCACTTTAACGGTTTAAAACTCGATATACTTAAACTTGCTTTAACTACGGCCCGATGTTTCGGATGCTTTGCAGCAGCCGTGGTCACAGGGAGGGTCTTTCCGTTAAAGTGTTTTATTTAATTTTAATATATACTACTCACGGTAGATATAGACAGTATCTAATAGATTTTACAATATGTTAAATCTATTCCACAACTATATGTAACATATAGTTGTGGAAGGTAAGGTTTATATATTATGACGTAACATTCTACTAAAATGGCCCTTTCTCTCGGAATATGGATACTTTGTTTAGAATTAGGTACTTTACAAATATGATTTCAATAATATAGCTTGCAAAAAAATGTTGTTTTGTTTACCTTTACTAATATTAGAAAACTGGAGAGTTCGTTTGTTTAAACGCGCAAATTTTAGGAGCTATTAGTTCGAATTTTGTGTTAGTTGGAGCATTTATCGAGGGAGGCCATAAAACATCTCATTGCAATTTATAAGAAACAGTGGGAAATGTGGAGAAATCGAGGAAACTTTAAAGGTTTCGTGCGCTAAACGAATAACGGTTAAAGATACCCAAAAAATATGTATGGAATAATGATTCTTCTTTAAAGGATCTAAAATCCAGTATATGTCTATCATTTAAGACTAACATGCAAGAACGACGGGACGCGGGCCACGTCGTGGGTAACAGCTATAATGTAGAAAGATGAGGAGAATTAAAAAAAATGATGCATAAAATAACTATTCTATGCGGACGAAGGCGTTGTCACAGTTTCTGCCATTTTTCCACACTCAACAATTCGTGACTTAAGATCATTAATAAAAAACAATGATCTATCGCATGATATTTATTCATTCAATTAGTCTTCGATACACACTCAGTAACGAGCACATCCACAACCACGTCTCATGCCATCATATCCATAACCCCAAGCTTCATAACCGTAGGGTTCGTAACCATAAGCTGGAGCGTATCCGTATCCGGCCTGTTCTTCGCTCAAAATGGCGACATTGCCATTACCGCAACCGAAGCTAACCGCACCCGAACCGGCTGTCGGCAGAGCGCCTTCCAAAGCAACGGTTCCGAGGAACGGCAACTGCCCAGAAACAGCCAAAGGTCCTTCGATGGCGTTTTCGGATATTATGGTTACTCCGTTGGGGGGGATGGGAGAGGAGCTGGCTACAGGAAGGGAGCTACAGTACGACGCTGCAGGGGCGTTTCCGTAGCCTAATGGGATCTCGTAGGGGGCAAATGGAGCGCATGGACTGGAGTAAGGGCTCGCCAGACGGTCGGCTGTGTATCTCTCGGTGGAGTAGATGTCAGCAGCATAACGGTCAGCAGCAAAAGCATCAGCCACGAATGCTGCATTCATGGGGTTGTAGCCACGTCCGCAACCGCAGTTAGCAGAGATACTCTGGAAGGTAAATAGGTAAAGGTGAAATTCCCAACAGGTGACCAATATAATCTTATTAGGGAATTAAACTGA
The DNA here is from genome assembly GCA_963661955.1 of Leptosia nina. NCBI lineage: Eukaryota > Metazoa > Arthropoda > Insecta > Lepidoptera > Pieridae > Leptosia > Leptosia nina. Next base: position 1,555,879 of record CAVLEF010000011.1, read on the forward strand.
AGACATATTAATTACATACATTTTTTACGTCTTGATGCAGGGGTTTGTTCATAATACTTACTTAGTATATAATTTTTATTTGCACTTTAAAAATTTATATTACGATCTGAATATATTTCAATGTGATTATACTTTCTCCTATTTATAGGAGAAAGTCGTGTTTTAATCCTCAAAATCTAAGTACTTATCTATAAGATTCTGTTTCCGATAACTAATAATAAAATAGCTTTGTTCGTAAGTACCAACCCCGGTAAAAGCTCTAATCACTAACATAAAATAAAATAAATCGGTGAAACATTCACAAAAATATGTCCGCCCTATACCTCGAATAGGGAAATCTTAATATCTGTTAACTTGCAGCTTATAATACTGAACGATTTACCTGCATAAGCAGAACTTGCGCAAGAGTGTACAAAACGATTTTGGCCGCCATTTTGATGTCTAGTCAGCGAATTGCAACTGGATGCACCGTCAAAACAAACGCATTCTTTTATATGTATGGTTATCAATATTTTTTCGTTGCTAAAGATATTTTGCAATGCTTAATTGTTCCAGTATTGGATTTGTATTGTAATTGTGTCATGTTGAGTTGGTTGTTATGTGAAATTGACGATATCATTAGTAATTGGCACGTAATATTCTTGTTCGCGACCTTCTAACCGACTTCGAAAAAATACCTTCAATCCAATTCATATATAGGTATAGAATATTTTTTTACAAGAATGTTATAATTAACAAAATTGTAATACTCTGTAATAAGATTTTATCAAATTCTTATCTAAGGGAAACATTATTATAATAAGAAACATATAAATTATATTTATAAACCATCAATTCCTTTTTCTAATTCGACTAGCTGATCTGGCAATCTTAGTTTTGTTGTTTGCAAGATTCATATGTTTATACAACTGTAACAAATAATTGTTACAGTTCTTAATGCATTCATTTTGACCCAATTTGATTATGATAAAAACAGATCTTGCCACTTAAAAGATACGCATATACTGACAATTTGAAGTTTGAGGTTGATAGATGAATGTCACTTATAAAGAATTCCTACATATATACTATGTATAAAGCTGAAGAGTTTGTTTTAAAGCGCTGAGATGAGCACGAGCTACTGGTTCGATTTTTTTTTGTTGTGGTACACACGAGGAAACAGCGAGATATATGAAAAAAACTGGGTTCAGTTCAGTTTATTTAAGAATGATTCCTCTATAAATGATCTGAAAATTTCTTCAATAGTATATGTATCTTTTACGATAAATTTGCAAGAACTACGGGATGCGACGGACGTCGTGGATGGCTAAAATCAATAAAGATCCTGAGGTGGCTTGCAAAAACAAATTTGAATGCCAAAAATTCTAAGCGGACGAAGCCGCTGACACAGCTAGTATAAAAACAATGAACGGATGAGTTCACAACGAAATGACACTCGCTCGAAGTTATGCGAAACAGAATGTGTCAATACAGTTTAGGGTAACCGTAATTATTAGAAAAAGTCACAGCTAAATAGTTCAGCCCCTACACGTGTTAATTATTGCAGGGCGCCGCATACCGAAGCTATTTTATTTAGGCTGGATATACACGAGGTATGATAGGGGACAGCCATTTATATTTATTTATTTATATATTTTTTATTGCACAAAAAATAAAAATATTACAAATCAAACCTATATACTAGAATGGAGAGCAACGGGCGGCCTTATCGCTAACAAGCGATCTCTTCCAGGCAACCTAATGTTATGAAATGTTAAAAAATGAGATGTGCAAGGTAGGCGAAACAAATTAATACAAACAATAAATAATCATTAACAAAAAAAAAAACATAGAACTTAAAATAAAAACATTCAGATCTAAAAAGGAATAATTTAACATTTAATATGTACACTAATAAGAGTAGACTCTTTTTTATTATCATTATGCTAGCGAGTTCAATCGAAGTCTATCCTTTTCTTATTTAAAGGAAGAATAAGAAGAAGGGCGCCGACTTTTAAAATAAAAGAAATACACGGTTTTGTTTATTTATCACTTAAGACGAATTTTAGATTTAAAATGGTCTAAAGGTATGACGGTTCAAAGAAGTGTCAAATATTCCTTCTTCGATAAGAGAGGAGCCAACACATAGATCGCTATAAGGCTTCTAATACTTGTGAGTTTGTAATACCAAAAATACTCGCGTACAAACGGCCTTACCAATCAACATACCTTAGTTAAATATGCGGAAATACTGCCTAGACAACCTGTCCGTACTTATTTTATCGAAGTTTGGGATTTTAGGGGTCTCCTACAATATTCAAAATGATTTCTTTGAGTTTTATCAAACAATTAGTTTTTTCGTCGAAATTCGAAATCGTGCTTAACGCAATACAAGAAATAGAAATTAAACTACTTAATGAATTTAATTTACTTTTCTAATGATACAAATCAGAGTTAGTTACTATCAAGTCATTTTAAAATAAAAATTAAATCGATTGAGCATAATTCACATTTTTAAATATAAATGATATATTACGTTAAATCAAATTTCCCTAATCTAATCACTAGCTGAAGAGATTGTTTGTTTGTTTGAACGCGGTAATCTCAGGAACTACAGGTTCGAATTGAAAAATTCTTTTTGTGTTGGTTAAAGCATTTATCGAGGAACGCCCTGTGACTAATACAAGCGAAGATACAGCGAGATATGTGAAGAAAATTGGGAAAATTATTCATCATTATGGGTTTCCGAAGCGTACGCTGCAAAAACGGTTCAAGATACCCAAAAAATGTGTATCAAAAGATGATTCCTCTTTAAATGATCTGATGAAAAAAATGGCAACGCTATATGTCTATCTCTTAAGATTATCGTGCAAGAACGACGGGAAGGGACGCGATCGTGGGTAACTTGAGTTTATAAAGTTTAGAACGGGGCTTGCAAAAAAAGAATTTGGGTGTCCAAAATAATGAATCTCGCGGACGAAGTCGCTGACACAGCTAGTGTCATATATAGATTAAGCCCGACACACGCTTCACCATTTCGAAAGCGGCGCGCATCAACAAAAAATATAGAAAAAAGTTAGCGCCATAGATACAGTCTAATTATGACAAAATATGCCGGTTATTTGAAGGGGCAACACCGTTTTTTCATCTTGTGATTTATAATTGTCGCGCCAACGTGATTTAAACGTATTTTAATTAAGTCAAGTCGGATAATGTTTCGTAATGAAGTTATTGGACTATAAATCTGTCTAGTTTTTCTGGTTTAATAATATAACATCTCAACGATGCGCTGTCGATTCGGAAATCCACAGACTGCAACCGAAACATGATTTAACTTCAAGGTTTTTCATCTGTCCTATAAATTAAGTACGTAATATAAATGACACATATTGTTTTGACTTTCTTATTCTATTATGAACTTTTTGTTTTTTTTTTGGCACCAACCTAGTGTGTGCTAAATTTGCCAGGAAATAAGTACTTCTTTTGATACCATGATTTTTCTTCTTGCCAGTGATAAAAGAAAAACACTAATAAAATATAACGTCTCTACTTTTTTTTATCTCATCTATATCTTTGTTGAAATGCATAAGCGGAAATAAGTTATAATCAAAGATGTTGTAACTACAATAAATATAGAAACGAATTAAGTATAGGCTTATGATAAATAGCATGATCTTTGTTTTTCATAATAAAAAGCATAAATGATTTTGGCCAAAAATAATGGCTTATAAATGCTAAATTTATTAACTTAAGCTTATAATCGCTAAAAATGTAGTTCAAGAAGATATTGACGCAAAACGTAGGTCTAATAGAGTACCGTTCTAACGCTCTGGAGGTCTAGTGGTTCGATCTTCAGTACTATATAAAAATATTAATAAGATATAGTGTATACTCCGATACTTCGTGATATGCGTGAAAAAATTCGACATCGCGTGATACAGCACTTGAGGTGCTCGTAGGTAGGTTTGGCTCGTGATCCAGCTGTGGGAAATGTAAAAAGGAACAAACGTCATTGCACAAACTCTTTTCTACTAAGATTTAAAAAATGACAGCCTAACATAAACCTCTAGAAGACGTACCCACAAGACCGAGCCAGTCCATCTTAATTACACAATCACTCACTCCACCATTTGAAGCTTTTAAAGCGACGCATCCAATTAAACTAACTAACTAAATAATTATCGCAATTAATGAGCTACCTCATAAGTCAATCCTTAAATAAATTCAACTCTTGCGCACGCCACGCCCATCGGCATCCGATTGGTCTAATCCTAATTATATCTTCGGGTACTTCGGTGCCAAGACTATTTGCATCTTTTAAGTGTTGTCAATCGAAAAACATCTTTATAATGAAGATGTAGGGTTGAAAGTAATTGAGCTGTGCGCTAAATGTAGCATACAAAATTGTCATCTAGATATACACCCATTAGTTGAAGCTTTCCATCTTAATTTCACATGGAATCGGTGCCAGATGTCTTGTAGATACACAAAAAAATGTTCTATTAGGATAGTAATAAGGTTTAAAATATGTATTTTTGGAATATAAAAGTAGCCAGTTAACATTTCAAATGCTTCAGTATAGCGAAGTGACAAAAACGAGTCGTTAGCTCTCAAATTAGTTAAAATTATTGCCTCTCCCGAAATTGTTGTAAATCCGACGCAGAATCAGTTGCTTGTAGATGCTACTGACTGTAGACTGTGGATACTAGACAGTGATAAAATCGGTGAAGTGCGAACAATGGATAGTGAGAAAATGGATGTGGATAAGACGGAAAAGGAGAAACCGGAAGGAAAACTACCATTTTCAATAGATAGTCTGTTAGCTGATAAATTCGAATCGGCTTCCTCGATGGATTATTTCCAAGATTTAAAGGACCAAGTTAATATCGATTCAGATGACGCAAGCTGTGCTTCGGAGCAGTTGGACGTGGAAACGTCAATTAATGATGCGCAGGAGTTTGCTGATGCTAGATCTACGGAAATGCAACAATCAGGTTTGAATTTATCATTGAAATTATAATACTTTGTAATACATAGGATAAAATTGATTTTATTAATATATATAGTGTGTAATTCATAAATTCGGATTTATTATTTAAATTGTTTGAATGGGAATCGATGGTAACATTGTTTAAGCTTTAATTTTAACAAGAATTTACTAAACATAACGTAACTGAATGTAACTTTTACAATAAACATGCATTAAATACATAAATATTCTATCTAAAATACATTTAACGAAAACATCACGTATACTGCAGTCGGTCTGTTCGTGACCACAACATTGGGATGTTCACAAAAACACACTGCATTTTGAGAAAAAGGACATATTCTTTTAAAATACTGTCTATAGTTTAGGAGTAGTACACATTTCAATAAAACACTTTAACGGTTTAAAACGCGATATATTTTAATTAAATTAGTTTGAGAATTATTTTTAACTACGAGCCGACGTCTCGTCGTGTAATTTGTTTTATTTAAATAAATAAGTACATCAATAACTACATAGACTTTTTTAATAACAACGATGCTTTCTTTTACAAACCAATTTTCAAAGAAGCGTATCACGAACACATACCTTCAAAAATAGTACTAGTGTATAATGCGTTTGTTGCTTGTTTGTTTGTTTGTTTGAACGCGCTAATCTACTGGTTCTAATTGAACAATTCTCGTGCTAAATACTGTCTATAGCTTACGCGAGTAGTACACATTTAAATAAAACACTTTAACGGTTTAAAACGCGACATATTAGTTAAACTTATTTTGTGACATTGATCTACACTCGGCGCCAAAACCGTCAGTTAAATTATGCATATTTATCAAAATTAACTCAAGATTAGGTTAATAAAAATATGTATTAGATAACTAGTATATATATCTCTGTTTATCGTTATACTTATATACTTATTTTTTTAAAGGTGTAATAATGAAGCCACTCCGTTTAGTAAGCATATTATTGTGTATTAATACACGTAGTTGAATATAAATTATTTATACCATAACTCACGTATTCGCCTTCACCATTTCTGTATATAAGCTTTACCTTTTAATTAATTTAAATAATATATAATTAAGTATTAATTTTTCAAAGCAAACCACATGTTACTGAGATGCGTGTTTGTGTGTTTGTTTAAACAATATTCCAGTTTTATGATATATTGAATATAATATAAATATTTATAATACGAATAAATAGTTTATACATTCATCCAGACGGACACGTCTGATCAACTTCTTATCTGTAATTAAAATTGATCTCAAACGAACAGAATTGTGTTCCCAGTTCCACAAGAGGGAAACGGGATATTTTTGCATTTACTATAAAACTTCAATCATGATATATTGTAAATCAATTAAATTAAGCCTGCAACTAACTGGTGGCAGCGACGAAAGATATAAATTAATTATTAAACGGATAAAATACTATGTAATTAAAACACTTCACTTATTTTAAAATTATTCTAATTACAGCCCGACGCTTAGCCTTTGTAAATATGTTAACTAGTATACTCTGCGTTTTTGCGGGGAATTGTATTCGTATGTATAATTGCTAGTGGGGATTTCAAATTTATCGATAAATAAATTGAAGAAATTATACAATTTATATTGTCTCAAAAGGCGTATAATTGTCTGAACGATTTCTTTAATGACAAGACTGACTGGCAGTAATATGTTCATAAATTCACAATGTATTAGTTTATAAGACATATTTAAAAAAGCCGAACTGAGTTTCTTGGGTGTTCTTCTCAGTTATGTTGCTCTTTTGAACACTCTGTAGAATCACGAGGAACAGACAGACAAACAAAATATTTTTGACGAAACTAAATTATTTTTTTTAATTTTAATCAGAATAAAGTAGGTATGTTTTATTTTATTTATTTAAAACGTTTAAAAGTGTCTTATTTAAATGTGCACTACTAGTGGAAACTACAGACAATACTTGAAATAGTATATGTGAAACTTAAAACGCTATAATCTATCTTCATATGTAGTTAAAAATGTCATAGCTTCTCGCCTTTACGCCCAATTAAACCTTATGCCATGAACTTATCACGCGGCTTGTTTTAGCGCCACAATAATTAGTAACATTCTTTAAATGACGCCTAAAAATTATATAAAATGTCGTTTAACAAAAAACAACAGACAACAACCTCTAAATTTCAATTATTATACGATACGTACTTCCATTTGGTTAATAATAAAGATATTGATGAATTTGTTTCAAAATTATGAATTGTGATGCCTAGTGATAGTCACAACCCAGGTAGGATGGGATGCATGAACTTTACTTAATAAGAAGACAAAAAAGATATACAATAGCACATAAACCGATGAATTGTCAGCCCTTGGTACTTTAAACACATCTAGCTAAATATTTCAGAAACTAGGGAGTAAAAGACAACGTATATTTATTAACAGATTATAAATTCTTTACACCCTCTACAGAGTGATAAAGATCGCAATATTTTTCTATCATTGCCTGCAAATTGACATTTACTGAAAAAAACATCGCGCTAATTTATTTATTATCTATCGCGCGGTAAATTATTGCCCATTTGGCTCCGTGCGTCTCAAATTAGCTGATTCAATTGGTTCCAGTAAAAACTAAATAACACGACGCAGGCGCACAAACAACACGATGATGTCTCATTCTCTAAATTTATTTTGAAAAGATAAATCTCTTCGCCTCCCGTCTCTTGTTAGCTAAATCTCTCTCCCCCGTAATTATTCACTGTTAAAAAATAAAGATGAAGCGAAACTGTCTCGCATTTGAAATTTAGTAAGCGGTCGGGGCTCATTAAAAAGCTGTAAATATATAAAAAAGCGGATGAGACGTCTCCGAACGCGATCTCGTGTGTCAAAATACTGGTGACATCTTTATTATTTAATTTCTCAACGCAACACAGACGATAATGAGCTTTATTCGTTAGAGTATAGATTAAAAATAGAATCATATTTATAGTCTGTATCGGTGTTTTGGCGCGAAATAGGATTAGCCCGATGACAGGTGACGATGTATCGACATTAATTGTTTTACCCGTGTCGCAGCGTTTACCGGAACATGTACCGGCCATGTTTTGTTTCTAAAACGGATGACGTTAATTTTATCCCACTAATTAATTTACTTGATACAATATTGAAACAGATGTGATGTATTGTGGCTTATGTTCTGTGTTCTTGAATGACGTTGGAATGCGTTTAGACGTTTAATTGCCTGCACACACTTGTCTGAGAAATTGTATTTCTCTTTAAATTCTCCTCACTATTTATGGCTAAATACTCGTAACATATATTAAGAGCTTTCTGTATTGTAGAGTCCTTTGTGAAACAGATAATTTAAATGAGAATAAAGCTAAGCTTATTAGGCAATAATTTTGTGTCTATATGAAGTAGTTAAGTATATATTATGTACTTTGCTTTATCTGTTTCACTCGTCGCTGTTTCCCTGGGCTTTGTACCTCGTCAATTCCTGAGCTATGAAGGCGGTCGGCGGAAATTATAATATACCTACACTAAACATGCATTTTACACAATAATTACGTAAGTAGTTTGTTAAAGCCATTAATAATAACTCATACATATGATTACCATAAAGTAGCCACGGCTAACCTAGAACAATTTGACGTTTATTTTGGCGCGCTCATTAGCGCGGGAAACGATTCAAGATGGCGTCGAGTGACACGTTGATAAATTGCCACTAATTATTTTGAGACGAGAGTGTTTATTGAGGATGGCTGTCAGGCGACGATGTCTGGCGTCCGCTTAGGTTACAATTATTGTATGCAACTTCCGTATTAGTTAATGAGTTAATTACCAATGACGATTTCAATAAGCATTCTGGCGCTAACTTCAGTAGGTTCCATCTTTCTATGAGCGAACCACTTGTAGACAACGTAATTTGACATACGAACTACATAAACCGATTTTTTACAAAACAACATTTGTTTTTAATTATCTTAAAATAATAATTAATACTGACTCATATTTATAATATCACTTTAGGTTCTTGCAGTTCAAGAGGCAAGCGAGCGAGAACAGCTTTTAGCGCGCAGCAAATAAAAAGCTTAGAAGCGGAATTTGAGAAGAACAGATATTTATCTGTGGCAGCGAGGGGTCGGTTAGCAAGGCAATTAAGACTTACTGAAACGCAGGTAAGTTTGACAGACAGGTATGAATTCAAGAAAGTATGTAAATTATATTAAAATAACAGAATTTAATGGTTTAAAATTCTCATAACATGCAAATATTCCACTTGTCGAATCATAGGTTAGGTTAACTTTATAGTATTCTACGTTTTAAGTCGTTTGTTTTATTTAATTAGTGATTTTCCCCTAAACTTCTCCGATTAATATAGTTTGCAGTCTCGGTAATCGAACCTAAGACTTTCCGCAAGAAGCCCAGCTGGGTAACAAATGCAGTTTAATTATAATGAACACATTACTTTTTTACAGATAAAAATTTGGTTTCAAAACCGACGAACGAAATGGAAACGGAAGTACACTAATGACGTGGAACTTTTCGCTCAGCAGTATTACAGTAGTTTGGGCATCGTCACGCCACGACCTATGTTCGTAGGCGACAGACTATGGATCTTCAACTATCCAAACAGACTACCACAATGGAAGTCCCTAAACGTCTCAAATATTAATGCACATGGCCACCTAATTGATAGAAACCTCTTTCGTAACGCGCCAAACCTTGTTCCAAACGACAGATTTTCAAATAACGATCGCCTGTCAACTGTCAAGGTTCCCGCGCAAAATCGTCTGCTTCCGGTGCCTAGTGTTTATTCCAATATAGCACAAAGGAGTCTAGATATTTATAAAAATGGCATTTTAAATCATTCAAATCAAGATTCAAATGTCGATCACTTAAGAAGACTGGAAGAAAATTTTAGTATTTAAGTTAGCGTTATGTAATATAAGATATGTTAGATTATGTATATACATACATATTTATCGACATTAAATGTATTATTAGTGTAACATAGTTTTTTTATTTTTTATTTTATTATATTAAAATCCACAATACTTTTTTGATTTCAAGTGATGTGTAAAACGTGAGCCTATTTCGTATAGGTTTCAACAAAAATTATACCAAATATGCACTACCAAATAAGAGCTTTGCAATTAATTTATTCACTGCATCTTAGATGTAACGGTTACCGCAACCGCAGCTACCTGCAATGGTAACCACACCACCAGCTGGCAGGTCACCAGCGAATCGCACAGCTCCGAGGATTGGGACCTGACCGGCTACCATCGTGGTACCAGCGACTGGCATCTCTCCAGCGACTGCTACGTCACCGACACCTTCACCGCCATACGCCGCTGGTTCTATAGCTGGGGCGTAAGGAGCGGGGGCAAACGGAGCAGGAGCAAATGGAGCTGGGGCAAATGGAGCAGGAGCAAATGGAGCTGGGGCAAATGGAGCTGGTGCGAAAGGAGCGTTCCACATGGCCGGGCTACGAGCCATTTCGTATTCAGCGGTTCTCTCGGCAGCATAGGCGTATTCAGCCGCCATTTCCCTCTCAATTGCTCTTGGGCCGTAGTTGTAGGAGGCTGGTGAGTCGCCGCCGTACCAACCCGCTAATTCAGCTGATGCTGCGGTAAGTCCAGCTCCGCATGAGTTACCAAGACCGAATCCATTGCCATATAAAGCCGGACCGATGAGAGTGCTCAAAGCGTTCTGGAATCAATTAAGACGTGTACAAATTATTACATACAAGCCTAATCTAAAAACCACAATGTATTGAGAGAATATAAAAACAGATTTATGCGTCAGTATGTTCCCTCTATCTAATAACGAAAAATAACAACTTAATCTCTACAATACAAGCTTCTTTATCTTTAAATAAAACCCTTTCAGCGGTTTTAAATTTGAAAGCTATCGGTAAATATTTAAAAATACGACTCGATGTCTTGCATGATTTGTGGGATAGATCCGTGGTTGATGATATGTCATGCGTAAAAGAAATATTATTTTTCAGTTTTACAAAGATAATATAAGTTGTCTCGGAAGAATCGTGTAGAAATGTAAATTAAACACTGTCTATAGTTTACGCGAGTTGTACACATTTGAATAAAATACTTTAACGGTGTCTTCCCGTGACCACGGCTGCTGCGAAGCATCCGAAACGTCGGGCCGAACTTAAAAATCATTTTCAAATAAATTTAACTAATACATCGCGTTTTAAACCGTTAAAGTGATTTATTTATTATTATCATTTGATTTATCCAGCCCCACCACAATTTCATAATAAAAAAAAATGATTACTATTAAAATCAATTAGTATACAGAAGGGATATTGTTGCTTAGAACAGTGTTATTCATAGTATCTCAATAGGTTATCTTGTTCTATTTTAATTTAACTGTTTCTTTTGTCTTTCTTGCCTAATTTCGAAAACTTACCTGAATAAGACACGCTTGGATGCAGAGTAAAAAGAATGTTAGGGAAGACATGTTTGTGTGTTGTGTGTGTAATGATTTGTTAATAATATTACAACGTTTATATACCATTTTGACACGCACTATGTTTTAGGGTTCCTTGTTTAAAGCGATAATACATACGTTTGTATCTGTTGATATTTACACTAGCTGTGCCCACGACTTCGCCCGTGTGGAAGAGTTGTTTGGGCGTCATAGACAATTTTGATCCCTATTAATTATTCTTACTCAACAACGCATTTATTTGGTTAAATATTAAAATAAAATAGTGCATTATTATATTTTAAATTTAATTATCATAGAAACGGTTTTTTTGACATTATAAAAATAAACTTAACAACAGACATTTCGCGGACATTTTTATATATTATAAAGAGAAATTAACGTTTCATATATTACATTCATTATATTCCTTATATTCCGCGATTTAAACCGTTAAAATTATAAATCTTAAACTATTAATATTTTATTTACCTTAACAAGTTAAATAGTAATTATTAGATTTTTTTCATGCAAGTACGTAAATATTATACTTATAATTGTATCCAGTAGAACAGGACAGACTATTTCGGTTTAAATAATTTATATTCTCGAAGAATATACACATTCACTCAGCAAGAAACTAATATGCTTACTTTAAATGTGCTAACGTGCATTACAGAAGAATAAAATTAATAAATGTTTAATTAGAAAGAATTATTACGGAACCCTTACAATAATAATCGGAAATTATATAGGCCGTTATATTTCCAAACGTCCGATTATTGAAGAATCCCTTATTTGGAATATATAGGTATTTTAACTATTACGAAAGCTCTTTATCAAATTTAGTCGGAACTTATGTTGGTCAATTGTGATAAAATTTTGGTATAAATATGGACCAATACGATTTTTCTACATACACTTGAAACAATTGTATTATTCAAAATGGTTGCTAAGGCACTTTTGGTAATCTGCGCTCAGGCATTCTTGATCCAGGTAAAACGACTGTATTTAATTATAATAATATATATTCTTCATGTTCAAAGGAAAATAGACATACATGAGTTCATTTGACGGAAGGTAAAATACGCCAGTCATATTATAAGTAAACAAGATCGTTCTCGCCTTTTTTTGACTTTGGACATTCAGAAATTTACAGATTAAAACCTCCTACCTTTTCTCACAACTCATTTTATATCCAGGTTTTCTAGACTCGAACCCACGACCCGATGATTATTTCGCAGAGAGCATAAGACCAACAAGCACGTCCAATTATGAATCTTCGAAATATGTTTCTTAAATTATAATAACTTCTTTATTTACAGAGCATATCCAGCTTATACGCTCCATTCGGACCCTACAATGCCGCATACGGACCAGCGAGCGCCCTGAACGCCCCATGGGGTGCTGCCCTCGCCAGCCCCTACGGACCAGGTCTTGACACTCCCTACGCCCCCTTCAACGCTGTAGCCTCCGCTGCTGCTTCTAACGGTGGACCTCTACCCGTTGCCAGCTCGTCTCCAGTCCCCGCTAACGGAGTGTCAGTACTCTCCGAGAACAGAATCCAAGGGCCATTGGCTGTGGCCGGGGAACTGCCGTTCTTGGGAACAGTTGCCCTGGAAGGACCCCTGCCAACCTACGGTTCTGGTGCCGTCAACTTCGGAGCCGGAAACGGAAACGTCGCCATCACCAGGGAGGAAGCCCCGGCCTACGGCTACGGACGTTACGGCGCTTGGGCTTGAGGACTTTGAAACTTCGAATTGAGAATTTCTTTCGACGCATGTATTAAATTATTTGTGCATATATTTTTTTGTTTGGTCTTTGTTACCTTTTGTCATCTTTTAGTTCGTCATTCGTTTTGTTTGACATCAAAACGTTTTTCAATGAAAACAAGAAGTTTTCGACCGTAAATTTAATTGAGAAAGTACCATTTTCGTGATCAAATATGATCATTATTAAAATTTCATTAAGCTATATCAATAGTTTAAAAATAAACACCAATATACCTTTAACAGTTAATTACAAGATTGACTAAACAAGTAACTAATTAATATTAGTAAAGAAGGGTTCCCAAACTCGAAATACAATTTTTGGATACCATAGCACAGTATATAGATAAAAGATACACTTCCATATGACAACTCTTTGAAAGAAATCTCGTCTGTATGTAGACTACCTATATCCTTCCAACATCATATAACACCGAATCGTGAGATTACTATACTAATATTTCAAAAATGAAGAGTTTTTTTTGTTTGTTTGAACGCGTTAATCTCGGGAACTAGTCAGGAAAAATTCCTATTTTGTTAGATAGATCATTTATCGAAGAAGGCTATAAAACATCAAATTATATTTAATCTTCTCTTTCCGTTGCGTGCCGCGCATACGGTTCAAGATACACAAAAAAATTGTATGAGAGAAATTTTATTTTTTAAATATGTAAAAAAATTCTATAGTATATCTATATTCTAAAATTAACTCACAAGGACCGCTTTTTTGTCATATATCAAAAGAACATTTGCCAGGTCAGCTAGTGTAACAAAGTTTAATAAACTTCCTTTTTACATAATAGAACTCCTCACGCGGGGCATGTGACAGACACATTAATATGTCTGTATCACTAACAAGACTTACGTGCACGTAGAAGCAGATATATATGCTGTGACTGAAATAGATTGTTCTTCGGCAGGATTTGAACTCATGCCCTCTCGCGCCTAACGCAATCACACTTAATGCGTTTTCTATTAAACTAAGGTCGATAATAAATAAGTGCATTATTAGACATAAAACAAAAAGATTGATAACTATCTTACTGTTACAATCTTGTGTATGAATGAGTACAGCGAAGAATAACATAGTAAGTTGTATATTTGGTACGCGAATTGACGCGTTTAAAACACGTTTAATGGTTAAAAACGCTACCATAATGAATACTATAATTATATTACGGCGTTTCAAAGGTTTAATGATATTATAATTCACGTTTTAAACCGTTTAAAACTAAGTATTGTCTGTTTTTAGTCAAGTGGTCGTCATTTAAATAAGACACTTCTAACGCTTCAAAACGCAAAATATTTTAGTTAACTACGACCTTACGTAGTTATATTTAATTAAAACCTAAGTAAGTTTATTCGTTTATTTCGCGTTTTAAAGTGTTTTATTTAATAACAACAGCTTAATGTAGATAATATACAGTACTAGTAATAACCATTAATTTGAGTAATGAAACATATAGACACATATTTTGAAACGTAATTACCAATAAATGAGCAATATTTGTTAACAAATCAAAACATTTCCCAAATCGACGCGTATTACGCGTTGGAATTTTGATGTAGCCATCGGTAATGCGTTTAGCATTGCGTTACAAGAACCGAAACGGACACAGATATGTGTCTGCCCCATGCCTCACAAAGTATAAACGGCACCGGTCATAACTAAAGTTTCTAAAAATATATAATAAATATAAAAAAGTAATCGTTGAAAATTTTTTATTTAAATGTGTAGTTACTCGCATAAACTACACACAATATCTAAGGCGTTTATTGGAGTTAAATTCCTAAACTTTCGTGATATTTTCCCAAAATATGTCCGGATTAACAAACATTTTCGTTTCTAGTTTGTATCTAAGAGAAACCCAATTTTACAATTATAGTGTCAGTAGTCTTCTACAACACATACGTTGTTCTATGTTAATCTATACTAATATATAAAGCTGAAGAGTTTGTTTGTTTGAACGCGCTAAGCTCAGGAACTACGGGTTCGAATTGAAAAAGTCCGTTTTGTTATTGCTTAGGAAACATCGCGCTGTGAAGAATAGAAGCAAAAATACAGCGGGAAATGTGAACAAAACGGGGGAAATTTTTCATCCTGTGGATTTCAGCTAAGATACCTAAAAATGTTAGGAAAGAATGATTCCTCTTTTAATGATCTAAAAAAAGTCGACGGTCATATGTCTATCTCTTAAGATTAACTTGCAAGAACGACGGGAAGGGACGCGATCGACGTCGTGGCTAACAGCTTTACTTTATAAAGATACAAAAACTAATTTGGATGCCCAAAATAACGATTCTCGCGGAGGAAGTCGCTGGCACAGCTAGTTAAATATAGTTTTTATTTAAATTACTAATGGAGTACCGAGTTTGCGTCGCGTTTTTCAATTTATTATGTCTTCAAATAATTTTATTATAAGTAGGTATTTAATTTTACTATAAAGATATTATGGAGTAGCAATTTGTAACATAGAGGCTGCTAGATAGAAGTACAATTAAATAAACAAGCGAGACGTCTTCTCATAAAATATATATTTCTGTGATTAACCGTGTTCCAAAATATCCGTTCTAGTAGGCGTATGCGTTTCTGCCGCAACCGCAGCTACCAGCAATGGAGACGACGCCACCAGCTGGCAGATCACCGGCGAAGCGCACAGCTCCGAGGATTGGGACCTGACCGGCTACCATTGTGGTACCAGCGACTGGCATCTCACCAGCGACTGCTACATCACCGATGCCCTCACCACCGTACGCTGCAGGCTCCAGAGCTGGGGCAAAAGGTGCTGGGGCGAAAGGAGCAGGAGCAAATGGAGCAGGAGCGAATGGAGCTGGAGCGAATGGAGCTGGAGCGAAAGGAGCGGGGGCAAAGGGAGCAGGGGCGAAGGCCGCTGGGCCGTAACCGAGGGGTCCGGCTGCGAATGCTGGTTCAGCAATCCAGCAGAAGACATTCTGTGAGAAAAGAACAATAATTTAGATATGTGTTTGTATAGTGTTTTACGCTGAGCTTAAATATTTCTAGGCTATAAAACGTTTTAAACATTACAATTTGTACATTAGAATTTAATTTAATACTGTCTAGTTTACGCGAGTAGTACACATTTATATAAAACACTTTAACGGTTTAAAACGCGATATATTAGTTAAACTTATTTGAAAATGATTTTTAACTTCGGCCCGACGTTTCGGATGCTTTGCAGCAGCCGTGGTCATCAGAGGAGGACAGCAAGCATGGGGTTCACTTAGTGGAACACTTTAGTCATATCCCAGTTGAACTAGATACGCTATCAACTTATTTTGGCTTTGAATATATGGAAATGAATTTTAAGAGAAATTATACATTTATTTGGGAAACACACTTAGTAGAAATGCTACCCTATTTAATTAAGCTACATTGCTACAAAGGACTAATGAGTTGTTCGTATTTAATGACTTACCTGGACCAAGCAAGCCTGAAGGCAGACCAAGAATAGGGCAAAGGCAGACATGATGATGTGCTTTCGAAACGAATGTCAAATTGTTCAAATTCTCCAGCTTTTATACTGAGCCTAAAGAATATTACGAAATTTATTGAAATGTTGCGATAACACGTTTAATTAGGTTACATTTTGTGGGAGTCTCGGAAAAGTGATAAGCTCCTCGGAAACAATAATACGTGGTAAATTCCGAATTTTCAAAACCAAAAAAAACCGACAGTACATCTTATTAGATGTTACAGGGATATTTTAAGTAACCGTGCCTGTCTGTTCTGTCAGACAATAGTTAATAACAAATATATTTTAAGTCTGTAGCTTACACGAGTAGGACATTGTGATTAAAACACTTTTAACGGTTTAAAACGCGATATACATTAGTTTTTTTCCATCCGTAACGTCGGGCTGTAGTTACATTTATAAAAGTATTAGTTAAATTTTCAAACCGTTAAATGTGTTTAGATTTATTTATTTTGGTTGTTCTTTGTAGCGCCTAATGGGCAATGAGTTTTATGAACAAAATGTATTAATACTTTAAGTTTGGGGTCACTTAGTAACCATGGCAACCACATCACATTCCAATGTAATCGTAATAAGAAACATTTTAAGATAAAAAACATTATTTTTATTTATAATTTTCTATTACAATTAGCTTATTTAAATAAAAAAATGTCTGTTGCTTATGCAAACAGTACATGTTTAAACAAAACACTTGTAACGATTTTCTACGTTAATTATAAACAAACACTTTTTAAAGTGTTTTAAACTGCCACGTACAAACATATCGTTAAAACAAGAACTGTATAGAGTGTGTTTTAAGCCGTTAAACGTGTTTTGTTTAGTGGACTTTTTGATTACATGTTACGGTTCAATCGGTTAGAGCAGCAGCAAATTTCGATCAAAATAGGTTTTTCATTGCAATATATTTTAAAAACCTTGCTTTTAATTTAAAAATATATGTATTCTACTCCTAACTCTACCACAGAAATTCTATAATATAGTAGTATAGTATATGATTATATATTTTATAATAATCATAATATACTGTCTGTAGTTTACACGAGCAATACACATTTAAACAAAACACTTTCAACGGTTTAAAACGCGAAATATGTAACTTAATCTTATTTACAAATTCATTGCCAAGCATCTGAAACGTGGGGCGTTGTTAAAATATTTTTTAAATCATTCTTCAGTCATTATTATTATTTTATTCCTTTTATCAAATATAATAAAGTAATATTGGAATAATTTGAAATAGTTTTTATTATGACACAGTGACACAGAAAAATAATCAACCTATTACCTAACTTAGCTATTGTTTTGAAAGGCTTTCACTAATTGTTTTGTATAAATACGGAGGGAAATTCACACTCGACCACTTTCACATTCTTTTCGAGGAAAAAACAAGAAAATTAAAAAAACAAAAATGTCGTCCAAGACAGTTTTAGCTCTGTGCGCCCAAGCTCTATTGATGCAAGTAAGTTATTTAAGACGTTACTTTGACGGACTCGTTGGTGTAAAGGTAGCTAATGTATGGCTAATAATAAATGGGTCGTGGGTTCGAAAACTACCGGGTCCAACATTTTACTAACTTTCTTTTAAACATTGGAATTCCCTTCGGGCCACAGATGAAAAAACCGTGAATCGCGATTCGATTTCAGTCTGTGGATTGTCGAATATCGAAAGCCGACAACGCTTAGATGCTCTATGGCTGGGGTTTACATCAAACGACTTACCATGGGCTTGTCTTCCTATACGATAAAAAATAATTAACAAGATATAAAAGCAATTATTAATTTGATTTCCTTATAAGCTTTTAGGGAGATCCCTTTAAATTGTCACCACAAATGTCGGAACTAATCTAAAGAAGACATAATTTTACAACTAATTGGGTTTGTCGTGGGTTTGCATGATGCAAGGGATGCATATGCATGCTGTATCTTCAATAATGTTTGATTAGTTTTGAGCTACTGTATCTCGTTTGTAAACATCGGCATTCTAATCAGCGTTGTATAACATTCTTAAACAATAACAGAAGCATTATGCACGTAGAATTTGAGAAATAAAATTTTTTTTATTATTTACTTATGCTTTCAAACGGTCGTCAACTTGTAAAAATGGTCTAGGTACACGAGGATTTACTGAAGTTATCTCAATATAATAATCTTGAATAATCGTACGCCATTATTAACGAAAACGGAAAATCTTATAGAATAAAAAATCTATTAAAAGTTTGAAACGCGATTTATAATTAATATATTTTAGTTTATTATAATATATTATATTACATTTTAAACCGTTAAAAGTGTTTCATTTAAATGTTTACTACTTGTGTAAAGGTACCAACAGTGATTTAATGGTCTATTAATTTTTAGTGCATCACGGCCTACGTTTACGGGGAAAATCCTTATGAAAGAGCAGCGTACGCTGAAGCTTGGGGACCCTATGCTCCATCAGCCGGCTACAGCCCGGCTACCCTGGCCGCGTCCAACTGCGGCGGTTTATTCGTCAGCAGCTCCTCCCCAATCTCACCCAGTGGAGTCACAATGATCTCCGAGAACGCCATCGAAGGTCCCCTAGCTGTCGGCGGTCAGATACCGTTCCTCGGCGCTGTAGCGGTAGAAGGCGCCTTACCAACCGCTGGTGCTGGAGGCGTCGCTTACGGCTGTGGGAACGGAAATGTCGCTATCTTAGCTGAAGATCTAGCTGGGTACAGACCTGGTCCAGGACCCTATGGGTACGGGCCGTACGGTTGTTAATATAAATAAATAAATAAGTTTTTAAAGATACTTAAGATTTTTTGTTCTTATTCCTTGGTCATAAATTTAATTGAATATGTATTTAGCCTTCTTTAACTGATGGCTATGTGTGACGTGGAGAGTGCGGTAAATTGCTCTACATCAAACAAAAAAGTTAATATCTGCTCTGCCATATTTTCCGCCATTTTTATATATTATATTTATTATTTTGTATATTTTGATTTTTAAGTTAAACTGTTTATTTCAGAAATTTACTAATTCTCTAGTTTTACACGAGTACACATTAAAATAAAACTTTCAACGGTTTAAACCGCGAAGTATATGAGTGAAATTTGTTTTAAATTTAACTACGGCCCGATGTGGTCACGGGGGTATACTTATATACATATAATCAATTTTTTTTACTCTTTTTAGTAGATCATGTGAAATCGTAGCATACCTGGTTTTTTTATATAACAAAATATTTTTCTTTGTATTACTCTAAGTGATATGATGTATAATGTTTGAAATACATTTAAGTCACAAAGCACATTAATTTCATAATAATTAAATAAACTTGTATTAAACGCCGACAACATAGTAAGAAGTTTCTTATCGTACAAATCTTGTAGGCTTTTACACATAAGTTAAGTATTAAAGATAACACGTCATGTTGAAAGACAATTTCTACAGAAAATCGATAAAAATTCGTTTCGTAAATATTTTCGTATAAAAGTAAAACGGAACGGGAGAAAATCATCAATTTATCATGATTGTCGTGAACAAGATGTTTTCAATAATCCCTTTGTTCGTCGCATCCGTATTCGTCCAGGTAAAATTTAAAATACGTTAAACCATCTAATAAAACATTTAACAGATACAAACTTCGGGCCATTGTTAAAAATCCATTGTCTAATATATTTCGCGTTATAAACGGTTAAAAGTGTTCTGTTAATGTAATCAATTTGCGTACCTAACCTTTAAATGTACCTTTTAAAGCAATTTAAATAAGAATTAAAATAATTGAAATAATCATTTTTTCAAACTCGTGACATCTTTGTATACACAAATTTGAATATTACTGTTTTTATGTGAAAAAGTAACAAACAAACATAAACCTTAAATATAAATGAGTTAGATGTTAACGGTTTATATTTCTTTCAGACGATTGACGCGCAATATCTTGGCAACGCGTTTGCAAACCCTGGATTCAGTCAGCCATTGAGAAATCCTGGCTACCCTGCTAATCCAGGTTTTAACCAAGCTGCCGAAAATGCAGCACTAAACATGGCTTATGGTAACTTGGCTAACGGCATGGCAATGAACCCCGCGTTCGCTAGCATGGCTGGTTACAACCAAGAGTTGGGCTCCTTTAACGGTGGTGGTCTGATAGTGACCAGCTCTTCGCCAATCGCACCAAGTGGCATGACGGTGCAATCGGAGAACTTGGTTGTCGAAGGTCCACTAGCGGTTACTGGGCAGTTGCCATTCTTGGGGGTCGTCGAGGTGGAGGGGCCATTAGCGGCTACTGGTCAAGGGGCTGTGGCTTTTGGCTGCGGGAATGGAAATGTCGGTATCGTTGGGGAAAACTTAAACGCACCGGAACCCTATGCTAATCTAAGAGCTGGTTATAATCTGGCAAGTCAAGGTAACATGCTAGGGCGTCTGCCAGGCAACGGTCTAGGATTGTATTAGAACTGTTATTGAAATTAAATTATTGTCTTTATATGGTGGTATTCTTTACTTTCTTTACATACTAAGTTTAGCTTTGACAATTAATGGGTAATAAAATAATGTTATGCTTAAATAATGTCTATAGTTTACGCGAGTAGTACACAAATAAAACACTTTAACGGTTTAAAACGCAATATATTAGTTAACTAATTTGAATGTATTTCCGTGACCACGGCTGCTGCAAAGCATCCGAAACGTCGTTCGGGCCAAAGTTAAAAATCATTTTCACAAGTTTAACTAATATATCGCGTTTTAAACCGTTGAAGTGTTTTATTTTACTAAGCTTTGGAATACTTATACAGATCTTTATAGATTTACTTTTTATAAAAGAGTAGGACACACGAGCTTGGGGTTATCTTAATGATAGATGAAATACCTTCGATATAATATCTAAGTCGGCCAAATTTTGGTTCTGGACGTTCGGAAATCCACAGACTGAAATCGAAACGCAATTAAGCTTAACGGGTTTTTCATCTGCGGTCAGTAGTTCGTGGTCGGACAGAATTTAGATATAACTGCCAGCCACTTAAATTTTAAGCGCACTTTAAAAACCTATCCACTAACTAGATTGGAAAATAAGGATATAAAAAAGGCTAATCATAGGTCATGGTTAAGGACAAATATGTACCCTAACCGACCGACTATTTTGACCCGGGATTCATATCTCTTAAGTTTAATTAGTGAGCTAAGCAGCCGGCCACGTGTATTATATAAAATTGTTTTGATATTTACAATTATATTTAGTGAATAAAAAACTTTAATATTTTTCACATGTTATTGCACATGAAGGCACTATCTTAAAAATCGAAAATAAATTGTTTCTTTTTCGCGCGAAAGCTGCATGTATCAATAAGGAGAAAAAACGACGATGAGGTGTAGGACAGTAGCTTAATTGGTAGAGCAACAGCACCGAACGCTGACGATGCCGGTTCAAGTCCTGCCCGAGTCGAAAATTTTTTCAATTAATTTTCGATTTTCAAAATAAAAAATTGCTTTTCTCTCAGAGAAAACTAACTCAAAGTGGTGAGATTTTTATAAAGTTAATCGTTCTTCTTAATATATTTTATAATTAAACGTCATAATCAAACGAATAAATATAATTCACTGTTCTTTATTTCCATAGGAATTGTGGCACGTTTTAAGCAGGCTTAGTTTCTTAGATCCTAGTACATGTAGGGAGATCTTCCGCATCCGCAGCTACCGGCGATGGAGACGACACCACCAGCTGGCAGGTCACCGGCGAAGCGCACAGCTCCGAGGATTGGGACCTGACCGGCTACCATGGTGGTACCAGCGACTGGCATCTCACCGGCGACTGCTACATCACCGATACCCTCACCACCGTACGCGGCGGGTTCTAGAGCGGGAGCGAATGAAGCGGGGGCATATGGACCTGGGGCGAAAGGTGCTGGGGCGAATGAGGCAGGGGCGAATGGTGCAGCGGCGGGGCCCCAAGCTGGGTTAGCGAGAGGTCCATATGCTGGCTCGGCGATCCACGCGAAAGCGTTCTGTAATAAACAATGATACTATTAAAATACTACTCATTCGTGTTCTATTACCTAAGTATTGAATTGTGTGGCTGAAGTAGTCAACCAGCTTTAATAAAGACGAGATAGACACAACTGGACACAAGTCTCTCGCGTTGTAGAGGGTTTAACGAATATTTTTACAACTACCCCCACTAAAATATTGGTAATTACCGTAAGTGATGGCTTTACACCCCCTAGAACTTATCTTAGGAAACATTCTTGATAGTGATCAGTAATATTTCACCTGATCCAGGATTTCGTTATTTGTAAGATAGTAATAAAAGATGGAACAACGAGATTTTATTAATTAATAATTACAAATTAATTTGGTATTAAAAAAGTGAATTATCCCGATTTAACAAGTACCCCAATTTGTCCCACCTAAATGGGGTATGGGGCAATTCCAATTTCATGTTTCAATTACCTATTCTATATACAGACAGACGATTAAACTTGTAGTATTTGGTCCAGTTGGGACGAAATTAATTGTGTCCCGGGATTAAAATCCAAGGAAATGCGACGGGCTTTTGGCGTTTGATTATTGGTGTTGAATGTCTTACCTGGATCAAGCAAGCTTGGAGGCAGAGAACTACTACAGTGAAGGTAGACATGTTTGTTTGTTCCGATGATTTCAGAATATGCACGCTGAAAACCCACCAGCCTTATATACTGAATGACCTATATTGTTTCGAACTATTGCGTTACTTTACGTGACAATAAAGTGCGTTACTTCGCTATGGGGCAATAATATGTTATCTTGCGTTTGGAATTGTATCTTAATATCCCTTCAACGTTTAAGAATTTCGTCTATATATCTATAGTTAAGTTGTATTTATTTTAACTTGTCTCATTTAGTTTAATTTAAACAGTGTAACGATACCTACATGGTGTTATAAATTTACGTATCGCTAAATATAAATAAGACCGCCTTTGTAGCTAAATGGTAAAATGTCTTGCCATTGCGTAAACCGCGAAAGGTCCTCATGCCCCACGGAGGAAAACGGCATTTGACTGTTTTGAATAATGATTCGTAGGAAAAATGGCCTAAATTTGTATAATTACACCTGTTTTAGAAGCTCAAGAGACTAGGCTATAAGGGACATTTATGTCTGTCTGACTAAACAGGGAACAATTGGTGACAATATTAGAGATAGACTTTGACGCGCTCGTTGGTCCGAGTCACGAACCACCGGCCACAGATGAAAACGCCGTAAAATTTAATCGCGTCTCGGCTTCAGTCTGTGGATTTCGGAATTTTCAAAGTCCAAAATAGGTTAACAAACGAATATTGTCAACCACATAATCATAAAAAACTTATCTCTAAATAAAAAAATATATAGAGTATATATTAAAAAAGGAGTGGCACGACCAGCTAACCAAACAAAATATTTAATAATTTTCGTGCTAAAATTTCTTAAACAACATAAAACCTTTTTGGTTTTCCAGTACCATTATTTTCCTTTACGTAAAGTTTTGTTAATACGTGAAAATGTAAAAGAAAATTATGTAATCCATGCATTGTTAGGCCTCTTTAGCAATATATTTTGAAAGCATTGCATTCTAGGAATTCCACTTTCTTGTTATACAATAATTTGATTAGTTGACTATAAAAACCGCGACCTACTTTTGAAACACATCAGACACAAACAACATCATTATGACCTCATCATCTGTTTCCGCCTTCTGCGCTGTTTTGCTTGTTCAGGTATATACATTCTGCACAGTTATTAATTTTTCTTCCATGTAAACTTTACTATGAAACTGTTAAAAACAGATTTTACTACAGTAATTTTCAAATACTAAAAATATAATGAAAAAAATTACACTCTGATTATTATTCTGCATCTTTTCCGAGTAACAGTTGACCAAAGAAAAGTATTTTAACTGTTTAGAACGCAAAATAAATCCGACTTCACGCTTCCTGAAAGGAATTCAAGACGGTGAAAACATAGATTTAAAAAATGCACTTGCAAATTTTAAAGTAAATATATATTCCGCGTTTCAAACCTGTAAAAAAGTTCCTACAATAAGATTTAGAAATAATATTTCGTAAAAAAAGTGGTTAGGACAATAATACTCTTGGTTTACATTTGATGCTACGAACAAACAAAAATATTATATTTTATCTCTTTAAAAATTCACAGGTGATATCTGGACAATACATCAACAACCCCGCCTGGAACCAGCCAGCTGCGTTTGGACCAGCATGGGGCAACCAATACGCCGCAGAAGCCTACAGTCCGGCCATGCTTGCTGCATCCAACGGCTGCGGTCTCGCTGTATCCAGTTCATCTCCCATTGCCCCATTCGGAGTTACCATGACATCAGAGAATGCTATCGAAGGACCATTGGCTGTAGCTGGACAGATACCTTTCCTTGGTGCTGTGGAAGTCGACGGCATGTTACCAACAGCGGGAGCTGGTGCCATTTCCTATGGCTGCGGCAACGGCCAGGTCGCCATATTAGCTGAAGATATGGCTGGGTACGGCGCGATTGCCCCAGGATACGCTGGCCCATACAACAGACCTGGCATGTACTATTAAGAAGATATAAAGAAGACCAGAAACGTGCCAAGAGAAACTTAGACCAATTTTTAACATTTTAGGTAACTAGAAAATTAGCCAATTTAGTGATATTAGCGTAAAAACTAAATCGTAATCGATCATTGGTTGTATCTACTGTGTTGTAATATCATGGGTCATGGGTTCGAGTTCTGGGTCCAGCAGGATCGTTACGCTTACTACAGCGTTTGGAGAAACTTGACATTAGGTCGATGGTAGGAATATCATAATTTCATCCGTGTCAAACACAGTCATACTGACAGACTGTGGTATTGCGAATGTCAAAAACCAAAACAGCTTTATAAACACTTCTTGGTCCATTGATATACAGAAGCGTAGTTCCTAGTCAAATTTTAAAAACTACTCAAATGCCCTACTTCCTTTAAAAGTGGTTAAATAGTTAAGTTGTCATTTAATATTATATTATAAGTGTAGTAAATTCCTCAATTTTGATAGTTTAATAGTATCAAAATTCGTGATCCATTTTTGACTGAAAATTTTATAACATTGTGTGTTGGTGTGAAATAAATGAAAATACAAACTTTTCTAATAGTTTTATTATCTTGTGTATTATAATTTCATAAATAAAAAATATCTCTTAATGATCTATTATCACAATGATGTTTTGACGCATTAATTTTTAACTGTAACATACACGTCTGTTGCATAGCGTCCAAAACGTCAGGTCGTAGTTATAATTGAATAATTTCGCAATTACAATCTTTAATATGTAAATACTGTCTGTAGTTTACGTGAGTTGTACACATTTAAATAAAACACTTTAAATGCTTTGCAGCAACCGTGGTCACGGGGAGACTGTGAACACGGCTGCTGCAAAGCATCCGAAACGTCCAAAGTTTAACTAAAATATATCGCGTTTTAAGCCGTTAAAGTGTTTTATTTAAACTGTAATATGTGGTTTTTATATGTTACCTACTCGCGTAAACCACAGACTTAACTTTTCTTCTTATATTTCCTTTTCATGAATATTTAGTCCTCCTTAATTTTTAACATTTAATATGTGTTTATATGGTCTCCTACTGCGAGCGTGGTGCACAGATTACGCTTCGCTGGAAAGGGCCATGCTCGGAGTTCACCCTGCGTGATCGAATCAGGCATGAGGAGATCCGTAGGAGAACTAAAGTCACTGACATAGCCAATCGTATTGGCAAGCTGAAATGGCAATGGGCTGGGCACATCGCTTGTAAAACTGACGGCCGTTGGGGCAACAAGGTTCTGAAGTGGAGACGTACCGGACGTGAAAACCACGACCTCCGCCAGGTGGACCGACGAACTTGGTCAAGGTAGGAGGAAAACGTTGGATACAACTAGCTAACGACCGGTGGTACTGGAAGTCTATGGGAGAGGCCTATGTCCAGCAGACACTGAAGGGCTAAATTGAAATGTGTTTATAATGCGAAATGAATTTAGTAAGTTAAAAGAAAATTACTATAAAAACTGTCTGTAGTTTATGCGAGTAGTACACATTTAAATAAATAACTTTTACAGTTTAAACTGCGATATACAGTTAGACTTTGGTAATATTTTTACACACCCTCTGAATTCGTCTGTCCGCAAAGGATTGTTTTTTATATGTTTGTACGTCTGTGCTCATCACTCCGATAAGAATTTCGAAGAGTGGATAAAGAATTTCATCGTAAGAATCAGTTACAATTAATGTAAGCTGGTCGGTTAGTCATTTTGTACTTTTTTACGGATATTCGATTAAAAAATTAATCTACATCTGTCAATAAAAAATTCCCTTCAATAAATTATTTCCATATTAAAATTGGTATGCCATTTTAATATAGAAATGATATATTATAACTTTAGTATTAACACGTTCCAACGACAAACAGAAATCCTAACTTACGCTAACACAGTAACGCGTTACGTAACGATATTATCGATATAATGAAAACATGGTATAACTCTTTCTAAAACTTTATTGAACTAGAAATTTCGCTATTCTACGACAAACTGTCTAATAGTAGGGTCCGTACGCGTACTGCGGTGCACCGTAGGAGTACGCTGGGTAACCATAGCCCGCTAGATCCTCGGCCAAGATGGCGACCTGTCCATTTCCACTACCATAAGAGATAGCTCCAGCACCAGCTGTTGGCAGCATTCCTTCGACTCCAACCGCACCAAGGAATGGAATTTGTCCAGCTACAGCCAATGGACCTTCGTAAGCAGTCTCAGATATCATAGTCACACCAGCAGGGGCAATGGGAGACGAGCTGGAGACGGCCAGACCGCAAGCATTGGAAGCAGCCAGGCTTGCTGGGTTGTAAGCACCAGGACCGTATGTTGCATAGGCGTTTGGAGCGTAGAGGAGCGCACGGTGCGCTGGGAGCGTAGGAGTACCCCGGGTACGCTGGGTTCCAAGCTTCAGCATAAGCATTACCGATGTATTGGGCGGTGATGCTCTAGAAAGGAACGATTATATAGTTACAAAGTTCACTCTGTCACCATATAAGAAAAATACCACAAAACTGAATATAATTGATATTTAACATGGCAACATTTGGAGAAAAATGGCGGGAAATATGAACAATTATTATATTAAATTAACAATGTTGTTAAAATAGTTTTGGAAGTTACCAAAAGCCGTTTTCATTATTATCTTTGTTAAACTGAACTTAAGAACTAGCTGTCACATTAAGTTTTCGCAACGCACGCATAAGAAATCCGACAAAGAGGAATATTTTCCCACACAATTCCCCGATGTTTCCTCCTATTAGTCGCAGTGTGAGTGTGAGAGCTATAAAAAGCTTAAATTCTTCCTCGATAAATACTCTTAGCAACACAAAATCACTTCGAACCAGTAGTTCCTGAGATTATCGCGTTCAAACGAACAAACAAACAAACTCTGTAGCTTTATTATATTAGTACAGATATGTTAAATCTAATGAAAATAAACTCATTTTTTAAAAGTATATTGGTTTTACCTGCATCAAAAACGCTTGAGCGCACAACAATACAATTTTGAAAGACATGTTTGTTATTCAAAAATAAATTCGACTATGCTTTCTAGATATTTCTAGGCCTATTTTATACGCACAATAGTTCCGAAAATGGAGAAATTGTTCTACCTAGAAAGTAACGTGACAAAATATAATTACGCCATTTCGCGGAAGCGAAGAAGCATAGTGACACAATTATGATAAACATTATGTTTTCATTACATAATTGTTGCTAAGGCGTATTTTTATTAGGCGCTGACAATCAAGAAATTTATAAATCGATCGTTTTCCCATGATTATAAAATAATACAAGAGATAGCCACTCCATTACATTTCATTTTCCTTAATTAAAAGTCTTCTAAAGAATGTATTTATATAAAACCGCTGTTAAGCATCTAAGTTTGAATTGATTTTTTTTTATTGTGTTCTCACAAGAACCGTTATGATGGTAATCAAATTTAGGTCTATTCTACTATACTACTATGAAAAGAGTGCGTTTGCCATGTCAGCTAGTATAATAATATACTCTTACACTAGGACACACTAGGCACAGATCATGGGACTTTGTTTCATTAAAATCAGATGCTAGTGACAGAATGTATAGTAATAAAGGTTTATTATTGAACAAGGCATATTTAAACACGACAGAAAATTAATAATACCTAAACAGTATATAAACAAAGCATCGTTTAAAATAGTATAAATACAATTAGATTTATATAATTGAGAAAATTCTTTATGATAATATTTGTATTGTCTTATGTCGCTCTCACGCATAAAAAACTATATGCGATAGCTTGTATAGAATAAACAAATAAATGACGAATTATCAAAGCTTTGATTAATTTATTTAATTACAAATATCAACTGTTATAACAGACGGAATCCAATGCGACAGTCACTTATAGTTATGTCTGTAGATTACGCGAGTAGTACATTAAATAAAACACTATATCTATACTAATATATAAAGCTGAAGAGTTTGTTTATTTGTTTGAACGCGCTAATCTCAGGAACTACGGGTTCGAATTGAAAAATTTATTTATTTTTGTGTTGGTTAGAGCATTTATCGAGGAACGCAATAGGCTTTAAAACATCGTCCTGTGACTAGTACAAGCTAAGACACAGCGAGATATGTAAAGAGAATTGGAATTTTTTTTCATAATTATGGGTTTCCGAGGCGTACGCTGCAAAAACGGTTCAAGATACTCAAAAACTGTGTATCAAAGGATGATTCCTCTTTAAATGATCTGATGAAATCTCTTAAAATTGCAAGAACGACGCGAAGGGACGCGACCGACCTCGTGGGTAAAAACGAAGTCGCTGGCTCAGCTATTAAGAAATACAACTTATTCATTTTATATCACAATCAAAAACTGTAAGTCGCGTGGTGGTAGGAAATCAAAACGCAACAAGCTAAACTATGCGCATAATATACATTGCCAGTTAGAAAAAAACTACAATTATTTAAAGCTTTTGCACACGCCGCAAAGGGTTTATAACGTAGAATTTAAAACAGCTTTTTACGTGTATACACAAGCAAAGCAACTAATCTACTCAAACTATACTAAATATACCAATCGCTACTTACTTACTTACTTAGATACTGTCTATAGTTTACGCGAGTAGTACACATTTAAATAAAACACTTTAACGGTTTAAAACGCGATATAGTAGTTAAACTTATTTGAAAATGATTTTTAACTTCGGCCCGACGTTTCCCCGTGACCACGGCTGCTGCAAAGCATCCGAAACGTCGGGCCGAAGTTAAAAATCATTTTCAAATAAGTTTAACTACTATATCGCGTTTTAAACCGTTAAAGTATTTTATTTAAAAATACTTACTTACTTTCTTATTCAAAACGAAACATTAATATTCCATTCGACCTGAGAAGTAGCCTAACATTCCTAGAAAGTATCTTTCACTATTAGTCACGTGTTTTGTTGTGTAATTTTAAGCTATTACGATGATATGACGATCAATTACCTTACATGGCTTTATAATCACTTACCCAGAGAAGTATTTTAAACCAACTAAAATTGTAAATTCGTATCTACTTGCATATAATATTATGTAATGTCCAATATTGTGTTTAGTGAAAATGTATTTCTTGCGTAAATAAACGCCTTAAACCATTAAAATCAATTGCAAGCCTTTTTCTGAGATTTTATATCAAGCTACGAAAGTAAATCTGTCAAACTCCGGCCTGTTGTATTGAACATGCTCACACACACTCACACACACACGTTCATTGTGTTTCACAGATGAAACATCAATGAACTTTAATCGTGTTTCAGTTTCAATCTGTGAATTTCCGAATTTCCAAAGCCTGTAAATACATCGACAGCGCATCTAGTGTAGATGTTATACAGCTGGGGTAATAAACAAATAAAACTAAAACTGACAGGCGTTATTATAATTTTATGTGCTGTATAAGAAGCCCACAACTTGTTACGTAAGTCTTCGTCTAGATATTAATAATACTACTAGGGCACCGCCTCTGTAGCCAAATGGTTAAACGTATTGCCTAGCATTGCGTTGAGCGAGAGAGATCCTGGGTTCGAATTCCAGGGAAACAAAATTGTTTCGGTCGGACAGGGCACAGAAGTCTGATCAACTACTTGCCCGTTAAAAGAACAGATCGGTGAAACGGACAAAGGAATGTGTTCGCCCCATGCCCCACG
The DNA here is from genome assembly GCA_963661955.1 of Leptosia nina. Taxonomy (NCBI): domain Eukaryota; kingdom Metazoa; phylum Arthropoda; class Insecta; order Lepidoptera; family Pieridae; genus Leptosia; species Leptosia nina. The sequence continues at coordinate 1,586,746 of CAVLEF010000011.1, forward strand.
AGGGGGAGACGGGAGTTTTTTTAGGGGACTGTTACGTCACGTGAAGCTTGACAGAGGAGGGGTTTATACGTGTATTTTTCGTCTAAGGCGCGAAAAGGGAAAATTTGTGTTACTGTAACATGACGTTGCTAGGCAACGAGCAAAGGACTGATATCGTTCATCATTTTTTTGGCAATCAAAAACAACTTGCAACCTAGCCTAGATAGTAGTAGGTAGTAGAATCCTTAACAAAATAGAAAAAGACAATAATTTATAGCTGTATTTAAAAACACAGAAATACACGTAATGTTGGAGGAAAAGGGGGGAGGGGTATATCGAGGCAGGAAGGATTATGAACGTTTCCTTTCAGATGCATTTATATTAAGCAGTTGTCCTTAAATGTTAGCATTGTAGTTAAAGCGAGTAGTACATATTTTAATAAAGCACCGGTAAAGGCTTAAAACACGAAATATGTTAGTTAATTAGTTTTGAACTATAACGAATTGTAGTAAAAGCTAAATTATATTCAGTTAGTTTCGTTGTAGAATTTCAATTCAATGATATATCACGCCTTTTAAATGGTTAAAGTATTTTTATTAAAATATTAATTTGTCGTTAACATATCTATTAAATTGCGTCGCTGATGTGTTTCTTCTGTTTGAAATTTCTATGCATCGGAATCAATGTTTAAAATAGCTATGCAGTAGATAAAATTCCTATACAAATTTAATTAATTCATTACTTTCACACTATTGAGACAAAGATAATAAAACCATAGAAATCATTCCTTAGCGATTTATTAATAATATCTAAACTCAGTACAGAATGGGTCCAGCTGCTCCACATCCACAGCTACCAGCAATAGAGACGACACCACCAGCTGGGAGGTCACCAGCGAAGCGCACAGCTCCGAGGATTGGGACCTGACCGGCTACCATCGTGGTACCAGCGACTGGCATCTCACCAGCAACTGCTACATCACCGATACCTTCACCACCATATGCCCCAGCGACACCAGCGTAGGGAGAAGCCAGAGGGTTTGCTAGACCCATGGCGGGGCCAGCAAAACCCCCCCCCCACGCGGACCGCCGGCCGGCACGGTCGCCCCTCTTTTTTTCCCTCGTTTTTAATTGGGGGGGGCCGCCCCCCCCCCCCCCCCCCCCCGGGGGGGACGGGCCCCCCCCCCCCACCCCCCCGGGGCCCCCCCCCCTTTTTTTTTTTTTTTTTTTTTTTTCCCCCCCCCCCCCCCCCCCCCTTTTTTTTAATTTTCCCCCCTTTTTTTTTTCCCCCCCTCCCCCCCCCCCCCCCCCCCCCCCCCCCCTTTTTTTCCCCCCCCCCTTTTTTTTTTTTTTTTTCCTTTTTTTTTTCCCCCCCCCCCCCCCCCCCCCCCCCCCCCCCTTTTTAGTTAAACCGTTAAACCGTTAAAGTAGTTTATTTTAAAAAAATATGTTGGACCCGATGGGCATCAAACCCACGGCGCGTTGATTATTAGAATTGCTACAATTACACCCATCGAAAATATATACTTAACGTCTTCTTAGAACTGTATTTGAGTATTTAGGTCTTGTCTTGACGTGTACTAAACTATCTCATAATTTTTCTAAAACAAGACTTGAAGATCTGGAATGCGTAAGAGTAACGTCATTCTTGTGGGAGAAACAGAATAGCTTCAGTGCACCCAATTTACTTATTATCTCTTTAGGGAGTTTGTCTGTCCCTTTCTGACATATAAAAAGTACTGCCTGGTTTCAAGTGATTGTTAGTCTTAGACTTTTTTAGTGCTTATTTTCAAAATGGCCAGTAAAATAGTTCGGCGATAATCTATATTGAAAACAACCCATATTCTGTCCCACATCATCCAACCCATATCATGTAGGATACACTTGGATCATCACAATAGTATGAATTATTTTATGTAGTTTTTTTTTGCCCAAGAGTAGTAAATGTAGGTTGTTTTATAAGTACATTTTTGTACCTGTCGCGGAAATTTTTTTTTATCATTTAAAAAATAATAATTCATTCGCATTCAGCCCTCAAACATGAATAACTTTCCCTGTTTTTTTCACACTTTAAAGCCTTCCTCGATAAATGAACAACAAACACAAAACAAGATATCCATTCGAACCAGCAGTTTCTGAGATTAGCACGTACAAACAAACAAACTGTTCAGCTTTATAATATAAGTTTAAATTTGTGCCGTCTTACCTGGATCAAGCAAACTTGAACACAAAGAAGCAAGAAAGCGAAGGAAGACATCTTTCTTCTATTTTTTCTACTACAATGAAAGTTGAGTGAAAATCTATCGTTTTTATATTGTAAAAGCAATTTCGTGTCATAATGTCACTTCGCAACTCTATTTTAATACGTGATATGTATGAATTACTTGATTGTAGATTAGGTATTTGTCGGAATTAAACAAATTTAGACTTTTTAGAGATGAAATGAAAATTGTTAAAGGTCAAACTTGCATAGCCCCAAACGGGGCAAAAATGCTTATAATAAACTAACTATGGCCGCGAATTCGTCCGCGTAGAATAGTTATTTTGGAAATCAAAATTTGTTTTTGCAAACCTCCTCTTTATCTTTATAAATTTTACCTGTTATCCACTCCGCTTCCTCTTCAGTTAGTCTTAAAAGATAGATATTCTATGGCAGACATTATTTTAGATTGTTTAAAGAGGAATTATTTCGTGCAATTTGGGGTAGGTTAATCTTTGCAGTGCACGCAACGTAAACCCAAACAGATAAATAATTTTTCCCCGGTTATATTTCTTTGCTCCTAATGATTACAGATGTTTTATAGCTTGAAACCATCCTCGATAAAGCCCTAACAAACACAAAATGAAGCGCATTGTAACAAAGAAACTCTTCGGCGAAAAATATTTGTATAGATGCAGCAGACGCCGAAAGAACCAAAGGGGGATTCATGATGTGAATGATGTTTCATTCATTCATGTGCTATTAAATATCATACAAAATAGATTACTTCAAGGTCGTTAAAGATAAATTAATTTAACCCAATTCAATCACCCAGAAGTCACGTAAGCTCTTCAACCGAAGCGCAGTCAAATTGTTATCTCGTTCATATAAATACTTCGAGTGGTGTGTTGTAATATCATTCCAAGTTTTAGAAGAAACAAAATGGCGGCCAAGCTTACAATTGTCGTCCTTACCGTCTTTTTGGTTCAGGTATTTTTTCAACTTAAACGTTTTAGTTATTAGGAAATAATCTTGGCGGTGCGTTGAGTCGAAATAAATAAATCTGTGTTTATAGATTTTTTAAAGAAAAAGTCTTGTAACATCCCGGAGGTCGAAGAAGGAACTTTTATATAAATACTTTAACGGCTGAAAACGCGAATATAATTTAATGCTTTTCCTGTTGTGGTCACGGGGAGACGGGACGGGAGACGACACCTTATAGATTAGTATTCGTAATTAGATAATTCGTGATTTAAGATGTGAAAACTTTAATATTTTTTCATGATGGCGTTATATAAATTAAAAATCGACTTTAGACTGAAAAAAATACACATCAGTAGGATGTGTGGGACATGGTAGCTCAATTGAGCTACCATGTCCCATGTTCTAACCAATTGGTTAGAACAACCGTACGAGCACGCCTTCACGTCCTGCCCGTGTCGTAAAATTATTTCTCTCTAAAATCAATTATTTTTTAATTTTTTTTACGTCATTCAATCATTGCAGATGATCTCTGCCCAATGCATTCGACGTGCATCAGGACCTCTCCTCGGCTCCCCAATAACCGCTCCATTCGGAGCTGTTCCTTGGGGACAACCTTCTGCTCCTTGTTCACGTTTTGGCATGGGCATCAATAACTTCGCCGCGTCTCACGGTGGTATCTTGGAGGTGTTCTCATCATCTCCAATTCCAGCTACTGGTGTGTCTGTGTACTCCGAAAACGAGATTCAGGGACGGCTGGCTGTTTCTGGTGAACTTCCGTTCCTGGCTACCGTTGCCGTGGAAGGTCCTTTACCTACTTTTGGATCTGGAGCTGTTGCTTTTAACAGTGGCAATGGGGTTGCCGCCATTACTAGAGAAAACGCTTGTTGATTTGACTAAGTCTGTTATTTAACTCTTGATAAAATAAATTGATATAACATTCCTTAAAGAAGTTAAAGTGTTTTATTTAAATGTGTACTACTCGCGTAAACTACAGACAGTATTATACATACATTTCGGTATAGAGCGAATAATTTTGTAGCTTCTACGACATCGTGTGTGTGTGTTCTATGACAGTCATTGAACGGGCTTGCGGGTCCAATGGTAGCAATATGTAAATAACTAACGTCGTTGGTTCTACTCCCACTGACTCCATGTTCTATGCTTCTAAATAATTTTAAAGGGTTTTCTTTCATAATAATAAAACACTGCTCAGTCACATTAACTACAAATGCAGAGCTACTAAATTACTTTTTAAATCAAAGAATGTTAAATACTGTCTATAGTTTACGCGAGTAGTACACATTTAAATAAAATACCTTAACGGTTTAAAACGCTGCTTTGCAGCAGCCGTGGTCACGGGGAGACGGCTGCAGCAAAGCATCCGAAACGTCGGGCCGAAGTTAAAAATAATTTTCAAATCAGTTTAACTAATATATCGCGTTTTAAACCGTTAAAGTGTTTTATTTAAATCAAAGAATGTTAAAAAATCTCCGACGAAAAATAGTCGATAAATGGATGCATATCATTGTTTTTGGGCTGTTCGGCCGACATGAGCGAGAAGTTCTCGTGATTGCGAAACGTCGAGAATATCTTCTTGCTAACGTCAGCCGAACAGCCCGATAAACAATGGTATGCTGAACGTTGGCCGTGAAAGCCTAACACAATTTAAAAAATGGGTAGTAAGGGTTTCTAAGGAAATTCAGGCTAAAACCGAAAATTTTACGAAGTTTTGAGTTTCAGCTTGATTTTCGACCCTCCAAAGCCAAGTTCGCCGCGTCGTTAAAAACTAGAGATAGGCCGAGTACTCGATTGATACTCGATACTTTCGTACTCGGCGGGTTTTTTGATACTCGTACTCGGCCGAATAACTCGGTTATTTGATAACAAGTATACTTTAAGAAAAGCTAATTATTTATATTTTTAGGTAGATAAAATTAATTGGTAATTTAGGATAGCTTTGAAAATCTCAATTAATAAAATCAAAATTATATTAACGATTGAGTAGTAAAGAGACAAAATTACGAGAAGATGAACCGAGTTACTCGGCCGAGTACTGGGTTGAAAAAAATATTGAGCCGATTATAACTTGGTACTCGTTACTCGGCGCATCTCTATCTGTAAGTCTAAGGAGGACACAAATGTCCAATTGCGTAAACGCATTGAATTGTTTTGATGAGTCAATACAATTAGCAATATTTATCATTTAACTCTTTTCTGGCGAAAGGCATTGTAGTGATAATTATCACGTAAGCATGTTACAAAATTCAGATTACAGTAAACCGTATCTGCGTTATGTAACAAGAGATTTTATGATATGAAATAATTATATATGAAGGTAAAGAAAATAATTATTGCAGTATTTTTTATTTATACGAAGATGTGTCGCACCCTTTTCGTTTGTTTAGTTGCTTGCTTGATTCAGGTAAATTACAAATCATATTTCAGACAACAAATGTACCTATAACTAAACAATGCTTTAACAATTTGTCTGCGTTTAAGTAAGAAAGTACTTAAAAAACGACTAAATGCATCAAAGCATTTGCAAAACAAAGGATCCCAAACATCGGGCATAAAATAACGTAATTATGTTCAATTAATACATTTTGCGTTTTAAACCGTTAAAAGTTGTACTTACGTAAACTACTGACCATACGTAATGACAAATTGACTGATTCTTGCCAAACATAAAAAACGTTTGGCAAAAAGTAAAATAATTTGTAAATAAATTTAACTAATACATTATGCGTTTTAAACCGTTAAAATTAATTCTCGCGTAAACTATAGCCAATACTTCGTGACACATTTCTTTAAACTTAAAAAAAACGGTTGGCCGAAAATGCAACTAGCTGAAAATAAACTTCATTTCAGAATGGATACGGTCAAGCAATACGTCAAACAATGCCGAACTTAGGAATGAACAGTCTCTCAAACAACGCCCTTCTCGCCAACAACATGGCGCTTAGCAACGACATAGCAGCAAGTGGAATTTCTGCCCTTGGAAACGGCATCGCTGGCAATTCTATAGCAGCTAACGCCAACGCAATAAACGCTGCTACTGCAAACGCAGCAGCAATAAATGCCGCTAATTTAAACAACCTTTCTATAGGCGGTCTGCCTATATCTGGCGTTTCTCCGATCGGTTACGGTGATGTCGCTGTTGTTGGTGAGATGCCTGTTGGTGGCTCAACAGCTGTTGTTGGGAACGTACCTGTGATTGGCTATGTGACTTTCGAAGGGAACGTACCAGCTGGCGGGACAGTGACTCTCGCTAGTAACTGTGGCTGCAATGGCGCGCCTTTGTACTGAAAATTTAAATTCTTATTGTATATGATATTCTAATTTATTATAATAATGATATTTAAATAAAATTGGTACGATTTGGAAGATATGTTTTACTTTATTAATATTTGGGTTCTTAAATATGCTTATTTAAGTATTTAGAAGCAACAGCATTTTTATATTTAATCAAAGAGCACAGGCAAATGTTCCTAGAAATTTACATTGTTTGCCAAATCTAAAAATTAATTGTTTTTTTGTGTATAATACAGTATTTCTGTTTTCAAACACATTGTTTGGCAAATTTAAATTAATTGTTTTTTTTGTGTATAATACAGTATTTCTGTTTTTAAACAAATAAGTTTCACTTACGGTATTATTATTTTATACGATACTAGCTGTGCCAGCGACTTCGTCCGCGAGAATCGTTATTTTGGCCATACAAATTCGTTTTTGCAAATCCCTTCATCTTTATAAACGTAAGCTGTTACCCACAACGGCGGACACGTCCCTTCCCGTCGTTCTTGCAAGGTAATCTTAAAAGATAGACATATAGCGTTGCGATCATTTGAAGAGGAATCATTCTTTCATACATATTTTTTTTTGTATCTTGAACCGCTTTTGCAGCGTATGCCTCCAAAACCCACCATGATGAATAATTTTCCCAATTGTTTCACATGTTCTAACCAACACATATATTATTTTAATTCGAACCCGTAGTTCCTGAGATTAGCACGCTCAAACATTATTAGTATGCTTTCTACTCTTCTCTTTCTACTTTATCTCTTCTTACATTAGTATAGATAGCTGTTATCCACGACGTCGTCTGCGTCCCGTCGTTCTTGTGAGTGATTTTAATAGATAGACATGTACCGTTTCGGACATGATTATAGATCTTTTAAAGGCAAATCGTTCCTTTATACATATTCTTTAGGTATGTAGATTGTATAAAGGTTCATTGCGCCTACTAGCCGCAGCGTGAAGTTTTGTGGCATAAAGCCCTTTTGATAAGTGCTCTAACATAAAAACAATTTTGTAGAAGTTTCTGAGATTAGCGCCTTCGGAGAAACTCTCCAACTGTATAATATTAGTACAAATAATTTTCTTATCCAATATTTTATCATATAACATATAGTTTAGCAAATCATTGCTATGTTAATTCGTTGCACTGCACTTGCAACTGTATCTCTAAGTTGTTTTCTTATAAATAAAAAAATTGTCTGCGATAGGTAACACAAAGGACATTGCTAATTAATATAAAACAGAAGTTATAATTGTTTTACATTTAATATTCACTTATTTACATTTGACTAACAATAAATACTTAAACTAAGTTATTCAATAAGATCTCAAACAGTTTCCGGTCGCCTACAACTATAGTTGACAGACGCTGATCCATCTGTTGGAAGATTACCGTTGACAGCAACTGTACCGAATATAGGCATTTGACCAGTGACCGCCACTGTACCGCCGACTTCTAAAGCGTCAGACATCAGCTGTATTCCAAAGCCTGGGCTGTTAGGTGATCCACTAATAACGGTGAAGGCATGTGGCCCTCCATTGCCAAGATTGAATGTTGCCATATTTCCGTTTATACTGGCTAAATTACTCAACGCGTTTGTTCAATCCCAAATTGGGATTTTCGAGGTTAGTTTTTTCCGCATATACATTCCTGTTTAACCAATTTGATTGGAGAGCTCTGGTGTTTGCTATCTCAGCATTGTTGATCTGTGCGTTTGCATATTTGGCATTGGTTAACTCGGCGTTTGCAAACTGTGCATTTGCAAATTTAGCATTTGCTAATTCAGCATTAGCTAACTGTGCTTTGGCAATTTGAGAATTAGCAAATTTGGCGTTTGCTAACTCTGCATTGGTGATTTGAGCATTCGCCAGTCGTGCATTGGCTATTTCAGCGTTTGCTAGCTGTGTGTTCGCGAATTTAGCATTTTCAAGTTCAGCATTAGCCAATTCTGTATTAACAAGTTGAGCATTAGCTAAATTCAAGTTGGTATTAGAATTAAATAGATTATTAATATTACCATACGGTAAGGGTCTGGCTATCGATGCTCTGTTGTTCGCTAATACCGTATTTAAATTATTTTGAGGAATATTGTGTGCGTGCTGGCCTTGGATGACATTAGGGTGTGAATTTCTTGGATTGAACGAAAATACTTGCGCCGTTGATAACTAAAAAAAGACACAGATAATAACTTTTTCTGAATTACTTTGAAAAGCTTATCTCAATTTCTAAATATACACAAAATATACTCTTACCTGTATCAATGTTATACAAAAAGCAAATGTTAAAATCATGTTGAATTCCTCCACAATCAATGACTACGTTTTCAGAATTCTCTCGGTTTTTATACAACGATAATAAGCTTATCATGATATTTGAACGTGACATAACTTAGGCAATTATTTAAGATCTTGATTAATTTAACACGATAAGTGTTTTAAGAAATCAACAAACGGACCTCTGAATCTCGGTAATCAATTTAATGTAAGGGCGTAAAGCAACATAATGGCGTTTATATGTCCTTAATATAATCTCAAGTTTGTAAAAAATATGATAGTCCGTAGCGTACAGTTTTTTTTTTATTAAAATTTGTAGAATTTTGGGTTTGTCCGGCTGCTTTCATAGCTCAATAGTAAAATGCGTTGCCAAGTATTTTATAAAGCAGGAAATTCGTGAGTTCGAATCCCGGGAAAACAGTAATTGTTTTGGTCTGGCATGGCGCAAAAATCTGATCAACTAAGAGATCGTAAATAATCAATCAGTGCTTCGGACACAGTTCAGTAAGTCTTCACTACTTTCTGGGTATCGTACTCCAATGTAAAATAAAACAAATATCGTAACTTAATCTGTATATTGATACAAAACAGATAACCATAAAGCAATAAATATTTTTTAACAACACTTCGCATCTTAAGATATTTGAAGATTCTTTTGTATATACTTGAGAAACTCAAATGCATCCTAAGTTTAATGTATAAGAAAGATAAGAAGATACAGAACAAATAACACAGCTCCCGCTTTATAATATCCCTTATTTATATTATACTCCAATTGCAACCCTAATTTAAAAAAAACTTGTCGCTGATTTAAATAAAACACTTAAAACGGTTTAACTGGCCAAGCCCTTACAAATTACTAACGGCCCCGCCAGCTTCGCCATATACAAACTTCGATGGAAGAGATGGCGCTAGCGTAGCAGTTTTTTACTCTGACGTCAGACACACCCTCCATCTTTAGTGACCACGGCTGCTGCAAAGCATCCGAAACGTCGGGCCGATACTATCGCGTTTTAAACCGTTGTTTATTAAAACATGTAAACTACAGACAGTATTTAACTCATCACTGAGTTAAACAACACTAAGAATAATTAAAACAATATAAACTTTTAAATAATGCTCTTCATTTATTATTATTCCAATTATTACATTCGTTGTTCCAATATAAATTAAATTGCACACAAAATTGTTAGTCAAAACGAAACAAAGATGGCGTAACGCAAATGTCAGTGTCAAAATTCGAACGGAAGTGACGTCATACATTCGAATTACGCCTGCGTTTGTCAGTATCGTGAAATAGAGGAATGTAGGGATTTTCAAATCGATTCTTTTAAATCGATTGCTTAATAAAATGCGATTTTATAAGAGTTGACTAGAAAACGTCTTGAGTATAGAAGTTTTTATGTTAGCGTGGGCGTACCCAGGGGGTGAGGAGGGAGAACTTTTCCGAAACTAAAATAAAACAATTTTCAATGGCAATAACTTACTACGCAACTACTAAAAGATCATTGAAAATACGTTTAAAGGCATTTGTATGCTTACTGGACGTAAAAAATCATAACCAGAGCACCCAAGACAACCCTTTTTTAAGGCGAAAGCTGAGTACGTCCAGGTATATTAGTAATTGATGATTGGGTAAAACGTTAGTGACTTTAACTTTACAGCCTTCAATACAAGAGCGATATCGCAACGCTGGGTATAAAACGCTCCTTCTAAGCAGTTTCTGTCGGTCACATAAAACAATTATATTTCAATCGTACTCTTTAAGTGCTATTAACAAGATTGCATATTTCATAACGAGAGTGTAGTTAAGTAATAAGCCTGAAACTGTGTGAAGGTTGAAACGCCTTAAAACTGGTAAAATCAAGCTATATATATTTTTGTCTCTTTCTAACAAATTTCGTTTACATTGTAAATGAAACAGACAAAACACGATGTACGCTCAAACACATTCATTAAAATGCGAAATCACAAAGCTATGTTCTTTCTCTGTCACTCAAATGTCGTTTAGAATTTAAACAAAAGAGACAAAACATAAAACAATTTCTTCGACTCCACATCGATCAAAGAAAAATTCTTCTGTAAATGTTGTTTACAGGTTTTTCTCTATTTTTCCTTAATTCATTCATATATTAAATATTGACTATTTCGTATGATATAGCGTTTCAACCTTCTATTATATACGTCTAAAGCTAAATCTACATCTAAGAAGATTCAGAAGACCTTAAAAATTAAATATAAGTTAACAAATAAATAATAAGCCCCTAATGTGATTTTATGCGATTACATGAAATGCTGTTGATATTTGCAAGTACAGTATGTAATAGTACCGGGTTTGAATACCGGAAAGCATTTTATTTCCAAACTAAGAAATTTATAAAAGGTAACTCGAAGTATTTGGAACACGCGCGGTCTATTTTTGTATCAAATCGTTTTGTTATTAGAAATATCGTTTATAGTTAAATTCTTTAGTTTTAGACAAGGATAAGTCGTAAGATAAAGAAATTTATGTATCGTAACAGAAGACACGGATCTTGGCAGTCTGATTTTTTGCGATTAGAAAATTTGATATTACGTAGAAGTTGAACGTGGCAATTAGACAGTGCTGACATATAGAATCCGTGTTTTCTATACAGCCTACATAGTCGGAACAGAAAGTGTCTACGAGTTAACATGAGTAAATTAATAGTTAGTTCTTTTATAGTTTCATATTCATAAATATACATTAAATTGGCTTCTCTCATTAAATTTACTTAATATATTGTAATTATTTTTAATAGGTGTACAACAACTCGGTAGACACTTTCTGCATTAAACTCTACATTTATCTAGTGGTGATATAACTACAATATTATAGTGATTGAAAATAACTGAAATTTTTGATAGCTTTACAAGTCAGAGTATACAATAATAAAAAAAGACTGCTTACGGAAAGTTTAAGACCGATTTCCGAAAATCTATACCGAAAGCAGTCTTTTAAAGATATAGAAATGAACTTTTTAACTAGCAATTTATCTCCTTAAATACAAAAGGCACATAATTTTACAGTTAATAAAACTATCGAACATATACACAAAAAAAAAACAATAAATTAATAAAATTCGACCGATTACGCTAGAATCAAAACCTTTTTACATTTTTAAACATATGTGCATCAATTTTATAACCGATTCTCGAGAATTGATATTCGATTTTCACCAAAAGTTAGATATTTACTGTCTTCAAAAATATAGAAGAAGAATTGATAAACAAAACATAAGTTTGGTTCGCGAAAACGCGTTTTAATACTAGATCTTTTTCCCAATTCTTATTTTTTCTTGGCAGTTTAATTCGCTTTATTTTCTAACTGCTGGCTATAAACCTATTTATTGCTATTTAAATATAATTATTGCCATATTTTTCCCATAGCAACATTTCAGCATTTTGGCTTAAGAACCGTTTAACCCGGCGTAAATCCACACTTTCGATCATATCACTTGTAAACTCATCTTAGCAATCGAGATATCGATTCGTAATCGAGTAGCGCAATCGAATAAGTAATAATCGATCAGTCTTGTTTCTTGTCGGCTTCAGATTTCGGTTCCTCTTCCGTTGCGGAGGGGGGCCGATCCGATTCAACTTTTCCTGAAATTCAATATTTACAACATCACTTTTCGAAAATTTCTATTTATCATATTAGGGACAACAATATGGTTTTAAATGAAATAACGCTTACAGGTCACATCTTGCGCACGATACTGTCGATGTTAAGCAAAAAGTCGAGACCCCCCCGCACCCACACACCCCTCTTGTAATAACTGATACCTGCTTTTTGCGTTCTTCATAACAATCCGCGCTAACTTCCCAAGCCCAGCCAAAAAGTTTGGTGAGCACTATACTACTGTATGGCATGGGACGAATACACATTCGTATCTGTTTCAATTACATCTGTGCCCTTCCCGATCAAAATAATATATTCACCTCGTCTAGTTGAAGCTACTACGTAATATCGTCGCTAAAAGAAATTCTTTGATCAGAACAAAAATTTACATACCTATCTCCGCCGGGTAATCGTCTTTCTCTTCCTCGCTCTCCGTTCCAGAACTCGCCAGGGACGAGTCATCTCCACCACCTGGGACTTCTCGAAACAGGGAGATCAATTAGTGAATATGGCAGGATATTAAAGTTGTCAAACTAAATATAATGAATTTTTCTAACTTGGCAAAATACCACACTCATATGGCCGACTTCAAATCATAGAGAACTGTGATGTCCTTTTATAGAGTGAAGTGTTGCCATAGATGACACAGGAATAAATAATGAGGTCGTTTTGGACCATGTTAATTCGGATTCGGAAAAACCAGATTCTCGCTTTTAGGACAACAAACGACCTAAATATTTAAAATCATTTTTATGGCGTCATTTTTTATATTTTATTTCATTATTATTTAAATCGACGTTTGTAAAGCTTTTCAGATCGTGCATGAGTGGGACTTCTACCTTCTATTATCGTTGACTTTGCTTACATTCCATCCTTATGTAAATGTACATTCATTTGTAGGATTTTTATTAATTTTAGCATGATATTGTAGTTTTTACTAAGTGAATTTGATTGTTCATTTGTTTAATACAATCCAATGTCTCAAAGGGTGTGCTTAGAAAACAGCTCATGTAAATTGTATGATTGTCTACCAAATATGCCAAGTTAGAAAAAATACATTACACATTATTGGATATTTCGCTGACGAGGATCTGGTGATATGCTACAGTACTAACACCTAGACCGAAAGGGCAGTTACATCATTACATTGAATACGTTTCTTTTAATCTCACATGGGTGCAGCTATTGCATATGCTACAAGTTCTCTTACCGAGCGATATATTGTTCGTATAAGTGAGCGCTGGAGGGGAAGTCAGCGCAGGCGCAGCGGGCCGTTGCTTCCGCGCCGGATTCAATTTACCGCAATACGCGCACTTGTAAGACACATAGTCGAATTCCTCGATCATGGCCATACCTGGAAACCAGAAAATTTAGATTCAGTTTTTATAAATTCAGTATTTTCATATAAAAAGACAAATTTTAAATACAAAAAAAGATACGACTTCGAATTTCATGAAAGACCATAATCATGTCCTTATATTTTTGACTTATACTTATTGTATATATAAAACTCAATAAAACTAACTTCAATAAATACTAAGTAAAATGATTGACTCCAAAAGGTATAATGCTCGTTATAAATAGCGACGGGGATCTTTAGCGCTGAACGAATCTTGCGCAGAAGTCAAAAATAAGGTATCGAAAGGACGGAAGCGGATGCGGGGCGACTGAACGTCATGTGCGCTAGCATTGATAAATTCCCCAGTCGTGTTGTCTTTCTCGGACCAATACGACACTCGGCTTGCTTCTTGAGTACGGTCACTTTTTCAATCCATTGCACAGATGAACTATCCCCCTAGATTTACCCTAGATAGTCAAAGTAAAGTTATGACGTATTCTAATAAATAATACGGAGTTGAAACTCACCATTGTGTGAGAAGCACTCTGAACAAATTAACGCCATTCGATAGTTAGGTCCGTCTTTGAGCAAGTAGTCCACGACTTTATCCAACGCAGATTTGTTGGCATCCGGCAGAGGGCGCGGTAGTTGATCCGACTGGAAAAAAAACAAAAAAAGAAAACAAAGACTTTAATAAATACTGTCTATAGTTTACGCATTATACTATTCGTACGCTTATGGCCATTTTGTAATTTCACGCACAGATGATCGGGTTCCTCGCTGTTACATTAAAACAAGATGTCAATTTGTCTTAAGCTAACAGCGTATTTGTATAATGTCCGCCGTCAAGTCGATTAGTAGTTTATGCATTTGCTCCACGTAATTTTCCTCCAGAGCAATCCGTCCTTAACAGAACCAACGATAAGATCGCACGCCGCTTTAAAACCAAAACCCTCAGAACACTGTAGCTGTTGAGTTACTTCGTTCCACCTCTATTTTAAAGACTCCACCTGGGTTCCTTAGGTTTCCCCCAAACAGTCCACTACCTTAGTCCCTTATCATAGATCGTAATAGTATTTTTTTTTTTTAAATTAAAGTATCACTCACCCGTAACCGGGTCCCATTGAACACCGTCCCTGGAGTAATTGGAACAAGGTTCAGATTCCTGTTATTCGGGGTCGACGTGACCATCGCTACCTGCCTTTGCCTCAGCTGAGCTGGGGTAGCTGGAAACGAGAGGAAAATAATATTAATGAGACCCAAATAAATATAATCTGTAATTAAAAAAGTATGTCTATAATTAAAGTTATACATACTTTTCGGTAAGATTTAATGTTAGATATAGATTTTGTAGGTTTGATTACGTACTCTAGTTCGTCCTTTTACAATTTTTTTATGACACCGGCGGGTCTCGATCTTACAACCATAATAGCTACAATTAAACAAGGTGCGAGTCGACCTAGACTTTGGATATTCAGAAATCCACAGACTGTAACCGAAACGCAATCGACGGCAATTTTTCATCCGCGACGGTGACCCGGACGGAATTTCGATATCCCACCAATTTAACATCCAGAGGTCCAGACAAAGTCCAACAAGTTATAGAGTAATTAAAACTTTATAAGAAGCACATTAGACCCGGTGGGAATCGGACCCACGACCCGATTATTATTAATTTATAAGCCCTAATGCCATTACACCAAGGAATACGTGGAGTTAATTTGGTGAAAGCTGAAACACTTACATGAAAATATTTCTAAACTTATTTCAAATTTAAATAAAACACTTTAACGGTTTAAAACGCGATATATTAGTTAAACTTATTTGGAATGATTTTTAACTTCGGCCCGACGTTTCGGATGCTTTGCAGCAGCCGTGGTCACGGGGAGAGACTAAAGATGGAGGATGTCTCTGACGTCAAAGTAAAAAATTGCTACGCTAGCGCCATCTGTTCCGTCGAAGTTGGTATTTGGCGAAACGTCGGGCCGAAGTTAAAAATCATTTCCAAATAAGTTTAACTAATTTATCGCGTTTTAAACCGTTAAAGTGTTTTATTTAAATGTGTACTACTCGCGTAAAACTATAGACAGTATTTATCTCAAATTGTATTCTTCTATAAGTTGGCTAAGGGAAGCTTTATTTTTGCCCTTACTATTGTATAACATAGAACTTGAACAATCAGTAAAGTATGACATTTGGATTAGTATTTAGATTATCTGTGGATTGTCAGTATCTAAGTGTCAGTAAGCTATAACAAGTTTAATTGTTTAAGATTATTGGAGTAATCTTAAAAGAAATACAGGACTTTCAATTAATATTGTTGCTGTTTTCATAAAATTTGTTTCTTCCCCCTAAAGAACAAGAATCAATATTAGTTTGAGTGAGTTTATATTTATCTACGCTTGCGTTGAACTTCTTTCAATTGAATCATATCTAGACACTTAAAAAAAATTTTGTTACCGGACTTACAACGCGACATACATCAGTCAATTTATTTAATTACGGCCCGACGTTTCCGGATGCTTTGACATCCCTGGCCACAGGAGACAAACCAAGGCACCCAAAATGTCGTCCTTAATAAAAATTACTAACTGATTTATTTCGCGTTTTAAACCGCCTAAAGTTTTTCAATTAAATGCGTACTAGACGTGTACACTACTCACATTAGCTCTAGCTTGCTTTTAATATATGAAACAAATTCTATACCGTCCACTCGATGACTCGGTAGCTCAATTGGTAGAGCAACAGCACGGAACGCTGACGATGCCGGTTCAAGTACTGCCCGAGTCGAAATCTTTTTCAATATATTTTCGATTTTTAAATGAAATCGTTCACTTAGCCAACTTAATTGTACCGTAAAATAATTACAAGGAGTGCTGGGTGTCACCGATGGTGGAACAAACGGCTTCAAGGCTTTAGACTGCTCCTCCGGCGTTCCGTACTTGTCCAGTATTTCTTTCGCGACCTGCAATGTATACACTCGTATGACGCACATTATTTTACCCACAAATGACGTCAACGAATTTTAACATATTGTGCGTTGGCGCAGTGGATATAAAGCACTACTTTATTTATATATATAAAAAAATCTATTTTGGATTTTACGTTATTTGTTGACGAGTTAAAAAAATAAATAGTTATTCATGTAGTAAAGTGTGTCTATCAATAAATAATAACTATAATAACTACCAACCTACAATTTTATTTTAACTATCATTGGCTTTTAAACACTTTAACTGTTTTAAACGCGAAACATATTTTCAAACTCATTTTTATTTATATTAACTACGGCCCGACGTTTGGGATGCTTTGTTTTGTCGGCTCCCGCGCTCGTCGGCCATAGTTTAAATAAATTAATAATGAGTTAAGTAATCTATTTTGCGTTTTAATCTGTTAAAAATGTTTAATTTCATTAGAGTCCTTACCTAATTTCCCGTAAAGTATGCAAACGTTTTCCTTTAATACTTCATGATAAATAGGATGTTGTACCTTTTTATGATAGCGCTAAGGATACAATCATACATGTTGTAATTTACCTTATAAGTCTCAGTATTCATTACATCTTCTAGAATCTTCTTTTTCTCCTCGCGCATCTTGGACAACTTCGCCCTGTTCTTGTTCAGTGTCCAATTATAGTATGTGGATATTGCAGACCGGAGGAATATAACTCTGAAAGATTAGATGTGGCTAATCTTAGGTTGAGGTAAAACTAAAAACCAAGTTTCTCTAACTAAATAATCCGTGCCAAAGACTTCATAAGGAGTTGAGTAAAAAAAAAACCCAATAACCCCTCTTAAAAAAGCGACGTAGCGGGGAAATGTGAACAGCAAGGAAAATGAATCATCTTTGCTGGCCATCCGTTGCGAGCGCTGCGAAACGGATCAAGTTACCCTAAAAATATGGATAAAATAATGGTTCTTTACAAAGAAATTCTGTCTTTGAAGATTGACTTAAAATAACGGTCAATTTTTGATCAAGATATTTCATATGGCAAATATCCGATTGCCAGGTCAGCTTGTAAATAATTAAACCGTTAAAACACGTGTGCAATATTTATAAACAAAAATAACCTATTAGATACGAAGACTTAACTAAGTATTATGTTTCGTGTAACGCTAAGATTATTTTACAAAACAATGTAACGTCGTATGTACGTACATCAAGGTTATTGTTTCATCGTATTGGAATTGATTTAATTTAAAGATTTCATTAAAAAAATGGTAAAAGGCACGAAAGATTTCTTCTAGTTCTGGATTTAACGGTTTAAAATGCGATATATATTAGTTAAAGTTATTTGAAAATTATCTTAACTACAGCCCGTCGCTTCGGATGCTTTGCTTTGACGGATTCGTCATAGAGTAACATAATTTTTAGACTACAATTATTACAATGCAAGGGCGATAAACATAAGTGTTCACTTCAGCCGTAGCAGCTAGGAAGGTGCGCGGTCGGCGTATTTTGACTTTAGACATAGGTAATCCCTCATTTACGCAACAAAGTACGAGTATATAACAGTTCTGTTTTTAATTTGTGTGCAGAGTCGACTCGTGCAGGAACTATGATTTAATATCGAAGATTAACTAATGATATCACTAGGATATTTATAGTCCATTCAAAACAAGAATTCAAGGATAAATTAAAAATCCACCTTCATGACCACATTCACAGCATTCTATGCTGTTTCTCTATCAATTGAGCTTCAGTTATTTTATTGATATGAAAATAATACGGTTTTCAAGAATTAAAAGAAACAAAAATAATTAAAAACAAATTGTTATATCACATTAAAACGCGACAGAATATATGAGTTATGTTATTTTTGAAATGGCATTTCATACATGTTTTACAGCTGCCTCGGTCACGGGGAAACATATGAAGCGTCGGGTCTTTTATTTTTACTTTCAACCCAACGTTAAGCGCACGCCTTGCAGCATCCGTGATCACGAGAGAGCTGTCCAAGCGTCGGTTCGTAGTAGGGTTATATATTTCCCGTTTTACCGTTTTAATTACCAGTTAAACCACAGACTAATTTTTATCATTAACGTGGATTTCTTTGCAAACAAATCGTACTGTGATTGTTACGTTCAAAGTAGGTAAGAAAATGTTATGTCTAGACATAGTGAAAGTTATTGGAACAATTCTCGCTTTTACAGTAGAATCTAGATTGAGTCGTTTCTAAACCTAGGGCGGGTATGGCCTGGATTACATCTAGTTGCTTAATAGCCATTGTAAGTTCTATTCCTAAAGGGTTAAAAGTAATAATCCTTTATGTAATTAAGATATCAAGATTTATTAAAACGAGATGACCGCGTTCAAACAAAGTAACTCTTCAGCTTTATAATATATCTATACAATAGACCTGAGATTCAACAGCATCACATTTGTAACTTAAAATTAAGCCGTTTCGAGTCTATGAGTCTATAGTTACCAACCTAGACTGAAAATTTCATTAGAACCCGTAGGGAGTATACGCGCAAAGTTTAGTTAATAATATTTAATTCCAAGCCTTGCCCGTGATCGAGTAACACACATATGAGCTCTATTTTTTTAAGAATACAATTGAAATTCACTTACAATACTGGCAGCAAGAGCAGCGGCGATGCATACATGAGCGAATGCGCCCAGTACTGACTCTTGCCCGCGTATATGAAGTAGTAGAGCAGCGCGAACAGCACGTACAGTCCCACCGAGTTGACCATGATCATCCCGATGACCCGTTTGTGTGTCTGTTCCTTGTATTCGCCATCCTTTTCTATGCTTTTAATTTTCGTCTCCAGTTCCTCGAGGATGTCCTTCGTCGTTCTCTTGCGCTGGAGAAGAAAATTATTATAAGAGAACTGATTTTGCCGTATTTATAATGATCGATCTTTACTAGAACCGAAGATCGTGATACAACTTGTATTTCTGCCAATACTTACACACTTTTAACAGTTTAAAACGATAAATTTATTAGCTAACTTATTTACAATATCTTTTACGTTATTCCGACGTTTCGCTGCCGCTGTGGTGGTGAAGATGGAGGTTGTCCCTTATGTCAAAGTATAATGTGCTACGCTAGCGCCATCTATTTCCTAGTAAGCTACTGGTAGATTGATGGTCACCAATGTTGGGCCATAGTTGAAATAGGTCTATTTTTAATAAGTTACCATTTCGCGTTTCAAACCGCGTATAAAAGTGTGTTATTTAAACGATACTGTCATCGATTTATCTGTTAGATTTTTTTAATGTCCGAGGATGGAAAGAGTCAAGGATGGAGTTTCTGCTCTTGAAACGAAGATCCAAGAAACATGATTAAGATGGGGGTGTCGACCATTTTTAAATTTGGGCATTACATATTTGGAAATCCGCAACAGTGGTCTGTGACCTAGACGAAATTTTGATATCATTAACAGTCCAGAAGAAACATGTTGAGCCCTATAGGATCCGAACCTACTGTCCATTAGTGCACATACATTGCCATCACTGAACCATCAGCCCCGTCAGAGGGTAAGCAGAACTTGCCACTTTGACTGTGAAACTGTAAATATAATTGACCTTAAGCGAAATGTTATATATATATTATTTACGCTGTGAAGGTAAAAATGTTGCGTTCGTTTGTTTTTTATACACTAAAAGTTCAAAACAAACTCAAGGACTCCCAATGTCTTGCAAAATAATTTATTACAATTAAAATAATAATGATTCTTCAATTTAGCGCATATACATTTTATGAGTGACTTTCAAACGGCTCGAGGAATAAAAGGCCAAAATGTAGGCCAGCGTCAAATGAAAGTCAAAACGTAACGAACCGTAAACGTAGATATCATTTCAAATAATACGAGTTTCAGGTTTCGACTTGAGGTTTCTGGCTTAGAGATTTGTAATTTAGCTGAGACAATATAAGCTTAGTTTAAAGCGGTTTTTTTTATGATTGATGATGAGGAGGACAGACATGCAAAACGTTTACTTGCTGGAAGGTGAAATCTATAAAATGCTTATTTTGGCTTTGGATATTCGGAAATGTTGGTTTAATACTATTATGGTTGGTTTGTCTAATACTATATGTAACAGAAGTAAAAATTAAGGATTTGGTAGTTTGGTCTGCTATAATTCCTGTCCAAGGCATAAAATAATTACTTTTAACTTCAGATTAGTAAATTGCATTTTAATTTGCCAATTACCTAGGTAGTAATAATAAGATTCTGCAAGCAAACCGGAAGGTTTGAAGGGGACACGGGAAGAGTTGGATGACCCAAATCTCTGCAAGGAGGAAATGGGGAAATGGGTGAAATGGTCAGCAGACAACGTGGACTGATCACCCGTCCTGCCAAGGGTGTCCCCGATAGAAAATAATAATAATAATGTTGAAATTTAAAAATAATGTTTTTTTTTTCATTAAGTATATGTCAAAATGCCCTGAATGAACTTAATGAGTAATATTTCTACCCCCCTTCCTCCATTAAATGATATAATTTATGTTATTTTCTCTGGTGTTAATATATAGATACCTTCACTATTTTTTATTGACTGTATGTATGTTTTTACATTGTCCTTTCAAGCACCTTAAACATCAGGTGACAGTTTAACTAAACTTACTATTTAAATAAAACACTTTAACGGTTTAAAACGCGATATAAATCGTTAAAGTGTTTTATTTAAATTGTACCACTCGCGTAAACTATAGACAGTATTTAAACTTACTATTTTATTATATGATTCATTCAAGACAAAATAGTCTTGTGCATGCAAAGTAACTAATATTATAAAGAGGGCTGATTTGTATATGTGTTTGTTTGTAATTAATTAAACTTAAAAACTAGTGACGATTTCAATATTTCTTTTAACATTAGAAAGCTACATTCATGAGTAATTATTAATGATAGAATAAAGTAAATGTATGTTAAAGAACTCATCAATAAATACACAAATTGTTATATTAAAAAGCCTTTTCGAAACTTTAGGTGAGAAAGTTTGCTAAAGTAAACATATAACATATAGTATGTAAGATCTCTATATGAAAAGATTTTTATTTCTTTCCCATACTTTTATATTGATAAGTGCGTGTGAAAGTTATATGTTATAAGATAATACAGATTATTGTTAAACAAGATTATTTACATTCCTGTGAAACATTCTTCCATCAAATCAGATTAGAGTACAATAAACTTTGGACAGAATAATATATGCTTTGATAAGACATATTAAACATTCAATTTTATACAATATTTAGGGAAGCTTAAAAAAAGTATTTGTTTTGGAGTCTGAGACACATCTACGTATGTGTTTTAAATGTTTCGAGCAGTGTGTCATGCAATTTCAAAATAACAGTACTTAAATATATATATTTCACACAATACAATACTTACCGTTTTAAAACATACGTAAGTGACAAATACAACGTAAATTAAGGTCAGAATCGTCTTACAGAATTAATTAACATAAACTTCAGGAATTACTTGGACAATGGCATTATTATACGTCAATTATTGAATAATTGGTTTATAAACATTCCTTAATGTTATAATACATGTTGTTATATAAATAAATTGATACTTGTGTAATCTTTATAATAATAATAAATATTGCTGACTCATCTACCTAGCTATCAGTTCACATTCACTTTTTATTTATTTATAAGTATAATTTAAACCTGTGAATTGCCAAATATCCAAAACCTAAAAAGGCTATCAGCACATGTCTGTTGTCTCTATCGAAAAAAAAATAATAAAATTAGTCATCCTACATCACATTAGCTACCTCTGTACCTTACTTAGCTTAGGATTTCTACATATCTGTTTGTTATTGATCTAAGTTGCTATTAATTGATCAGACTTTTGTGCCTAGCTGATTAAAGCAATTTAATGTTAATTAGATTAGAATTAATGATCGTAGGTTTAAAACCCATTTCTAGCTCTTTAACGCTATTATTATATTCTTGCGGGGACACTAATAGAAGGCCAAGTGCTCAGTTATTGACCATTTTATCTATTTCCCCCTTCTACCTAGGCGGATGATCTTTGATGCTATGGCTTTGCAATATTTTATTCTGTAATCTACAAAACGTTCAATAATACCCTGAGGGATAATTAAATTAATTGTCGAGATTAAATGCTGCATTCAAGATAACTACAAAAAATAACAATAGGAAACCAAGCTTCAGCGTTCATGAACGCAAATTTTTTGAAAAATATTATAAAACCAATAGGAATCGAATATATAGTTAGATAACGCAGGATTAAGAATTTTGGGTTTTCATTAGGGTTTTTGATGAGCTAAACTTTAATTTATTTTCGTATTCAATAACCCTTCTTAGATTATCGTAATATCTAATAGGTCAAGCGGTACGTTTGAATTCGCGCCAAATAAACAGCATTATAGAAATAGTTTTTGGCTACGTTACAAAACATAAGGTAGGTAATAGTACAAATACTTACGCGAAATCTTGATATAATAAGACCCATATTTAACGCTTATAACGACGAAAAGAACCGCCACTGGCACTATATAGAACTGACTCGCAGTTCTACAAGAATCGCTTTTTTTCTCGAATTATAATACTCTATTTTTATAACCTACAAAGTTTGAAAGCCGAAAGATACGAAGGCATCTTGGGTAGGTTTTAAACTTCTAAGGTAGCACTTATTCTAGTTGTTCGATTATTTTTGTTAAAATTAAATACTTCAAGAAACGGCCGTAACTCGAAGCCGAAACAAATACGACGCGATTACAAATTAAAATTTGATAGTAGTTATTAGTGACGTAAGCGTAAATCTTTGATCTGTCATCAACGACTCGATCATCTATAACAGGATGCTGAACAATCGATTCTTACAAGTAATGTCTCTAGTAGAATCATAGCATAAATTTACTTGTACACCAATAACTTTTTAAAGCATTTTTCGTATTATGTTTAACTTATTTTCATATCGTCGGAAGAAACAGCGCTGTGTTTTTGTTAATCATATTTCGTAGAGACATCGATTGTAAATTGAATCGATACACTTTATAGTTTTAAAGACAACCCCAGACTTTGACATTACTTTGAATACTGACATTTTTTAGTTATTTGTCAGTGATGTGTTAATGAGATCTGTCAGAAATTTTTAAGTATAATCTATGTTATTTTGAAAGAAATATATAATATTATGAATCATGACTATTCAATTTGCATTTAATAACCCATTGGTTAAGAAAACCTTTCGGTATAAAAAATACTTTGTTTGTTACACATTATTATTGTTGAAGATTGAAATAGCTACAGTAAATGCCTAGTAAATTGGAAATATAATTAAAAAAAACAACTGATACATTGTAATATGTAATTTAATGTTACATGGTTATATATAATATTAGAAATACATTTATATATTTAACAGTGTTGCCAATTATCATTGTTTATTTCCCTAAAACAATCCAAATTTCGAACACTTCGATTCTCTTTGCCAATCTGTCTACCATCAGAGTCCACACATCTGCAAAGCCCTCTATGACACTGTATTCTCCTAAAATTGCCGTTCCTGCAACATATCGGTCGCGATGTCGAAGAACTCATAAGCGATGCGGTTACGGCGCATTCTGTAATAAATAAAAAGAAATTAATAATTTACTCCGCTAGATGCGGTAACTGCAATTTTACGAGTTGAGGTATTTCGATTTTTGTAGTCTAAAAATGTTAATCAAATCTTGTCTCAATGATAATGCAATCCGGCAAATATTATACGCGTAGACTTCGATACTTATAATAAATAGTTAAGGCATTTGTCAACTTATTTATTTTTTTTTTAAATTTCTTTTTTTTTTTAAAAAAAAACCACCAAAAAAAACCCAAAAAAAGGGAAAAACCTTTTGGTTAACTTTTAAAAAAAAGGGGGCCCTCCCCCCAACACGGCCCCCCCCCCCCCCCCCCCGGAGGGGGGGAAAAAAAAAAAAATTTGGGGGGGGGGGGGGGGGGAAAAAAAAAAAAAAAAACCCCCCCCCCCGAAAAAAAACCCCCCCCGGGGGGGGGAAAACCCCCCCCCCCCCCCCCCCCCCCCCCCCCCCCCCTTTAAAAGGGGAAAAAAAAACCCCCCCCCCCCCCCCACAAAAGGGGGGGGGGGGGGGGGGTTTTTGGGGGGGGGGGGGGGGGGGGGCCGGGCGGGGGGGCCGCGGGGGGGGGGGGGGGGGGGGGGGGGGGGGGGGGGGGGGTGAAGGGGGGAGGGGGAAAAACCCCGCGCGCGGGGGGGGGGGGGGGGGGGGGGGGGGGGAGGAAAATCCCTTTTTTTTGGGGGGGGGGGGGGGGGGGGGGGGGGGGGGGGGGGGGGGGGGGGGGGGGGGGGGGGGGGGGGGGGGGGGGGGGGGGGGGGGCCCCCCCCCCCCCCCCCCCCCCCCCCCCCGCCGGGGTCGGGGGGGGGCCCCCGACCCCCCGGCCCCCCCCCCCCCCCCCCCCCCCCCCCCCCCCCCGCGGGGGTGGGGTGGGTTTTTTTTTTTTTTTTTTTGGTGGGGGGGGGGGGGGGGGGGGGGGGAGTGAAACTTACTGCAGTCCATAGAATTATACTCCGTGGTACCAGGGTCAGCGATGTAGGTCCCAATTCGTTGCAAACGCTCATTTACACATATTTTACTGAAATAAATAATTTAGCAATTAGTAGGAAGGTAATTCCTTCATTAGTATGGTAATCAACAATCTCAGTCATATTATTTTTCTGGTTCTGTATAAGTAAATTTTTACTGGCTTTGATAAAAAAAAGAAAGAATGAGTAGTATAAATTAGAATTATTCACTCATAACAAAAGCTTGAAATTTACAAATGTAAAAATCAATGAACATAGCTGTAGTAATAAAAAATAGAAGACTATTGTTTGTTGGTCGTAGCTTCAACAACCGGCTGTAAAGTCGATTCTTTAATAAAAGTAGGATTTTTTTTTCAGAGTACTTTCCTATCGCGACATTTTTTTACTGCATTATTTAATGCACTTTAATATACAAAATAATCGAAAATTACCTCCCATTAACCAATCTTCCTATTCTGCCAGTGCTGCCATCTGGCAAACACTCCATTCCATCGAACGTGTTAAAATAGTCCATTATAAATCCTCCTCTGAGCCCACCTTCAATTATTTTCTTCTTCTGCTCAATATTCTTGTAGCATGGAGTCATCATGTTATATGGGGGGTCGCCCTCTGACAGTTGAGGGAATAGGTCCAACTCTTTATCATCTATAAGGGAATAAGAAATTAACAGCTGAAACTTATTTATAGCTGTATCGGTATTTAAATACAGCGATGTGCTGCAGTTATGTTGCGAAGATGAAATCTACATTACAAAAATTCCCGTTGAATTTTAATTTAAAACCGCTCCCATCAATCCTAGGTAGCTGTACAAGGAAAGGGTGCTGGCTTACTGTAGGTACTCTATTTTGCACATAGCTACACCATTCCCGATAACGCATATCCCCCCTCTCCCCAGACCCCAGGCATCTACAGCACGCTTCCACAGCATGCATCCTTCCATATAAAAAAAAATATCATACTTCTCACTTTCCACCAGTTTTAGTCTATTTTCACCAATGAATAAGATTGGTGAATACCAAAGCATTCACAGCACTCAGAGGGTAGTTTCACATAAAATTATTAACTTACAACAACTCAACCGCGTAATAGGCTGTCTCGTCAAATTGATCTCCTCTGAACCGGTTCTTCGACCCGTAATCCTATTCACGCAAAAACATCTATTATCTAAACATTGCACAGGGTTGAAATTCCCGTCCCCTGTGCAGGCTGGCCCTGCTACAGGATACGGGACGTTTCGATCGATTAAGCTTTTCACTTTGTCATTGAAGCGAGAACAACCTGAAAACATTTTATAAAACTTAATCTAAAAACTTTATATATTTTTATTGCTCATGATGGCACTATATAATTTAAAATTGAGCTACCGAGTCCATTGGTAGAGCAACAGCACTGAACGCTGACGATGTCGGTTCAAGTCCTACCCGAGTCGATTTTTTTCCAATTGATTTTCGATTTTTAAGCTTAGTCTACTAATAGTTGACTACCAAGACAATGGATAAACATGATTCATTTAGAATGAGAGGGGAAATACATTGTTTCGGTTGGTAAGAGCACAAAACTCCGATCAAGTACTTACCTGTAAATAAAATCAATCATGGAAACGATATATGTTCGCCCCATACCCCATAGTTTTACTTATGAGGCTCTGAGACTTTGTCTACAAATAGATAGTAGTGGAATTACATATTTTTTAGAAATAAAGTTCTCGTTTGAGGAGATAACGTCAGATTGGCGGTGTAACGCGTTACATAGTAACAAAGCTGTTTCCCATGAGGAGTTTGTTTAATAAAGAAATATTTGACGGGTGGGGATCCACCCTATGACCCGCAAATTTCCTAAATTGTTACAACAGGGGTTAGTTACAAAAGGAACTATTACAATTTCCTCGTTATAGTTCCCTAAAAATAATAACAATTACACACCACATGGCATATTCTGCAACGGTCCCGTATACAAGACTTCTCCAAACAGCCTCTTCCCTTCAACTGATTGGCAGAAACAACTGAAAGAAGAAGAAAACACATTGTCTGTAGTTTACGCTAATAATACACATTTAAATAAAACACTTTTTAAGGGTTGACCTGTGACCATAGCTAACATAGTTAAAATAGATTGTAAATATATATACTGATACCTTTTGCGTTTTAAACCGTTAAGAAGTGTTTTATTCAACTACAAAGAAAGTACAGTCGTCCTGGGGACGTAAGCATATGGGAGTTGTGGCCTGTGGGTAATTACATCTGTTTGTCAATATTTGACTATATTCGGACAGTTATCATTATAAAGAGTTACTGTTATATGAAGTGAATATTAATATTTTTTTTTTAACAATTTTTGATCTTTTTTATGGGTTTGGGCGGGAAAAAAGATTCTAAAAATTAACTAGCACTTCAAGTTTCAAGATTGTGAACTTGTCTAAGCGCAACAATTAGACTGTTTTCGATGCAACTTACGGCCGGAGATTGATTAAGATTTATGATATTTTACTGGCTAAGGAAATAATAATTTAATGTTTAAATGCTTTTGCTCCTAAGTAAGGTAAATATGTTTGTGCAATAAAGAGTTTTTATTTTGATTTCTTACGTCTGCGAAGGGACGCATTCGAACGCCGCATACTTTCCTTTTTCATCACAAAATGGCCGCCTCTCGAACGCGCCAATTTCGTTCCGACCAAACCGAGTGTCATATTGATCTTGGGCGTCATGACAGGGTGTTTTCACTGAAATTTAGAGAAAAGTGCTTGAGAGGAAATGTTGTTAGCAGTTAGACAGTTTTTTGTAGATATATAATGGAAAATTGAGATGACCACAGATAAAAATAAACTTATATTAAGCAATGTCTTTTAGAATTAAAGTCTGAATGCAATTTTAATGTAGGTATTGCTGTTTGGTATGGAAATAAAGCAAAATTAATTTTAATACGTATTCATATTCGATTCGATTCGACGTAAATTCAATTTATAACCGATTTTAAGTTGTAGACCGATTTAGGCACGAGTTGCACCAAGTGTTTAGGTTTGTATTTGTTGTCATAAATGTTATAGCGTCCTTACTTCTTACACATGTTCTAGTAGAGTTGCTACAGGTAAGTCCGTGGCCACATCTCCCGATGGTAATCCCATCTCCTGGACCTCCCAA
Organism: Leptosia nina; assembly: GCA_963661955.1. Taxonomy (NCBI): domain Eukaryota; kingdom Metazoa; phylum Arthropoda; class Insecta; order Lepidoptera; family Pieridae; genus Leptosia; species Leptosia nina. The sequence goes on from CAVLEF010000011.1 coordinate 1,615,123, forward strand.
ACTGCATTCATCATTACGCCCTGAAAAATAATAAGGTAATCTTATTTACAAACAACATTATCTATTTAGACTTCTATACTAATATATAAAACTAAAGAGTTTGTTTATTTGTTTGAACGCGCTAATCTCGGGAACTACTGGTACGAATTGATAAATTAATTTTGTGTTTGCTCTATAAGCTTAACATTTATCGAGGAAGGCTGTAAAACATCGCACTGCGAATAATAGAAGCGAAGATAAAACCGGGAAGGATTATTTATGTTTGAGGACTTCGGTTGATGTGCATTGCTAAACATTTCAGAAACCAAAAAAATAAATATGATAAGAATGATTCCTCTTTAAGGTTTCTAAAGAAATGTCCTGTCTTTTATCTATCTCTAACCAATAGCTAACTCTACCATGGTTACATAACTTCGTTAATCAAAAAAGGCCCTGATTTCGGAACGGGGGACATGTTACCGGTTTTCGGTCGGGTAGGACACAGAATTAGATCAGGCGTTTGTGTGTAAACCAATCAGTGAAACACATCGAATTTAAATAAAACACTTTAACGGTTTAAAACGCGATATAGTAGTTAAACTTATTTGAAAATGATTTTTAACTTCAGCCCGACGTTTGGGATGCTTTGCAGCAGCCGTGGTCAGCTGCTTAAAGTGTTTTATTTAAATGTGTACCCTACTCGCGTAAACTATAGACAGTACACATACAGAAATGTGTCAGTCCCTTTGCACCCCACCATAAATAGAAAATGTTCTGGTCAAATATGGTTTTGGCTGTAAGATTAACATATTACATTTTACTGCCATTTTATACAAAAGAGAGAATACTTAATAGACAAGTTGCCAAAAGGCTACGTAACATAGACCACCACAGACCTTAATAAGTATTTTTGTTGTTAATAAATCCACATCTAAGCTAAAGTCAGACACATTGTGTCCACACAAGAATATCCAAAGCCAAAATAGGTGTATAGCGCAATTTGTTTAGATGATATAAGTAAGTATGGCTCCAGCATTTCACTTTACCCCTATGCATAAGCTCGTCTATTTTAAAAAAAAGTTCTACTTCTACAAACTCACCATACAAAGGAAGACAGTAATCACAACAATTGCATATAGTGGGTGAGGGTAGTCTTAGACCAGATCTCGTCGCGTTGTTATAACCGCAATCCGGGGCGGTAGGTCTGCATTGATTCGCCGCTTTTTTCAGGTGTTCCTAATGGATGAAAAATTATTTTTCACGGATTTCAAGAGCACGGATCCCTGTGGATGTCGTTTCAAGTCCCGCCCGTATCAAATTCTTACAATCTAAATAGATTTTTATGTTTCAAAGACATACATTGCGGTTGAATGAAAGACACGCTCAGTCTCACTGAAAATCGACGTTGTGCCTACTTCCAAGTACAACAAAAGCTGAGTGGTATCTCTCCACAGACATCTATTTTATTATTTATTTGATTGTATTTCTGTGGAAAAAATGATTTGATACCATGCAAGTATTCCTGGGTTCGAATCTCCTGAAAACAATAACTGTGTTTTAACTGTACTTCACAAAAGATCTGATTATTGATGTAACGTAAAAAGAAGTATTAATACAATTACAAATTCAAATCTCACCAATCACAGTCGTGTTTAGATAATTGTACTTATAATCTAAGGCATTTTTCATTGTTTGATAGGATAGATAATTTAACATTTTTAATATATTGCAAAATATTTTACAACATAGATCTGTAACCCAGGACTACGAATATTAGTATTACGATTTAGTATCTTCTTCTTTCTGTGTTATATCTATACTAATATATAAAGCTGAAGAGTTTGTTTGTATGTGTACGCGCTAATCTCAGAAGGACTGGTTCGAATTGTGTTGGATTTAACCAACCACTTTTATCGAGTCTAGAGCGAAGAAACAGCGGGAAATGTAAAAAAAAACGGGAAAAATTATTCATCCTTGTGGGATTCCGTTGTGTACGCTACGAAAACAGTTCAAGAGGCTCGAAAAATATGTAGCAATTAATGATTTCTCTAATTGCTATATATTTTTTTTTTTATTTTTTAAATTTTTTTAAATAATCTAAAAAAAAATGTCCGTGACGGTAGGTATATGTCTATATTTTTAGATTAACTTTTGCAAAAACAAGACTCAGATCTGGTGTCACGTCGAACGACGAAGTCGCTGACACAGCTAGTTAGTTTATATCACTGGTTGTGCATCCCTAGACGCCATTTTATTTATTACATATTATTATTCATTACACCAACCGTACAAAATCCATTTTGGCACAACACATCACAGCACACGGGCAGTAAACACGTCACAAAACAAAAGAACAACACAATAATTTTAGCGGCCATCTTGTCATGTTAATTGGTGTACACTGATTTCCGTTTATGTCGATATCTTATCGTCGTTATATCTTTTATAATCGGTAATTTCAATCAAATAAGGTTTATGTATCGCCGCTATTCAATGACGCATATATGCCACTAATCAGAATTATTCGTTTCGTCATCTGTCGACCCAATGTAGTACAAAAGACAAGGTCAATCCACTGCTAGTTTCAGCTTGGTTAGACACCGGCGGGTGTTGAACCTGCATCAACAACGACACGTGGTGTTGCTTGAACCATTTGACGCTTTGATTGCAGAGCTGCCGTCCTACACGTCATCATCGAAATTCTGCAACCTATACAATATGTACTTCTCGAACCAATGCCTTTCACCCTTAATATTTACGTATAGTTAAACGTACTATGCTTTACAGCTGGAACCATTGAAGATGAAATTACAGAGTTTTACCAATTTTGATCAGTAATTACATTTTAAAAGTAATATAAGACAATCTTGCTCTTTTTAAAACAACAGCACGGAACGCTGACGATACCGGTCAAGTCCTGCCCGAGTCGAAGTTTTTTTTAATTCTTGCTATTTTTAAATTATATGTAAATGATTCAATTATATGGCTTCATGTGCGAAAACCTGTAAAAAATAATAAAGTTTTGAAATATAAGACAATTTAAATAAAACACTTTAACGGCTTACAACGCCATATATTTTATTTAATAATTTATTCCCTTTAAAATTTTAGAAATTATTTAAATTCGTCAAAATTGTTTTTGTAAGTAAACGATTTAACGGAAAGATATTTAGTTAAATTATTTGGAAATGATTTTTAACTTCGGCCCACGTTTCGGATGTTTTGCAGTAGCCGTGGTCTCCCCTTAAAGTGTTTTATTTAAATGAAATCGCGTAAACCATAGACAGTATTTCAAAATTGTTTTGTTTGTCGTGATTCTACCGAGTGTTTAAAAGAGCAACATAACTGAGAAGAACGCCCAAGAAACTCAGTCCGGCTTTTTTTACGTGTCTTATAATCTAATACCAGGACACATATTACTGCCTGGTGGTCTTATCATTAAAGAAATCGTTCAGACAATAATACGCCTTTTGAGACAATCTAAATTTTTAATTTAATTATCGATTAATTTGAAATCTCGACTGGCAATGCATTATAGATACGAATAAAATTCCCCGCATTTTATCAATCTTTCAAAATTGTAGAAATTATTTTTAACTACGGCCCGACGCTTCGGATGCTTTGCAGCAGGTGTGATCACCGGGAGACTTAAGATGGAGGATTTCTCTAATGTCAAAGTAAAGACTGCTACGCTAGCGCCATCTGTTCCGTCGTAGTTAGTATCTGGCGAAACTGGCCGGGCGAGCTGTTACCATATCATGTAGATAAAGTGTTTTCAATGATATAATTGAAATGAACTTCCATAGAATATAATTACATGGTCATCTCAAACTTGTTACACTTAGTTTCTAGTAAAGAAATATGAGTAAGTATAATAAAATTCCGTTTAAAAAAAAAAAAAAACCTCGGGGGAGAGTTGGGGGGGGCCCCGGGGTTTTTATAATTTTAAAAAAAATTTTTTATTTTTTTTTTTCCCTTTTTTTATAAAAAAAAAGAAAAAAAAAAAAATTGAAAAGGTATATTTAAAAAAAAAAAAAAAAAAAAAAAAAAAAAAACCCCCCGGGGGGGCCCCCCCCCCCCCCCCCCCCCCCCCCCCCCCGGGGGCTTATTTTTTTTTTTTTTTTTTGGGGCCCCCCCTCCTATTAAAAATTTTTAAAATCTTAGCTTTTCAATCTTGAAGAGTAGACGTGTTTATTGATCGATGTTTCTGAAAAACTGAACAAAAAATTCGGTTGTCCCCATTCATCACGTGAATTGTCTGAAATTTCCCCCCTCCAAACCCATATAATAAAACAGTCACCCAATTCGCTCCACCGGCTATCAACATCTTAACGTTATCTCTTATCAGTGATAAGGGAAGCACTTATTTACAGTGTTGTGTAATCAATGTATTATGGAAGATTCTTGTACACACATGCCTGCAGATAAAATGATAAATTAATTTTATGACGAGAGATTTCAAAATGTTACACTGTTGTTCGCGTTTTCGTAAATTTAAAAACATATAATTGGAATTTACCAATATCTTAATATAAGATTATGTATTGTCTATAGTTTACGCGAGTAGTACACATTTAAATAAAACACTTTAACGGTTTAAAACGCGATATATTAGTTAAACTTATTGAAAATGATTTTTAACTTCGGCTCGACGTTTCGGATGCTTTGCTACAGCCGTGGTCACGGGGAGACCGAAGTTAAAAATTATTTTTAAATAAGTTTAACTAATATATCGCGTTTTAAACCGTTAAAGTGTTTTATTTACATGTGTACTACTCGCGTAAACTATAGACAGTATTGAATTCCAACATAATTTTATTCATTTATTAGAGATAAGTTGGCCCAGCGGGGATCGAATACACGACTCCTTAATCATTAGCTTACATTGCTATCATTACACCAAAGGCCCCAAAAGATGAATTAAATTATGTTTCATTAAACATAATACATATAACATTTTATATGTATCAAATTCTTGTGGCTCATCGCTTGCAACTCTTCAGTCTTCAATTCTTCTAGTTCTCTTCTCTTCTGTTGAACCAGCATCCGTTCATAAAGAGAGCAACTCCATGACAGTGTTTAAATGCAATACTGTCGACGGATAGCTCTCTTCATTAACAGATTACGTGGTGGTGATACCAGTTTCATTCTGGAATAAAATTGTGACAATATATAAGTATTTGAGGTCGATTTTTTTTATCTTATATAAGTCTTAATATATTTCGCGTTTCAAACAGTTATTATTGTTCTATTGTTATGTGAATGTTCGCGTATCCTACCAGACAATACTTAAAAAAGATATTTTATCGGTTAAGGAAGGAAGATATAAAATCAACGTTTTATTGTCTTTCGATCGCTCTGCCCCAGACAGTTGTGTCAAGAGTGTGTTGTATTGTTTAAAAGTTTATAAACGAGCGTCTTCTCTTTGAATTTACATTATACAGTCACATTTTTAAATCTATACAAATATATAAAGCTGAAGTGTTTGTTTGTTTGTTTCTGTGATCGCGTTAATCTCAGGAAGTACTGTATCGAGTCTTTTTGTTGGTTAGAGCATTTTTCGAGGAATAGTAGCGCAGGCGCAGAAACGGGGGAAATTGGTCACCTTTGTGGGCTTCCGATATCTACATTGCAAAAACGGTTCGAGACACCCAAAAAATGTGTATGAAAAAAATGATTCCTCTATAAATGATCTAAAAGAATGTCCGTGACATATGTCTATCTTTTAATATTAACTTAGCAAGAACGACGGGACCTGAACGATAGGCGAGCGACGGGATGCGACGAATGTCATGTAATATCGCTTAAATTTAAAAATGAAGAGGACGTTTGGATTGAATTTAGATGCCCAAACTAATCTACGCGGACGAAGTCGCTGACACAGCTAGTGTATTATAATCTTGGATAATAGAAAAACCGAAAAGTTCGTCCAGGTCACGGACCACTGTCCGCAGATGAAAAAGTCGTGACGTTTTCCAAGTATCGAAATAGGCCGACGGCGCATCCTATGAGACGTTATATGGCTGGGGTATTTTACATTCTATCAAGTGAGCCCAGTGGTCGTCTGTCCTCCTCTCTCATAATAATTACGATTACACGTAACCCATCAAAGCGAACTATAGTTAATAAGAGAAATAATATATAGTAAATAATACAAGCTTGTAAAATTATTAACATATAGACCGAGATATATTCATGAAACATTGCGTAGGAGCACGGTAATTTATTATCTATTGTCTGGTCTTCGAGTTGCGTTTGAAAGTTACACGTAGTTAATAAAACATATTTGACCGTTTAAAACGCTAAACATTGTTGTTTCTTGTTAACGTCCCCGGTTACCACAGTTGGATATTGTCCAAAGTAACAAATGTAAATTCGCGTTTTAAACTTACATTATCGCTTACTTAATATTGCAATTTAAGAATGCCTCCATTTATATATATTCCCTCTGTGTTCTCTTATATAGCACATATAAGGAAGCACAACTGTTTAAAATGCTACTTTGCTAAAGAAGTGCTAAATGTGTAGGAAAAAGATCCACAATTTTGTAACTTCATTTATTTATTTTATTTACAGCAATTAAAACGGCAATAGCCAGTTAGATTAATTGGAGAGACACATATTAAAACAATAACAATTAAAAATAGGTTATTACAAATTACATTAGGAGATAATTTCAAAGGAAGACAATTCTTTTAGTATTGATGACCAATCATCTGCGAAGACGTCACATTTCGGTCTTAACCGGAGGAGAGCGTTGAGTGAGGTCAAAATTCGCGGTATCGGCGAAAACTCGCGGGCGGAGGTGCGACCTTTTGGGATTGACGTCAAACGGGTCGTGTCTCCTGGGGCGGCCATAGTTGTCCGGGACAAACAGTCGACAAAACTTATATATATCACTATACATAAACCTGCACTATGAAAGAAAATAAAAATACATATTTTTCTCAAAAGGAGTGCTTTAAGTGAACAAATAAAGAAAATAAATATGTTAATTGAACCGTTAAAAGTGTTTAATTTAAACACTAACCATTTCACTCAACTAATTTAACAAGTCGGTATACAACCAACTCTGCGAATTACAATCCGACATTTTGCATTTTATATCCGGAATTCAAACTTCGACCCGCATTAAATTAGAACTATGGGGGTCAACGTTAGATGAATGTATATTTTGTGTTACTGTTACTGGATATGGTATTCTATTTCTATATATCGTCGCTCCACATTGGTGACAAGTGAACACTTTAATTAAGTAAATTCCGGTTAAGTACAAATCCAGTAAACGAGATATGGTTCTTCACGTATATCTCTAAATGGTGCTGTCGATTTATAAAAAAAAAAATTAATAATCAAAGCAAAATGTCCATTGTCCATATTGTTAAACAAAAAAGCATATGTATTTCGTATGAAACGAACTGAGAACCTCCCTTTAAACCCGTTTTAAGCAGTCTAATTCTGTGAATGACAAAAAAGGAGAAAAAATATGATTAAAGTAATGTATACTTTTATAATTGGTAAATTATTTGCATGAGAATATTTCTTTCTAATACACCTATACTAATATTATAAAGCTAAGGAGTTTGTTTGTTCAAATGGCAATCTCAGGAACAACTAGTTCCAACCAAAAATCGTTTTTGTGTTAATTAAATGATTTATCGAGGAAGGTTTTATGTTATAAAACATGACGCTGCGGCCAATAGGAGCGAAGAAGTGGGAAATTTGTAAATAAACGGGGAAAATTCTTCATTTTTGGGGGTTTCCGACGCGTGCGCAGCGGAAACGGTTTAAGATACCTTTTAAGATTTATAAAAGAACACCCACTTCCACTCCCACTCCCACTCCTATTCCTAAAGAAGAAAGTTTCATTGTTCTAGCTTCAAAAACCACGAATTTCCATACAAACTTTCCCCTCTCCCGCCCCTTTAACCCCTTACAACCCCCTTTTAGCAAGAAAATGTAAGAAAGAATTCCTTTCGCATTTATAATATTAGTTAGGACTATTCTCCTTTAACTAATCTAAAATGACCGCTACATTATATGCGTTTGAGATTACCTCACTAGATACGTTTTTATAGCAATGAAAGTATACTTGTTTTTGAGCCTAGGGAACCCTAAAAGTGCTGAGTCAACAAGCCTACAGTCCGTACACTTAACAATTATCGTGACGCAGCTAAACGTGTGAACTAGGAGTTCACGGAACAAAACTAATTTGATTGTCGGGACTTCAAGGCGACTGGATTTACCGTTACAATAGGAATCGGTGACGATATATTATATACATATATATGTGACTTCCCATTTTCCCCATGCGGGGCAAACGCAATTCTAGTTAAGTGAATCAATTTTAACAGTTAAAACGCGAAATATATACGCACATGGGCGTTTTTTATAATAGCGTGTGAGTGTAGCTCAAATGTGTTATACATTAATGAAATTTTCTTTAACTAAAATGTGTTGCATAACAGAATAATAATGAACCGTCTGTAGTTTACGCGAGTAGTACACATTTAAATAAAACACTTTAAGGGTTTAAAACGCGATATATTTTAGTTAAACTTGTTTTTAAAATTATTTTTATTTTTAACTGCGGCCCGGTTTCGGGTGCTTTGCAGCAGCCGTGGTCACGGGGAGACAAAAAGAGACGGGGGCGAACAAGTTTAAAGTGTTTTATTTAAAATAATAATGTCTAATAGAAGATGATTTCACATTTTTTTAGAAACGAACCCAGGAACTGTATCATTGTGACGTATAATACAAATCTAAATGCCATAATAAGTATGTTTCCATATAATTTATATTTTGTTATTTATGGTTTTTTTTTGTGAATATTTTTTCTTAATGCTACAATTTATCTTATCTATACTTATATACTTTCAACCGGAGGTATTAATTAAAAGAAAACCTATAATAATATTATAAAAAATACAATGCTCTGCTTATCGCATTTGTCTTTTATATTAACTTTTTCATAATATAAAATATAAACATTTCACAATAAAGACAAGTATTTTTTCGTTTTACTGTTTTATATATCTTTTTAACACGATATATATCGGTCACTTTCTACAGTTATCAATCAAATAGAGATAGAACTATTCAAAACTGTAAGCTTAAAAAGCCCACTCATCCAAGATATTTCAGTCCATAGCAACAGCCGTTGAAACCAGCATACTAATACTCGAAATAGGTCACTTGCATAATACAGACAAACATACAGACAATGCCAGCAGGTGGTAATTGTTAGAGCAATTCGTTAAGGACAGAGTTTCAAAGGCATTTGCGTTTCAATACATGTGTTTTACAAAACCATCACGATCTTGTCTTCACTCAATTGCACAGAAAAAGGTTGTATTATGCTATCTTTTAGCTACTGGGTCGTGGTCATTGGCCGACTTTTAAATTGTATTTTATAGTAATTGCGTAAGGCTTTCACGGCCATCGTTCAGCAATTATTGTTTTTCGGCCGACGTGAGCGAGAAGAGGTTCTCGGCGTTTCTTCGTAACTCTTAAAGCAATCGAGGAGGTAACATCTCCTGATGATGCTGTCCGTTCGTGATGGCGAAACGTCGAGAACCTCATCTCGCTTACGTCGCCCGAACAGTCCGAAAATAAATTGAATGAGGAATTTCTATATTCCATTTAAGATATAGTAGATTTCATATTTGATCAAGTGAATAAACTTCTCTGTTCTCCTCTGTAATAATAAAAATAGTCCACAATGTAATTTGTACAAAGGCAATAAAAAAATAGTTGCTCCATGATATTTTAGTACGATTAGGGTAAGTTGAATTTTGTCATAGTTTAAATTATCTACTGTCTCGATGTCAACAAAATTCATAAGAAAATATGACTTATATGGAATATATATATATATTTTTTTTTTTTTTTTTTTTATAAATATATATATACATATATTTGAAAATGACTCCATTTTAGCTTTAAGCACTAAATATATGAGGCTTCATACAGTCAGTAAGCATTTTTTTTTATATGTTGATGTATGAAGACCAAGTGACCCAAATTACATAATATTGTAAAACGTGTGTAAATTTGTGTACTGAAACAATTATAGCCCACACGTTAAACGCATCTGACAAAATATTCTGTCACGAGAGGCGACGACAGAGATTTTATTGAGTAACTTTTGATGTTAAAATATATTCTTCTGCTTTTCTTCCTAATTAAGTAGGATTCCCGTTTTAAATGGGTTCTGCCAGAGTTATGTAATAGAAGAATCAAGAAGACAAAATAGAAGAATTGACAAATACATTTTTAACCGCCTTCAAAAAAGAAACTATCGCAATTCGATACTGTCTGTAGTTTACGCGAGTAGTACACATTGAAATAAAACACTTTGCGGGTTAAATTTCAATTACGGCCCGACATTTCGTGTCTCCCCGTGACCACGGCTGATGCAAAGCATCCGAAATGTCGGGCCACAGGTAAAATAACTTTCAAATAAGTTCAACTAATAGATATCACGCTTCAAACCGTTAAAGTGTTTTATTTAAAATCGCATTTCAATTCGTATTAATAAGTTTTTTACTACTTTGGCATTAAGAAAGGATATGGCAATACACCTATCTAGAGAAAATTGTTTGTAAAATGTTAACTGTAAATATTATATTAAAAATAGAGCTATTGACCATTCTATTAATATTGATGACGATTGACATATAGGATCAGACATTGTATTCCAAAATAGACAATTAAACGAAGATTAAAGCAACTACAATAGTTAGTATTAGATATGAGTATGGGTATGTAATGTACCTTTTATAATATACCTCGACAATTCATGTTTTGTAATACCAAAGGTGTTTGTAATTGACACTAAAAAGCTAGTAAAAGAAAATCCTCGTAACATCGAATCATTGATAAAAAATATGTAATTATCTTATATACGTATATGCTCCAGTTTTACCCCGTTAAATAGTGTTTTATTCATTCTAATTCTAGTTGAAAATGATATAACTGCGAAAAATCCTTTACAACTCCTTTCCTTTGCCGTACTTTCGATTATATTCTATATTTCTGGCCGAAGTTAAAAATCATTTCCAAATAAGTTTAACTAATATATCGCGTTTTAAACCGTTAAAGTGTTTTATTTAAATATATACTACTCGCGTAAACTATACACAGTATTTATATTCTATATTTCTAAATATTTGGTACTAAAATATAGTATATTAAATATTATTATATACTATATTTTGAATTCTTTAGTTGAAATGAACTGGAATAAAAAAGGTTCACGTGTAATTTTGTAGTGGTTGTTAACAAAATTTTTCCCGTTCCCGTGCACACCGAAGCTATGGAATATTCCGAAAAAAATACCTTAATTTATAAGACACACTTAAAACTAACCAAACATGCCCGTTCTATTTCTGATACACTATCAAAGTTTACTGCTCTTAATCTAAGATATGGCTTTATTTGCTCTGGCATGGTAGATTGTATGACATTATAATAGCAAATATTAGCTTACTTATAACACCTACGTCAATTAACAGTTTTAAATAGGCCGCGTACTTTCTATCCGGTCCTTATAAATAATTCTAATATAAAAACTTTTCGAGGAAAAAAAATATATCAACTCCTTTGTCACAAACTTCTTGTCAGCATTATAAAACTAATTATCTTTTTATGAACGCGAAACTGGTTAATTTCTTATCTCAATACCGAATACATTACATTGGATACTTATTGTAATTTATATTTATTTTATGCTTAAAACCTCCTTCGAATTACACATAACATCTAAGTAATTGTGATAAAACTAGTTTCAATTGAAAATATTGTTAGAATTAATGGTAGTGTTAAACGGAGTTGTGTAAAATAAAAGAAAACGCAAGAAAAATCTCACCACAAAGCAGATGCAGCCCCAACGGTGTTTTCCTGAAACTGGTCAGCCATCTTGAATCACATGTTTATCTAAACGCTTGATCATAGACGCCCTGCTTTGCGTCATGTGACCAATAAAAAGCGGGCAATTATATTACAGACGTTTGTTTTAAGAGCATTTATCATCCAATCAAGAGATTTATACAAATTGCCGCCAAAATTTGACGTTAAGTTAAGTCACTTTGACACTGATTAAACGTCGAGTTTGGACATAATTGCGCATTGCGTTTAAGTATAATTAGAAACAATCTCAGCTAATTGCAAGCACTAATTCGGTGTTAATTAGGTAAAATTTGAACACAGCTCGAGAGGTGGTGTACGTAAAAATGGCGCCAAGACGAACAAGTTGAACGTTTTATACAAAGTTACCTGTTGCGTCACACCTGTACGCGGGACGTACATTATTCGTATTTTCTTATCGCTTAAGGTTTTTTATGGACGAGCGTTTGTACCGCGGAAAAAGCGATTAGGATTAAAATATTTTGAACGAAACTAGCAGTAATATACGACAAATGTAATTTGAATGTAAAATGGTTATTGCTGCAGACTGAGGGGAATAAATGCTGAGATTTCTCCAATTTCATTTCACAGACACACCCTCACGCATATAGCCTTTTCAATACTCGCTCGCTTCTAGTAGCTACAAGAAACATATTATTTTTCTGTTTATTTCAAAATTAAGTTGCGCACCACCATTGGTTTTATTCATCGCACCCAATCCTGATTTAAAAAATCGGTACTTTTTTAAATAAGCAAAGTAATTCCAATATTCCTACTTAATCCAACTACGTTTCACCTGAAATAAAGTTAAATCTTGGGTTTTCGCCTAAAACGCTTTTTTATGTCAGCAGTACAGCTTTCATCTTTCGTTCTCACAGAAGCTGCACAACAACGCTCGTGTAAAAAATGCCTTATAGGAAATATTAAGCGCTTTCATTTTCTAACCATTGTTTCGTACGAGGAGACCCGTGCGGTTACAAACATTTTACGACTAGAAATAAACTTTGAATAAAAGCTAGTACACGTTCTTGATTAGAAACCAGTGAGATGCAAATTAAGGCTTCGTTTAGGCTTTTGGTTAACATGAAGATAAGGCTGCCCATACACTAGCATTAATAATGTTATCCTATTAAGGAACAAGTACACTGCGGTCTTTATCATTACTTATTCGAATATATTTGTAGCTCTTTGAAGATTTGATCTTAAATCACGAAGATATGCCTTAGTATGCACATTGATACATTGCCGAATCATATTTTATACCAACTTAGCATATGTCAATGTGCCTAATCTCGAAAATGTTTTGTGTACAACTGGAAATCGAACTCCCGGTCTTGACTAAAATCTGAAAGACTTTTGTATCCACGTATCTCATTATTTTAGTATATTGCCTGCATACGTCGTAAATCTAATAGCAAATAGTGTCAAGATAAAATAAAGATTATAGGAAAATTATAAGGATATTAATAAGAAAAGAGAAATTCTGTTTTCTGTCACACAAGAACAGACATCCGAATTTTCAAAGCCAAAATAGGTCGACCGCGCACCCTGTTTAGATGTTATATAGCTGGTCTATTTATCAAGTGTACCGCATGCGTGTCTGTCCTTCACTATCATAAGAATACATATTTCAGTGTCTATTTCTCCGTACGAAATTGTTTACAGGCAAGAAATTAATCAGAATCTCTTTGCTCTGCTAGAACAGAATTCATTTACGGGTATAGGAACCCAGGTCCTCTCATACTCCACGCAGTGTTAGACAATACGTTTAACCAATCATGAGTTACAATAAAACACTACCACGCTTAATTAAAATTCCATTTTGTTGAATGGAAAATTAGTGAGTTGTATTATCTTTTGTGTAAATATTGTAGACTTGGAGCACAGCCTCAAAATCCTAACAGTGTTGAATCATTATTTATTACATCATATTAACTAATAATGTTTAAAGTTTTATTATTTATAATGGCTAATCATTACCTTTATTTCTTTATTTAGAATTCTACCAACGATTATAGAAATTATCAGTACAATTACTTTAAAACAACGTATTGTCTATGGTTCACACGAGTAACTAGTATACTTTGAAATAAAACAATTGCACCGGTTTGAAGCGAGAATTTTATTCGTAAACTTATTTACCACTTATTTCAAATACGGCCCGACGATTGAGATGCTTTGCGTGACCATAGTTCCTGCAGAGCGTAAATTGTAAATACGATAACTTACACATTTGCGTTTTAAACCGGTAAAAGTATGTTATTTAAAATAAACTTAAGTGAGCAATACTTTATAGTTACACAAATGTCTTTTTGAGTTTCATTGTAATAGATTAGAGAAGATAGTGTTTAAACAGCTTGATGTAAAGTCATTGTTTATGATATTTTGAAGTTCGTATAGATAAGTATTGATTCAGGACGTTTTTTACGCTCAAAAGCTCAAATCTGTTTGTCTCTGTGGCCAAGTTTATATTGTACGGTAATGAGTCCCAAAGATTTTTTATAACTAACATTCAATTAAGTAAAACACTTACCATGTATTACCTACTAAAAGTTATTTGGAAATTATTTTAAGTACGGCCCGACGTTTCGATTGCTTTGCAACAGCCGGGGTCCATGGCTCTGTTTAAATAATAATAAAAAGTGTTTTAAAAATCGAAAATAAATTGAAAACATCTCATTATTGAAACTCGAGCAGGACTTGAACCGACATCGTCAGCGTTCCGAGCTGTTGCTATACTAATTGAGCTACCGAGTCCTACACCACATTTCCCATCGTTTCTTCGCTCTTACTGGTCGCAGCATGATGTTTTATAGCCGAAAGTATTCCCCCATAAATGATGAAACTAACAAAAATAACGTTTCAATTCGAACCAATAGTTCCCGAGATCACCGCGTTCAAACAAACACGTCAGCTTTATAATATCAGTAAAGATATAATTATTTTATTATAATATTAAGTCCTATTGCCATCATGGCATTGAGCGTTCATCTACAATGCTGGCTACGTGTTGGAAGATGACAATAAAAAAATTTGCTGGAAAATCTTTCGTACGATCGGAAAGATCACATACAACTTATAACTAGCTAATAATGAAGTGGCTTTACACTTCATTAAAAGTCTCACATAATTTTCCTTCTTGAAAATTCTGTGAAATAAATGAACTGATTGCATATACAGCATCATCGTCCTACTTAGACTATCAGATAAGCTTAAATAATGTATACCGACTCACTGATAGCGTGACGAAATTTACTGTTTGCAAGAGCTTAAAACTCAAAAATTGAAGGTAACGTGAAGTGAAATAAGTAACCATAAATTTATTATTGTCATCAAAATATAAGAACAATTACTTAAATTAAAGGCTTTCTATAAATTATAATTTTTTATAAATAATTTCATTAATTTAAAATTAATTATTTTTTTTAAATATTAAAAATTAATATTTTTATAAAAAACTATTGCAAACTTATTTGATATGACATAAGAACACTCAGTAGATTTTTATTTTTTGTTACTTATTATCAAACTTATTTATCATAACATATTATAAAGACTAATAATTGTAAAACCTATATATTTTTCTAAGTGTTAATAGTTGGCTCTGATAACGAATAAGCAAAGAAAAAGATTTTTTAAAACGACATATTCCTTAAAATTGTTATATGGTATAATTGTCTATACTAATGGCCACTAAGTTAGGCAACGTGAAATGTCAACGTCATAAAGCTGCTGTCTATCGAAACAACTGTCTATAATGACAATTATGATATTGTCAAATATAAATGACATATACTGTGATAGTATTGTCAATTGTCAAAAACGTCAAAATCCAAGTTTAGCGAAATCCACATTTTCTTTCATTCTCGATCCCGATTATCAGCGGGTAAATGTACGTACTATTATTCTGTTTTTAAAAGATATTCGTGAACTTTTCGCAATTAAAGAAAATTTAATTTCTGAATTTCGAACGTTTAATTGTTTTGCTGTCAAATTCCGCGGGTGTCAGTTTCGATTCAAAAAAATTATTAAGGTTATATAAAAGTATACTAGATTTTTCCGAAAGTTGTTACCAGTTTTCTACGAGTGCTATCGTATTTTCGAGAGTTTTACGTGTTTTAAAGTGATATTTCTTTTACAGCAAACCGATTAGATCATGAGGACGACACAAATTGCCCAGTACGCTTTAAGACTCACATATTCGCAAGTAAGTTTAATTAATTTTTCTTATAATACTGGTGTTATTTAGTTACTATTCGGATAGTTAATATATATCAATGAATAATTTTGCATATACACCGTTGCAAAAAAAAATATCGGTTGTAGTAATCTAAGTTATATTTAAATTGTGTACTGCCATATACTGAAAATTACGCACTAAATCTTTGACTGTCTAAATTATGTTTGAAACTCTACCTTCTTTATAACAATGAAGAAATAATTGAAGAAGATGTCTTTAAAGAGTTTGACGCCATTTAATAAGTTGCTGCTGAATCATATGAAGTGCATTTATGGTAAACGGCATTGTTTCAACACCTTACTCAATTGTTTACAGTAATAGTTAGACCATTTGGCAAAGACTCAAATGATAATAGCTTGTACAAAATATTACATAATACTCCAAGCTTTGTACTGAGGGTTTGCCAAATAATTATCAGGTTTAGTCCATTAAGAATAATGTGTCAGCATATATTAAATATGCAGGTTTTATAACAGTTTATAAATGTATATAATTTAATATATAATACAAATTTTGCCATTAGCAAAGCTTCCTCGGTTTTCAGCTATTGTTATTGCCAATTAAGATTGAGAACAATTTGGACCTAAAAAGCTCTACTAACAATTTATTGCCCTTTAATATTTGATGATCACTCAATATGTGAATTCTGGTGATCACTTGTAAAATGAACATTACCAAGCTTGTATTTTTATAATTATGACAAAAATGTCGTAACAGGGTTAATAGCCTTTGTATTCAATACCCAATACTTTTGCATTGGGGAGTACTAAATACTGATATGAAATCAGCTTATCTAAGAATGATTGATGACAATTGCACTAATAGCAGATTGTGTTCCTAAAAATGGTATATATAAATAAAACAGACTAAAAGATATTGTTGTTGGCAACATCAATTCAAGGCAAGGGATGCACAGACTTATTAAGACAGGGGGACACTTGGGCAAATCATGAACTGATGGCGGGCTGCCACTACTATAGTTAATAAAAGACAATAAAGAATTGATAATAATGTATTAATGTTAAAAAAGAGTTTATTATTTTGAGTATTATTTTTGATGTCGCGGGGTGCCAGTATTCGACTGGTGGGCCTCATGCTGTCCTTCTCTGGTCTAAACCAACTGCTGACGATAATTCCCCAATGTATGAAGAGGTATACATAAAACCAGATGTGAAATTTGTTTTGATTCTGTAGCCTAGATGGACCATTGTCTCTGTTTAAGTAGACTAAAGAATATGCTAACAAATCCAAATATGTCTATACATTTGCCCTATACACATTATGACCACAAAATAATGACATCCCTTTGTTTAGCAAATGTAGAATAAATATTGTTTATACACAGTAAGTATTTACACCATATTATTATAATCTAATTTTTTTTTTTTATAAATATATAAATTTTATTATAACCTAATTTTACCACTTTATCTTAACATAAAGTATATTAAATGTATTTTATTATACTGAGACAAAGGAGGTTAGTGATAAACTTATTTATGTACTTATCTTTTTAGCAAGGTGAAAGGTTATATGTCAAGTCTATTTTAAAGTGCCACCAACCACCAATAAAATTTCCTGATATTTTAAATAAATCAATTAGAGATTACATTTATACTATTAATATTGAAGGATTTTATGGCCATTTTCTAAAGCCATTGGGTTTTTCGAATTGTTTGGTTGTAGCTAGTAGGTATGGTTTGCTTTTGTATCTTCATCTCCCATCCTCCATGACATCCACTCGCGATGACCTAGCTCTGATAATCAATACAATTTTGAGAGCTGAACATTTAAAGAATCCAAGTAGGAAATCCCGACAACGGCCCGACGTTAAAAATCATTTTCAAATAAGTTTAACCAATATATCGCGTTTTAAACCGTTAAAGTGTTTTATTTAAATTTATTACATTAAAACTTTACCTTTAAAAATGATCTTATTATCTTACTATATCAACGGTTGTAAGGAATAAACGGAACCAGTTTGTTTCGTTCTTATTACGTTAACTTTGAAAATATTTTTGAATACTAAACATGGTTGCTATACATATACAAAAGGATACATCTACTTAGTGCATTGTTTTCCTTATGTCGTTTCCTCGTTTTATTTTCCTTTTCCGTGCTGCTATATTTGAATTAATAGAGAAATATCGTAATTTATTACAACGTCGTGTTAGTCTACTTTCGTTAAGTAATCTTCGTGTAATAAGCGGTAATAAAAAATACTTCATATTTCTACCAACCGCATTTACTTTCGTTTGTACAAAAAACATACTATAACTAATAACATGTTTATAAAATAGTAAAGTTGTTCATTTTCCTCGTTGTTTTTTATTGTTTTTCATCATCAGCAACATATTTTCTTCATCATCGAATTTTCGATTAAAATATAATTTAATTGCTATTTCCGTTTATTATTGTTATTTTTTAATTTAACACTAAATACTGTCTATAGTTTACGCGAGTAGTACACACTAAAATAAAACACTTTACCGGTTTAAAACGCGATATATTAGTTGTGAGACCACGGCTGCTGAAAAGCATCCGAAACGTCGGGCCGAAGTTAAAAGTCATTTTCAAATAAGCAAATAACTAATATATCGCGCTTTAAACCGTTAAAGTGTTTTATTTAATTTAACACTAATACAACAAACAAGAAAAATCACAAACGAGGCTTATACTAAAATATGGATGGCAATTGGCGGTCTTATCGTTAACAAGCGTTCCCTTCTAGACAACGTTTTCAAATTATTATCATCGTTTGTTGTAATCAATTAAGTACCCTCTTTAAGTCTCGCCAATGTATAGAGACAACGTACCGAAAATGTAGGTATTGTCTAATTTCATAATATGTACAATATTGTTTAGGGCTAGACTTAAATGATTTCAAGTATCTAGATTTTTTAGTGCTTGTATCAACCTTGACACTCGAGATTTAAATATTTCTCAGGTTATTGCACTGTATGACAAGACGCGACCGTTGCTAACTGAAATAAATTTTAAATTTAGATTGTTCCTGATTATATTTCTAGTATACTATGATGTTGCCAGTTAATGGCAGATATAATTAACTAGCTGTGCCCGCGACTTCGTTCGCGTGGAATAGTGACTTGGGGTAGAATTTTTAATTATTTAAGCTGTTTATTAATTTATGTAACGGCGCATTTAAGACAGCCAATCTATGTTGTAAGTGCTACTATGCCGCAACACTCTCACCTCACATCACTCTCTCCACTCTAACTCCCACTCCCACGCCCACGCCCACTCCTATTCCCAAATAACCAAAGAAGAAAGTTTCATTGTTCTAGCTTCAAAAACCACGAATTTCCATACAAACTTTCATACCCTGTTTTTGGCATTAAAAAGTAGCCTATGTCCTTTCTCAGACTCTAAAATATCTGTTTACCAAATTTCATTTAAACCATTCAGTAGTTGCGGAGTTAAATCCGGACAGACATACAGACAGAGTTACTTTCGCATTTATAATATTAGGTAAAGATTTTAAGACCGTTTTTTTATTAAATAAAACACTTTAACGCCACGTTTCCATGCTTTCAGCAGCCGTGGTCACGGGAGACAAGTCGGCCGAAGAAAAATCATTTTCAAATAAGTTTAACTAATATATCGCGTTTTAAACCGTTAAAGTGTTTTATTTAAATGTGTACTACTCGCGTAAACTATAGACAGTACTATAACGTTTTTTTATGATTGAGGGGGACAGACAACAAGTGTTCACTCGATGGTAGCTGAAATACCCCAGCCATATAACATTAGCAGATGCACTGTCGGCCTATTATGGCTTTGGAATTTTTGGAATCTACAGACTGAAACCAAAAGGCAATCAAACTTGACGGGGCTTTTTTTGTTGGTTGGTTGGTTACTGGTTTTGACCCGGACGGAATTTCGATATTCCTCCCACCCAAATTTCCAGACGATGTCCGACATGATTCCGAAAATGTAAAGAAAGATTTGGATAATACAATGATAGACTTGTCTGTGTTGCGCATATGTTTTTAAATCATTTAAAGAGGAAAACTATATTTCGTTGCTGCCGTTTAGTCTTCAATCGTTTACGCAACAGAAATCCACAAAGATATATATAATTTTTCCCATTTTTTTCTTTGCTACTATTAGTCGCAGCGCAATGTTTTATAGCCTTCCTTTTTTTTTCAAAATTGAACCAGTTCTTTTTAAGATTAGCACGTTCAAACAAACAAACTCTCTAGCTTAAACTTCATATATAATATATACTACCTATATATAGATGACGCGAATAATAATTAGAGTTATGTAACCAATCTCACTTATCTGACATTATTGACTTTAACTGTTTGTTGATAGCTTCCGGTCCGAGTCATTTTACTAAATTTGTTTTGTTTACATCAGTGTCTCAAATGCCGAACACTGTCCGCGGAGAATTTAAGTGTGCCGCAAAAGATTTTCCAAGTTGCACTAGATATTCTGAGATTAATCTATAAACCAATTTCTGATAACTATAAAATTACCCAAAAAGTAATAATTTAACTTTAACTAAATAACCCAGAACCAGAACGCAGGTACTCGTAACAACAAGATGCACAAGCGAGGGTGAATTGGTTAGAAAAGCACTGGGCGTGGTTTTCCCCCCCTCCCCCCCCAACGTATTTAATAATGTAATTTAGCTTAGTGTGCCGCGGAAAAAAAAATCATCAGTTAGCGTGCCGCAGACTAAAAAGGTTTGCGAGACACTGGTTTACATTGTCAGTTAATTGATGAATGGGTAAAGCGTATGTAAAGTGTCATTAATTTGTCGTAATTTAGGGATGTTGTTTTGTTTTCTTGAAAAATATTCTACATTGCTTAACATCCGAAATGATAACGTTTCTTTAAAGAAATTTTTCGATAAGTCTTATAGATTTCAGATAGATTAATTGCCTCTGTAGCTAAATGGTTAAACGTGTCACCTAGAATTGCGTTAAGCCTGAGAGGTCCTGTCCGGTCGGACAAGGCCCGAAAATCTGATTAGTACTTGCCTGTAAATACGGTTTTGTTTTTCGTCTTAGAAGTCTTCGCCCCATGCCCCACGGGGGGAAACGGGAGTTCACTATTCGTTGAAAATTATACGTATAACAACAATGGGAGGCTTGGTTTAACTTGATAGATAATTTGCAATTTATACAGTTTGAAAACATTAATATTTTTTACATGTTATTTTGCACTATGTAAGGTAAAAATCACTAAATTAATTGAAAAAATTTTCGACTCGGGCAGGATTTGAACCGGCATCGTCAGCGTCTGTGCTGTTGCTCTACCAATTTATTTTCGATTTTTAAATTTATACATTGTAACTTTATGACTGACCTCTAAAAAAAGGTTCTCAATTCGATTCTTATACAGGCTTGTTCCGTCTGCCTATCTCTTAATTCGTCCCGCTAGCGATTTAAAGAATAAAATGTTATTTAAAAAATGTATTTGGATTGAAAAAAGAATTACGACATAGGCGGGACTGGAACCTTGTGTAATGAGCTCCAACCAATAGAGTATTATTTTTATCTGATGTTTTTTTAACAATGACCCAAAAAAAAACTTAGTGTTTTAAAACATTGAAGTTATTTCGTTTAATGCGTACCACTCAAATAAACTACAGACAATTCCCTCGTTCAAGTGTTCCCTACTTCGCAATGCGACGCGGCGTTCTATATCTCCAATATAATTATGATAATTTATAAATAAAAAAAATCTTGGAATTCCAACACTATCTGGCGCATGGCACAGCAAATAAATCATTATTATCAGTCAAACCTGAGGTCTTATCTATTATCTACAAAAAGGCACATACGTCGACTAGAAAATTATTAAAATAACGCGGGAAAGAATTAGGTAACTGCTGAAAAATTTAAAGCACAATACATATATTATTTGGTATCAAAAGGTACGATAACTTGGGGCATTTTCTTTCTACTTATTTTTCTATTAACTTAAAGCTACTACAATAGGATAGTCGACAAACAAGCAGTAAGTAAGTTTAGCTCCAAAAATATAAATAAGCTAGCTGTTTCAGCGACATCGTCCGCTAAGAATATTTATTTTGGGCATCCGAATTCGTTTTTTCAAACTCCCTGTTCACTTCTCCTGTTCAGTTCAGCTAAAAATATTTTTTAACTAAAACCAACCAGTAGCTCGCTGAACCAGTAGTTCCTCTAATTATCAAAAAAAGTCCGCATGTAGTCTATCTTTTAAGATTAATTGCAAGAATGACGGGAAGGGACCACTTGTGGCTAACGGCTTTAAAGTGTCAGAGTTTAAAAAACTTATTTGCAAAGTAACGATTCTCGCGGACGAAGTCGCTGGCGTAGTTACTATAAGCTTGAGAAAAGACCGAAGATACATTGGGAAAGGCAAGGTGGCAAAGGAATCATCTTTGTGGGTCCTGCAGCTTGTAGGTCTAAAAATGTCCTAACCCAAAACAGCTATAATCGAAAAGAAAACGTTGCAAAAAACCGCCCAAAATAAGTATTCTACGCGGTAGTGGTCGCTGATACAGCTAGTCACATATATAACCTTCCGATAATCACCTATTTGTTTGTAAATAAATGGATCTATTTTTATTTTAGCTCCTGGTATGTACAAGTCCTCTCAATGTAAAGTCCATTCTTTGACGCACTTCTGGAGCAAAGTTCAATGTTGATATTAAATTGATCATGTTGATACTCCATTGAATCCCTCTGACTTCTGATAACGTGTACTAAAATATGTCTGGCAATTAACATGTCTAAGATTAAAATGTCACTTATAATATTATACAAAAACACACATTTGCAAATGAGAGCTAGAAATTGGAAAGGTATTCAATCGATTAGTTCAATGAAACAGTACGTTGGTGGTCGTAAAGTTTGATTTTTGGTTAAGGCTACATTTTAGTCTACATCTACAATAACAAATGAAATTCCTTCTTTGCAATAAAGTGTACATGAACACATTAACTACCGTTTTCAAAACGTAAATGTTTATTTACTTTATATATGCATCATGTGCGATATATAAGTAATAAAAATTGCGTTTGGACATGGTAGCTTAATGTGTTCTTTTAAATTTTATTGCCAAAAGCGACTATTTCATTTAAAAATCTAAAATAAATTTTTAAAATTCGACTCGGGCAGGACTTGAACCGGCATCGTCAGCGTTCCGTACTCTTGCTCTACCAATTGAGCTACCGAGTCAATGTATAATTTAACTTATCCCGTTTTAAACGGTTAAAAAGTGTTTAACTTATAAGTTTACCACTCGCGTAAACTACAAACTTAGGTAACCTTTATGCATACTTATGGCTATCTTTTGTAACTGAAACCATATCTATTACAAATCACGATTATAACTGCACAGTGCATCTAGTTTAGGCATTATGCAACACGGTAACACTAGTCTAGTTATGTAAGCGATCGATACTGCGCACTGCGTCCCAACCCGCGGGATGGTCACTCAAGGTCGATAACCAGCAACTGTCATGTGACTTCTTGTCATATACATACATGTACATATATTACACTTGACGACTAAAAATTATATCGCTCTCTTAGAACTAAGTAATAGATTTTTTTGTAATATTTAATGGCCTGGCAACGAGATCTTTAAGCCAAGTCTTATTTTACTAATGACGAAGTTAACGAAACAAAATAAGTAGATTCTTACGCGCCAATTTTTTTTAAACAGCTTTCTATGTGCAAGCCAGTTTGAAATTCAAATAAAAAATATAATTGAAATAGTGGAAATAAAACGATTTTGCTGTTCCAAAATATCCGAAACATAGGGCCGTAGCCAAAATAAATTGTAATTAAGTTACCTAATACACTTCGCGTTTTGGTCAAATTTTTTTTAATTTACTCGCGTAAATTACAGACAGTACGTAATAGTAGTGTACATATTGGGGGCAACAATCCATTCATTACGCACTCAAATACCTGTACCACATGTACAAATTCTCTTGACGAATGTTTCGCAATATTACTATAGTATAGCTGGATGCGTGAATGAAAATCTTTTATTGTTATAACATCGCAAAGGGAAACTAGTCAAAGTGAAAATGGCTTTCTAGTACAGTCTAGTCCACACGGACTGGCCACAAACACGATATACGACCTACTTAAGAAAATTGTATTCACATTGAAAATTTTATCGCACAATATATTAGTTATTACCTTATTTTTAACTACGACTCACGTTTCGCTTGCTGTAACCGCGACCATGACTAAAACAATCAATTTCGCGTTTTAAACCGTTAAAAGTGTTTTATTTAAACGAGTACTACTCGCGTTTACTACAGACAATACTTTTGTAAACTTTAATATATTTGTAACATTTTCGAGTTTTAATTCGAATATGAATTGAAAGAAATTACGACTCGGGCAGGAGGACTTGAACTGGCGTTCTCAGCGTTCCGTTCTAACCAAGCGGGCTAAGCTAAGCTTGAGCTACGGATTCCTGGTTAGAACAACAGCACGGAACGCTGATGATGTTTAGATTTTTAATCCATACAAACAATTCTACTGTTTGTTACAGTATGGTTTTAATATTTGTGTTTAATTTTTAAAAGCTTTTTCCTTACTAGTGTTGTAAATTGTAATTTTACCATCTTTGAAAGTTCAAGCGGCTTAGCTCACACATTTTAAGTAACAAAAACTTTGCCTAAAATCTGGTGAAACGTGAAAGATTAGTATGGTAAATTAAATAGTCGACCTTCAGCAAAACGACATTCTCCAGACACAAAGCGGAACAAACTCCTTCGACATTCACACCCACCTCACTATTTTGGTTCTACAGTAAATTTGGCACGACAAATTGTAAACAAACGGATGCCAAAAAATTGCAAAAAATGGCGACTTTGACATTTTACGCGAAAATTTAAGACATTGGTGATTGATTGATGGCGCTATAGAGTCGTCATTTCTTTTTCTCCTCGGAAATTATTATTAGAATAAAATTTTAGTTTCATCAAGTTTTATCGCGCTTATATAGAAATCACGTTGATTATGAAATATACATTATTTATTAAATTTTTTCAATATTATCTATTATATTATATATAATTTATAAAAATTCAAGAAAAACAGTGTGGTGACAAACAGATATCAAATTGTTAGTAGTAGGGTCCATTTCTCTATTGGCTTTGGAACAATGAAATTATAATTTATAACAAACTATACGTTTTTAAACAGTGTATATGACTTATGTTCGTAATAATTAAAGATATAAAAAATAGTATCAAAGCGAGATTTTAAAACTATTTTAGCAGTCACCCTACACAAAAGTGTAACAATTTTTTAAAAGATATTACTTAGTCATATTATAAACAGTAACTAATGCCTTGTAATCATTCATCCTAGCGATTGTTTAAAATGACATTGTAAAAAAAATATAAATTTGAAAAAATCTTACGGCAGATAAATCTTTATACCTTTTTCTCTTGCCCACAGCCAGCGAGCCGTGAAAAGATGATGTCAAGATCGGCATTAGCTCTAGCAGCCATCGGTCTCGGGGTATCCACGTTCAGCGTCCGCCAAATGATCCTGCACCAGTCTAGAAGGATCTAGAACCCTGGCGCACCACCGCCATCTTGCAGCCTAACTAATGTCAACTCTTGTCAAAATGGAAGTAGCACACATAGCTTAGGTTTCGTGCTTAACAGTATTTATTTTGTGATGTGTGAAAACGAAAAAAAAATTGTAAAATGAAAAATGTAAAAATCGTAATTTATTTTTACTCTGTGCGCGAGTGTGTTTGCCACCGTTTTATTAGAAATTAAGTTTCCGTTCGGATGGGAGTGGTAACGACTGAATGGTACCTTGCAACCGTTTATTTCGTGATGAAACCAAATAAACATAGACTAAGGAGTTGAGTGTTTTATTTCTATAACTACCCGCACACCGTGCGACTGGTCTAAACACCTCACCTAACCGGTAGCATGCAATTTCCATGTCACACATTTTTAGAGACTTAGCAATTGATATTTCATAATAATAATTTTGCATGAGACTTATCATATTCCTTTTTTTGTTACAAGATAACAAAGGAGCCACTTCAAACATTTCATTCTGTCGACGCCATTCATTTTGACATCCGTCAACATCTCTTTTAAAAGCCGAAGGATTATCTTTATTACCAACGGTCGCCAGTAGTAGCGCGCAGTCTTTAACCTCTCGTTTGCTCAAGACAGATCAGCGCTCGAAAAACTTTTACCCTATATGCCTTGGACGTGTATTTGCGTCAAACGTAATATAATTTTTTAAAAGTGTTTTAATTCATGTATTTTTGGGTCTACTTTCTTTTGTATCCAAAATATCCACGCGAACAAAGTCGCGGGCACAGCTAGAACTGAATAAATGTGTCTTGAGAGGCCATTGTCGATTGTTTATACAATGGGAATACGATGTTCGAAATTCTTGATCAAGCTAGGACTTGTTGATCTTACTTACTGAATAAAACGCGAAATATTTTACTGAATTGTTTTTAACAACTGTCCGACGTTTGGGATGGTCGTCAGCAGGCGTAGTGAGGAGGGCCTAGTAATGTGAGAGTAAACGACTACACAAGCGCCATCTATTTCGACGTTATTTATATTTGTCTAAAACACGTGTAATACTTCGAGTTGCGCACAATAATATACCCACGCGAAAATTAAACAAATGTATAATTAATTACATTTAATAAACCTACTTTGGAAATTAACAAATGCTCGCTAATACAAACTTAACAAAACACTTAAAAATATATTAAATATTACAAAATTCTCATTTTTGTATTGAACTCGATATAAAAGTTATTTCTTTTATGGATCTAAAATTACTATTTATGTAAACCAACGGATAATTATAAAAATTAATTAATTGAACCAAGACCTTTGTAACAATATAAGAATATTATTGCTTTTTATGTCAATATAAAAGTAAAATAACGCGATTGTAAAACGTTTAATATCATTTCAAGATTTTGCAACAATTTGTGCATTACAATAGGAATAATTAACTACACTACGAGGGAAGAAGTCAAATGCAAGGTAAGTACAGCGTAATATTGTGTATGGACTACACAATTATTTAAAACATAACAGGTACAATTTTACTTGAGTATGTTGCGCAATACACAATATTTAATTTCTAGATATGCCGCAGGTACCTAATTCACCGGACTGAAATAAATTTTACAACTACAGATTAAAATTTTAGGGTCAGTACTAGTATGTTACAGCGATATAATTCTAATCTACACAATGTGAATCATTCATGTGGCGAAATTGTGCATTACACGAAATGTTTTAATACAAATGCCATGAGAAAAATCAACTTAAAGAAATACTGAAATAATCAACATTACATTTTAAAACGCGCAAAATTGTTACCCACAGATTAAAAATCTACATAATCTGTGTGCGAACAAAAAGTCAACTGTCAACCTGACATTCAAGTACAGATTCTAAACACTTCACAGTCTATGGTCTGTGGGGGAAGACTAGTCCGGTTGCGGGAGCTAATGGGTAATGTAAGGATTCAAGGACTCTGAAACACGGTTGAGATATCCTTGAATACCTCGCGCTATGCTCGCTTGAAGTACTTTTCGTCGATGCGTTTAGCTAACGCGACTAAACTGTCGTGTTGACGCACTGTTTCCGCTAGCTTGCGACACGGCAGTCGCGTTGTGATTATCGTGAAAACGTGTCCGAACACTAGCGCGTCCAGTTCTGTTGGTCTGGAAAGAAAAAAACATCGTTGGATAAATACACAATGTATTTTTATGGAAATAAATCTTACGATATACTCTTCTAAAACCTATTTACAGACAAACTAAGCATATACAAGTACGTGGATACGATATATGTCAAAATATGTACATTAAATTAAAAGTCGATTTTAGATTGAAAAAAATTTACCACACTGGCAGGACTTGAAGCGGCATTCACAACGATCCGTGCTGTTGCTCCAACCAATTGAGCTACCGTGTCGTACACATCATCGTCGAATTATTTCAACCTATTGATACGTGCACCTCTCGCGCATTTTTTCAATCTAAAATCGATTTTTAATTAATAAAACGCCATCATGTGCAGAGAATGACGACGCCACATGAGAAAAATATGAATGTTTTAAATATATACTAACTGGTAACAATAGTGCTCAATAAACTATGCGCTAAGTCTACATACAACATTATTTCTTTTCTAGTAATTACCTCATTGACTTTTGAATATGAAACCTCACCTATTATTAAAAAAATAGATAACAAAAGGTAAACGTCAAATTTAATTAAATCAAAAGGAATAATCAAATAACATCACTATAATCGAATTTGAATCGAGTTAATCAACATCCGGCGCTATAAGGGGGCTTTGGAAACCAGCGCGTTCTTCTCGAAGCAATCTAAGAAGACTTTCAACACTTATTTCTTCATCGTTGTCTCCCTTTAAAGTCGAATTAGATTCTGAAAACCGCATCGTGTAAACTTTTCTTAGGAAACGTCAATTACTATATTTTTTTGTAATCACAACATAAATAAACTTATACGTAAAAAGGAAAATCAAAAAATTAAAAAAAAAAACCTCTGGAAATTTCAAATCGAGACAGACTTGATTTGACAGATAGTATTTTTTGCGATTTATTTTCGTCACTGGTAACACTTTTAGTTTTAAAATCGCTTCCGTTCTGGTTTATAATTATCGTTGGACAACTGTTGAAATATTTTCGTTACTTCATTTGTATTAGAGAACGCCTAGTAAATCATTCCTTCAACTAATAATACTAAACTACCGAATTACCTAGAATCAACATCATCAGTACAGCTCTTCAAATCATTATCGATTTCCGTTTCGCATTTATCGATAAGCACATCACTATCGTTTATGACTTGCAATACATCGTCTGTCTCCGTTTCTACAGAAACACTATTCTCTTCGATTGTATCGAGAAAATCGTTTACTTTTATGTAGCTTTTATCGATAACAGGGCAGGGTATAAATTCGAAATTCTTATCGATGTCCGAGGCGATCTCATCGACTTTATCGATAATGTCACAGATTATGTTATCGATGAAACTATGCGACTCTTTAACAGTGGGTGTTATTTCACTCTGTCCTTCGTACTGACAAGTTATTGTACCATTTTTGGAAGTCATTATTATAACTTGCTTTGAAGCAAACGGTTTAAAACCTTGAAATAACAAAAAATTAAAATATTAAAAATCCAAATATAAGATTTTTACTTCCAACACCACCCCGCTATCGCAACAAGATGTTTGGAATTTCAAAATAACAAGTATTATGCATTAAATAGAACAGTAACGATTTGAAACGCGTTATATTTGATGCCCGTTCATAGCTACAACCAAAACGTCGGGTCATAGTTAAAAAAAGTAACTAATCTCGTTTTAAACCGTTAAAGAGTTTTATTTAATTTGGTGACGTTCTCGCGTAAAGTACAGACAATAATTGACTGTGCTATAATTATTTTCGAATGTATGTATGTCTGTTTGTGCAACCTCCTTAATGGTTATCCATATTTGGATGAAACATTTGACGTTACGCTAAGCTTATTTTTGTTTCCGATAGCACGAGTTGATTTATTGCGGAAGAATAGATAATAACCAAATACATCCTTATTATAAGTAATGCTCTCTCGACTAGAATTGCGTATACACATCTTCGATCGCTTTGTCCTTGAAATTGATCTTTCTGGTGAATGTCTTCGAGAACAGAGGTGATAACCCTGAGCCACTAAATACTCCTCTTGGGGCTGGGTAGCAGAATTCAATACATATAATTATATAAAACACTACATATAACTTGCCTCATATAAAAGTTATTTTATATGAGGCAAGTTATATGTAGTGTGATAGATATATGTTTAAAACAAATGAGCAAATGTTTTTAATCAAAAATTATATATGTTTGAACTGATAATTATAATTATTAAAGTGGACTTTGATTTTAATTCATATAATCATTGATACAGTGAATCAATTACATATTTAGTTAGATTAATATAAAAGTGAATCCCCCCCCCCCGCACCCCCAACATCCCCAGAACTCGAACCCACAACCTTAATGCAATGCTAGGCTAACTATTTGGCTACAGAGTGATTCATTTGGTCTATGAATACTATCAATATGACATTCACTTTATAGATACACACCGTCAGCTTCATCAGTGTCAAGTTTGTCATCCTCAAGAGGTGTCGGAGGAGACAGCTTGTTATCGGTCTTATTAGTAATGCAGCTTTGGGTCCAACAGCTGATAATAATCCCCGAATATGACCATAGACAAGGGCATCAAGCGGTGTTGGTCTAGGAACATTTTGATGAATAAGGATGGGAAGGAGTGGGGTCATATAAAGGATATAGGAAACTGTAATATTTTGCACATGATGGCACTATATATATTAAAAATAGATTATAATTTAAATTTAAAAAAAAGAACCTAAATACGCAAGTGTTAAGGTTGAAGTTAAATTACGCGAAAAGTACATATATATCAATAAGTTGAAAAATTCGACGATGACATGTAAGACTCGGTAGTTATATTGGTTAGACCAACAGCACGAAACGCTGTGGTTGCCGGTTCAAGTCCTGCCCGAGTCGTGATTTTTTTCAATTTATCTTAAGGAATTTGGAGATAGGAATAATGATGTATTTACTGGAAACACCGGTCAATGGTCTGTCTGAGTTCACAAAATTAAATGCCCCCAAATCCCCACACCCTCACTGCAGGGGATGTTAGGTTATCCAATTGAGAGAGTTAGATGAACAATGTCTTTCTTATGAAAGAGGAAGATAGACAAGGATGTTTCACTTGATGAAGGCGAATAAACCAGCCCATAAAACACCTTGACAAGATGCGCTGTCGACCTCTTTTGAAATCTGAAGACATCTCTGCATTTCATCTGTGGACGGTGATTCGGAATTTCTATATTCCTCCCACCCATTTGATATCCAGATTTGTAGACGAATACATCCCACATGTTCAGAAAGTGATAAATCGATTCAAAAAGTTATTGAATCTAGTGAGGATCGAACCCACGTCCCGTAGATTAGTTTACTGGTCAAATAGTAGTATTGGACCAATGAGTTCGTAAAAAAAAAGAGTTGCGCATGCTCTAGATATCACAAGCAAACATTAACAAGTTTTACGACTGAAAGGCCAAAGTAAAAGATAAACTCACGTTCCAAAAAAGTAGTCTCTATCACCTAAACGTTGACTGAGCGAATTGCAGCACTGCTCCACCTGAAAATATTAAATTTAAACCGTCTAAAATACAACTTTGTGTGTAAACTAAACAAACGACGATCTTCAATATTTAAATACAAACTGCGACTCAACTCGCTTAAAGTGCCTTCACTTTAATAAAATAAGTAAATTTATTATGGTTTATGGCAATATAATCGGTTTTTTATTTTCAAATAAAACAGTGATGGTTTAAAACGCGATATAAATTATTTTAAATACGGCCGACATTGCGGAGCTTTGCGGCAGCCATATTTACGGGGACGTGGTCACGTAGCGCAAATAATTTTCCATATAAGTTTAACTGATATCTATCGCGTTGTAAACCGTTAAAGTATTTTATTTAAATGTTTACTCGCGTAAACTTCAGACAGTATTTAATCTAGTTTTTATTTCTCTTAGAGAACAATATTTAAGTACTTACATCAGCTAAAACCTGATCCAAAGTCTTGTCATACCAATGCAATGCCTTGAGACGTTTAATAACACTATTTCTCTTTGACCTGGTCTGTATCCAGCCTAATGGCCAGGGATACACGGACGAGTTCCGAACCCGAGTCACTGTGTTGAAGGTCTCTTGGTCAACCCACGATATGTATAGCTGCAATTAGATTAAAATACAACTTTGAACTACTGACGTGAATATAGAAAAATCGTAAGAAATAAAAAATGATCATTGAGTGATAATTTTTATATGTGATTTGTTGCTTAGATCGGATGACTATTGTTTAGAAGAGATTGCTCAGTATGATTAGGCCTTAGACCCAACCATACCAATTCAGGTTTCAAATAACTTTTTTATTATATCATGTGTTATAAATAAGTCAAAATATGTTAAAAACATCATCTTCGTAATCCAAGGGTAAATTTTAAAAACACATTTTTACAAGCACAAAGCACATTGTAAACCAGGCAGATTGGTTAATGACTTAAAATAAGTTGATAAGGACTCAGGACCAAATATGTCAAACTTATATACAATTTTAAAATGTAACTTTGTTGACAGGAAAAAAAAACTTTTTTTGCTAGTGAAATAAAAGTAAACAAAAAATATATTAGTTAAACTTATTTGACATTTATGTTAACTATGGCCTGACGTATGCTTTGCAGTGGTCACACGGAAAAGCATTGGGCTGTAGTTAACATTTTCAAACAGGTTTACCTAATATACTTTGCCTTTTAAACTGTTAAAGGGTTTTATTTAAATGTGTACTACTCGCGTAAACTACAGACACTATTTTTTGCAAGACAATATTAATAGAAAGAAATTCCACAATACCTCAGCATTCACCAGAACATTGGTGATTAGGCTCATATAGGCCCTCATTTCAGCTCGTTCCTCTGTACTGAGCTTGCTGCATAATGAAACACCCTTGTTAGCAGCAAATTGGACTATTGGCTCAAGCTCAGACACAACAAAAGCTCCACATTTGATAAACGGCACTCGACCAGATGGCGACATAAATTCTGCATTCCAACGCATTTCTACATCAAATGGAAGGTTACACATCTGAAAATAATGAGATGTTCAAATCGATACAATCACTCTCAATTGGTAATCGTACAGAAGTTCCAGAATCGATTCCTGGAAAATAGTTATAAAAATTTGAAAACAATTTTGTATGTTTCCACGCTGCTGTTTTAACTAATTGAGCCACTGAATATAAATATTATCTCAATTTAACATAATGCGATTATATATGTACTAAATATTAAAGTTTTCAAATTATTTTTAACTACTTACATATAATATTATGTTGTGAACTTTATACTTCTAAGGCAAAATTTAAAGGTAAAAAATTTGTGTGACAAGACATGTAATATAGGTAAATTTTCAGTAAATACAAATAATAAACTTGCTTTTGCTTTGTAGAATGTAATGTTTTTGTGAGGTACAAGTAATTTCAATAACCTTTAAAAATGCCTGGACAGCAAGACAGCTAGCATTATCAGGTAACAGAATCTGCTCTACTTCATATGGTTGGAAAAGTTTAACATTATCTGGCCACGGTTCTTGTGCTGAAATCATTTAATATTACAATATTTTATATAAAAATGTGATATAAAGATGGGTAGCCTACAACTACCCTTATTGAAAAAAAAAACATAACGTGTTAAAAAAACTTAAAACAACACAATTAAATGTAATTTATTTACCTTTTACTTTAGTACAAAATTTTAGTACAAGTACCAAAAAATAACATCTCAATACAATTGTTAACCTAGTTACATGTAAACATCACTTATAATACATTCATGACCTAACACCCTAATTATAAATCATTAGATCATCAAACAAGCATCACATGAGAATCATAATTTTAACAATACATATTTAAATGAATTGAATAATAAAATACAATAATACATTTTAGTTTAAAAACCAAACAAAACCTAGTAAGTCTATGTTAGTGTACTATACACGTAAAACTTAAAACTATACCAAAAACAAAATCATCAATAGGCTTCATCATGTGATTTGTCGAAACACCTAAATGAAGTTACTGTAGACGGACACTAAAGGACGAAATATAGGTCACGCGACAGCTAAAATTAAAGAAACGAGTCAAACAGAATAGAAATAGGTGAAAACAAAAATTATGTAACCTAAACAGTGTTAATGTAAGAAAAACGCGTACTTACCGCTTAAAGAAGTAATTATAGAGTCTTTCAGAGACATCTCCGGCATTGTGTTGTTTCTATATAGCGATCTCCAATTTATAAATGTTTTTTAAATATCTTTTTAGCATTACTTAAAGATTAATAAACAAAAACCGCAGTACAACCATTCGTAAATTCAAATGAGCTTTAAATTTTTGTCATTCAAGCCGGTGTCAATGCCAACGTCATTGAAAGTCGAATTTAGAATACAATTTGGATACAAGGCAATTGGTTACATCATTGTAATTGTTTGTAAAATTAATAATAAATTATGCAATTTGTGATATAATGCCGAGTTATTTTTCAAAATTTCTTATTGCTGATTATAATGCCCAAATGAGACATCACATAAGAACAAATATGTAGATGTAACGAATAAGCGTGGTTGGTAAGAAATAATATTGTATGAATTAGTAGGTATAAGTGTATATAGAACCTAATATTGTAAAAAATATATAAAGTATAATTAGAAATATAACATTTTCCAGTATCGTCCAACTTGAAAAAAAACACCGATAGCACTTTGAACTATTGAAGCCCTTTACTTACCCATGTGAATTAATTTTGTAATATTGTCTCCGACGCAAGCTACATTCTTATTCAAAAGATTTATTCCAAATGCGAACTCTTCGTCGTCGAAATCAAATGGTCTCTCTAAGGGTTCAGCTTGCTTGGCGTCATTTGCTATATTAGTCTTTGAATGAATTAGCTCATTATATTTGTTAAATATTGCTTCTCCTACTCTGCTTGGAGGAGAAGAGGACCTCGGTGTGGCAATAGGGGAATGGTAAATCCACTCATTAGACAAAGTAGACTTCAATTTTGGTTCTTTAATATCTTTATCCCACATATTGTAAACACTCATAATAATTTAGGTAAAAGTTCCAATGGTTTATGTTGGAAAAAAGACTTTCTAATTTACATAATACTTGATTCTATTAAAACAATTTAGGGTCATGTTTATGTCAACACAGAAAAATGTTGTCTTTTTTATAGCGTAAAATATAATCTTCTATCAGAGTGTTCGATATTTGCACGAAAAAGGTTTTCAGTTAATGTTTCTCGATTTTGTGTAACATAAAAATCATATTTTTTTCCGAAACAAAATTATATAATAATTATGCATAGGATAGGATGTATAGTTGAAAAACTTTTTCCATTGAAATATTTGAGTAAAATTCGATTAACATTAGACTGATTAGAGGTATGTATTGTTTATATCTGTAGAAAAGTAAAAATCTAGAAATTGAATTAGGTCTGTGGCTCTCCACAACTGTAAAGTGTAAATTATAAAACTTTGTAAAAATAACAGGGAATCAAGTTATCCCTAATTGGGATTTAGATATAGCTAAAAATATCTAATCGTCAGTGAGACATAAATACAAGTCAGAAGGATCTATTTTGTTTTGCCTAAACTCTGTAATAAGAGAAAATGGCAGATGTTTTAGACATCGAAAACTCTGAAGAGTTTGAGGTCGATGAAGATGGTGAACGTATGTGTTTTTGTTAATTTCTTAAGTACTTTACAATAAGTATTGTGTTGAAATGTCATATATTAAATTTACAAGATCTTTAATTAGGATTTCCACGAAATAACAATAGCAGTATATTAGTTGTGATAGGTTATAAAATACGTCATTTGTTACGATCTCCGCGTTCCCCAAAATTATTGATCGAATTATTTTGTTTTTCATGCAATAAGGATTCTTTGTTTTTAGAGGGAATCGCTAGATTAAAGGAAAAGGCACGCAAACGTAAAGGGCGTGGATTTGGAACCGAGGCGGGAGGTGCTTCTGAAAGAGGGAATCGTGGAAGGTAAGCTTGATACACGCCTATTAAAATTTTTATTGCACGTTTTGGATATCATTGATACTTGGCAGTAATATCTTCTAAATAATATGTATCTTTCAGGTATGACAGCCTAGCCCCTGAAGGTGATGGCAATACACCAGGACCACAAAGATCAGTGGAGGGTTGGATTTTGTTTGTCAGTAATGTACATGAAGAAGCTCAAGAAGAGGATATCCAGGTAATATTATCGTTAGATAGAGGGTTATCAAAAGGGTTTAAAGGGATTTCAGTACAATGTGTATGCAATACTCCACACAAGCTAAACAATATTATCCAAGACATTGTTTTTTTCTTCCACGTTAAACTTTTATGCGGTTTTCTTCTTTTAGAATCAATTCTCTGAGTTTGGAGATATAAAAAATATTCATTTGAACCTGGACCGCAGGACAGGGTTTCTAAAAGGATATGCTCTTGTTGAATACGAGACGTACAAGCAGGCAGCAGTAAGTATACTATAAAGTAATTTAATATAGTTTATATTAACTTCAGACAATAAGCCATTTCTTAGCTAAACAAATTAATCTATACCCTCTCTATTTGGCTTTCACTCTGAAACTACTGAACTGATTTAAATTAAATTTGGTACACAGATATTTTAGAGCTTGAGAATGGATATAGATATACTTTTTAATGCAAAAAAAGGGTTGATAGGGTTTGAAAAAGGGAATAAAAATTTGTTAGGAAATCCGTGGTTTATGAAGCTAGAACTATGAAACTTTCTTCTTGGCTTTTTGGGAATAGGACTGGGAGTTAGAGTAGGAGTGATGTAAGGTGAGTGTTGGGGCAAAGTAGCACTAACAACATAGACTGCCCCTTACATAAATTAATAAACAGCCTAAATAATTAAAATTCTATCCCAACTATTCCACGCGGATGAAGTCCTGGGAATATGATTATTGGTTAGAAAAATTATGACTATAAAATGTACAAGGAATTTAATAATTGCATAGCTATAGTCTTAAATTTCATTAAGTACTCTTTCTTTTGTCCCATAAAGATATGTTGTATTAGAGAACTATATTTTAATTCATTAAAAACCTTTATTTCCCTTCCAGAGTGCTCGAGAAGCTCTGGATAGCACAGACATCCTTGGCCAAGCAATATCTGTGGACTGGTGCTTTGTCAAAGGACCTACAAAGACACACAAGAAACGTCGATAATTATTATATGACGCTATAATTTTTTATACTTTCTTTTAAATATTCACTAGATGTTATTTGCAAGTATGAAGTGTAATTGTTCTACACTTTGAGTGACTGGTCAAAAAAGCAACATAAAAGTTCTTAATTTTTGTAAGTTGAAGTATAACTGAGCTGTGGAATAATATAAGATCTTGTCTAGATACCTTTTTTATTTATGCCCATATAAATAATGTAATTGAACTTCTGACTATTATCATCTATCTTATTATATTTAAATGAATAAGAGGGTATTATTTTAAATATTTTTTACTCGGAACCTTTCAGTCTTACTGTCTTCACTTTATGTGACTATTGGATATTTAATTAAAACTATTTTAAATCAGGATATTAGTTTTACCTTTTTTTAGGTCTTACAAGGGGACTGCAAAGGATCTGAAATATCAAGTCCTAGCTATAATTAAAAAAGCTAAGTTACTTAACTTAAAAATTTTAATTATTAATATTCTTTTAACAAAAACTAGTCCATACATGATTATGTATTGTTTTTATAAGTGTAAAATAAAGAAATGAAACACAGTAGTAGATCTTAAAATATATTCAAGCTATAGAGCTAGCGTTTGAGGCGATACGGGGCCAGAGATCCGCACATTCCTTAGCAACGGGTCCAGTGATGGCTGATCCCTTCATCTCCCCCTTGTTGTTCACTATCACGCCTGCATTGTCCTCGAAATATATAAACACTCCATCCCGCCTTCTGAATGGTTTCCGCTGTCTTATCACAACTGCTGGCATTACCTAAAAGATACAAATAATTTAATAATAAGATACTAACACAAAAGTATTTTTTCTTCTACTGTTCTAATGTGTGTTAATTCAAGGTAAAAAAATTTATGCAAGATCACCAATAACAAATCTAAAAGTTATTATAGTTCAGTGACTGTGACTTAGTATAACAGTAAGGACTCTATACTTTCCACATGATAAGAACTTAAATAAATGCACACTAATAAAGGTAGGTGTTAACTTAGCGTGGTTAATGCTCAGTCAGCCAAGGTGATATCAACATTCTGCGTAGCAGATCTGATAGTAAATAGCGAAACCATTGGTGTAACATCATAGCATTAACTAAAATGTTATCCAAGAATATGCTTGCTCAAATCTTGGGTAGTAAAATAATAAACTAGGTGTAGGTGAAATGGTGATTTTCTTTCACTGATCAAGCCCTTACTTACAGTTGTTAAATTGTTAGAAGGTTCCAAAAATAATATTAGAAATCAGTTAGTGTGCTGAACTAATTTGTATAAAGGGTTTATTCAGTATTATAATGCCTTCATTGTTCTTTAAATACACATGCATTAAAAACCATACTGAGTTTTATAGAGCCCCAGAAAGGGGGCTTGAATATAGAAATTTATAAAAAATCTTGCCTTTTTTCTGAGTTCTGGTTTACCCTTCTTGACTGTGGCTACAATCATGTCTCCAGATCCGGCAGCTGGTAATCTGTTCAATCTACCCTTGATACCTTGGACAGCAATGACATACAAGTTCTTGGCACCTAAAATTAAATATTATATTCAATAGCGAAACTCAAAAGCACGACAAAACATTTAGTAAGCTAATAGATTGGCACTTCAGACACAGCCAAGGAATATATCATTATACATCAAACAAGTACTTTTAAATTGATCATCATTACAGCCAATCTGCATTTTATAGTTTGAGGTTATTATATAAACACAAACAAGTCACCTGTGTTGTCGGCGCAGTTGATCACGGCACCCACTGGGAGACCCAGGGATATGCGGAACTTCGCTCCCGCGGAACCTCCACGTCCTTAAAAAGAAAAAGCACAACTTTACTTGCACCAAAACATAACACATGAAACGGTATCACTACCGAAACACAAAATAAATATAAATTCACATATAACATGGTTGCTGAATGCATTACTAAGTTGGAACCACACATTTTTGTTTAAATTCACTAAGATTTAAACGGATTTTTAATTTCCACGAACCTCTCTTAGACATTTTGTTGTGTCAATTTTTGTAGAGGAAACTAAAAGAACGGTAATTTGAAGTTTCGGTCAAATGTCAGTTTCATATGACGTTCAGAAATCGCTCATAGACAATAAAAACGAAAGTGTCGAACGTATTACAATTTTATCATGAACGCCTAAAGGTTATTTTAATTTAATAAACATTAAGTTTTTATTAATATAGTAATAAAAATTAGTAATTTATGTAAATATAATAAAACAAACTTAAAATATATTATCTACATGTATATGTTTTTAAACGATAATCTAAAAAAATATCTGTGCTATAATAGACTATAGACCAATGTGTTCGAAATTTGTTTGTCATTTGTAGAACCGCTTGTCATCCTGTTTAAAATATAAAAACCAAGTTATTTATTGTACTAAGAATTAAACTCATAGTCGTGATTTAAAAAAGTAAATAAACAAAAATGGCCTTTATGGGACATACCTTATCACCAGCACCACTTTGGCACAATGGTCCTACCCCAGGGGCATTTTACAACTTTCCGGCAAACTCTTCAAACTTGGGGCCAGCCTCTCGTCCTTTACAAGATTTTAGAGCTCAGTAAGTGATGCCTACGTACAGTGTTTATATAAAGTACTAAATAATACCTTCATATTACAGGTCTATAAGACCTTACTCCGCTATGTCTTTTGAGTAAATTTATATACTTTTGTTTTCTTTTAGTTCAGCAAGCCCAATCACCACCACGACATCAGTTGTTGCGGTCAAATTCGACAAAGGCTGCGTCATAGCAGCAGACACCCTTGGATCATATGGTTCTCTTGCCAGATTTAGAGATTGCCCTCGTGTTATGAAAGTCAATGATCTGATTATGCTTGGCTCTGGTGGGGATTATGCTGACTTCCAGTACTTAAAGGATATTATTGAACAAAAGATGTGAGTTACAAATGTCATTAAATGTAAAATGCCTTTGTAAGGGGGTTAACAATTCTGTCACTGAGATTTTCTTTTAAATTAGTGGTAGTTGTATGCATTTCCCCATGTTTCATATCATATATATATTTCTTATGCAGCTAAAAGTTTACATCACCTTTAGGGCCTTTGGGTTAACGTAATTATTGCATTAAGAGGTTCTGATAGAGATTTGAATTCTGGGGAAATAGTAGTTTTGATTTAGTATGTTGTTATATAAGTCTAATTAGCTAGAAAATTAAAAAAAAAATCAATGACTACTATCACAGAATAGGGTCTGCCCAATAGTACATAGGAGTTTAAACTTTACACTTATAATTTGTAAAAAATGTCTGGTTTCTTGAAATATTTCAGCATTGATGAGCAGTGCCTCGGTGATGGTCTGAATTTGAAGCCCCGTTCCTTACACTGCTGGTTAACGAGAGTACTCTATAATAAGAGAAGCAAGATGGACCCCTTGTGGAACAACTATGTGGTGGCTGGTATTCAGGTACCTCAAGTTATTATGATTCGATATCCCAAGGGATTATTGAATTAATTTTGTTTTCACATTTATATGTACTATGTTGCAGCCATAAAAGCTTGGAGACAAACTCAAATTTATGCAGGCATAGTATAACATTGGGATCTGTTAAGAATTTTATTTCATATCCATAATTCTTTCTAGTAATGGTAGAAATAATCTTAATTTAGTTACTTATCAAATAATTTTTTTTTTTTTTTAGGATGGTGAACCATTCCTCGGTGCTGTTGACAAACTTGGCACTGCATATGAAGACGCAGCTATTGCAACTGGACTTGGAGCATATATGGCCACACCACTAATCAGGGATGTTACTGAGAAAGGACCCTTAGATGAGGAATCTGCAAAGTAATATCTTTTTTAATTTTGTCCCATAGAGCACTTTAAGCTAGACAAATTCTTTTATTTCTGGTCCTAAATATTGCTTAATAAAAAAAGGGAGGTTGGTCTTTAAGCCTTAAAAAATCTTTTATCGATGAATCATGTTGCATTTTTATATTGTAATTGTAACTTTGTAAGATGGTGAGGGTAGAAGTAAAACTTAAAAAGAAATACCCTAGTTTCTTAGTAAGAGGTTAATAATTGTTTGAGAGTTAATAAATGAGTTTAAACTATGTACTTTTCATGCTAAATTGCTTATAATTTATGTATATATGAATGAAAAATGAATGAAACACACTTTTAAAACAACAATTTATATATATTTTATTTTTATAATTATAGAAATAATAAACAATATTGTTATTAATTTTATCATTATTTATCTTTGCTTTTTTTCAGAGCACTGGTCCGCAAATGTATGGAGGTTCTATTCTACCGTGATGCCAGGTCATTCCCTCGTTACCAGATCGGTGTGGTCACCGCTGCTGGGGTAAAAATTGATGAACCAGTGGATCTTAAGCATGATTGGTCATTAGCTCACATGATTAAAATGAAGTAGATATGTAATGATTAAATATACTGTTTCACTATATGAGATTGTTTTATTTTAATTAAAATGTATTTTTTACTCTATTCAAGTATTTTAAATTAAGGACCGCAATTAAATTAATTTAGCATGGCCAGTAAGCAACTTTAAATAGTTGGTTCGGAGTTAAGACCACTCTTGTTCACAATTAAATACTTGTAATCAAC
This sequence comes from Leptosia nina, assembly GCA_963661955.1. NCBI lineage: Eukaryota > Metazoa > Arthropoda > Insecta > Lepidoptera > Pieridae > Leptosia > Leptosia nina. The sequence continues at coordinate 1,656,777 of CAVLEF010000011.1, forward strand.
AACAAATTTAATTGAAGAAGTAAACCTTACAGTGTTTCTACCTAAGACTAACAAGTAATCCTCGATTATTATTTATTTTTGAAGAAATTCGATTGCAAAGAATAGTGTTGCGGATATATCTATTTTGAATTTTTTGAAAAGGAATAATCTTCTCATACACATTTTCTGTAACTAACAGCTTACAAAGTGTACACAGTGTAAGCTTTAAAACATTAATAATTTTCCCCTACACTACACTTTTGATGGTAGCGTTGTATATTAAATAATACATTAAATGTCAAAGAAATACATAATAGGCAAAATTATTTTTTCAATTCGGATGAGTAGTTTCTGAGACAAGCATGTCTAAACTATGCTGTTTTATAATCCTTAATTAGATTTAAAAAAATACATTATACATAATTTCATTTTCAGATTCAAAATGTCAAAAAAATGTGGAACGCTTCACGATTTTGCGTGTCATCCTTGCGCAGGGGCCATGCTAATCTTCTCTGTATCGTTCCAATTTTAGTATATGTACTGCCGAAGCTAGTACAATTATATGAGAGAAAAGATTTTATATTAACTTACCAAAGTAAAAAATCATAATAGCGCGTTTCAGAACTGTCAACGAGTACACGTTGTGACTATTGTTTGGTTGTCAAAACACGTTGTTACGAATACCATGATCGTAATTACCGCCCTTGTCATAAGAGGGCGCTTTTATCAAAGATGGAATTTGAATTAGAAATACAAGCTATATACTTACGAGAGATGATTTATTAAGGGAGAAATAATAAAAAACAAGTATTTGTCTTATAATTTATTTATAAATAGTTAAATTCGTTGTAAAAATAGATTTTTAACTACTTTATGGCTAGTCATAAATAGAAAAATAATAAATGCATTTTATAAAAAAATGATTATTTACAATAGCAAGTTTTATTCTAAAATCGACTTAAATTATTAGGTATTTATTGGCTGAGATATTATTCCTTATCGATCATATCTCTTTAAATAGTAAGTACTTATGTTAATCTTTATAAAAATGAAGATTTAATGGACATGAAACATAAAGAAGAACCATTTTATATAGTTTATCATTAATTCTTATATATATTTTTTTGCATTTCATAATTGAAAATCACCAAGAAAGACCATCAATATATTTTTGTTTAGTTTGCAATACCCATTGAAAAAAATAAAATAGTCTAATATTTTGTTCTAACGCCGTAACAAAGATCTTATAAAATAACTCGTTGTTGAGCAGTCAGTAACCTTAATACGTTATCGATATGTACGTAAAAATTCACTTTTCATAATTATCAACATCGCAATGTTGGTATCACTGGAGTTCAGAAACAAATTTTATTTCACTAAAAAGTTTTTATGCAAATCCCTGCTTCATTCTAGAATTGTAGAATTTGATTTATCCAGTCTCTGAATTCAGAGATGCGCGTGTAGACTCCTGGCTGGTTTGGTTCCGCGCAACCAATACCCCAGGAAATTATGCCGCCCAGGACAAAACGGTTGTCCTTATCCCGCTGGATTACCATTGGACCACCGCTGTCACCTGAAAGCATTCAATGGTATTAAATAAAACACTTTAACGGTTTATAACGCCATTTTGAAAAATATTTTAACCAAGGCCCGACGTTTCGGATGCTTTAGAGCAGCCGTGGTCACGGGAAGACAAATTTTCAAATACGTTTAACTAATATATTATATTTTTTTTAATGTGTACTACTCGCGTAAACTACAGACGGTTTATAGCATTCAATGGTAATACACACCAAAATACCAGATAGCTTTATAATTTAAATCTATGATAGCTTTTGTTTTTATCCTTTTGCGGACTCATAGACGGGTTCCCTAATTCCGTAGTTAACTAAGCATGGATTTAATCCCGGGGATTTTATTCCCGGCATTTTCATCTGTAAACGGTGGATGAAATTTCTGTATTTCGATATCCAGATTTCTAGACGAAGTCCAAAATGTTAGAAAAAAATAAAAATTAATGCCTCTTGATTATTAGAGATACATTAGTACCAAGCCCGGCTGAATGAATAATATAATCAGTAAAACCAAACAATAAAACAGGCATTAAAGCGTGTCTGTGCTACGAAATAGTTGTATCGGAATTTCAAGTTTCCTCCCCCCTCACCCCTCCTTCCCCAATTGTCAATTAAACCCTTATAACGTTAAACTTGAATGCCTACTTGAGCTTGCTGTTAAAGACGGTGAAAGAAATTGTATATATTTCGTTCTTACACACTCTTTAAATAGGAATAAAACCAGAGTCGAGTTTAGGTAAATTTCCTTAAAATATTTCTCGAGAGTTTTGTTTATGATAGAAGCATGCGTTCACTTGGAAGATAATCATATAACATTTAAAATGTGTTATCGACCTATTATAGCTTTATATTTCTCGAGTGAACCTCAACTTTCTCAGCTTACCTTCGCAACTATCAGCGCCTCCCTTTTTCCACCCGGCACATATAAATATGTTCGGAATGTGTTCGTTGTACCCAGCCGCTTGGTACATGGCTTCGCACGCTGTGTTGTTGATGATCGGGACTTCTACTTCTTGTAGAACACTGGGCAGTGGACCCTCTGTGGAAAGTTCAAAAGTTGTAAAAAGAAAGTTTCTTTAAATATTACGTGTTCAATAATTTATAAAACGGAACATCCAATATAAGCATAGGTTTTACTTCATGGTGAGAGCCATTTCAGGCATTTATCATCTAATAGCAAATAGTAAATAAAAGTAATAATTTTTAAAAGTAATTATAATTATTACATTTTCTTTTATATTATTTATATTGTATTGGATAGTTTTATAGCTAGTGTATTTTTGTTCGTCACAATTGAATTACAAATAGTGTGGATTCGATTCGCCCATGACTAATTTAACCCAACTTACCATCATATAAACGCCCCCAACCAGTGACGTGCGCAGTTTTACCAACATAATCGTCATCGTTGTCGGGGACACAGACTGGTAAGATGTTCGGCTGGAACGTAACTGGCTCGTAGAACCTAAAAACAAACAATTCTGTTATACATACTAACGAGGAAAGTTTAAAAATTCAATTATTTTTAGGTGAAACATCTCAGCCATAGAACATTTCAATAATGCGATGTTAATCTATTTTAGCTTTGGATATTCAGAAATCCACAGCCTGAAACCGAGTCTATAGTTTAATCGAGTAGTACTCATTTAAATAAAATAGCAGCAGCCGTGGACACGGGGAGACAGTCTAATTGTGACCACGGCTGCTGCAAAGCATCCGAAACGTCGAGCCAAAGTTAAAAATCAGTTTCAAATAAGTTTAACTAATAAGATATCGCGTTTTAAACCGTTTCAACGTTTTATTTAAATAAGAATAAATACCTGAGCAAAGCTAAATCGTATTCAAAGGTAGCCGGATCGAAGTGTGGATGGCTGGCGATGATCTGCACACGACGTTCTGCGAAGCCGTATGGCTCATCCTCATTGGCCAAGTCGTGTTCTCCGAGACGTACGAGCAGCTCTGAAGGCGGAACGCTGTAATGAAGATTTAGTTAGCTATGTATTTTCATTAATGGTGTAACACCACGTCATAAATATAGTTCGCGTTTCAAGCCGTTTCAGTGTTGTACTGTAGGTACATAAATATATTTAAAAATTAGTGTATTTGTGGTGTAGAAAGACTTTTAAATAGCTGTTTTGTAATTGAATATAAAAAATATTCACTAAATCCTGACTCTTCCTATCGCTATATTATTTTATTTATTTCAACTCCTAATTCATTTCATCTGTCATCATTGAGGACAATAAATAAAACTGAATTCCAATTTGAATATCAAAAAATAATAAGAATGAAGTATTTTTATATTGAACTAGCTGCCCTGTCCCGGCTTCGCACGGGTACGTAAGATATAAATAAGTACAAATATTTAAATTATAAGCATGCTAATTAAAACGACCATGAATCACTAAATTACAAAAAAAATTGTATTGCGCGTCCTCTCTATTAACGACCGTGGTCTATCTCGCTGGTTCAGGAGTTCAGCGTTCAGTGTTAGTGTCCAGTGCACGCGTTTGCGAATTCCTAGCTCTATTTCTTTCAAGTCGTTGCGACGATCTTGCATTTTGTTCTGGAAAACGAACCTAAACGTTCGACGATAGACGACGATCTTTGGCTCGCGATTGGGACCCGTACACTCTAATACTTTCCAGACGATCATTTTAGGAAGAAGACTCTCCAATACGACGAACTTTTGCTAATCTCGCTTGGGAACTATTCTTAGATAGACCTTCTTCTTCTAGGCATATTGCTATGAAGGATGTTTATTTTCTAAATCAAGAATAAATTAATAATACAAAAGAAAATATTCAAGTTCAAAGCGATAGTTCTGAAAAGAACTTTGACAAATATTATGCAAAGTGTGATTCCTAATACTAAAACTAAGTAGCTCTGAAAATAACTTTTTAAGTGAAGCATAAAACTGTTTAAAAAAATGAAATATTCAATGTCGGTCGTGTCCACTGCGTAAGGAGCCCACTGCCTCTATCGTCGAATTAGATAAGTACTCGATGCGCGGCGTGGCGACCGCCGCCGGCATGTATTTTTATTTTAACTTCATGATATCTTTTGAATGGAATGTCCGATTTCAATAATTAAAAAAGTAATCATTAGGTATTGAGATAGTCTTGAATATTAAATTATTTATTTGGATTAAAATTTATAAACGGTATAGATAACACGATCTGATTTTGATCGCCATTTCTATTAATTTGTTAAATGTATAAAAGCAGTTATAGCGACTTAACTACAATAGTTAGACATATGCTCTCGTGATTTTTTTTTGTAGATATTGATATATTCATTCTATAATATTGTTGAACACTTTTTTGTCCTATCATTAATACTTTTCGCAGCGTATGCGAAGAAAGATATTTTACGGCTAATTTTTTTACGCCTTCCGTTGGTTTTAGTAAGAATTTCTTTAGATGCTTATTAATCAAGTAAATGTTACTCAGTGATAATGTAGCTTTCTAATGAAAAAAGAATTATTAAAATCGGTAAAGTACTTTTTGAGTTTATCCGTTACATACAAAAATACAAATCTTTCCTCTTTATAATATAGTATAGATAACTAATTTACACGAATTGAAACAAACATCTTTTTTAAATTATAAGCTCGGTATTACCGAGTTTTTTAGTTATAACTTTTATTTTATATCTCAGTTTGTTGACTTGCTTAGTTATAATAAACCCGACTCAGTGGTTTCGTGACAATAACAACGCGGGTTTGACTCTAATGACATTTATTTAACACACTATTATACCTTACCTTAAGTATATAACAGTAATAAATATGTATATTTGCTTATAGTGTGTCACGTTGTTCCGTTGTACGTTTTCCTGTTATCAAGATCTACAGATGTCTCAGACGTTTTCAATAATTTTCCACGTCTTTAAACCTCGTCTAAGTGACATAATTATCTGCCTTAATTATATACTTACTGTTCGACACAATGCGCGGCGGTAATAGCCCAATTTTCGTTGAGGAGTGCCGCACCGCACTTGTGGAGGTACGTGGAGGTCCTGTACTGCCTTAGCGATATCTGCCACGGCCATTGGCCGAAGCTGGACTTGGCGCCGCCGACTATACGCGCCTGCGGCCAAATACGCCGACCACACACTGCCAAGACCAATAACGTCGAATTTATTATCATCGTTTAAAACCTTCTTGCACTGCCTTTGTCTATGGTAACCGTCAATAACTTGACAGATTCGAAATTTAAAATCAGTTACAAAGCTAATACACAGGTTAGATAAACAAACGTGCCAGTTCAAATTATAGTCTACGCGTGACTGTTACTACGGTTTTGGACAATGCCATTTTTCGTAGGCCATTGCCTCCTACGAAGCACTTATGCACTTGTATAAATAACAGGTTCCACTATCTCGAAAACAAAGCTCCGTATATTGCGATTAAAAGTGCGTTTCGGTCCTATAAAACCTTCACACTCTAGAACTCTTTTAACACTTTCCCGCCAATTTAAAAAGGCGATAATCTGTAGTTTGTTACACGTTCGAAATTTAATTTTCTTAGCGTCCTTGCACCTTGGCCGTGTAGATTCACGCGCGAACTCCGACAAGCCGTCTCATTGTTTGTAATGTTTCATAAATACTACGGATCATTTTTTACTCTTTACACGGTGCGTGGCTACTGTCAGGTTTAGGGCTTTGACCGAAAGTGCCTTTTGCGAGTGAATAACCAATGGCTTTTTCGAAGATTGTGATTAGAATTCACAAGTGGGTCTCTACATGTCAGCATTATTTACGAATTCAAAATTAGAATGCGAAGGCAGCCATTGTGAAACAAACTTCTTTATTAACGGCCATGATAGAGTAACTAAAAAAATGAAGCATATAAACTCAAGACCATTTCATTGGAGATTTTTTATCTTGAGTTAAATGATTCGTATTTCCTTTTGTTTTAAGGTAAAGAAAATTGTGTTATGCACAATGTCATCAGGATGTCATCAGATTCACGTAAAGACCGGCCCTGATGATAACTTTGAGTGATCGACCGCAACCACAGACGATAATCTCTTTGGTGGTTTTCTAGCACGGAAATAATTTAGATTTATGTACGGATAGTTAAATAAAACAATGGAAAGTTTCAAAGTATCCTTCCTCCAAAAAGTTTAAGAAAATCCACGACTTTGTTGTACAAGCGTGAAGTGTAAAAACTACAGTGGTATATTAAAATTCTCTATTAGAATAATCTATTACCAGTTATACAATTATTAAGTACATTTTATGATTTATAAAATGTAATTAACATTCCTCCATAAATACTTCATGTCATTTAAATCTTAGAATTTTGTGATTACGTCTTTTTTGCCAACGGTACACGGAAATGTAATTATATCGAGGTTAAACAAAGAAAACGGCTTCTTTGTAATAATGATCCTAACGCTATTTTATTATTGTCTTGAAATATAAATAGAATTAAATAATAATATTCATTGCGGGATTCTAGAATATATGACATTAAAATAGTGTTTTAATGTAGTAATCATTTTTATTTATAAGTAGTATTGAGGGTAGTTTTTTTTAGTTTAAGAGGTCAAATTTAATGGTAAGTACGAACTTACCTTCTTTATAATTCGACATGTTGTACCCTTCCGTTGTGGTAGCAATGACTGTTGTCGATTCTGTTTTGTTTTCGTTTGTTTGTCCTGAAAATTTGAAAATGAAATTAATTTGCATATAACTTTTTTTTAATCGGGTAAACACACTGTAAAATATCACCTGTTTATTAATTGTAATTTATTTTTATTCTGGACAGTCTTTCGTGAGCCGTACTGAATTTCGATATTCCTACGGTCCTACCACCCATAAAATATCCAGATTACCAGACGAAGTCCAACATGTTTAGGAAAAATTTTAAAACTCTTATATAGACATATGTTAGACCAGTCGGGCATCGAACTCACGAATCGTTGATTTTTTAGCCATACAGTGCTACCATTAGACCAGCTCATTAGATATATTATGTAATCATACAACACATAGCATTTGTTTATACTTAGTGACAAAAATTATTTGACAAAACACTGATCTTGACTGTCAATGTAGGAGAGAAAATTATTATCAGACAGTTGTTTCGTCTTACCTTCAGTTAGGGGCGTCTCAGATGTAATGTTGCCAGTTGAAAGTTTTTCCGTTGTTGTTATTGGAGTAGGTGACAGAGTAACATTTACTGTGAACTCCATCTGTTCAGAAACTGTTGTTGAGGATGTCGATGACGATAATATTGTTGATGATTGAGCTATTGTTGTTGTTTCAACTTGTGCTGTTGTTGGAGCTTGACTTGATTGCGAGGTAAGAACTGTTGGGGAAGATTCAGTTATTACAGGTTCAGATGTTGTTGCGTCTGTTGTAGATGCTGTTGATGATGATGTCGGCGGTACAGTTAGGAGCAGCCAACCTTCAGGTGGTGTTATTGGTGACCATACGTCTGAAACACGTTGATTGCTGATTGATCATTTGATAGTATTTTTAAATATTATAATGATATTTATGTTTTTTTAACTAGTTATGCCAGCGACTTCGTCCGCGTGGAATAGTTATTTCCGGGGTCAAAATTTGTTTGCAAACCTCCTAATCTGTGTAAATTTTAGCACGACATCGGTTGCGTCCCGTCGTTCGGGTGTCATCGTTCTTGAAAGTTAATCCTAAAATATAGACATAAACTATGGCGGACATTTTTGATATATTAAATATGAATACTTTTTTTATACATATTTTATGAATATCTCGAACGGTTTTTACAGCGCACACAACGGAAACACAAAAAGATGAATAATTTTCCCAGTTTTCCCACATTTCCCATTTTTCTTCGCTTCTATTGGCCGTAGCGTGATATTTTATAGCCTAGAAGAAGAGATAAATGCTCTAATCAACACAGATTTTTTCAATTCAAACCATTAGTTCCTGCGATAGGCGTGTTCAAACAAACAAACGAAAATTTCAGCTTAATAATATTAATATAGATATGATGTACCAATGGTTTCGGATGCTTTAAACCAGCAAGCATTATAGTCTTGATGAGATAAAAAACCAGAGCTTTATGACTAACGCTCGTTCCAAGTAACGTAAAATGATTATCCCTAATTCAACAGGAAAGTCAAAAGCACGTTGTGTACAGGTATTATCAGCTTACTACAACCTTTATTCATAGGTCTTAAATATCATCTACAGTTTACGTAAAAAAACCGTTTGAAATGCGAAATATATACCTAATTTTAACTTTTTAGTTTCGTATGCTTTGCAGAAACAGTCTCCCGGTGACCACGACTCGTGCTAAATATACGAAACGTTGTTTCGCAGTTTATAATAAAGTACCGTATATATTTAGAGTATTAAACCGTTAAGCGTGATTTATTTATTAGCTCTTATACGCGTTAAAATAGTTATTAATGTAGAAACTCTAAACATTAATAACAGGTCATTACCCGATTCTTATATAGATATATCATCGTCTAATAACTTCACCTGTCATTAAATAAATGTCCTAAGTAGCAAGTTTTCGCATGTGTACATGAATTAAGATTTTAGAACCACAGCTTTTTTAACAGCACAGACTCAGAGACTGGTACTCATTGTTATTTCTCTATAAATTCATTGAATTAATATAGTTTGTTATAAGCCCTTGATAATAAATCTGTTTGTTTTTGTTGAAATTTCACAGTTAAAGCTTTAAATTCAATTCAATTATGTTATTAATTATAATATGAATTATTATGTTATACTCGTATAGTAAACATTAATGTTTAGAAACCCAAAAAAAATTAAAAACCCTCCCTATTTTCCCCCCGGAAAACCCCAAAAAAAAAAAAACCCCCCCCTTTTAAAAAACCAAAAAAAAATTTTATTTTTTTTCAAAAACCCCGGGGGGAAAAAAAAAAAAATTTTTTAATAATTTTTTTTAATTTTTTTTTTTTTCCTTTTTTTTTTTTTTTTTTTTTTTTTTTTTTTTTTTTTTTTTTTTTTTTTTTTAAACTGTCGTTGACACGAAATCTTGCCAATAATAACGTGATGCATCGATTCTTAGATTTGTCTGATTCATCGCGGAAACATTATTCGTGTAACTGCCTAACAATATTAACGACTAAGTTTTTTGTAGAGACAGGGCGTGGGTTTTGTTTATATTTATCTCGAGATAAAAACAGTTAGATTGATTCTCTGTTATGTTGATTTAAATATCTATTTCGATTGAGAGAATTTGACGACACGGGCGAGACTTGAACGGACATCCACATCGTTTCGTGCTGCTGCTCTAACCAATTTTAATTTACAGCGTATCATATCACAAATCACATAAATCAACGTTGTTTTTCTGTTACGGTTTCAAATATATCTGCAAAATATTAATTGAAGACATCATTAGATATTTAAAACTTTATTGAATTAGATCTCGACGAAACTGTAAACGAATTGACGGATTGATTGTTATAAACACAATAAAAAATATTTAAATTAGCCACTTTTAAAAATAGGTGCTAAGTTGGAAGGGCAATACTGGAAATCCCATATAATTTGGTCAAGCCGTTCCCGAGGAGTGTACGAACGAGTGCACGAACATTGTTACACTAAAATCTTTGACATTGTCGAGAAAAGAATTCTCACACCTCCATATACATTGTCGTGCTGACTGCATCCATCGCCGTGCTTGTCCAATCACGTCACGTATCCAGGTCAGACACGAGTCAGGTCAATATTGTGGTGTCAGTGAAATTACTTTCACAACAATATAAAGGTCGCGAAGGTAACGCGAAGATTATTGATTTACAATCTATACCAATATTATAAGGTAAAGAGTTTGTTTGAACGCTAATCTCAGGAACTATTGGTTCGAATTGAAACATTCTCTTGGCGTTGATTGGACTATTTATCGAGGAAGTAATTAGGCTATTAAACATTATGCTGCGACCAATACGAGCGCAGAAACAGTGGGAAATGTGGAATACCGTGATTGTATATGTCTATCTTTTAAAATGGTCTCACAAGAACGACACGTGACGCGGTTGACGCGCGTCGTGGGTAACATTGTATAATAGTCAGGAAAAATATAATGTAATTGATATAATCCCCAAAATTTATATTACACACGGACGAAGTCGCGGACACAGCTAGTAAGTAATATAAGGCTTTTATGAACGAAATTGTAACCCCCCTTTCTTTTTTTTCTATTTTCTGTATTCTGTTTTTTAGTTTTGTTACCTTTGTTTGTATCTGACCAGTTATTCTTTATGTAGTATATAAATTATGATATATTTTTCCTGAATTTTAAATAAGTAAAGATAATATTATGTATTAATTTATTTACAATTGAATGTAACTTTACGAACTGAACTGAGTGTTGATTAAAATTAACTTAATTTCTGTAGTAAATATTTCTTTTAATTAAAATATTAACTACGCCATTGTGCACTAATTTGATTGTAAATGTTTGTTTAATGTCAATTATAAATTTAAAATAACAACATTTTAATTAAAATATCACTTACCATCAGCTTGTGTCGTTGGTTTTTCCGGTGTCTTCGTTGCTGTGTCGACATTCGAAGACCACGTCACGAACGGCGGGAATTCTGTAGTCGTAGGTATTTCCGCTTCTGTTGGTCGCTCCGTCTCCTTTTCTGTTACCTCCTGTACCGTTGTTTCTTTAAATTCTGTTGTTTCCACAACTGTTGTTGGTCTTTCTGAAACCTTTTCTGTCACTCTATCCGTCTGCTTAACAGCTTCTGTTGTCTGTTCAGTAAACTTAACCTCTGTCGTTGTAGCAGGTTCTGTTACAACAGGAATATCAGTCTCGGTCATTTCTGTTTCTTCCTCTTCTATCGTTGTCGGTGATGGTGTTGTTGTTGTTGTCGTAGTAGTAGTAGTTGTTATGGTTGTAGTTGAAGTTGTGGTAGTCGTACGTGGTGTTGTTGATGTCGTTGTCGGTTCAGTTGTTGTCGTGCTCAGTGTTGTTGAGATAGTCGTGGGTGTTGTTCTTTCTTCAGCTTTAGATACAGTTGTGTTAATGTACGTTATAATAGGAACGGATGGCCTTGTGAAAGCCGGTCGAGAGCTTGTAGACTGAGGTATGATAGTGATGTTTAGTCTTGGCGGTATTGGTATAGGCTTTTTAGTTGGTGGTCTTTTTGGTGGTATTCTAAACGGTGGTTTTCGCGTTGTATTAACGATTGTTAAGGGTTTCGTTGGTCTGGGCTTGCCTGTGCCTGTATAGGGCGGCCGTGTGAAATTCGTAGGTCGGTAAGTTGGTCGTGGCTTGTACGTTGGTCTTATGGGTTTGCGGGATGGTTTTGGTCTTTCTGTTGTAGTTGTTGCTTCTGTTGTTTCAATTTTTACCGGCTTAGGCGTTGTTTCTGGATTAATATTGCTTAGATCACTGAAAACGCTTTGGAAAGTCGACAATTTTATAGGTGATTCTGTGCCCGGGGCTTTCTGCGTTGTTTTAATTGCTTCTGTGGTATCTTGTATATTGGATACAGCATTTGTCGTTTTATCTTCTATGGTGTTATCTAGTGTTGTTAATTTGATCTTGTCATCGGGGTCCGTTCTATGCTGTGCTTTATCTGTCGTTATTTCGGTGACTTCAACAGGTTTTTTAGTCGTTGTCACTGGCTTTTTATACAAATTAGGTAGTTTATTAATGCTGTGCAATTTATCTTCTTGTGGGTGCACGAAATTGGATGTGTCTATTGTATTATCGTCTATGTTGTTGATTATGTTAGGTAGGATGGTTTTGTCCGGTATCTGGCAACAGGAACCAAAGTAAAACCGGTCGATGCATGTCCCTAAATGAGATCCGTTGGATTTGAGGCAGTCTATGGCGAACATGCACAGGCCCTCTTCTCCAGTTCTTCTTGAGACGCAGGGTAAGTGTCTTATATTTCTAGCTAGGGGTACTGGACCTGAAACAAGAGAAAAGCAAATGAATATTTGAAGAAACAATGTTTGTGCTAATAGTTTAACACATAGACCGATGTCAAGTTCTGATGCAACTCTATACGGTTTAAAAACGTTAATTTAGTTTAATAAATTACTTTTGAAATAACTGCCATCTTTGGGAATTTTTAGGTAGTAAGAAAACAAAAAATCCTTTGAGGACATGCAAATATTATGGCATTGCTTAGCAACATCGTTACAACAGTAATGCATACAACGGTAGATGGCGCAACGTTGCAAATCTTATCTTTGTTTAGATTATTTAAATGATAACGATTTAGGAGTTTGTAAACCGCTTCCTAACGTAACACGTTACGGTGTCAGTACATCTGTCTTTTCAATATCTAATCCAACTAAAACAATAAGAAATATACTCCCAAAGGACGTCGTGAGAGGCATCAATTCTCTTATTTTTTAAATGCGGAGTAATTACTAATAGAACACGACGATCGATATCTCGAGCACGATGCCCTTTTCAATATTTTAAACCTATTAGAAAAAAATCTGTACTGTAATTGTATTAATTACAATATAAAAAGAAGGCTAGTTAAAATCTATTAATGAACAAAATAAACGAATTGAAACGATAGAAAAGTTAACTTATTTTTAACTACGATACGACGTTTTGGATACTTTGCAGCAGCCGCGTTATCGTGAACAACATTTTAATAACAGTATTTCTTTAAAATGTACTTGCAAAAAAACAGTAAATTTTTAATATTTTTTTAAACCCAAAATTTTCTTAACAATAAATGAATTGAGCATCTACTGTCTTCTCTTCGGCAATATATTATAACCGTATCTTGCATCTCATCTTAACTTTACGAAGGTGCTATAAAATGCGAAGACGTGGTCGTAAAAATTAGCTTATAAGGCTTGACAGGTACATTCACAATGTACTTGAGGTGAACGCACTAATTGGTATACAACACATTTTAACAGTTTTAAATGTGAAATATATTGACTTTTTCACTTCACTTCATGGTACTTGAAATACAACAGCCATATAACATCTAAACACGATGTGTTGTCGACCTATTTTACCTTAAGATGTTAAGAAATCTACACAGTGAAACCAAAACGCGATTAACGGCTTTTCCACACAATTTTAATCAAGATTTCTAGAAGAATTTTATCATATTTCAGTAAGATTATACATTTATTGGAAAGATTTGATTATTAAACTACACAGATATGTTCGTTCATAGCCCAGGTGGGGCCCACGTGCCCGGTATACTGTTAGTTTCATAATTAAATACGGTATCTCAAACATATTTTTTTAAATTGTTCCTGAGAGGACTCAAAAACAAAAGAACATAAATAAATTCGTAATAAACTGTAGTTTAAATACTGTTTATAGTTTACGCGAGTAGTACACATTTAAATAAAACACTTTAACGGTTTAAAACGCGATATATTAGTTAAACTTATTTGAAACGTCGGGCCGAAGTTAAAAATCATTTTCAAATAAATATAACTAATATATCGCGTTTTAAACTGTTAAAGTATTTTATTTAAACTGTTGTTTGTTGCGACCATCCAAATTATGTATTTTTCATGTAATCGAACCCACGATAACTTTACGCAAATAGAATATCCACTGAGCTATAGTGCATGTTAGTCGTGATGACCTTATCTGGGTCAAGTTCAGAGTAAAATCATTTAAATAATTTTCATCCATCAAACTTGAAAATTACTTTAATTATTATATGCAACTGTCAGATTATAATCTAAAACATAGTCTATGTATGCAGCATACATAATGGTATAGTATTATTTTATATTTGCGTCAATTTCATGGAATGTAAAATTTTTATTCCTTTGTTTTAACATTAATCAGATTTAAAACTGCGTCGATGATGAAGCTAAGGTACTTTACAAACAAAGATCCAGTGTTTGAATCCTACGGTTCTTTTTATTTTAACGGTTTTAAACGCGAAATATATGAGGAGTTAGTAGTATATTAGTTAACCTATTTTGAATTATTTTAATTACGGCCTGATGTGCGCTAACGCAATCTGTTTCGTTGTAGTTCGTATTTGGAGAAAATGGCTGGGTTCTGACAGAACTGACTCACGTTGTCCTCTTATTTACCGATATTAAGTTTTTTTAGGACTTATTATTTTAAACTATTCCGTTTCGTAACGAAAACGTATTAATTTTTTTTAAGGATAGAGATAAGATAGAGGAGGACAGACCATGCCACAGCCCAGCGTCTAAACAAGATGCACTGTCGATCTATATAGGCTTTGGATATTCGGAAATCCATGGATCAATACTGAAGCGTGATTAAACTTCACGACTTTTTCATCTGTGGTCTGTGGTTCGTGATCCGTCGATATTCCAACCACCCAATTAATATTCCAGATTCCCAAATGAAGTTTCAGAAAAACTATAAATTATAAAATTTTTCGACCCGGTGGGGATCGAACCCACGTCCCGTTGGTAATTAGCTTCACATTGCTACCATTACACAAGCGAGCCCGTCAAATCGCATACGCATACATTTATCAATTTTTAAAAAGACACCAATTTTCTGACTAAATTCCGAGATGCCACCATGACGCATACGCATGTAAAATATTTGTCACGATGTGTCACCCGGAGAAAGCAAAGCAGGTGGGACGTTAATTGTCCTGTTTATTACTTAAGCAGTTGAATAGCGTATTTCCCAAAAATACTCGTTTAGAAGTGTCCTGCTTATTAGATCTCAACAAAAATATAGATATTAAAAATAAAACCTGTAAGTGTTTTATTTAAATGTGTACTACTCGCGTAAACTACAGACATCATTTATGTAATAAACTCCATTTCTTTAACAACAAATGCTGTAATTTAAAAAATGTGACATCTCGATTTATTATATTATTGACATAGGTCTCATCCATACTAATAAAGCTATTTGTTTGTTTGTTTAATCGTTAATTGTAAGCTCAGGAACGACTACTTTGAATTGAAAAGTCTTTTTGTGATGAACATTTATCGAGGCAGTCTTTAGGCTATATAATATCACGCTGCGAGCGATGAAACATTAGAAATAACAGAAAAAAATATAACCCTCTATGTAACCTATGTGTACTTCTTAAGATTAACTCGCAACCGTTTCTATAGTAATCAAATTTGGTTATAATTTATGCATTTGTTTTGGTTGTATCAACATAACATTCCGGATCAGTTAGTCTAAGAAAGATAACTTTAGAGAAACTAACATAAATATCTATATTCCGTCCAAGCTGGGTAGTTTAATCACGTTTCTGTCTGAGCTTTTCGAATATCCAAAGACGAAATAGGTCGCATTTTGTTAGCTGTGTCAACAACTATCATCCAAAAAAATTACATTGACTTTTAAAACAAACACTTGTTAGTTTAGATAAGTGCGCTGTTTTCATATAAAATATTGTTCCTAATATAAATAAAATGTTTAACCAATTCTTTTTCTATGCTAATCTGGGTTCGACTCCCAGAAACTAAGGCAATAACAGTCTCCATAAGGATAGAGGTATAATGATAAGTTTTAGTATGTTAGTAAGTCAGTTTGTAACTTTCACTTCCTTTGACTCCCATCATTGAGGTCATTGTGAAGATCTCAGAAACACATTAAGGTAACACGCGTAGGCTTTTAAAGAAACATTCTAGATGTATTTTTATAGTCAGACCGTTAAATTAATTATTAGTGACTTAAAAAACTGTCGTACGGGCGCAGAACGCTCTATAATATTATGGGTATGTAATATGAGGTATTTCACCGCCCATCCACATGGGTTTGGAGGTCTTTGTTCGAATAGACCAATGTCGAAGGGGCTGTAGCGCCACGTAGATAGGTAGATTTTAGTAAATAAAATTGTCTTAGAAGGGAATTGCAACATAAAACTACGCTAAGTACTAGCCCGTTTCCCCCTCGTGGGGCATGGGGCGAACACATTTCCGTGGCCGTTTCACTGATCCGTTCTTTAACAGGTAAGTAGTTGATCAGACTTCTGTGCCCTGCCTCACCGAAACAATTTTTTGTTTAACTGGGATTCGATCGCAGGACCTCTCGCGCTTAACGCAATGCTAGGCAACACGTTTAACCATTTAGCTATAGAGGTGGTCCCTCACACTAAGTACTAGTCATTGTAATATTGTAAATATTAATAATGAAGCTTTAAATATTTTCGAACTTATAAATAGTTGTTTTAGACATTTTATGTATTTCATTAGAAAAAGTAAATGAAGAATATAATGAATTAAAACTGAGAGCAATAAACATGAAAATACGTCAAATTCTTGTGGCTGTATTACATCTAATCTTAGATATTCATTTTTCATAATAAAATATTTATGGGCCAAACGTGTTGCATAGAATCGCGTTAAGCACAATAATAAAATGTTTTGGGCGGCAAAATCAGAAGCCCGATCTAAAAAAAAAACAAAGTCGTAAAATTAACACAAGAATGAGTCAAGCAAGAAAAAAAATTCACTTTCAAATCTCAACTATTTCGTAGAATTATCTACACAGTGTGTTGAAAAGTTTGGCAATCCATTGTTTATTGTAGACACATCTTTCGATAATGAAGCCGAGAGAAATATAATAAAGTACCTTTGACACATGACAAATTTTACAACAAATGACAACTCTGTTATATATTAATGAAAAGTGTTTTAGAAATTGTACCATCCATAAATTTTAATTAGTCGTTTTTTGGAAACTTCAATATTTTTCACATGTTATTGCATATGAAAGCACTATATAATTTAAAAAATCAAAAATAAATTGAAAAAAATTTCGACTCGGACAGGACTTGAACCGGCATCGTCAGCGTTCCGTGCTGTTGCTCTACCAATTGAGCTACCGAGTCCTACGCCTCATCGTCGAATTTTTTAACTTATTGATACATGCACCTCTCGCGCAATGTAATTTTAACCTTAACACTTATTCGTTTTTTATTTGTAACCTAACTCTATAACTTTTTTATTTTATTTTTGTGATTGAATATAAAATAAACAACATCACTCACCTTGTAAATAATCCAAGCTCAAAATCACCGGTCCAGCAGTGACGTAACTTAGACTAAAGAACAATTGAACTAACACTAAAACTACAGTACAATTGAAGCTAATATTTCGCACGTTCTCAACTAGAGTGAAGATCAGCCGTTTATCTTCGCTCGTGTGCAGTTTCGGGTGGCTGCACGGCCACATGTTTATTGGTGGGCCCATCTTTGATGCTTTCAGGTTTGTTGCATGTCTGGAGGTCTGGAACAAAGGGATTTACTTCAATAAATCAGATTAAAGCACTGTTAAACCTTTTTAATGATAGAGCAGCACAGACAAACGTAACTTCATGGAAAGTACCTACTAGTACACATTTAAATGAAACACTGCGATTTTTCAAAGCAATTCAAATTGCTAGGTCCTTGTTTATGTATGTTTATATTTTACGTATTTCTTCGCTGACATATGAGACTGGTAAAGGCCTAATAACAAAAAAACAAGATTTCCAATAAGGAGGAAAATAAAGATGTGCTATCAACTTAGGCGAAAATAAATTTGTACTATATGTGTGAGAATTATGTTAACAATGTTTGGTCACTGTGACCTTGTAGATTAACATTTTTAGACTGTGAAAATGTAAATAACTCAAGTCATATAATCTTTAGCTCCATACAAAACATTTAAAAAAGTTTGGGTCTTGCCTGTTCTATAGTTACTGTATCAGAAGATTACGCATATTTTAAAGTATTTACGTAAACATTATTCACAACCTTGACCCCAATATTATATTTTCTTGTTTTTGCATCTGCCAACACTGTCGCTAACGGCCGTTACCGTTAAATAAAATGACCGTTATATGGCGCCAGAAGACTAGTTCTACGAGAGAGAGATGCGTTGATCATTAAAACACACTATTTAAAAAGATTTATCTACATTGGGCATCATATTTATTTTTGAAAACAAGGACAGACAAGATCTTTTCTATCATAAAAAAATGTCACAAAGCCTATCTCTATATAAATTCTTTCCTAAACAAAATGGCGGCTTGGTAATAAGATGTAATATGGTGTTATGTTATTAATTCTTTCTAAAAACCAGAGTATAAAATCAAAATTATCTCTTAAATAGTTAGAAATGATATGCATTTTAAATTATGTGGGCGTTCCTATTTGTTACAAATCTTTTTCTTAGAGAAAGAAACGTCTTACTGACTACATGTTACAAAATAGCTTGTCTGTAACAGACCTCTACATCACCAGCTGTCGAGGCCAATATTTGTACCAACATACTTTGGGAGGTGAAGAAATTCGCACCTAGCGGGATTCTTAAAAAAAACCGGTGTATTTACAACGTACTAATTATAATATTAGTTTTACGGTTATCTAACGTAAAAATGTATTTTATTGCTAAATTATATAAGGTACATTTTCATTTTAACGGAAAAAGCTGATAAACCGCTCTGGTTTGGTTTTAAAATCTATAAAAAATAATATTACGATGTTTCAAAACTATAAATCTGCTTCAAAATGTTTAAATAAAACACTTTTAACGGTATAAACCGCGAAATGTATTAGGTATTTATTGATAATACGGCTGCTGCAAAACATCTGAAACATCGGTCCCTAGTTTAAATAAGTTTAACTAACACTTTTCGCGTTTTAAACCGTTAAAAGTATTTTACTTAAATGTATATGTTCTACTTGTGTGAACTACAGACAGATTTTAAAGTGGGATTTTTTTTAAATATAACAATATTATTGGTTTAAAATATAACAATATTATTTTATATATTTTGAAAAGTATTTCGCTGCACAACGCTTGTAATATAAATTGTTTATCTTAACACGGAAAAAACTTATTTACCTTTTATACGTTTAAAACATCCTGTATGCCTTATGTTTTTATTTTATTGACATTTTGTTTTAGCTATTAAAATGGCCGACTGACAATTGACTACCAATTAGCAGTCGTAAAACGTCATAAAAAGTTGTTCGCGTACGTTTTCCTCTTTAAAATATAAAGACATGTTCCTATAAAAATACTCTAATCAGATCGATATAATGTAATTTGAGCGTCGCATTGCAAATGTGTGTCGATATACCGTTACCATGAGAAAGTGTAGGTCGAAGTGTCAGTTTTACATATCAGTTACTGAGGCACGTGGTTTTTTATCTGTGTATCGAATAGGATATACTCTGTGGTCGGTGTGTATCCACAGTTATACACTCCACAGATACTGACAATTAATTAATTATGTGCTAGAATGCCCGCCCTTTTACTTGTCAATAAATTAATTCAACAATTATCTATATACTAGATATTATTGATTAGTCACTGTATTGAAGTGTACTGATAAACTTCAATACAGGAAAAATTCTTCGCAGGAACTGGCCAAAATCTCACCACCATCACCTCGCTCTTTTTGACAAGTTTAATTTTACAATCTTTAAGTACTCGAAGTGTACTCTTATACGAAGAGATTTATTCTTTTGAAGAACCCGTTCTACCAAGTTGAAATCCTAAGAAGTATGTTGTATGTTAACATTGCTTGCATTGGGAAGGTATATAACGCGGATATTTTGGGACGTATATTAGACGCTACAGATCAGGCTATAGACAAATTTCACTGCTCCCTAGGTGAATTCATAAAAGTAGCTTTATATATAATATGTAATTATTAATATTTTAATGTATTTGATTTTTTTTCTTTCTGTCGTATTTAATCTGTTAAGGTAGAAGTTTTTGTTAAATAATAAATAAATAAAACTGCGTGAAACTACTATCTGTAAAAAATATCCTGTCCTCAAAACAGCAGAAGAATATGATACTATAGAAAGCATTTCACCTTAAGATTTGTGTAATTCCAAGTCCCCATGTGGGGCATGGGGACTTGGAATCCACAACCTTTCGTGATTAATCACGAAAGGTTGTGGATTCCAAGGCGTTTAGCCATAGAGTTAAAAATGATTTATGATATACTACAAAGTTTAATAAAATTACAGTGTATTAAACCCACCTGAACTCATCAGAAGGAAGTACTTAATCGTCTACATCCGTTACACATAATTAGAAACGGATAACAAGACATAATTAAGCTACAAAGATTAACATTACTATGGATCTAAATCACATTCTACGAAGTAACTGTTTATGTGGCTATTGATTTCTTAACCAACTTAACAAAGATTGTATTTATTATATTTTTATTTAGAGCTCGTGAAATAAATTAATCATATTTGTATTGAACATTTTCTTATGATAAAGGAGGGCAGACAAGAATGGACTTTTAGTATAGAATTATAGTCTATACTAGTCCTTACCAGCCATATAACATTCTAAACAAGATGCGCCCTCCACCTATTTTGGCTTTGGACATTCAACACTCCACAGACTGAAACCAAAGCGCGATTAAACTTCACGGCGTTTTGAATCTGTGGACGTTGGTTGGTGACCCGGACGGTACCAATATTCCTACCAAAAATTTGTTGACGCAACTTGTTAAATTCTTAATTGCGTTCAATGAAAAGGCTTTGTTCATAGCTTAGGCAAGTTTTATAGGGCAGAAGTGTGATAATATCTGACGCAAGCCGGTTGGGATTCCAACTAGCAGATACGTCGACACAACTAACGGTTTGCCAACATTGAGGCAAAGCCGAGATTATTTACATCAGCGTCCACTATTGAAGATTTAAAAGGACAAATACTAATACTTCTATAGTTTACGCGAGTAGTACACATTTAAATAAAACACTTTAACGGTTTAAAACGCGATATATTAGTTAGACTTATTTGAAAATGATTATTAACTTCGGCCCGACGTTTCGGATGCTTTGCAGCAGCCGTGGTCAGGGGAGGTTTAACTAATATATCGCGTTTTAAACCGTTAAATTGTTTTATTTAATATGGAAATATCAACAAAGTATCAGTTATTTTAGAGCATCCTAGTTGATATCTTCTTCAATAATATTATTCTTTACTTGTAACGTTGTTTACGTTATATTTATTACGAGTTACCGATATGTAATAAAAAGTACGGTATTACTGAATCATCCCTTGTCAACAACGGAAACTAGAATGCACAAACTTTACGTCTAAAATGTCATGTTAGTTTATATTCGTCAAATATACAGTGAAATTCTCTATATACAGAGAATGCTATAAGTGTTTAATATATTCTCGCCACATTGTAATTATTTATTTACTCATAACGAATATTCACGAAGTATTTACAAATGTTACCCTTAAAATAGTCTTAAGCATTGGGTGGCCTTATCGCTGTAGAGCGATCTCCTCCAGGCAACCCTATATATAAAATTTAACGTTATAAAGTTTGCACAATCTAATTCGGATTTCACTGTAGACATTCACAGTAACAAGAGCCCGTTATCTTTAGTTCTCATAGACGTCAAATTATGTTTGGTAAACAATATATGCGAAATTGCTAATTGTAACTGTATTACCTTCATTAGCACACAATGGCCGCCAAAATTATAATTAATGATGTGATTTTTATCAGTTGCGCTTGATCAAATTGTTTGACCTTTTGGAAACACAGTTAGTAAGAAAGGTGAATTTATGAAATGATTCCGAATATGGTATGCTAGTAACTATGTAGCACGGATATATGGGAAAGAAAAAACTAAGGGAATGTTTTAGTTCATATAGACTCAGCGATGCGCCAGTGCATTAAATAGTAATATTTTATCTTTTAAAAAAACCTACTCCGTTTTGTATTTACCAAATTAATGTTTCTTCTATTTTGAGCATAAGCATACTGACAGCTGACATAGCACTTTAGTTAAACGCAATTAGTAAAGCGATAAGTGCGGGAGGCAATGGGTCGAATCCCGGAGTAAAAATTGTAGTTCGGGTGGAAGTCAGATTAACTACCTACATAAAACAAAAATAATTATTGAACAATATATAAAAAAGTGTCTACCCCTTACCATAAAAAAGGGGAAATAAGATATAATTATATCGGCAAAGAAAAACCTATGAATTAGATGTAAATACATCACAATAAAATGGTAGTTCTAAAGAGTTCAACGCGCTAATAGCTTCTCTTCAAATGTCTTTAAATCATTCTGTGAGGACCTTTTTCTGGTATTGATCGTACTGCTACAATATATTGTATGTAGTTTTTGTATTATTCACTAGACTTAGAATTTTTTGGACTTGATAACAAAGTCAAGCCACAAATCTCGGAAAGGAGAAAGCTCGAGGCTCGTTAAACTCTTTTATATGAGTCACTCACTAACGATGTGGGCGTTTGATATTAAGAATAACGCACTAATTACATGTATTTTGGTATCAAAGTTTTGATGTTTAATGAATAGAAAAGTTATCTTTTGATATGGTTTGAAACGAAAAATATATCATTAACATTAACAGTAATACATTTTTAACAATGACCTGGAAGACGCTAATATAATAATAAACTATTATATATAAAGTCATTTTACGTAAATTAAATAATGATAGCGTATTCATATAATCCTTCTTTTTAAGTTATTTTGTGTAACATTCGCAAAAATGCCGTGCTTTCAGTAAGTGGTTGGGTCATACCACTTGAAAGACCTTTTTCTTTTAGTTTAAAAAAAAATGTAATTTGGTGGTTAATTGGTGAGACAAGACTATAAATGTGACCGGCATATCATTGTTTTTCGGGCTGTTCGGCCGACGTGAGTGAAAAGTTTCGACGTTTCGTCGTCACGAGCGGACGGCATTATCATCATCAGATGTTACCACCTCGATTAGTCGATTAATTAAGATAATTCTTCGAGAACCTCTTCTCACTCAGAAACATTGATATCCTGAATGATGGCCGTGAAAACCTAACACAATTTATAAAGGTGATGTTTTTAATAGAGATGCGCCAAGTAATACTTTTGCCGAGTAACGAGTATCGAGTTTTACTCGGTTAATTTTTTTTTCGCGTACTCGGCCGATAAACTCCTTTCAACCAAATTCCTATTTTGCGCGCTAAACAAGTACAAACAGTTTCGCGCCGGTCAAGACGTTGGCTCGCTCTCATTTCTCCTAATTTTGTCTCATTCATTAGCATAGTTTTGATTTTATTCATTGAGATTTCAAAGATTTCTTAAAATACTAATAAATACTTTTGGATAACCACTTTCGTTGAAATGATATATACCTAAATATATAATGCTTGCTTAAAAAAAATATACTCGTTGTAAAATAACAAAGTATTATTGAGTTATTTGAGGCCGAGTACGAGTATCAACTGAGTACTCGGCACATCTCTAGTTTTCAATAAATTCGTGAATCATTTTTGGCAAATATGCAATGTTACATTATTTACAATACGATTAGTAGCCCTTAACAATGAAAACTGAACTGATTAGTGTTGAAAAGTTAAACTGGTATGAGGAAACTGTGAATATTTTCTACTATTTAAGATAAAAGTGCAACGTAATTTTTCAACAGGCCCGCATAGTGTCACAGCACTATGACGCAAAGGTATAATTTACGTCACTTTTGAAAAATATATCCAACGTCAATAACTATGTTTCTTAGTAAACTATGACTTTCATAGTTTATATATATGTGTTTCCCCAATAAATTTTTGCCCTTTTTTTTTGATTTACAACAATACATTATTCATGATTTAACTTAAGAATGCAGAATTTAAAACCTTTTTCCACCGAATCAAATTAACTTTAGTACCCACTATTATTACTAATATGTATGTAACGCCTTGCTTATGTAAGTGTGTAAAAGATGCTTAGTTTAAGAAATAACTAAACCATGTCATTATAGTGACCAACAAACGACTTAAAACTTAACACGATTGGTTTTCTTCGAGATAAGCTGAGATAAGCCCGTTTTACGCGGGGTCGTTAACATCACCACAGATTAATTAAGACAGTTGCGACATTCAATGACAGTTTTTATATACCCGATAATTGTAGCTATCACAGAACTGCGGTCGTTATTACTGAAAAGTATTTAATTTTATTACATATATTAAAATTATATTGTTACTTTTCCTACAAAAACGCTGGTCAGTCACCGGTTATTACTGACGGAATTCGAACCACGTATGTTAATTAAAAATTACGTTATGATATTATTATAGGATGCGTATTTAATTCTTCTCATTTAGTGTGTTTAGTACCTACATATTGTCACATTGACAATTATTTTAGGGTGAAACAATATCTATACTAGTTATAAACCTGAAGAGTTTATTTGTACGTTTGAACGTGTTACTGGCTAGAATTAGAAAATTTTGTGTTGGTTACACCATTTATCGAGGATGGTTTTATATAACATTGGACTGCGATCAATAGGCAAAAAGAAACAAGGGGAAAATGTGGAAATAAAACGGGAAAAATTAATCATCTTTTAGGGTTTCCATTGCGTGCGCTGCGAAAACGATTTAAAATAACTATACATATATTTAATATGTATGAAAGTTACGAACGAAAACATGTATTCTTCTTTAACTTATCTAAAAAATTTCCGCGACGATGTCTATCTTTTAAAACACAAGAATCGGTTTTGTTGTAATAAAATTTTGTTCTAAATATGGCAAAATAACGTTTGCCTAGTCAGTAAAAAAACTAAAACGCCACTAAAACTAATCATATTTTAGCGAGAGTTCCCCCGAAAAATCATTTATATTCGCCAATGTCCTACTGCTTCTTTTTATTCTGTAGACTTGCTCCCGCACTTAGTGTGCACTCCGTTAGGCCGCCATCTTTGTTTTCAGCAGCTAATTGGGGTTAAATTGCTCGTAATGCCAAGGAAATGCAACAGTGCATTCCCAACAGCACGAGACAATTTTATTACATTATAATCACACGGTTTTATATGACACGCTTACATTGTTAATCGAGGGTTGCCAACGCAAAAAATATTTCGTTTTTAATTGAGGCCGCTAAAGGCAGAGTAGCCTAACTGCATTTTTATGACTTGAGTTATTTATATTTTCATAGTCTAAAAACGTTACTTCTTACTACTGTTAAAATTAAGTAATGTTTTTTTATTATTTTATATGCGAATCTGAATTTTTAAATATAGTATGTCAATCTTATATGTTTTTGTATAGATTATGGTAGTAAATAAATTTATTTTTATATCTACATCCAAGCCCCGGGCAGGTACTATAAATATTCTAAGACAATGTAAATACCGAACGCACACTATACCGACCGAAAATTCAAACGCGTGATTTGTAATCCAGTATTATAATCATTAACAAATTAGTATTATATATTTTTGTGAACTTTAACTAAGTTACAAATAATTGCATTTCTTAAATATTTATTCATGACAAAAATAATTTTACTTACGCAAAAGCTATAGAAGTTGAAAGACGTCGATAATAGAATTCGCCAAGAGATATTTATAGTCTTGTCATAATTATGCCGCTTTCCTGGCAACACTGGTTATATCTGGGTTACCTATCAACCTCCTTAGAATTAATAACATCCTGCCTATTCACGGGCTGAGATAAATCTAGTAATTTATAGGGCGTTAGCTTTTTAATGGTCCCCAAGTAAGGATAGGGTTTATAGTCAAGTTTTATTACGATATCGTTTGTTTTTACACTAGAAATTGTGGGCCATAGCTTTACAATGTCTATAATTATGTATTTGACTTTAATACGAAATGAAGACAATTCGTAATTGTATAACCATTCATAATAAATAAATATTCAAAGGGATAATATTATAAAAAGGAGAACCTTGTGTAATTTTTTTCAAGAATTTAAATAAGTAAATCACTTAAAAAAGTAACCTAACTAATATATGAAAAAATATAATAATAATACATAAATAGCATATTTAAATATATATACATTTTATTATTATTTTAGATCAATAAAAATTGATTTATTTGAATGTGTACTACGCGCAACCACAGACAATGCTTTCTCATGAAGAAAAATGGGAGTTAATGAAAACAATGATAACAGTACAATTCAGATGTTTACACGTTTACCCGCCATTGTGCGTGGCAATTTTTTTTAATCGCATACCTTTTCGATTATATTCAGCCAGTTGCAAATACCACAGATTCGCATCAATTAACACAGATTATATCTAAGCGGTCAATAAATCCGCGCGAATCTTTGAGTTTGGAAAAGAATGCCGTCGAAATCGGTCGCGGGCGGTCAGGTCGGATTCCATACGGGACCGCGTTTCGTTCATTTCACTGACCTACATTCACTCACAACGGAACACGACTGTGGCCTGCGAGGCACTTTACGAATTCATGTTACCTCGCTGCTTCGCTGGCGTCCCCATAAGCCTTTGGGATTGCTCAATCTATAACACTAATTAAGAGAAGCTATCTCGTTTATATTAAACCCTTTAACGGTTTAAAACGCGATATATATTAGTTAAGCCGTGGCTGCTGCAAAGCATCTAAAACGTCAGGCCGTAGTTAAGATAATGTTCAAATAGGTTTAGAAAATATATATCACGTTTTAAACCGGCAAAGTGTTATATTTAAATGTGTACTACTCGGGTATATTACAGACAGTATTTAATATTAAATATACGAAAGATTAAATGTAGAATGGATTCTAATAATAGAATATTGTCTGCTTACGGACGTAACGTAATTTATAAATACATATAAATCCGCGATCACGTCTGCTCCAATAATCCGCAGGTCGTAGTTAGATTAAAAATATGTTAACTAGTATATTTCGCGTTTTAAACCGTTAAAGCGTTTTATGGAAATGATGGATTCTGATTGTGCAAAATAACACTCTCTGTCTTTGCTTAACTAATTTAACCTTTAAATTAATATTTTAGTTAGTATTATCCTTTTTTATAGACTACTATTACAGACTGTGAATTTCTAATGCTAAACTTGAAGACCTTTAAATAGGAGGCAGATAGATTAATTAAACTAATTTTCTTAAATGTTTACCTTTTAATGTCACCCTGAACATATAATATATATGTTCATTTACTGATAACAAAATCACGCAGTAATTATTTAATTTATAAAGGATTGTTTGAATAAAAAAGTTAATACGAACTAAGCCCTGCATACAAGTTCGTAAAATCTACATAATCTAAAATATTGTGTTAATCTTAATATATTAACTATCTCTTACCCGATGTAATTAAATCATTTAGTGGAGTAATTATTTTAAAATCTTTCTTAAAATTCCATTCAACATTGAAGAAACTTATCATATATTTTTTTATAAATTGATGAATCAATAATAGATAAAAGTATATAGTAAAATAAATGTTAAAGATTTTCCTACAAAATTAACTATTTATGATATTGCAGTTTTTCTAATACAAAGGCCAAACTTAACTTAACTTTTAAGTATCATTAATTTTTTTCTCTTCGGAGAGCTAAGTATTCGAAAGAGGTCGAGGTTCTATAATAAAACTTTTTCTTACCTTAATACGGAACATTTTGGAGGATGGTTTTTTGTTGAATTTAATTGCAAACAAGACCTTAACTACATGATTATTAACAAGTTAATTTAGTATTTTGTTATTATTGTAATTTTATGGTTTCCTGTTAATTAAAATGATATGTTATAAACATATAATTATACTAACGACTAATCTAAATCTTTGATGACATTTGTAGAAAATCTTATTTGTTTTCCATTTTTTATCAATTATTATTACTACTATTAGATTTTCAACTTATTTAACATTATTTTAAAATACTATATCCAATGATAAGTATATCGTGAAACCATACAATCGAGTAAAAAAAGCAATTTAAGCTATAAAGGATAAATTACTTTATTACGATGCTATCTGTCTAATTGAATCGATTGTGCTAATTCATTCTAGAGAGCTGAGGCCGTCTGGATATCTGGTTTTTCCCTTAAACGAGTTAGTACTTATTTCTTCGGGCTAAGAGCAACAACCTATGATTGCTAGGCCGTTATGCCCCCTCGTCTCCTCGCTAGGAACTTAATGACGTAAAAAACTTAAAAATCCATCATCTGTGACCGTTTAACAAAAGGTAGGCTCGCCTAGCTTCTAAGCCTTAGTGAGAAATATGATTAATAAATTAGTGCATATCGAGATATTAGTTTGAAGTTTCGAAAGTAGATTAATTTGTTATAGATCGATTTATTGATGAATAATCGAAAATTTCACGTTACTAATTATATTTTTATGAATTTTACAATTACTAAATATAGATCGCAGTGCCTGATGTGCTTGACTTTAAACAGATTAAAAAAAGAACGATCTTTTGACATATCGTAAAAGCAATTTAAAAAATAAACAAAGAATGCGCCATAGTCAAAGTAGGTTTTAATGTCAAACGAAATTCGATTAACAGATAATAAATAATAGAAAATATTCACCTGCTTAACGGGCTCCGAGCTGTAGCACAATCACGAACTCATTATCCACCGGCACTAAGAAATAAACAGTTATCCGTACTAAAAAGGTGGATTAAGAAAATGTTCCTAGTTAAACGGTGTAGATAAAAGAGATTGCGTTTAATTTCATCTGTGACGTTTGACAGATGCGAGCGCGCGCTTTTTATTTTTTTTTAATTATTTTCTGGCAGCCAGCGGAGCGGAGCCTTGACCGCAAGGCAGGTCCGCTATTACTAAACGAGTTGGTAGTCGAAGCTCGCTCGTTCGTTCGCCAGCCGATGTAAATTACTTTCCAACTGTTATTTTTCGCTCGGTTGCACCTATTCCGGTCGATTTTTTTCAATGCGAAGAAAGCTATATCTTATCTGTACGAGGAGAAGCTTTTAGGACATGGTTTTAGATTTAC
Source organism: Leptosia nina (assembly GCA_963661955.1). Classification (NCBI taxonomy): domain Eukaryota; kingdom Metazoa; phylum Arthropoda; class Insecta; order Lepidoptera; family Pieridae; genus Leptosia; species Leptosia nina. The sequence continues at coordinate 1,686,001 of CAVLEF010000011.1, forward strand.
GATAAGTGAATTCTTTCGCGACAACTTTATTGTTTTAGAGGAATGCGAAATATGTTAAAAGATACAGAATTTAGATATACTGTAGGGTTGGAAAAATAAAAATAGAAATATTAAATTATTTTAGTCCGTTCTCTATACACAATTATGTATGTATTTTACAAAAAACATATCCACAATATATAGCATTCAGACAATAACTCATTGATTTAAAGCTAACGTGCGATCTTTAAAAAATAAAAATTATAAAAGGACAGAGAAATTAAAAGAAAAAAATTTAGATTTCCCAAATGAAGTCTAACGTGTATACTGTTTTCTGAAACAAGTTCCTGTTGGAAAAAGAACCCACGACCCGTGAATATATAAATAACCATACATATGACGTAGAAGCCGGTAAAATTACATTAATGTCGAGAATAAAAACCTTAATAAATGAGTTACGTCTAAGTATAAATTATATTATTCAACCGGGCATTTTTCATTCGTGAAACTACAGATTATGTATAGTTCACAGAATTTATATAGTGTAGATGCAAAAAATATTTATTTAAGCGTAGACGACATTTCTGATCGTTTTGGGTAATATACTCTTGACTATGGCCCAAAGTCGAGTAAGCAAATTACCTTTGTAATGTACCTTTGGTTACACTAAATGTTTCCTATTCCTATAATTGGAATAAGAATCTATATTTAGGTTTTACAAGAGCAAATGTTATAAAATGAAAAATTGCTAAAAATAATTTTCAGGCGTTTTTTTAACTATTTCCTCTACTTAAGCGGAAGTACTAGAAATTAGTTCTATAGTTAGAAATTACAGAAAAAAAATCAATGCAACGTTAAGTCCTAGCTGCAAATCAAGTACAGTTAACACAATTAAATAATAATTATGTACAACTTAACAAACCGGTCTTAATGACCATTTATGGAGACTCGTTCTACAATTGCTTCTCTTGGATCGCAGAGGTCTTGGCGAGATGGATAATTTGAGGATTGTAGTCTTAAAGATTGTGTGATGGTGGTGCAACGCGTGTTAAAACTAGTTTCGTTGGTATTCGGCTACGTTGACAAATATATTTTGAGGTGTTTTTCTATTAATATTAGTAATCCGCAGTTCTATAATGTCTTAAGTAATGAAATGCAGTATTTACATTTTTTTTTAACAAAAGAGGCCGCTAGAGACAGAATAGCCTAACTGCAATGTATATTTTCATAGTCTCAAAAAAATCATATCTACAAGAGCACAGTTACCGAAAATTGTTAACATAATTTTTACACGAATAATAGTTTAATTCATTTTTCGCCTAAGTTAATTGCGTATTTTTATTTAACCTCTTATTTAAACCATGTTTTTTTTGTTATTAGACCACTCTGCCTCTAGCAGCTTTATTGTAGTTGGTTTTAGAAATATTTAAAACTTTACATATTTTTTCGATAAATGAGTCATAAACGTATTATTTCCTAAAGTATCTTATCATTTATGAATAGTTGTTGTCGACGAATTGACGGAAATAAAGTACTTAATATTGCTAAGTATAGGACAATTTTTAAACAGAACTCTAAAAACATTAATATTGTTTACATGTCATTGCACATGAAGGCACCATCTGCGACACTATAGTGCCCATATTTTAAGATTAACTTGCAAGGACGATGAAGCCTGAGCGACGCGACGCGACCGATGTCGTGGGTAACAATTTAAATATAAAGGCGAAGAGGAGGTTTGCTAAAACAAATTTGGAGGCCCAAATTGACCATTGTCGCTGACACAGCTAGTTATAAATATAAAAGGCGTACACTAAAATGTATTTCGATATTACCTACTGAGCAATACAAAACATTATTTGAATCTCTTGACATAAGACGGAATCTCAGATTTATATATTTTTTTGTTATTCCAACGAGACACGTCAATACAATAAATAAAACATTGCTATAGTGTGCACATTGCACTTTACAGATAATCAGATTTAATGATAATTATGTCAAAATACTAATCTGTAGTAGTTATCAATCTTATTTCTATAATCTATGTCACTCAAAGTCTACTTCTAATAGTAGTTATTATTATGGCTGTGTGACTCACCTAAAAAACTTGTTCAAAAATTACGATATATTATGTAGGTAGATTTATAAAAGTAAAACTTTGTACGAAATTCACAATCCTACCATATTAAAATAAATTCTTATAATCGCTATTATTTTATTTAAATAAAACCACTTTTTAAAACTTTCAAAATTATTTTTAACTACGGCCCGACGTTTCGGATACTCTGTTTACGTTGGAATCACTGGCAACATTGTCAGGTTAACAGCTGTTTTTGATTACTCAGTTAAATATTTATAAAAATATTATTATTTTCCTGTTTTGCGTTATATTTATTGCTTATTTTAAAATCTGCATCTTTATAATCACATAGGGATACAATTTCCTTTCTTAAAAAAGTGAAAGTAAAATATAAGTGACAGTTGTCTTTGTAAATTTGAATTTATAAGTTCTTTTCATTAAATTAAGTTTGAAATAGTAGTTCATTTGGTAATATAAGTGAAACAACAGTCACGTAAGTACCTTCCTTCAAGTAATTTATACTTAATATAGTTCGGTGTACCTGCTAAAAACAAACTACTTCGAACCTCCACCAAATTGAGTACATTCTTACTTCTTGCCTCAAGACAAACGTTTTTTTAAAGTCATGTTGACTCGCAGAGGCTTTGCCGCACAAGAGGAGTCTAAATTAAAACTGGCTTTAAAGGAATTGCAGTCTTCGAACTCAATTAACATTGGAAAGGGAGGAAAATGAGAGGGAGTTTTAAGAGGTATTGCAGAGTAAAAAGAAACTCAAATCAGAGTTAACTTCACTCTTTCAAGGAAATACCAAAATTCAACAAGAACGGGATATGCTACAAGACCCACTTAATAGGCTAGACAACTTTGGGTTTGAGTATGAAACTACTTTGAGCCGCATTAACATTCTCGAAAAGGATTTATGTGAGGCCAATCAACAGATCAACAGCCTCAAAACAGGCATACAGTTGAATTTGGGCTTGGAGACACAAAACCAATTCAATTAACTAGTTTGTGGCATACCACATAGTGCAAATATTAACTCACCGAGTAATACCGGCCTGGTTAGATGTAGCAACAAAAAACTAAAAAAATATATAAAAAATAATAAGTTTATAAGTAGAACACAAAGGTTATTAAAAAAACAAAAAAAGTTAGTATCCAACATAAAGTTAAAGCAGGAAAATATTGAACTCCGAGGTAATATTGAGTTGCATGAAATAGAATTTAATAATTTAAGTTTAAAATATGATATAGAAACGCAACAACTACACAAGGAGATAGGGAGATTGGAGAACCTAACAGACTCTTTAATAGATAAATTTCAGGAGTCTCAAGAGATGGTTGAGAAGTACTCATCTGCTATGGATGATCTCCTCAAGATCTCCAAACTCAGAGCAGAGTGTTACATGTCAAAAAACATGAATTCTTTTGACCAATACTTCACAAACAAATCTAGTTCATTTCCTAAGGCTCGTAGATTAGTTAAAAATAGTTTAGCCAAAACCAGTACATTGGATCTAAATAAAAACAATTATAATTTAAATACTTCTTCTCGTAAATATAAACATGAAGTCATATTCAACTATTGTAAACACAAAGTAGGTAGTTCTTTCTGCAGAGAAAATGCACAGCGAGGAGGCTCATTAATTTTTATTAGCAAACATTTAAAATATAAGGAAAGGAAAGATATAGTGAGTCTATCTGTGGAACGAATTATTGAGCTTTCTTGTATAGAGCTAGAGCAATTTATAGTTGTTAGTTTGTATAGTCCTCCATCGGCTAATTATATTTATTTAGAAAACAAACTAGAAGAAATTTTGTTTAAATTACAAAGATTAAATAAAAAAATCATTGTCTGTGGAGACTTTAATATTAATTTGCTAGATGATCACTGCCGTTCATCTTTACATTTGCTGAATCTGTTTAAATCATTTAACTTATTTAATCATTTTAATGAGCCAACAAGAGTTACGCCTACCACGGCAACTTGTATAGACAATATCTTCAACAATTAGTATAGTTAGTATTGTCAACAAGCTTACATCTGATCACTCTGGTCAGTTGTTTACTTTTAAAAATAATAAGAACAAAGTTTATAAAAAGAAGATATGTACTGTAACAGTTACAGCTGAACGAATAGATAGATTTAGAAATAGATTAATAAGCAGTCTCCCATTTTTGTGACAACAGGTGCCCTAATAATTTATATGGTGCATTTTTTGGTTCATTTATTGATGAATTTAAAAATGTATTTCTACCGAAGACTTTTTTGGTCTCTGAAAAATTAATCTTTTGTGACTGGGCCACCTAGGAGTTGCACAAAAAAAGGAGAAAATTGTATGAGGAAAAGCAGCACAATAATAGTGAAGAGTTTAAAAGTTATGTCAGGATGTTTTCCAATAATTTTAAAAAAGAATGTCGCTCAGCTAAGTCGCAATATTTAAGTTTAAAAATAAAGAACAGCTCTGATAAGGTAAAAGCCACTTGGAAAATGATAAACGAGGAGACAGGGCGGATTACACATAAAGCTTTAGATTACAGATTAAAAGTCGATGGTAAAGTAATCAGCTCAGGGCTCGAGGTGGCTTCTGCTTTCTGAAAAGTTCTTTACCGACATTCCTCTAAATATAACTAAAACTTTAAAATCTTCATCCTCTGCCGCCCTTCAATTATTAGAAATGTCTGTACCAAAATGTAATAGTAGATTCAGCTTCAGTTATGTTAATAGAAATGATAATATGAAAACTTTAAAATTACTCAAAGTAAAAAAATCTAAAGATATCTGGGGTGTATCAACAATGGTTTTACAGTCAGTAATTGACATTGTTGGTTCAGAATTGGCTATTATATTTAATAGATGTATCGACTGTGGAGTGTTCCCTGACCAAATGAAGCTTAGTAAAATTTTGGCTAAGGCGGGCAGCACTACTGATCCATCGAATTATAGACCCGTGTCTGTGTTGCCTGCCTTGAGTAAAATTTTTGACTACGAGTTAATTATGATATTAATTGATAGATAGCAGGATTAAGTCTGATTGAGTTTGATAATCGTATAGACAATATATAGCGGGCATAGACCCAGATTTTTTCTATTCATTATTTAATAACATTTCAACGAATACATACGTGTCTATGCTTTTAGGATTTTTAAATTTACCGTAAGGTGAATCTTTAACGGTTTAAAACGCGAAATGTATCAATTAGCTTACTTTCAGCTGCTTGTTATATAATATCAGGTCATAATTTAAAAAAGTCATAATACTAATTTGTTTCACGTTACATTATTGTATTACACAATGTAATTTTTTAGAAATTTTTGAGTCTCCATAAGGGGGAGTCTTAAACGGTTTAAAACGCGGAATATATTAGTTAGCTTATTTTTCGCTGCTTGTGCTGAAATATATACGATATTTTTTATATTTATATTTACGACCGTAGTAGCCATTAACCTTCGAAGGGTTCTTGGTAAAATACTCCAAAATAACTTGAAGGAAAGTGTTAAGTATAAAAAATATGTTTAACCTGTTTTATTCAGTTTAAGTAGTTTAATTAATTTAAATAGGGAACAGTAATTATTTGAGCGTTTATTATATTTTTCTAAGAAAACTGTAAGTTTTTTTTTATTAGTTCCAGGCAAAAAAAGAACAAATAAAAAAAAATGTTTTCTACCGTAAAGTATTATATTAAATGTAAGTTTGTCTATACTTTTATTCTTGTCCCTGAAAAATAAATTACGACATTTTTTAGTATACATTAAGTGTATATTTTGTAAAAGTTACGCTCAAATTAGCTCAAAAAAAACGAATGGTGCCTTTCAAATCGTTAATTTTTTCACCATTTACTTCACTCACAAACAGTGCAACGTGAAGTCTTGTTTTTTTCTGTTGGAGTGTTTCTACCTGTCTTTAAGTATGTAAATTTTCAATCCTATTGTTCAAATAAGATTATTGTTGAATAGTTTATTTTAAGTTTAGTTATTTTGGGCAACAATATGCGTTTTGGCAAACCATCTTTATCTATATAAATTTAAACTAACCCATGACGTCGATCACGTCCCGTTGGGCTTCCAAGTTAATCTTATAAAATAGACAAATACTGTGGGAGACATTTTCATTTTTTGGGTATCTTAAACCGTTTGTAAAAATGAACAATTTCCCCTGTTTTATTTTCACATTGCCCGATGTCGTTTCGCTCCTAAGAGTCGCGGAGGTGTTTTATAGCTTGATGCTTCGATAAATGTTCTAACCAACACAAGAATTGTTCAATTCGAAGCAGTAGTTCCTGAGATTAGCGCGTTCAAACAGACAAACTCTTTAGCTTTATATATTAGTATAGAATTATAGATTATTTGCAACGTCAAAACGATACTATTATTTTCATACAGATTAAAACCTCGAGTTGAAAAGTCGTAATAATATTTATGATAACATTTTTGTAACTATTTTTTCAGACTGTTCAAAGAAACGAGCGGACATTAAATATGATGTGAGTTAGATTCAAATTATTTGCCTTACAAGTGATTCTGGTACAACAACTTCAACTTCTTCTTCTTCGTCTTCTTCAACTAGATGTGCTCTTGATCTGTTTCGGCTTTGACTGAAACGCGATTCATTTCTTGGTGGTTCGCGACCCGGACTAAGTTTCGATATTTCAAGCACCCATTTTGGGTACAAAAAAATGCTAGACTTGATGGGGATCGAACCCGCGACACATTGTTAGCTATTTATTGCTACTATTGATTTTGAATTTTTTCGAATTATTTCTTCTGAAAAGTGTTTTATTTAAATGTTTACGCGATTACAGACAATACCTGTAGGTTGTTTAATTCCTGTAAGAATTTAGTAGTTTTTATAAGAATTATTGTTTTTATACACAAGTAAGATTAAATTAATTTTCAGATAATTAAAAAAAATAAACCTTAAGGTTGTAATGATCTTGAGAGGTGCGTGTATTAGGTTGAATTAAAAGCTAGCTAGCTCAATTGGTTAGAGCAACAGCACGGAACGCTGTGGACGCCGGTTCAAGGCCTGCCCGTATTTTTTAGCCGTATTTTTTGAGTCGTATTTTTTACAATTTACAATCGATTTTTAATCTATTGTGTCAGAACAGGTGAAAAATATTAACTTGTTTAAAATATTTAAATAAAACACTTTAATGGTTTAAAGCGCGATATATTAGTTAAACTTGATTGAAAACGTATTTTAACCCGACGTTTCGGATGCTTTGCAGCATCTGTGGTCACGAGGACCGTCTCTCTGGATTCGATAGGAATTGACCCCCAGCCCGTTTATTAGCCATGGGTTATCATTCAAATGTGATTTTGTTTTTTTCAGTTCGGACAGTTTACTTCCAATTCGCTTAGCTGGCAACGCTCTTCTCTTCACGGCTCATGTCATCAACATAATAGTAATGCATTTGGCATTACAGGATTTGAAGGACATAAACCTTATTATATTCAAATCTTTAAAATGGAAGTACATTACTATATGGAATTTGGTGAGATGCGTTTGAAAAAAAAATATATAGAAATATTACTTCCGGGATTTGAACCCAAAGCTTACCCGTGAGCAATATAGTTTGAAAACTTTATCTAAATGTAAAAAATCTATTATAAATTCAGTTCCGTACTGTTGCTCTAACGCTGTGGATGCCAGTTCGAGTCCCGCTCGAATCGTAACTTTTCTCAGTTCATAATCGATTTTTAATAATTGTAGTAGACACTAAAATGTGTCTGCTTGATACAATGAACATTTCCTCATATTCATACGCTTTAGTACATAATCTTATCTTTAACAGATAATACAAAAAAACGTTCAATGCCCTGGTTCGAGGTAGACATATAATTGTGTCCGTTTTATTGATAGATTTATAAGCATGTAGGTAATCATCGCTGTAGAGTAGTGAACATCCTTACTTTTTATATCAAAAATTAAACTTAAAAAAAATGTATTGTTTGTTCTACAGATAGAGAGACCCTAGTCTTCACTCTACGGCAAGACTGTGGTGGGTGACTAGTCTCTTCCAGGTTACAATAAATATCTTAAATCCAACCTATGTATACTATAACATATGAGATATAGATTCTGCTTTATTATTTAATTCGATTACATGTTTCTATGTTATTCTTTTTCAGGCCTTTCAAAATATCTACCTCTTGGGCTGTATAGCGTGCGATCTATCCACCATGTTTAAGATCTTCGACTCGAATCTCTTTTTGAAAGAAATGAAGCGGTACAGAACAACGTACTTCGCGGCAGTTCTGTGGCCTACAAGTCTTGTAAGTATTAAATTCGATTGCGCAACAGGTGCATTTATCAATAGATTGAATTTAGACCATGTGTAGGACGCGGTTGCTCAATTGGTTAGAGCAACAGCACGGAACGCTGTGGGTGCCGATTCAAGTCCTGCGTGTCGTTTTTTTTTTCCATTTATAATCGATTTTTTATAAGTTCAGTAGAGCGTCGATTATCCGAAGTAATTAGGCGACGAGGGTGTTCGGAAAACCGGTATTTTCGGATAATTGAACTACCTATATGTATATTGATTCAGACATATTTACGTACAGGTAAATGAAAACCATGTTTACATTTACATATACCTTTAATGACATGATATGAAATAAACGAAAAAGTGCAGATATGTAATCTTATAGTAAAACATGTGTACTAGGTAGGTACAATTAACGCTTTAAAAAAACTTGCTGCTAACTACGGAAGCATGCCTACCCGCTTACGAGCGGCTAGATCACGGACAATTTTTTAAGAATAGATATATGATACTTGTCGCTTTCAGCCTGTGTTTCAAACCAACGCAAGGAAACAATCTATGACGTAGTGATAGAAAGTGAAGAGATAGATAGTGAAGAGCCTGTATTATGATAGAGAAGGACAAACACACATGCTCTTGATGGTAGGTGGAATACCGAAGCCATATAACGTCTAAACAATATACGTTGTCGACTACTTTTGTTTTTGGATATTTGGAAATCTACAGACTGAAACGGAAACGAAATTATTTTTGTGTTGGTTGGAACATTCATCCAGGAAGCCTTTACGCTATATAACATCACGCTGCGACTAACAGAAGCGAAGATACAGTGGAAAATGTAGAACAAAAGGGGAAAGTTATTCTTCTTTGCGGAGTCTAACTGATATATCGCGTTTTAAACCGTTAAAGTGTTTTATTTAAATACAATTTAATATCCAAAATAACTGTTCTTCGCGGACGTAGTAACGGACAGAGCTAATACGTATAAAATTAAGTAACTCTCTTGCCAATTTCTTTTATTATTATCTCAAAATCACCCTTATTATTTTCAGGTGGCCTCCGTGTTGTCCTGGCCTATATTCTTTTACAATAGAGAACTTGTATTCCCTTCCTATATTGACAAAGTACTGTCTTTGGGGTCGAATCATATGATACACTCATTCATAATCTTAGTGAATGCGTGGGAGCTGGTGCTTTTGCCAAGGAAAAGGCCGGCTACACATAATACAAATTTCCTAATCATGGCTGTCATTTATGAGGCTTATTTCACTCTGTAAGTGCAAGCACTTGGTGTCAATATATTTTGTTATTGGAGTTTGAACTTTAAATATTTTAACTTAAAAAAAGAGAAAAACAAAAACAATTATTACTAAGAAGTATTTTATTCAAATAAAACACTTATAACTGTTTAAAACGTGGAATAAATTGTTATAATCTATTTTAACTACCGCACGACGTTTCGGATGCTTTGCAGCAGCCGTGGTCACGGATTGACTGATCCAAAACGTCGGGCCGTAGTTAAAGAAAATTTTTGACTTATACATTTCGCGTTTTAAACCTTTAAAAGTGTCATATTTACATTTGTACTACTCGTACTCGTACTAAACTACAGACAGCGTTTAATTAAAATTATGATCTTTCAGGATGATAACAAACTACCGCCACACAGGATTATGGCCCTACCCACTCGCTTATGACTTATACGGAACCATTTATTTCCCCCTACTTATGCTGGGAATACTGATTCTACAGATTTTTTCGTATTTCATACAATGGCCTCTTGTGGATCTCTGTCATGGATCTCGGAAGAAAAAAGACTGAGCTTAACGCCATCTCGTGTCCAAAATGTAAACTATTTAAACCATGTTTGTGATATTAGGAAATATTATTAGCACCAAAAACAAGACAAGAATGCACGATAAAGAAAAATATATTTTTTTGAGTATGTATTTTTATGTGTGTTTAATAGCGATTCAATTTTAACCATTATATACTACTTCATCACACGTGTCTGTAGCTCAAAGCATGTCGCCTAGTATTGCGTTAGCACGAGACGTCCTGGATGCGAATCCGGGGAAACAATATCTTGTGTCGGGCAAGGCACAGAAATCTGGCCTTACCTTAAAAGTTTTAATATTTTTCACGTGTTATTGCAATTGGTTAGAGCAACAGCACGGAACGCTGACGATGCTGTAAGTCCTGCCCTAGTCGTATTGTTTTTTCATTTTGCTTTTTTAACTACTTACTTGTAAATTAAACTGTTTGAAACGGATATAGAAATGTGTTCACCCCATACCCCACGAGGGGGAACGGGACTTCACTTTATTACAATTGAAGAATGATTATAGCTAGACTTGTATTTCTTTTTAAAATTACATCTCTTCGCTTGTAGACATCCAAAACTGTTCTTCTATCAACGATAATGTAATAAATATTTGCATTTATCAACGGGTTTGAATTTGTATCCTATTAGCTATGAAATAAAACACATTATTGCAAGTGATTCGAGAATAATAAAAACAATAACATTTATTTTACTATTGGTTCTCAAAAATCCCCTCCGTCTACATAGGTACTTTAGTTTGTAATTTCACAAATCAACAAAGCCTCGGCAGAAGTTAACCGAAAAATCATTTCATTAGAAACTAATGAACGGAAATTTTCATTAAAAAACTGAAACTCAAAATGTTCTGATATTTCGGTTAGCTTTCGCGTACATTATATTAAGTTATATATTCTGTTTTTTACATAGATATAATATGTTTTTTTATATTTTGTTACTCTTTAATATGTTCAGGTAATGTGTAAAAATACTTCAGTTAACAAATTAATATTTTTTTTTATAATATAAAATAATTATCTCATAGAAAACAAGATATAAAAATTTTTCACTATTCATGATCGAACACCCAATATCGGCGGGTATTGTATAAAATAGAAGCTCTATTCGAACGAAAAAGAATTTCAATTTTGTTGTAAAAACACGTCAAACCCCGCTACCGTTCGCTTCTCGAAAACCCTAACATTATTATGTGTCCAAATCTATATTAACGTTTTAGTGAAATTTTTGCAAAACATAGTACAAAAGTTTTTTTTAGAAATATCTAATAAAAACTACCCAGCGATGTATCTTTACCCTATAACTATTACTACCGCACTGGAGCGGGACGGGGCGGATGCACGCGTCCTGCTCGCACATCTCTGCACCAATCACAAGTCAAGTCAAGACATTACAAGAAGTATAGAATGGACACATCGTCTCACGCGCAGGCTTTTGAAATCTTGTATAATGATTTCTCTTGAAAATAAATTCGACGTTCGCTCAGCCGCGCCTCTGAATCTGAACCCCAGAAGTTAATCTCTTCTAAAACGTCAGGCTGTAACAAAAAAAAATTGTTCAAATAGGTTTAACAAATATATATCACGTTTTAACCGGCAAAGTGTTTTATTTAAATGTGTACTACTCGCGTATATTACAGACAGTAATACATATATATCCGCGATCACGTCTGCTCCAAAAATCCGCAGGTCATAGTTAGATTAAAAATATGTTAACTAGTATATTTCGCGTTTTAAACCGTTAAAGCGTTTTATGGAAATGATGGATTCTGATTGTGCATAATAACACTCTCTGTCACCACTTAACTAATTTAACTGTTAAATTAATATTTTAGTTTACAATTAGTATTATCCTTTTTTATAGACTACTATTACAGACCGTGAATTTCTAATGCTAAACTTGAAGACCTTTAAATAGCAGGCAGATAGATTAATTAAACTAATTTTAATTTTTCCTTTTAATGTCACCCTGAACATATAAAATATATGTCCATTTACTGATAACAAAATCACGCAGTAATTCTTTAATTTATAAAGGGTTGTTTGAATAAAAAAGTTAATACGAACTAAGCCCTGCATACAAGTTCGTAAAATCTACATAATCTAAAATATTGTGTTAATCTTAATATATTAACTATCTCTTACCCGATGTAATTAAATAATTTAGTGGAGCAATTATTTTAAAATCTTTCTTCAAATTCCATTCAAGATGGAAGAAACTTATAGTATATTTTTTTATAAATTGATGAATCAATAATAAATAAAAGTATATAGTAAAATAAATGTTAAAGATTTTCCTACAAAATTAACTACTTATAATATTGCAGTTTTTCTAATAAAAAGGCCAAAATTAACTTAACTTTTAAGTATCATTAATTTTTTTCTCTTCGGAGAGCTAAGTATTCGAAAGAGGTCGAGGTTCTATAATAAAACTTTTTCTTACTTAACTTAACAAACCGGTCTTAATGACCATTTATGGAGACTCGTTAGTCGTTCTACAATTGCTTCTCTTGGATCGCAGAGGTCTTGGCGATATGGATAATTTGAGGATTGTAGTCTTAAAGATTGTGTGATGGTGGTGCAACGCGTGTTAAAACTAGTTTCGTTGGTATTCGGCTACGTTGACAAATATATTTTGAGGTGTTTTTCTATTAATATTAGTAATCCGCAGTTCTATAATGTCTTAAGTAATGAAATGCAGTATTTACATTTTTTTTTAACAAAAGAGGCCGCTAGAGACAGAATAGCCTAACTGCAATGTATATTTTCATAGTCTCAAAAAAATCATATCTACAAGAGCACAGTTACCGAAAATTGTTAACATAATTTTTACACGAATAATAGTTTAATTCATTTTTCGCCTAACTTAATTGCGCATTTTTATTTAACCTCTTATTTAAACCATGTTTTTTTTGTTATTAGGCCACTCTGCCTCTAGCAGCTTTATTGTAGTTGGTTTTAGAAATATTTGAAACTTTACATATTTTTTCGATAAATGCGTCATAAACGTATTATTTCCTAAAGTATCTTATCATTTATGAATAGTTGTTGTCGACGAATTGACGGAAATAAAGTACTTAATATTGCTAAGTATAGGACAATTTTTAAACAGAACTCTAAAAACATTAATATTGTTTACATGTCATTGCACATGAAGGTACCATCTGCGACACTATAGTGCCCATCTTTTAAGATTAACTTGCAAGGACGATGAAGCCTGAGCGACGCGACGCGACCGATGTCGTGGGTAACAATTTAAATATAAAGGCGAAGAGGAGGTTTGCTAAAACAAATTTGGAGGCCCAAATTGACCGTTGTCGCTGACACAGCTAGTTATAAATATAAAAGGTGTACACTAAAATGTATATCGATATTACCTACTGAGCAATACATAACATTATTTGAATCTCTTGACATAAGACGGAATCTCAGATTTATATATTTTTTTGTTATTCCAACGAGACACGTCAATTCAATAAATAAAACATTGTTATAGTGTTTCTATAATCTATGTCTCACTCACTCAAAGTCTAATCGTAGTTATTACTATGGCTGTGTGACTCACCTAAAAAACTTGTTCAAAAATTACAATATATAATGTAGGTAGATTAATAAAAGTAAAACTTTGTACGAAATTCACAATCCTACCATATTTAAATAAATTCTTATAATCGCTATTATTTTATTTAAATAAAACCACTTTTTAAAACTTTCAAAATTATTTTTAACTACGGCCCGACGTTCGGGATACTCTGTTTACGTTGGAATCACTGGCAACATTGTCAGGTTAACAGCTGTTTTTGATTACTCAGTTAAATATTTATAAAAATATTATTATTTTCCTGTTTTACGTTATATTTATTACTTATTTTAAAATCTGCATCTTTATAAACACATAGGAATAAAATTTCCTTTCTTAAAAAAGTGAAAGTAAAATATAAGTGACAGTTGTCTTTGTAAATTTGAATTTATAAGTTCTTTTTATTAAATTAAGTTTGATATAGTAGTTCATTTGGTAATATAAGTGAAACAACAGTCACGTAAGTACCTTCCTTCAAGTAATTTATACTTAATATAGTTCGGTGTACCTGCTAAAAACAAACTACTTCGAACCTCCACCAAATTGAGTACATTCTTACTTCTTGCCACAAGACAAACGTTTTTTTAAAGTCATGTTGACTCGCAGAGGCTTTGCCGCACAAGAGGAGTCTAAATTAAAACTGGCTTTAAAGGAATTGCAGTCTTCGAACTCAATTAACATTGGAAAGGGAGGAAAATGAGAGGGAGTTTTTAGAGGTATTGGAGAGTAAAAAGAAACTCAAATCAGAGTTAACTTCACTCTTTCAAGAAAATACCAAAATTCAACAAGAACGGGATATGCTACAAGACCAACTTAATAGGCTAGACAACTTTGGGTTTAAGTATGAAACTGCTTTGAGCCGCATTAACATTCTTGAAAAGGATTTATGTGGGGCCAATCAACAGATCAACAGCCTCAAAACAGGCATACAGTTGAATTTGGGCTTGGAGACACAAAACCAATTCAATGAACTAGATTGTGGGGTACCACATAGTGCAAATATTAACTCACCAAGTAATACCGGCCTGGTTAGATGTAGCAACAAAAAACTAAAAAAATATATAAAAAATAATAAGTTTATAAGTAGAACACAAAGGTTATTAAAAAAACAAAAAAAGTTAGTATCCAACATAAAGTTAAAGCAGGAAAATATTGAACTCCGAGGTAATATTGAGTTGTATGAAATAGAATTTAATAATTTAAGTTTAAAATATGATATAGAAACGCAACAACTACACAAGGAGATAGGGAGATTGGAGAACCTAACAGACTCTTTAATAGATAAATTTCAGGAGTCTCAAGAGATGGTTGAGAAGTACTCATCTGCTATGGATGATCTCCTCAAGATCTCCAAACTAACAGCAGAGTGTTACATGTCAAAAAACATGAATTCTTTTGATACCTCACAAAAAAATCTAGTCCATTTCCTAAGGCTCATAGATTAGTTAAAAATAGTTTAGCCAAAACCAGTACATTGGACCTAAATAAAAACAATTATAATTTAAATACTTCTTCTTGTAAAGTTTACAATAGTTGAATATGACATGAAGTCATATTCAACTATTGTAAGTAGGTAGTTCTTTCTGCAGAGAAAATGCACAGCGAGGAGGCTCATTAATTTTTATTAGCAAACATTTAAAATATAAGGAAAGGAAAGATATAGTGAGTCTATCTGTGGAACGAATTATTGAGCTTTCTT
Source organism: Leptosia nina (assembly GCA_963661955.1). Lineage (NCBI taxonomy): Eukaryota > Metazoa > Arthropoda > Insecta > Lepidoptera > Pieridae > Leptosia > Leptosia nina. The sequence continues at coordinate 1,701,448 of CAVLEF010000011.1, forward strand.
GTATAGAGCTAGAGCAATTTATAGTTGTTAGTTTGTATAGTCCTCCATCGGCTACTAATTATATTTATTTAGAAAAAAACTAGAAGAAATTTTGTTTAAATTACAAAGATTAAATAAAAAAATCATTGTCTGTGGAGACTTTAATATTAATTTGCTAGATGATCACTGCCGTTCATCTTTACATTTGCTGAATCTGTTTAAATCATTTAACTTATTTAATCATTTTAATGAGCCAACAAGAGTTACGCCTACCACGGCAACTTGTATAGACAATATCTTCAACAATAACTTGTATTGTCAACAAGCTTACATCTGATCACTCTGGTCAGTTGTTTACTTTTAAAAATAATAAGAACAAAGTTTATAAAAAGAAGATATGTACTGTAACAGTTACAGCTGAACGAATAGATAGATTTAGAAATAGATTAATAAGCAGTCTCCCATTTTTGTGTGATAAACGGTGTCCTAATAATTTATATGGTGCATTTTTTGGTTCATATATTGATGAATTTAAAAATGTATTTCTACCGAAGACTTTTTTGGTCTCTGAAAAATTAATCTTTTGTGACTGGGCCACCAAGGAGTTGCACAAAAAAAGGAGAAATTGTATGAATTGTATGAGGAAAAGCAGCACAATAATAGTGAAGAGTTTAAAAGTTATGTCAGGATGTTTTCCAATAATTTTAAAAAAGAATGTCGCTCGGCTAAGTTGCAATATTTAAGTTTAAAAATAAAGAACAGCTCTGATAAGGTAAAAGCCACTTGGAAAATGATAAACGAGGAGACAGGGCGGATTACACATAAAGCTTTAGATTACAGATTAAAAGTCGATGGTAAAGTAATCAGCTCAGGGCTCGAGGTGGCTTCTGCTTTCTGAAAAGTTCTTTACCGACATTCCTCTAAATATAACTAAAACTTTAAAATCTTCATCCTCTGCCGCCCTTCAATTATTAGAAATGTCTGTACCAAAATGTAATAGTAGATTCAGCTTCAGTTATGTTAATAGAAATGATAATATGAAAACTTTAAAATTACTCAAAGTAAAAAAATCTAAAGATATCTGGGGTGTATCAACAATGGTTTTACAGTCAGTAATTGACATTGTTGGTTCAGAATTGGCTATTATATTTAATAGATGTATCGACTGTGGAGTGTTCCCTGACCAAATGAAGCTTAGTAAAATTTTGGCTAAGGCGGGCAGCACTACTGATCCATCGAATTATAGACCCGTGTCTGTGTTGCCTGCCTTGAGTAAAATTTTTGACTACGAGTAATTATGATATTAATTGATAGATAGCAGGATTAAGTCTGATTGAGTATGATAATCGTATAGACAATATATAGCGGGCATAGACCCAGATTTTTTCTATTCATTATTTAATAACATTTCAACGAATACATACGTGTCTATGCTTTTAGGATTTTTAAATTTACCGTAAGGTGAATCTTTAACGGTTTAAAACGCGAAATGTATCAATTAGCTTACTTTCAGCTGCTTGTTATATAATATCAGGTCATAATTTAAAAAAGTCATAATACTAATTTGTTTCACGTTACATTATTGTATTACACAATGTAATTTTTTAGAAATTTTTGAGTCTCCATAAGGGGGAGTCTTAAACGGTTTAAAACGCGGAATATATTAGTTAGCTTATTTTTCGCTGCTTGTGCTGAAATATATACGATATTTTTTATATTTATATTTACGACCGTAGTAGCCATTAACCTTCGAAGGGTTCTTGGTAAAATACTCCAAAATAACTTGAAGGAAAGTGTACTTAACACTTAAAAATAAAAAATATGTTTAACCTGTTTTATTCAGTTTAAGTAGTTTAATTAATTTAAATAGGGAACAGTAATTATTTGAGCGTTTATTATATTTTTCTAAGAAAACTGTAAGTTTTTTTTTATTAGTTCCAGGCAAAAAAAGAACAAATAAAAAAAAATGTTTTCTACCGTAAAGTATTATATTAAATGTAAGTTTGTCTATACTTTTATTCTTGTCCCTGAAAAATAAATTACGACATTTTTTAGTATACATTAAGTGTATATTTTGTAAAAGTTACGCTCAAATTAGCTCAAAAAAAACGAATGGTGCCTTTCAAATCGTTAATTTTTTCACCATTTACTTCACTCACAAACAGTGCAACGTGAAGTCTTGTTTTTTTCTGTTGGAGTGTTTCTACCTGTCTTTAAGTATGTAAATTTTCAATCCTATTGTTCAAATAAGATTATTGTTGAATAGTTTATTTTAAGTTTAGTTATTTTGGGCAACAATATGCGTTTTGGCAAACCATCTTTATCTATATAAATTTAAACTAACCCATGACGTCGATCACGTCCCGTTGGGCTTCCAAGTTAATCTTATAAAATAGACAAATACTGTGGGAGACATTTTCATTTTTTGGGTATCTTAAACCGTTTGTAAAAATGAACAATTTCCCCTGTTTTATTTTCACATTGCCCGATGTCGTTTCGCTCCTAAGAGTCGCGGAGGTGTTTTATAGCTTGATGCTTCGATAAATGTTCTAACCAACACAAGAATTGTTCAATTCGAAGCAGTAGTTCCTGAGATTAGCGCGTTCAAACAGACAAACTCTTTAGCTTTATATATTAGTATAGAATTATAGATTATTTGCAACGTCAAAACGATACTATTATTTTCATACAGATTAAAACCTCGAGTTGAAAAGTCGTAATAATATTTATGATAACATTTTTGTAACTATTTTTTCAGACTGTTCAAAGAAACGAGCGGACATTAAATATGATGTGAGTTAGATTCAAATTATTTGCCTTACAAGTGATTCTGGTACAACAACTTCAACTTCTTCTTCTTCGTCTTCTTCAACTAGATGTGCTCTTGATCTGTTTCGGCTTTGACTGAAACGCGATTCATTTCTTGGTGGTTCGCGACCCGGACTAAGTTTCGATATTTCAAGCACCCATTTTGGGTACAAAAAAATGCTAGACTTGATGGGGATCGAACCCGCGACACATTGTTAGCTATTTATTGCTACTATTGATTTTGAATTTTTTCGAATTATTTCTTCTGAAAAGTGTTTTATTTAAATGTTTACGCGATTACAGACAATACCTGTAGGTTGTTTAATTCCTGTAAGAATTTAGTAGTTTTTATAAGAATTATTGTTTTTATACACAAGTAAGATTAAATTAATTTTCAGATAATTAAAAAAAATAAACCTTAAGGTTGTAATGATCTTGAGAGGTGCGTGTATTAGGTTGAATTAAAAGCTAGCTAGCTCAATTGGTTAGAGCAACAGCACGGAACGCTGTGGACGCCGGTTCAAGGCCTGCCCGTATTTTTTAGCCGTATTTTTTGAGTCGTATTTTTTACAATTTACAATCGATTTTTAATCTATTGTGTCAGAACAGGTGAAAAATATTAACTTGTTTAAAATATTTAAATAAAACACTTTAATGGTTTAAAGCGCGATATATTAGTTAAACTTGATTGAAAACGTATTTTAACCCGACGTTTCGGATGCTTTGCAGCATCTGTGGTCACGAGGACCGTCTCTCTGGATTCGATAGGAATTGACCCCCAGCCCGTTTATTAGCCATGGGTTATCATTCAAATGTGATTTTGTTTTTTTCAGTTCGGACAGTTTACTTCCAATTCGCTTAGCTGGCAACGCTCTTCTCTTCACGGCTCATGTCATCAACATAATAGTAATGCATTTGGCATTACAGGATTTGAAGGACATAAACCTTATTATATTCAAATCTTTAAAATGGAAGTACATTACTATATGGAATTTGGTGAGATGCGTTTGAAAAAAAAATATATAGAAATATTACTTCCGGGATTTGAACCCAAAGCTTACCCGTGAGCAATATAGTTTGAAAACTTTATCTAAATGTAAAAAATCTATTATAAATTCAGTTCCGTACTGTTGCTCTAACGCTGTGGATGCCAGTTCGAGTCCCGCTCGAATCGTAACTTTTCTCAGTTCATAATCGATTTTTAATAATTGTAGTAGACACTAAAATGTGTCTGCTTGATACAATGAACATTTCCTCATATTCATACGCTTTAGTACATAATCTTATCTTTAACAGATAATACAAAAAAACGTTCAATGCCCTGGTTCGAGGTAGACATATAATTGTGTCCGTTTTATTGATAGATTTATAAGCATGTAGGTAATCATCGCTGTAGAGTAGTGAACATCCTTACTTTTTATATCAAAAATTAAACTTAAAAAAAATGTATTGTTTGTTCTACAGATAGAGAGACCCTAGTCTTCACTCTACGGCAAGACTGTGGTGGGTGACTAGTCTCTTCCAGGTTACAATAAATATCTTAAATCCAACCTATGTATACTATAACATATGAGATATAGATTCTGCTTTATTATTTAATTCGATTACATGTTTCTATGTTATTCTTTTTCAGGCCTTTCAAAATATCTACCTCTTGGGCTGTATAGCGTGCGATCTATCCACCATGTTTAAGATCTTCGACTCGAATCTCTTTTTGAAAGAAATGAAGCGGTACAGAACAACGTACTTCGCGGCAGTTCTGTGGCCTACAAGTCTTGTAAGTATTAAATTCGATTGCGCAACAGGTGCATTTATCAATAGATTGAATTTAGACCATGTGTAGGACGCGGTTGCTCAATTGGTTAGAGCAACAGCACGGAACGCTGTGGGTGCCGATTCAAGTCCTGCGTGTCGTTTTTTTTTTCCATTTATAATCGATTTTTTATAAGTTCAGTAGAGCGTCGATTATCCGAAGTAATTAGGCGACGAGGGTGTTCGGAAAACCGGTATTTTCGGATAATTGAACTACCTATATGTATATTGATTCAGACATATTTACGTACAGGTAAATGAAAACCATGTTTACATTTACATATACCTTTAATGACATGATATGAAATAAACGAAAAAGTGCAGATATGTAATCTTATAGTAAAACATGTGTACTAGGTAGGTACAATTAACGCTTTAAAAAAACTTGCTGCTAACTACGGAAGCATGCCTACCCGCTTACGAGCGGCTAGATCACGGACAATTTTTTAAGAATAGATATATGATACTTGTCGCTTTCAGCCTGTGTTTCAAACCAACGCAAGGAAACAATCTATGACGTAGTGATAGAAAGTGAAGAGATAGATAGTGAAGAGCCTGTATTATGATAGAGAAGGACAAACACACATGCTCTTGATGGTAGGTGGAATACCGAAGCCATATAACGTCTAAACAATATACGTTGTCGACTACTTTTGTTTTTGGATATTTGGAAATCTACAGACTGAAACGGAAACGAAATTATTTTTGTGTTGGTTGGAACATTCATCCAGGAAGCCTTTACGCTATATAACATCACGCTGCGACTAACAGAAGCGAAGATACAGTGGAAAGTGTAGAACAAAAGGGGAAAGTTATTCTTCTTTGCGGTTTTGCGTTGCGTGCGCTGTCATTTTCAAATAAGTCTAACTGATATATCGCGTTTTAAACCGTTAAAGTGTTTTATTTAAATACAATTTAATATCCAAAATAACTGTTCTTCGCGGACGTAGTAACGGACAGAGCTAATACGTATAAAATTAAGTAACTCTCTTGCCAATTTCTTTTATTATTATCTCAAAATCACCCTTATTATTTTCAGGTGGCCTCCGTGTTGTCCTGGCCTATATTCTTTTACAATAGAGAACTTGTATTCCCTTCCTATATTGACAAAGTACTGTCTTTGGGGTCGAATCATATGATACACTCATTCATAATCTTAGTGAATGCGTGGGAGCTGGTGCTTTTGCCAAGGAAAAGGCCGGCTACACATAATACAAATTTCCTAATCATGGCTGTCATTTATGAGGCTTATTTCACTCTGTAAGTGCAAGCACTTGGTGTCAATATATTTTGTTATTGGAGTTTGAACTTTAAATATTTTAACTTAAAAAAAGAGAAAAACAAAAACAATTATTACTAAGAAGTATTTTATTCAAATAAAACACTTATAACTGTTTAAAACGTGGAATAAATTGTTATAATCTATTTTAACTACGGCACGACGTTTCGGATGCTTTGCAGCAGCCGTGGTCACAGATTGACTGATCCAAAACGTCGGGCCGTAGTTAAAGAAAATTTTTGACTTATACATTTCGCGTTTTAAACCTTTAAAAGTGTCTTATTTACATTTGTACTACTCGTACTCGTACTAAACTACAGACAGCGTTTAATTAAAATTATGATCTTTCAGGATGATAACAAACTACCGCCACACAGGATTATGGCCCTACCCACTCGCTTATGACTTATACGGAACCATTTATTTCCCCCTACTTATGCTGGGAATACTGATTCTACAGATTTTTTCGTATTTCATACAATGGCCTCTTGTGGATCTCTGTCATGGATCTCGGAAGAAAAAAGACTGAGCTTAACGCCATCTCGTGTCCAAAATGTAAACTATTTAAACCATGTTTGTGATATTAGGAAATATTATTAGCACCAAAAACAAGACAAGAATGCACGATAAAGAAAAATATATTTTTTTGAGTATGTATTTTTATGTGTGTTTAATAGCGATTCAATTTTTAACCATTATATACTACTTCATCACACGTGTCTGTAGCTCAAAGCATGTCGCCTAGTATTGCGTTAGCACGAGACGTCCTGGATGCGAATCCGGGGAAACAATATCTTGTGTCGGGCAAGGCACAGAAATCTGGCCTTACCTTAAAAGTTTTAATATTTTTCACGTGTTATTGCAATTGGTTAGAGCAACAGCACGGAACGCTGACGATGCTGGTTCAAGTCCTGCCCTAGTCGTATTTTTTTTCATTTTGCTTTTTTAACTACTTACTTGTAAATTAAACTGTTTGAAACGGATATAGAAATGTGTTCACCCCATACCCCACGAGGGGGAACGGGACTTCAGTTTATTACAATTGAAGAATGACAATAGCTACACTTGTTTTTCTTTTTTAAATTACATCTCTTGACATCCAAAACTGTTCTTCTATCAACGATCATGTAATAAATATTTGCATTTATCAACGGGTTTGAATTTGTATCCTATTAGCTATGAAATAAAACACATTATTGCAAGTGATTCGAGAATAATAAAAACAATAACATTTATTTTACTATTGGTTCTCAAAAATCCCCTCCGTCTACATAGGTACTTTAGTTTGTAATTTCACAAATCAACAAAGCCTCGGCAGAAGTTAACCGAAAAATCATTTCATTAGAAACTAATGAACGGAAATTTTCATTAAAAAACTGAAACTCAAAATGTTCTGATATTTCGGTTAGCTTTCGCGTACATTATATTAAGTTATATATTCTGTTTTTTACATAGATATAATATGTTTTTTTATATTTTGTTACTCTTTAATATGTTCAGGTAATGTGTAAAAATACTTCAGTTAACAAATTAATATTTTTTTTTATAATATAAAATAATTATCTCATAGAAAACAAGATATAAAAATTTTTCACTATTCATGATCGAACACCCAATATCGGCGGGTATTGTATAAAATAGAAGCTCTATTCGAACGAAAAAGAATTTCAATTTTGTTGTAAAAACACGTCAAACCCCGCTACCGTTCGCTTCTCGAAAACCCTAACATTATTATGTGTCCAAATCTATATTAACGTTTTAGTGAAATTTTTGCAAAACATAGTACAAAAGTTTTTTTTAGAAATATCTAATAAAAACTACCCAGCGATGTATCTTTACCCTATAACTATTACTACCGCACTGGAGCGGGACGGGGCGGATGCACGCGTCCTGCTCGCACATCTCTGCACCAATCACAAGTCTACATTACAAGAAGTATAGAATGGACACATCGTCTCACGCGCAGGCTTTTGAAATCTTGTATAATGATTTCTCTTGAAAATAAATTCGACGTTCGCTCAGCCGCGCCTCTGAATCTGAACCCCAGAAGTTAATCTCTTCTAAAACGTCAGGCTGTAACAAAAAAAAATTGTTCAAATAGGTTTAACAAATATATATCACGTTTTAACCGGCAAAGTGTTTTATTTAAATGTGTACTACTCGCGTATATTACAGACAGTAATACATATATATCCGCGATCACGTCTGCTCCAAAAATCCGCAGGTCATAGTTAGATTAAAAATATGTTAACTAGTATATTTCGCGTTTTAAACCGTTAAAGCGTTTTATGGAAATGATGGATTCTGATTGTGCATAATAACACTCTCTGTCACCACTTAACTAATTTAACTGTTAAATTAATATTTTAGTTTACAATTAGTATTATCCTTTTTTATAGACTACTATTACAGACCGTGAATTTCTAATGCTAAACTTGAAGACCTTTAAATAGCAGGCAGATAGATTAATTAAACTAATTTTAATTTTTCCTTTTAATGTCACCCTGAACATATAAAATATATGTCCATTTACTGATAACAAAATCACGCAGTAATTCTTTAATTTATAAAGGGTTGTTTGAATAAAAAAGTTAATACGAACTAAGCCCTGCATACAAGTTCGTAAAATCTACATAATCTAAAATATTGTGTTAATCTTAATATATTAACTATCTCTTACCCGATGTAATTAAATAATTTAGTGGAGCAATTATTTTAAAATCTTTCTTCAAATTCCATTCAAGATGGAAGAAACTTATAGTATATTTTTTTATAAATTGATGAATCAATAATAAATAAAAGTATATAGTAAAATAAATGTTAAAGATTTTCCTACAAAATTAACTACTTATAATATTGCAGTTTTTCTAATAAAAAGGCCAAAATTAACTTAACTTTTAAGTATCATTAATTTTTTTCTCTTCGGAGAGCTAAGTATTCGAAAGAGGTCGAGGTTCTATAATAAAACTTTTTCTTACCTTAATACGGAACATTTTGGAGGATGGTTTTTTGTTGAATTTAATTGCAAACAAGACCTTAACTACATGATTATTAACAATTTAATTTAGTGTTTTGTTGTTATTGTAATTTTATGGTTTCCTTTTAATTAAAATTATATGTAATTCTACTAACGACTACTTTAAATCTTTGATGACATTTGTAGAAAATCTTATTTGTTTTCCTTTTTTTATCAACTATTATTACTACTACTATATTTTCAACTTATTTAACATTATTTTAAAATACTATATCCAATGATAAGTATATCGTGAAACCATACAATCGAGTAAAAAAAGCAATTTAAGCTATAAAGGATAAATTACTTTATTACGATGCTATCTGTCTAATTGAATCGATTGTGCTAATTCATTCTAGAGAGCTGAGGCCGTCTGGATATCTGGTTTTTCCCTTAAACGAGTTAGTACTTATTTCTTCGGGCTAAGAGCAACAACCTATGATTGCTAGGCCGTTATGCCCCCTCGTCTCCTCGCTAGGAACTTAATGACGTAAAAAACTTAAAAATCCATCATCTGTGACCGTTTAACAAAAGGTAGGCTCGCCTAGCTTCTAAGCCTTAGTGAGAAATATGATTAATAAATTAGTGCATATCGAGATATTAGTTTGAAGTTTCGAAAGTAGATTAATTTGTTATAGATCGATTTATTGATGAATAATCGAAAATTTCACGTTACTAATTATATTTTTATGAATTTTACAATTACTAAATATAGATCGCAGTGCCTGATGTGCTTGACTTTAAACAGATTAAAAAAAGAACGATCTTTTGACATATCGTAAAAGCAATTTAAAAAATAAACAAAGAATGCGCCATAGTCAAAGTAGGTTTTAATGTCAAACGAAATTCGATTAACAGATAATAAATAATAGAAAATATTCACCTGCTTAACGGGCTCCGAGCTGTAGCACAATCACGAACTCATTATCCACCGGCACTAAGAAATAAACAGTTATCCGTACTAAAAAGGTGGATTAAGAAAATGTTCCTAGTTAAACGGTGTAGATAAAAGAGATTGCGTTTAATTTCATCTGTGACGTTTGACAGATGCGAGCGCGCGCTTTTTATTTTTTTTTAATTATTTTCTGGCAGCCAGCGGAGCGGAGCCTTGACCGCAAGGCAGGTCCGCTATTACTAAACGAGTTGGTAGTCGAAGCTCGCTCGTTCGTTCGCCAGCCGATGTAAATTACTTTCCAACTGTTATTTTTCGCTCGGTTGCACCTATTCCGGTCGATTTTTTTCAATGCGAAGAAAGCTATATCTTATCTGTACGAGGAGAAGCTTTTAGGACATGGTTTTAGAGTTACGATAAGTGAATTCTTTCGCGACAACTTTATTGTTTTAGAGGAATGCGAAATATTTTAAAAGATACAGAATTAAGATATACTGTAGGGTTGGGAAAAATAAAAATCGGAATTTTATACTATTTTACAAATATACATATCCACAATATTTAGCATTCAGACAATAACTCATTGATTTAAAGCTAACGTGGGATCTTTGATAAATAAAAAATAAAAATTGTGACAGACAGAGAAGTTGAAAAAAAAATATTTCCATTTCCCACATGAAGTCTAACGTGTATACTGTTGTCTGAAACAAGTTTCTGTTGGGAAGAGAACCCACGACCCGTGAATATATAAATGCATTGGACCTAGGAGCCGTCAAATTAATGTTAATAATAAAAACCTTTATAAACGAGTAACATCTAAGTATAAAACAGCCCAAGGATTCTTATATGAACAATAGTTAACAATAATACAACCGGGCATTTTTCATTCGTGAGACCACAGATTATGTATAGTTTTCAGAATTTAAATATTGTAGATGCAAAAAATATTTATTTGAGCGAAGAGGATATTTCTGAACGTTTTGGCTAATATACTCTTGTCTGTGGCTCAAAGTCCACTAAGCAAGCAGGTTACACTAAATGTTTCCTATTCCTATTTTTGAAAAAGGAATCTTATTTAGGTCTTACAAGAGCAAATGTTGTATAATAAAGAATTGCTAAAAATATTTTTTCAGGCGTGTTTTTTTTTACTATTTCATCTACTAAAGCGGAAGTACTATAGAGTTGAGTTCTGTAGTTAGAAATTACAGAAAAAAAGACTTCAGTGCAACGTTAAGACCCAGATGCAAACATAGTATAGTTATGCCAATTAAATAATTATTTACAACTTAACAAACCGGTCTTAATGACCATTTATGGAGACTCGTTCTACAATTGCGTCTCTTGGATCGCAGAGGTCTTGGCGAGATGGATAATTTGAGGATTGTAGTCTTAAAGATTGTGTGATGGTGGTGCACGCGTTTTAAAACTAGTTTTGGTGGTATTCTGGTACGTTGACAAATATATTTTGAGGCGTTTTACTATTAATATTAGTAATCCACAGTTTTATAATGACTTCCGTAATGAAATGCAGTATTAAAATTTAATTTTACAGAGGCCGCTAGAGACAGAATAGCCTAACTGAAATTTATATTTTCATAGTCTAATTATGTTAATCTACAAGAGAACAGTTACCGAAAATTGTTAACATAATTTTTACACAAATAATAGTCAAAGTCATTTTTCGCCTAAGTTAATTGCGCATTTTTATTTTCCTCCTTATTTAAACCATATATTTTTTGTTACTAGGCCACTCTGCCTCTAGCAGCTTTAATTGTATTTGGTTTTAGAAATTTATTAAACTTTACATATTTTTTCAATAAATGCGTCATAAATGTTTAAATAACATTTTTTTCAAAAATTTTATCTTATCGTTTACGAATATTTGTTGTAAACGAATTGACGGAACTAAAGTACTTAGAATTGCTAAGTTTAGGACAATTTTCTAATATAACTCTAATTACTCCTTTTAATTTGAATCTTAAAAACATCAAACTTTCGGTTGGTTTTAAAATGGGGTCTAAAGGCTAGGCTTCAAATATTTTTTTTTATTAATTTAAAAAGCGTTTTTAGAAAATTAAGGACATTTATGCAATATTTATTCATTGAATAATTAACTATTTTGGTAATGTGTTGATCATAATCAAGGTAAACCCGATATAATAAAATGTACTGTTTTTTTATAAGCATATAATATATTCGTATATTCTCGAAACCTTCAATATCTTTTTTTATAATAATTTTATTGTAATTTTTTTTGTAAAGTGATATTTTGTTTTTCTTACAGTAGAGTCAGAGCTCGCGTTACAAAAAGCCACCTTGCTTAGCAACTAATTCAAATTTTTTGTTGCTAAACATTTCGAGTCACACTTTTGCCTATTTCGATGTAGCTAGAATTCTTATAATGATATAGATAATTACTCTAACCACAGATTATTATAAAGAAACTGAACTGAATATTAAAAACTAATCGCAGTGGTGATGGCCTACAGATTCGCGTTTCGATTTTAGTCCATGGATTGTCGAATATCCAAAGACTTAATAGATCAACGATGTATCTTGGTTAGTATTATCATATGGCTAGGGCATGTCGCCGTCCTCTCTGTCAAAAAATGTACATTTAACAATGTGATACGAGGTATGACTAAATGTCAAAAGTTAAGGTCTATATTCATTTTAAAATTGCAAACAACATGAAATGTTAAGGAAAATTAATAAAACGTCACGTCCGTGTTAAAACATATTATTATGTTATTATAAGACGCTTTATTGTACTATTAAGTTATTACATTTATATGCCTTCTGCTAGGTTAATTATTATTACTTGAATACTGTCTATAGTTTACGCGACTAGTACACATTTAAATAAAACACTTTAACGGTTTAAAACGCGATATATTAGTTAAACTTATTTGAAAATGGATTTTAACTTCGGCCCGACGTTTCGGATGCTTCGCAGCAGCCGTGGTCACGGGGAGACCAAAACGTCGGGCCGAAGTTATCATTTTCAAATAAGTTTAACTGATATATCGCGTTTTAAACCATTTAAGTGTTTTATTTAAATATTATTACTTAACTTTCAACATAAATCAATAAAAAATAACAATAATTAGGGAACCTTTAGGGTGATCAGTCCACTTTTACTGACTATTCCACCCGTTTACCCCTTCTGCCCTTGCGCAGGATTTTGGGTTAACCAACTCTCACTGCGACCCTTCAAACCTTCTGGTTTTTTTACACAATCTTATTATCTGTTCCATCTTTAGTTCTTTGATCTCATCTATTGCTCAGTGAGTAGATGGATATATATTTTGGCTAGCAAACCGTTTTTGCAGCGCACGTAATGGAAATATTTTTGATAAGTATAGTATATGATAATAATACCGATCCGATAGAACTATTTATATGTTTTCCCCACATTCGAACAGGATCTCTTGGCATAAAAACATAGCAAGGCAATACCAACCAACCTACGGAGGTATAGTATTTTTATTAAAATTTATTAGCTAAAACTAGCGATAGTTTCAATTTAAAACGATTTGATTTAATAAATCATAGTTACAGAACACATTTTCATTTCTTCACCACAGACGTCAGAACTCAAGTCGTGTGACGTATAAGGGCCATTACACACGAGTGGCAAATTAATACAAAACAAATTTAAACGTTTATATGCGTTGCCGCGAGATCTAGAACTTCAAAGAGAATCTATACTAATAAATCTAAAAAGTTGGTTTGTTTGTGAACGAGTTCAACTCAGATGTTTACTGGTTCGAATTTAAAAATTATTTTTGTGTTGGTTTGATCATTTATCATCAGGCTGCGACCATAAGGACGAAAGATATTGTGGGAAATGTGGAAAAAACGGAGAAAATTCGTAATCTTTGAGATTTTTAGTTGCGTGCACTGTGAGAGTAGTTGAAGATACCCAAAAAGTATATATAAAAGAATGTTTTCTCTTTAAATGATATGAAAAAAGGTCTGCGACACTATATGCCTATCTTTTAAGATTAACTTAACGAGGCCCGAGCGACGCGACGCAGACGATGTCGCGGGTAACGGTTTAATTATAAATACGAAGAGGAGGTTTACAAAAAAAAAAATTGGATACCCAAATTTACCATTGTCGCTGACACAGCTAGTTAATATAATAAAAGGTGTACACCAAAATGTACATCGATATTATTGAACAATACAAAAACATTATTTGAATCTCTTGACAGAGGACAGAATCTCAGACATTCTTCTATTTTTTTCTTATCCTAACGAAACGCGTCAATATTAATACGATAAGTAAAACATTGTTATAGTGTGCACATTGCATTTTACAGATAATATATAATATAATAATAGTGATAATTACGTAAAAATACTAATCTGCAGTAATTATCAATCTTATTAATATAATCTACTGCCACCCAAAGTCTACTTCTAATCACTGTGTGACTCACCTAAGAAACGTTCCCTTGTTGAAAAATTACGATATGAGTAAATATACTGTAGGTAGTTTAATAAAAGTAAAATGTTGTACAATCTTCACAATCTTATCATATTCAAATAAATTCTTATTATCACTATATAACTTAAAAATCGAAAAAACATTTAAAAAACTTCGACTTGGGCAGGACCTGCCGAGTCGGAAAAAAAAATTTTTTTTTCAATTTTTAAATTATACAGTGCCTTCTTGTGCACCATAACATGTAGAAAATAATAAAGATTTCAAAACTTATTATCACTATTATCTTATAGAAATAAAACACTTTTTCAAACGCGATATATATTAGTAAAACTTATTTGAAAATTATATTTAACTACGGCCCGACGTTTCGGATGGACAATGACGTCAAAGTAAAAACTGCTACGCTAGCGCCATCTGTTCCATCGAAGTTGGTATTTGGCGAAACTAGCTGGTTAAGTTAGTGTTTTATTTGTGTACTATACGCGTAAACTACAGACGGTAATATTTAACTTTTAACGGTTTCAAACGCGAAATTTATATTAGTTAACTTATTTTACATTTAATTTTCTTCTTAGAATTGTTATTTATTTTTATGAGAAATAAAAGAAATGTGCTCGTCAGCAAGAAGACTTTAAGAAACGCTTCAGTTGTTATACCGCTGCGCAAACACAGTTAGTTTTAAGCGAGAGTTCAATCTATAGTGCTCGGTCTTTTAAAATCTCTACACCTTTAACATCTTACGCTCAAATATTTGAGAAGTGGCCAGATATTTAACAAAAGCAGGTGAGATTCAAAGAATTAAATACAGAACAACAACAATTTTTACATATTATTGCATAGGATGGCATTATATACATTTTCAAATCTATTATAAATTGAAAACAATTACGATTCGGGCTATGACTTTCTTCTGCGACCGCTTCAGCGGGCGCAGGTATTCCTGTTCGCGCAATTGCGCCTGCAGGAGGTGGCGGGTATCGTGGCTCGTTGCTACGAGCCCGTCGGTAGGTGTGCTGCAATGGCAGCGTCTGGCCGGTGGTGACGTCGGTGGCTTCATCTCGCGCACCGACGTCCTGGGTGCTGCACGCTTCGGGTGAGGGGGATGTTGATGCACACTCATTCAACACCCCGACGATCCTGTCAGCGGCAGCAGGCGCTCGGGGACACGGGCGGCTTCATCTCGCGCACACCGTGTCCTGTGCTTCTTCTTCTTCAATGGCTGCGTCGGGAGAGCGGCACGGCACGGCGGCAGCAGGCAACCGGGGCACGGGCGGGTGCGCCTAGTGGGGCAACCGGGACGGGCCCTGGACGAGGGGCGGTCGGTCAACCGGCGCACACGCCACCGGGGGGCCGGCGCGCAACCCGCGCGCGGGCTACAGCCGCGCGGCACGCATGCGGCTTCCTTCAGCGGCCGGGGAGGGTGACGGCCGCCGAAATCGCAACTCCCGGCATATGGAGCACGGAAGCGGTGGCCGCCACCTGTGGGTCATCTTCGGGTGTTGTTGTCGCTTGAAGGGGGTTGCGGCAGGGCGCGAGCGGCGAGGTCCCCGACAACGTCAATCGGGAACGAGCACGCTCGCGTAGCACGAACCGCAGACTCGCCTTCGCTGCGACGCGTCGTGAAGGGATCCTCTCCTCCGCGTCCTCCTTCGGGAATGGGCGTCACAACTGGGTACAGGGCGACGTATCTCGATGAAACAATGAAGCTTGAGGCTGAAGCTCGAAGCTGGCAGACGATCTTCGTGTCCGTGTGGGGGCGCGGGCGGCGCGCGACGCGGCGCGCGGCACGGTCCCGCCGGGTGAGACCCCCGGTAGCCCCGGGGGAGGCCCAGCGAAACGTAGCCAGCGGATGGTCGCCGCGAAGACGCGCCCGTAGGGTTAGCCGCGCCCCGGCGTCGTGTCCGGTGATGGGAAAGGTTATATCGCGGCCGCAGCCTCAGACCGCGGCCCGCCGATATACCCGCGCAGCATGGTGTGCGCTCGTTTGTCCTGGCGTCGATAATGTGGTGAAGAAACGGTGCTTCGGATTGCGCGGCACGCGCTCAGCCGAAGTACGGTGGGCCTACAGGCACTGCCCTAAGCCGTCGAACTCGTTCCGGACCCCTAGCCAGCCCGCAAGCGACCCAGCTCGAGGCGATCGGTTCGAGGACGACGGCGGTAGCTACTGGATGTAGCTTTCCATACTTCGGCCAAGCGGATCTTTTATCCAAAAAAGACGGCTTAGCACGACGGTGGGCACGTGTGCACGCGGCTGCAGGTAGCCGTCCACGATTCGGGCAGAACTTAACCGTCATCCATAGCGTCCCGTGCTGTTGCTCTAACAAACGGAGCTACCGAGTTGTCAAGTTGCTTGGTTAGAGCAATAGCACGTACCCATGCCGGTTCAAAGCCTAGTCGAATTTTTTTTTCAATTTATAATCGATTTTTTTTATTTAAATTTCAACCGTTTAATTTTAAGACGATAGATCTGACATCTCGTGTAGAGTGGAACTAGTAGACTTAGGCAGACGGTTCACAAAGTAAATTTTAAATTAAGCTACGAACTGTTTCAAAAAATACAAAATGGCCGCCAAAGCCGCATACTTTTATAAATTAAATTAGTCTAGATGGCACCACATGCTCTTATAAAAAAATGTTTGCCTAAAATAATGCAAATTGTATAATAATAACTTTGTGTTTGTCTCGTTCAAATTATCATGTTTTTGGAAACAGTTTCTACCAAAGGTCCAACAGAAGTCAAGTCGTCGCTTGGACCGAAGTTATAATAAAATATATACGTATAACAACAGACTAGTTACAAGAATAATGTTTTAGTCATCGAATTAACACTAATTTACACGGAAAACAAATACAATTACACGAGATCCTAACGAAATATTTGTAAGGACTTGAACTTTGATCGTTACTGCGTTGACATTGATTTCAATTATTGAGATTATATATTTTACTAGCGACCCGCCCCAGCTTCGCTCGGGTGCAATGCAGATACTAAATACACTACAGATAAACTATGAACGTATATAACTTTCCTCTTAATCAGTTTTAAAGATTTAAGCGTACTTACATAGAGACAAAAAAAGCGACTTTGTTTTATACTATGTACTGATTAGTTAGTTGCCGCTTCTGTAGCCAAATGGATAAACGTGTTGACTAGCATTGCGTTAAGTGCGAGAGGTCCTAGGTTCGGGGCCAAAAAAAAAAATTTTTCGGTTGGGGCGGGCCGGGGAGGGTGGAACCCCCCCCCCCCGGTTAAAAAACCTTTGGGGGGAAAGGGCCGGGGGGGTTTTTTTTTTTTTTTTCCCGAAAAAAAAAATTTTTCCCCCCCCCAAAAGGGGGGGGGGGGGGGGGGGGGGGGGGGGGGGGGGGGGGGGGGGGAACCCCCCCCCCGGGGGGGGGGGGGGGGGGGGGGGGGCCACCCCCCCCCCCCCCCCCCCCCCCCCCCCTTTTTTTTGGGGGGTGTTTTATTTTATTTTTTTTTTTTTTTTTTTTTTTTTTTTTTTCCCCCCCCCCCCCCCCTCCTCTTTTTTTTTTTTTTTTTTTTTTTTTTATTGCGAGAGCTCTTAGGCTCGGTTAGTTTTGTCTTGTCCTTGTCTGTCAGTAGATAGATAGATAACAAATGCACTTTGTTCAAAATATGAAAGTGTAAGTTGTTCCTACGAGTAATTGTGATATTAAATGATAGATAGCTGGATTAATTCTGATTAAGTTTGATAATCATATAGACAATATATAGCGGACATAGATCCAGATTTTTCTATTCATTATTTAATAACACTTCAACGAAT
Source organism: Leptosia nina (assembly GCA_963661955.1). Lineage (NCBI taxonomy): Eukaryota > Metazoa > Arthropoda > Insecta > Lepidoptera > Pieridae > Leptosia > Leptosia nina. The sequence goes on from CAVLEF010000011.1 coordinate 1,719,475, forward strand.
ACATACGTGTCGATATTGTTTTAGGATTTTTAAATTTACCGTAAGGTGAGTTGTTAACGGTTTAAAACGCGAAATATATCAATAAGTTTACTTTTAGCTGCTTGTTATATAATACCGGGTCATTATTAAAAATAAATTATATACTAATTTACTTCACGTTACACTTCAACGAATTCATACGTGTCTATTGTTTTAGGATTTTTAAAAGTACCGTAAGGTGAGTCGTTAACGGTTTAAAACGGGGAATATATCAGTTAGCTTATTTTTGCCGCATTTAGAATAATAGGTTAATAATTAGGTGTTTAGTTCTTGGTCAAATAATCCTAAATAACTCGAAGGAGAGTGTTAAGTATTAAAAAAATACGTTTACCCTATTTTATTCAGTTTAAGTAGATTCAATAATTTGAAATAGGGAACAGTGATTATTTGAGCGTTTATTATATTTTTTTAAGAAAACTGTAAGTTTTTATTAGTAAAAGCAAAAATATAACAAATACTTGTATTTTGTTTGCTTTCTACTGTAAAGTATTATAATAGATGTAAGTTTGACTATACTTTTATTCTTGTCTCTGAAATATAAATAACGACCCTTTTTAGTGTACATTAAGTGTATATTTTGTGAAGGCTAGTAACGCTCAAATTAGCTCAAAACAAATGAATGGTGCTTTTCAAATTGTTAATTTTTTCCCTTACTTCACTCACAAACGGTGCAACGTGAAGTCTTGTTTTTTTCTGTTGGAGTGTTTCTACCTGTCTTGTAAGTATGTAAATATTTAATCCTATTGTTCAAATAAGATTATCGTTGAATAGTTTATTTTAACACTAGCCGTGTCAGCGACTTCGGCCGCGTAGAATAGTTACTTTGGGCAACAAAATTTGTTTTTGCAAACCTTCTCCTTAAATTTAAATTTAAGCTAACCCACGACGTAATCGTCCCGTTGGTCTAGCAAGTTTATCTTTAAAAATTTGGGTGGGGGTTTTTTTTTTTTTTTTTTATCTTAAAGTTTCAGTAAAGATGAAAATTTTCCCCCGTTTTATTTTCACATTTCCCGATGTCTTTTCGCTCCTATTAGTCGCAGCGCTGTTTTATAACTTAAAGCCTCAATAAATGTTCTAACCAACACAAGAATTGTTCAATTCGAAGCAGTAGTTCCTTAGATTAAGGCGTTCAAACAAACAAACTCCTCAGCTTTATATATGAGTATAGAAGTATAGATTAATTTCTAACGTCAAATCGCGACTATAACATTGTAATCTATAACCTTGAGTTTAATAGATGTAATAATATTTATAATAACATTTGTGTAACTATTTTTTCAGACTGTTCAAAGAATCAAGAGGACGTTAAATATGGTGTGAGTTAGATTCAAATTATTTGCTATATAAGTGATTCTGGTTCTTGTATCCTATTTTATGCAAAGACCTAATTAGACAACGAGACGCGAATACTGTCTTTTCTCATGAGAGAGGAGGCAAGAAGGCTTTCGCTTTTTTGTAGGTGTCCTACCCCGCGACGTAAAAGTGCGCTATTACCTATTTGGCTTCCAACCGCGAGAGCTAGCCATTTTGGTGGTTCGTTCGGACGAAAAAATTGGCTAAAAAAATGTTAGACTTGATGGGGATCGAACCCGGGACCCATTATTGGCTATCTACTATTGCATCGACGATCCCGTCAATAGCTCTTCTGCGTCAGAAACCTAATTAAAATAATGATAAAAAAATTACAACTTTTTTTTGTTATTTCTCAGGATAAAGAACCAGGTTAATAGAAGTAGTGAAGTCATTAGAAATGGGAAGGTTTCCTCAAGGTGAGTACATAATTTACCTAACATACCGATTCTAAGTATTTAAAACCTAAATAAAACGGTTAAAAACGTGAAATATATTACTTAAGATTTTACATTTATAAATACGGCACGACGTTGCGGATGCTTTACAGAGGTCGTACTCACGCGTTGTAAGCGTTAAAAGTGTTTTATTTAAATGTTTACAACGCAATTGCAGACAGTCTGGATACAAAGTTGTTTAATTCCTGTAAGAATGTTGTGGGCGGGTCAAAACTGTGTTTTTCTAAGAATTAGGGTTTTATACACAAGTAAGAAATTTTATCCAGGATTAAAAAAAATAACCTTAATGTTGAAACAACGTTGAGAAGTGCATGTATTAGGTAGAATTAAAAGTTTAGAGGTTTTTAGGTCAAAAGGTTAGAGCAACAGCACGGAACGCTGTGGACGCCTGTTCAAGGCCTGCCCGAGTCGTAGTTTTTTTCAATTTTAATCGTAATCTATACAGAGTCGAACCACGTGAACAGATGGTAACGCTACGTAAAATTAATTTATTGAACTTTGTACGTCGAGAGAAATTGAACCGCCAGCCCGTTTATTAGTGTCTCCCCGTACACGGCTATAGCTTCGCAAGTAGTACACATCCGAATAAAACACTTTAACGGTTTAAAACCGAAAATAGTTAACTTATTTAAATGATTTTCCATTGAATTAAGTTTAACGAATATATCGCGTTTTAAACCGTTAAAGTGTTTTATTTAAACATGTGTTATCATTCAAATAACGACATGTGATTTTGTTTTTTTCAGTTCGGACAGTTTACTTCCAATTCGCTTAGCTGGCAACATTCTTCTCTTCACGGCTCATGGCATCAACATAATAGTTATGCATTTGGCATTACAGGATTTGAAGGACAAAAACCTTATTATATTCAAATCGTTACAATGGAAGTACATTACTATATGGAATTTGGTGAGATACGTTTGAAAAATATTTATATAGAAATATTACTTGCACGGGATTTGAACCCACAGCCTACCCGTAAACATTGTATCGAGTTTAAACTTTATAATTTTGTTCACATGTTCTGCACACGATGGCACTATATAATAAAAAATCGATTAAAATTCCGTTCCGCACTGTTGCTCTAGCGCTGTCGATGCCGGTTCGAGTCCTGCTCGAGCCGTAACTTTTTTCGATTCATAATCTATTTGTAATATTTGTAGTAGACACTAATGTGTGTCTGATGAGCACCTACTTACTAAATGATGTAATATACTTCGCGGGCTTTGAACCTGCTATCAGTAGAGGCAAAAATAAACGTTGACGACGTTGCTGTGTTAAAATGAATTTTAATTATTAACTAATGTTTTTATACTAGTTTTGATTTAACAAAATGTATATGTTAACTTCGCGTCTTAATATTTCAAGGTTTTAAATTTACAATCTACAGAATTACATCTCGGGAAAATCCTTGAGCTGCCATATTTTTCGCGTTTATATAGTCGCTTTTAAAACAAAACATTACGTAAAAAAAAAAAAAAATTAAATAAGCAATTATATTATTTTTAATGATTCCCCCTGGTAAATTAAGTATTATAATTATGTAAACAACAAATTAAAAGTTTAAAGTAGCTCACAATACTAAATAAATAAGTAAAATAGTAACTCCAATTCTTAACAATAACGACAATAGTGAACTGTATTCAAAGACAACATTGTAATTAATATAGATCAAGGCGACCCGTTGTGCATACGAAACGTCGGGTCATTGTTAAAATAAATTAGGTAATAATTTCACGTTTCTAACCGTTAAAAGCGTTTTATTTCTCTCGCCCCATCTACGTAGATAATAAATAAAAACCAATCAACGTGAAACGATGAAGATATATTTATAACCTTATCTTTACCAGATAATACAAAAAACGTTCAGTGCCCAGGTTCGAGGTAGACATATAACTGTGTCCGTTTTATTGATAGATTTATAAGCATGTAGATAATCATCGCTGTAGAGTAAACGTCCTTATTTTATCAAAAATTACATTTTAAAAAATCAAACAATTCTTTATTGTTTGTTGTACAGATAGAGTATGACCCTAGTGGTGGGTGACTATTTTCTTCCAGGTTACTATAAATATCTTAAATCCAACTTATGTATACTATAATATATGAATTATATATTTTGCTTGTTTATTTAATTCGATTTATTCTTTTTCAGACCTTTCAAAATATCTACCTCTTAGGCTGTATAGCGTGCGATCTATCCACCATGTTTAAGATCTTCGACTCGAATCCCTTTTTGAAACAAATGAAGCGGTACAGAACAACGTATTTTGCGGCAGTCCTGTGGCCTACAAGTCTTGTAAGTTTTAAATTACAATGCGCAAGAGTTGCATTTATCAATAGTTTGATATTCGACGATGACGAGTAGGACGCGGTAGCTCAATTTGTTAGAGCACGGAACGCTGTGGACGACGGTTCAAGTACGGCGGTGTCGTAATTTTTTTTCCATTTATAATCGACTTTTATAAGTATTAAACTTAACTAAGAGAATAATTTTCGATAAAAATATCATTTGTTTAGTTCTTTTCCTACTGCTAGGCATAGGCATAGGAATAGGATAGGTTCTAAAACTGCTCAAGTACTGCTCAAAGTAACACTACATAGTGATGATTAAAAGCATTTTTTATGATAGAGAAGGGCAGACAAGCGCGGCGTCCACTTGATGGTAGGTGAGATACTCCAGCCATATATCATACAAGGTACGCTGTCAACCTATTTTGGATTTGGATATTCAGAAATCTACAGACTGAAAGCGAAAACGAAATTATTTTGAAGCCTTTACGCTATATAACATCACGCTGTGACCTATAGGGGTAAAGCAACAGTTGGAAATGTAGAACGAACGGGGAACATTTTTCTTCTTTGTGTTCTGTTGCGTACGCTGCGAGAACGGTTCAAGTAACCCGACAATTTGTTTAAAAGAACGATTCCTTTTTATATGACGATTTTATATGACGTCGTGGGTAACAGCTAGAATGTATAAATTGTAAATACAATTTAAAAATCCAAAATCACTGTTCTTCGCGAACATAGTCGCGGGCACAGCTAATGCTAATAGAATTAAGTAAGTTTCTTGTCAATTTTTTTATTATCATCTGCAAATTACCCTTATTCTTTTCAGGTGGTCTCCGTGTTGTTCTGGCCTATTTTCTTTTACAATAGAGAACTTGTATTCCCTTCCTATATTGACAAAGTACTGTCTTTGGGGTCGAATCATATGATACACTCCTTCATAATTGTCGTGAATGCGTGGGAGCTGGTGCTTTTGCCAAGAAAAAGGCCGGCTACACATAAGACAAATTTCCTAATCATGGCTGTCATTTATGTGGCTTATTTCACTTTGTAAGTACAAGCGCTTGGTGCCGATTTATTTTGTTATTGGAGTTTGAAAGTTAAGTATTATACCTTAAAGAAAGAAAAAGAAAAACAGCGATCAATTATTACTAAGAAGTCTTTAATAAAATTGTCTTAATCTATTTTAACAACGGCACGACGTTTCGGATGCTTTGCAGCAGCCGTGGTCACGGAGGGATTGATCCAAAACGTCCGGCCGTAGTTAAAAGAAAATGAAAATAAATTTGACTAATAGATTCGGCGTTTTAATCCTATAAAAGTGTTTTATTTACATGTGTACTACTCTTACTCGTACTAAACTACAGACGGCGTTTAATTAAAATTATAATCTTTCAGGATGATAACGAACTACCACCGCACAGGAATTTGGCCCTACCCACTCGCTTATGACTTATACGGAACCATTTATTTCCCCCTACTTATGCTGGGAATACTGATTCTACAGATTTTTTCGTATTTCATACAATGGCCTCTTGTGGATCTCTGTCATGGATCTAGGAAGAAAGTTGATTGAGCTTAACGTCATCTCTTGGCCAAAATTTAAACTAATTAAACCATGTTTGTGATATTAGGAAATATTATTAGCTCCAAAAACAAGACAACACAGCACGATAAAGAAAAATATAATCAAGGTATGCTTAAAAAAGATAAGATTTTGATAAGACTCGTATTTTTGAGTATATATTTTTATTTTTGTTTAGTATTAATAGCGATTCAATTTTTAAATTATTATATACTAAATACTATAGCTAATATATCGCGTTTTAAACCGTTAAAGTGTTTTATTTAAATATTATATATTACTTTATCACGCGTGTCTGTATTGCGTTAAGCACGAGAGGTCCTGGGTTCGAATCCTGGGAAACAATATCTTGTGTCGGGCAAGGCACCGAAGTGTGATCAACTACTTACCTTGTTTTAGTTTTAATATTTTTCACATAAATCAAACTGTTTGAAACGGATATAGAAATGTGTTTACCCCATACCCCACGAGGGGGAACGGGACTTCACTTTATTACAATTCGGGAATAATTATAGCTAGACTTGTATTTCTTTTTAAAATTACATCTCTTCGCTTGTAGACATCCAAAACTGTTGTTCTATCTACGATAATTTAATAAATATTTGCATTTATCAACGGGTTTGAATTTGTATCCTATTAGCTATGAAATAAAACACATTATTGCAAGTGATTCGAGAATAATAAAAACAATAACATTTATTTTACTATTGGTTCTCAAAAATCCCCTCCGTCTACATAGGTACTTTAGTTTGTAATTTCACAAATCAACAAAGCCTCGGCAGAAGTTAACCGAAAAATCATTTCATTAGAAACTAATGAACGGAAATTTTCATTAAACGATCGAAAAATGAAACTCAAAATGTTCAGATATTTCGGTTAGCTTTCGCGTACATTATATTAAGTTATATATTCTGTTTTTTACATAGATATAATATGTTTTTTTATATTTTGTTACTCTTTAATATGTTCAGGTAATGTGTAAAAATACTTCAGTTAACAAATTAATATTTTTTTTTATAATATAAAATAATTATCTCATAGAAAACAAGATATAAAAAATTTTCACTATTCATGATCGAACACCCAATATCGGCGGGTATTGTATAAAATAGAAGCTCTATTCGAACGAAAAAGAATTTCAATTTTGTTGTAAAAACACGTCAAACCCCGCTACCGTTCGCTTCTCGAAAACCCTAACATTATTATGTGTCCAAATCTATATTAACGTTTTAGTGAAAATTTTGCAAAACATAGTACAAAAGTTTTTTTTTAGAAATATCTAATAAAAACTACCCAGCGACTTATGTATCTTTACCCTATAACTATTACTACCGCACTGGAGCGGGACGGCGGATGCACGCGTCCCGCTCGCACATCTCTGCACCAATCACAAGTCTACATTACAAGAAGTATAGAATGGACACATCGTCTCATACAGGCTTTTGAAATTTTGTATAATGATCTCTTGAAAATAAATTCGACGTTCGCTCAGCCGCGCCTCAGAATCTGAATTCCCTCAAATTATCAATAATACTAACATACCGCGGTAAAATTATTGCTAACTAATAATTAACGATTCGTAAATTATCATAACATGTAGGTACTCATTAGTTTTGTACTTAGATAGGTGTTATAAATAATTAACTTTATATGAATCCAGATTCAACTCTTGCGACAGGCTTTAAATTTCTAGACGGTTTTTTTCAATATTTAGGCAAAAAGCTTTACCGTTCCCCAATTATTTCAGTCTTAGTGCTCTAATTATTTTTTCGTGCACATTTTTATACGAGTAATGTCTAATTTTTGATTTCGATAAACATCCAAATAAACTCTATTTAAAATATATCGGCCCCGGAAGGGACAACTAAATAAATTTGTATTTTTTTTAACAGACAATCATGGGGATCGATCTATTTGAAAGTCATATTAAACAATTGATTACAAACATAATATGTGCTTCTTAATGTAAAGTATGATATATAATATACAACACATTAACGGTTGATAATTGTAATATTTTTAGGTACAAATGTAGGCAAAGCTTTTCGATAGAAATCATTTTTCTACGATCAAAAGATATGTGTATTGTTTTAAACCAATAAATACAGTACGTTTCAAATACTTTACGTGCGAAATATGTGAACAATTAAGTCATAGATGATATAAAAATTAGACATTACTCACTATCGCCAAATTAATATTAACTAACACATCTAATCATGTGCATCTAAGAATAGAAAAACGCAATTACAATACAATATTAAAATAAGAGATATACTATATTATTTATTTGTCATATTACGTAACAAGGATTACTTCTCGAAAAACAACGAACCGATATCTGCAACAGTATTTTTTAAATAATATCGTGAACCACCCGTATATTTTTAATCTATATGTTCTCACTATTAATGCATGATTAACACTATTATATCGAGAAAAACGAGAATCTCAAACGTGGAAACTAAAAGTAAAATGAAAAACAAAAATATAAATAAATATATTTTTTATTCAACGAAAAAGAAAATATAAAATAAAACAAAACGAATAGACAATAACAGATTGCTTTATTAACAAAAAATATATAATATATAGAAAGATAAAAACAACATTTTCACACGATCTCGATTCCGCGACACATTGTTGAAAATCTGTTTTTTTTTTTATTATTTTATATAATTTTAATAGAATGTAAAAATTAAAAATAACCCATCGAACCTTATATGACATTTAATATAAAATACATATGATTATTAACTATTTACAAAATACGTGTTAAGATTTATAAGTTTTAACATTAATATAAACCAGTCTATAGTAAAGGCTATTTCGAAACTTAGCGTAGTGTTAGAAAAATTGATAATTATTAATAATTCTAAATAACATAGCAGGCAATTTGTATTTCCAAATTAAAAAGAGTTACGTTCATCCGAAGAAGCGATCAGCTTAGATTACGTATACATCGAAGTCAATAAACTTTGTGTAAAATAATACGATAAAAAATAATCAATAAAAAATTATTATGCGTCGTGTGTGCATTCAATTATTATGAAAATCCAAACATGGCACCCAAGCGAAGAGAAGTGCTCAAATGAGATCAAAAAATCATACCGAGAAAAAGAAATTGCCTGCTAAACAGTTCAAAATAGTTTGACTGTCACGAGTCGTTAATTCAAGAGTCAAATCTTATTAAACGCGACGCGGGTAATGTCATATAAGCTACACAGAAGAGGTTTACTATACTCGAGAATAATTTATAGCCATAACATAAATATAAGGGAATGTCGCCTTAATAAGATTTGAGTATTCTAATAATAATGATATAATACAATCGGTCGAATTTTGTTCTTTACGCAACTTATTAATAACGTCAATAATATTCATAAATTTTTCTTCGCTTCTGTGTTCGACACCTCCGTTAAAAAGCTAAAGAAACTACAAAAAAACGGGCAGTATTCCTATATTACATAACCTTAAATCGAAATAAAAAAAACGTCAATATTAATAATCATTTGAAATAAATAACAAGTTACTTTAAACTGTTGTAATAATTATATAAAAAAAAAACCTATCGTTAACCGTTTCGCTAAAGGAAAAACATTGTGTGATCTTTATGTCGCTAAATAACTTCTTTATTTATTTCTTAATAAAAACTCTATTACTATTATTATATCTTTATATAATAATTATTATTATTCCATCGTCAGTGTTAAATTATGATTATTGCCCGCACGATACACAAGAAAACGGAAAAGGATTTAATTATGCATTCGTAGACGAGTCCCAAGAGTTACAACGACCCGACGGCAAATGTACCCGACGGGAAAAATTTGACCCGACGGCAAGTCTGCACACGCTTAGACACGAATTAAATAAACATTTATAATATACGTACGTAAATAACATTGTAACAGTCTCAATGTACATACATACAATGTATAAATATATAACAATTGCGTGCAGAGGTCATCGGTCGGGGTGATGACGAAATGAACCAAGTCTTTGTGTCTCATGCTTGAGATCGTGTTACTGGTGCGTGTAGTCTAGCACGTTGTCTAGCGAGAACAGTTCCTTGTAAAGAGCCGGGAACGAGTGATGCGGATGTGCGGCTTTGAAGCGGCAAAGAGCCTCCAAGTGCATCAGCGACAGTTCTCTGTGGAGAGAAATGTGTTCGTGAAGACGGTACCTCGGTAGAGCTTAAATCTATACAGATAATGTAATGTACAACTACCCACAGGATGTGGGAGAGTAGTCGCTGAACTTTTAGTTTTTGTGCCGTACTAAGACCTCGACTTAGTAGGGATCACTCGACGCCGTAAAAAAACATTATAGCTCAAATTTTTTTATGATAGAAGATGACAGACAAGCTCGGGGTCCACTTGATGATAGATGAAATACCCTAGCTTATAGCATCTAAACAAGATGGGCTATCGACCTATTTTGGCTATGAATATTCGGAAGTCCACAGACTGAAACTGAAACGTAATTAAACAAACGTAATAAAGCTTCTTCATGTGTGGACGTTGGGTCGCGACCATCGCGATGTTCCTACCACCCATTTCTGACATATGTTGGTCTTCGTCTGGGGATATACCCCAGACGAAGACCAACATATGTCAGAAAAATTATAAATTGATGATGATCAACACACCAAAGTCCACCAAAATGCATAACATAACGTAAACTGTTAAGAGATATGAGTACACTGTGACACACTTTTGTGTCTACTTTACTGCTGAGTTGGCTGATGGTCGAGGAGATATCAAGATATGTTTTATTATTTATTTTTTTCCTTAACTTTAGTGATACTCATTTGTAAGTGGGTATACCTGAAGGTGGGTATCTTGGCGAGCAGCGTGTCCAGAACCGTGACGTCACCCTTGATGGGGGCGTGGTTGGTCTCGATTTCGTGACGCATCGCAGCCATCGACATGTTGAATAAGCATTGGATCTCCGAGTTGCCGCGGACGTTGTGCCGTTCTGGGGAAGGGAATTTGTGATCAGGCTAATAATATAATATACGGTATAGGCCCATTTTAGGCCACGAGTGAACAGGTGTTCAGAAATATTTTACGAAAAAATGTTAAGATATATGCTATAAATGATATTATATTATTTAAACGGTTTAAAATTTAACGGTTTAAAACGCGATATATAAGTTAAACTTATTCGAAAATGATTTTTAACTTCGGCCCGACGTTTATATAGACAGTATTATATTATTTTTATTTATATAAAAAAATATTAATTATACATATTTATTGATGAATTTCATAAAAAAAATGTAAGTACTAGGAATGTAGAATGTTGCGGTTGTCTAATATCGCGTTTAGTACGAGAGTAGATCCTATGTTCGGATCCTAGGGAAACAATATTTTTTAGGTCTTGCAGAGCACAGAAATCTGATCAACAATTTTCTTGATAAAATTACTGCTATAGTGCCATCTTCTTTATGATAAATTTAGTCTTTGACATCTTAAGTCCCCCAATGACCACGGCTGTAAAACATCCGAAAAGTCTTACCATAGTTAAAATAAATTATATATACGTTCTAGTATATTTTGCGTTTCAAGCCGTTAAAAGTTGTACTAAACGTGTTAACAGATATTTCTTACCCTATACATAATAAATATGTTTGTATTATTTAAGCCATGCCTGCAAAAACTATAGTTAAGTTCGATAGACCCTTCAAGTAATAAAGAAGTCAGTGGTACCAACCTGGCCACAACAACACAAGGCTCTGATACAAAGCCAGTTCAGTCTCCGTTAACTTCAGTCTCGCGATCGACTTTGCGACGTCAAATATTCCAGATACGAGGGCCATGTCTCGAGGGTCACTGAAAAAAACAACCTTAGGTTAGGATATAATTTTTCATTACAAAATATTTATAAATAGATCTTTCATGAAATTCTATATTTCAAAAATTGAATATATAAAATTTTCACACTTGTCACTGTATTCAAAGACTGTGATAGGAACTCTGAATGGCTGAACGAAAAGAAGGACGCTCTCATTGGAATAACAACGAAACAAGATGTGCATGCATGATGTCGACCTGCTGTGTAGCTTTGAATATTATATATAATAATAATTATTAGATTTTGGAAGTTGAATATCATGATTCTGGATTTAATCATGATCAGATCAGTCAGTCAGATCCAAAAGTCAAAATGACATTTGGATCTAACTGTGGGACATACAAGCTTACTTAAATTTAATTCAACTCACCGTGCGTGCACGCACTCCCGAATGGGTAGAACGACGTCTCCATACAGCACCTGTTCTCTGTTGATATCTATCAGTCGTGACAGACGGACGATTGCCAGCTCGAACGAACCTGAAACAAAAAAAAAAATTAACTTCACCCGAGAACCGAACTAGTGATATCGCAGTCACCGGTCATACCAAACAATATGAAAGTATTTTCATCGAACACTTATATTGGTTCCTCCAAACCTATGTACTATTACTATTTAAATGTTATTTACACGTCTTGAAACGTTACTCAACCAACTTCATTAATAAATTAAACTAGTACTGCAGCTCTAGTCAGCGTTACCGTGTACGAAGTGGTTAGAGCAATGCTCGGCGTGGATGCCGGTTCGAATCCCGCCTGTGATGATTTTTTTTAATCTAACTAGATTTTTAATTTATTAATGAAGTTGGTTGTGTAACGTTTCCAGTTGTCACCGGTTCAAATCCCGCCTGTGACGTAATTTTTAATCAAAATAGATTTTTAATTTATAAATGTGTCACTGTTCCACCTACCTGACTTAAGCAGTAAAATTTGATCGTCTTGGCTCAGCTTCATGAAGCCAGGAATGAGTTTTGCGAACTCAATGATGTTCTGTATCATCGCTGTCAGCTTGTCTGCGCAGTCCAGCCACATCTCCTCGTACGTCATTGAGTTGTAGAATAATAGCCTGTGGAAATATCGTTTAATAAAATGAAACCGAACTTTAATTCTGGAGACCAAGACTGACTTTGGGTCGCTGCGCAAGGCGACTAAGTAAATAAGTAAGTAAGTAAGTGTCTAAGTAAATAAAATGAAAAAGCCAATCACTATATAAATAGCATAACTATCCGTTTGTTCATCCTAATCTATTTATAAAAATAACCTTTTAACGGTTTAAAACGGGAAATGTTTCAGTTATTTACAATTTATTTTAACCCGACATCTCGGATGCTTTAATAGATCATGATAAACAGACGGGTAGGTATGCTATTATATTATAGTAATAGGCTTTGTAATTTTATTTACTTACTTACTGTATGTATTATTTAAATTGAAAATTAATGACGTAGCCAGTAGAAATCTGAAAGTCACAACCGTTCTGCAACCTTATGCTTACAAAAGAGTCTTCTTTTGGCACCACTTTTATTCAAATTAAATTTAATCTTGTCGTATTTTTTTTTGAAGAATGTCAAAAGAGAATTATTATTATTTATTATGTACATATAAATTTCACTTACTTAGGCACATCCGGTGGCTTTCTAAACATCTCGTGTATAAATTCCAGCTTTGGATTTGTGTTTGCGTGAGCTTCGGCTAAGCTCTTCACCAGCATCTTGCTCAGGTCGCCTTCAGCTGGAAATAAAGAATCATTTTAAACCGTTAATAACGTGAAAGTTAACTTTTTTTTCGTGTACTACACAATATTAGGTCATCTTGAAATGTAAGGTTTAAATAGACATAGAAATATGTCTATGTAGACATTCTGATACAGCCACTGCCCGTTTGCAGCTGTGTGTTTCCCCGGGATTCGAACCCAGAACCCATTAACCAAATAGTGTGTTTTAGCTATGGTAAGATAATAGTGAATAATTCTACAAATATACATAGCACTACCACAAGCAAAATAAAACATTTTAAAAAACATAACAGAACTCTTTCAACAAAGAATTTGACAAACAACGAAATTAAAAGAAAAACAATAATCAACACTTTGATAGATTTTTGACGCCCAAAATGTTAATAGAATTCTTACAATTCAATTAAACCAATAAATATGGACCCGCTATCGTTTATTTTATTAGGGACATGTATTGTTGCTTGTTGGCGTAAGAAAGATCCATTTTTTTATGTTAGAGGAGGACAGAAGTATAGTGCACTTGATAGGTGTAACACTCCAGCCGTGTAAACAAGATTCACTGTCAACATATTTTGGCTACCCACAGATTATTTTGGTTCCTACTATCCATTCACCAGATTGCCAGACGAAGTCCAACATGTTTAATTATAAACTGGGTGCCCGGGTGGGGATCGAACCCACGCTGCTATAGATTGCTACCATTACACCAAGGAGTCTTTACAATGACAAATTTTCCTCAATTGAACTGAAATTACAATGTTTCTTTTCAGCGTGCTTTTTACCGTGTTGTCTCGCATTACCGATAATTCCTTATCCTCTGTTTATTATAGAATCGAACAAGCATATGGACAATAAAAGACAAGTGAGAAATTATTTTCCTGTATATGTCAATTAAAAGAAATGAGGCTACTAGAGCCAGAGTGGCCTAATAACATAAAACGTGATTTTTAACTTAGGCGAAATTGAATTTCTTGAAGTCCTATTATTTGTGTAAAGATACGTGAACAGTTTTGTACTCTTGTAGCTTAACATTTTTAGAATAAAAATATAAATAAGTCATAAAATTGTAGTTAGGCCACTCTGGCTCTAGCGTGTGTGTGTGGCCTCATGTGTGTGTTGAATGGTAAACTTCGATACAATTTAGACTAGAAACATAATATTTATAAGCAGAGGTAACAACTTTTAACTGTATAAAATTTATAACAACATTTTTAGATGGACAGTCGATACTACTATATTTGTTTGACGAAGAGTGGAATTTTCCTAAGGAAGAATAAGGACTACGAAAAGTTAGATTAGAGCCCTTTTCATGTAATTTCTACGCTTATATTTTGCATAAATCTTTTGGCATTAAAATACAATATTAAGTCTATAATTTGTGGTGTTTAAAATAACTTAAAAACAATAACACAAGCGAAAAAAGTGTAAAACATAATTAACAAAAACGGAATCTTCAAGCGTCTAAGACAAAAATAAATTACTACTACAAGAATTTCGATGATTCAAAATGTTATTAGACTGAGTGTTTTATTGGCGATTGACATGAACGAGACATTTATAAATAAAGTTTCGTGTAAATGTACGGGCTTCTTGTTAGTATTATTTCAAAATGTAATTTAAAAAATACTAATACTCCTGTCGCCGGCAGAAGTAAAAACAAAAAAGCTTTGTTTTTTTTTAATATTTAGAAGTGCATCGCTTCACTTCATATAAAAATAGTGTGATCTTATACAAATAATTGTCAATTTTTAAAGTGTACTCTATCGCCTTCTAGGGATTTTTATTTTACGCGAGTTAAACATTTTTTACTCTTTGACAAGGTAGCTCAATTATCTAAAGCGACGGCACGGAAGGCAGTCAGTTCGAGTCCCGCAAGTGTCTTAAATTTTTTCACTCTAAAATCAGCTTTATCATATTTGTTTTACTTAGTATAAAAAAGTGCACAACGTTGAACACTGTCCGTAATTTACCCGAATAATACAAGTTTAAATAAAACAATTTAACGGTTTAAAATACTACATAATATATTAGTTAGAGGTATTTACAAATTATTTTAACTACGGCCAGACGTTTCGGATGCTTTGCAGCAACTGTGTCTATCCGTGACCGTAGTTTAAATAATTTGTAAATAAGTTTAACTGTTATATCCCACGTTTTAAACCGTTAAACCGTGTTTTATTTAAACGCACAACGTTGTTAAAGATGATTGCACTAATGGTGTTTCTTTTTTACTTATTTACTCGTCGCGAACTAAGCCCTTGTTGTAAGGATTTCTTATTTATACAAATTTCATATGTCAATCGCAAATAAAACAGCCAGTCCAAAAACATGAACTCACACGGCAGATCTTCGCTAGCGCTGGTCCCCTGTCTCCTCGTCACCGCGTTTGGATTCACCATCCCCATACCAGAGATATTCATGTTCAAAGGATCCAGCATTCTGTGACTGCTGGATGTCATATCGTCTGGACTCAACTCCTCGCTGGCCAGGGAATTCTGGCTCACTAGCACCGAGTTTTGTATCTCCATTGGGCTGTGCTGTATGTTCGATGGGCTGTGCAAGTACGTCGTCGAATCCACGTAACTGGCTACCAGGTTGTCCACTCCCATGGAGGTCTCAGGTTTGATCTCCTGTTTAATATTAATGACGCCACTGGATATGGAGGCAGGGGACTGTATTCGCTCCTCGTATCTGTCGAACTCCTGTATCCGACGGTTGTCGACGCTGACCGGTCGGATTGTGGATGTTGATGTGGATGTTGATGTTGTTGTTGGTGTCGGTCGGATTGTCGATTTCTGTTGTTCGTCTATTTCAGAATTTCGGTGTTAGTACTAAATGGGGGTATACTACGACTGTTTCCAAGATGATAAAATCAATTCGAGGTTATATTTAGAATCGAAACGTATCCAGAGATAATCCAATCGTTTTCCTAAGTATGTTGTTAAAATAAATATATTTATATCTGTATACCATAATTATTAGTTTTTACATATTAAGATTGTGTAAAATATTTTATCTAATAATTTATTTTTTGTTTGCCTGTTTGTTTGCGTTTTATATCCAATTGTAGCTGTCTATTAAATAAAACACTTTAAACGGTTCAAGATGCGAAATATATTATTTATTTCATTTTAAATACGGCCCGATATTTTTTGAATTTTAAACCGTTAAAATGTTTTATTGAATACATATATTGGAAAAAGTCAACTACAGATAATATTGTAGTACCAATTTTAAAACCCCTTTGTTATCGAACATACGATATTTATATTTTCGTTAACATAAGTGTACTCACCGTTGCCAATAAAATCTGTTTCAAGAAAACCGGCAGTCTGTTTCGGTTCGTACGTCGTCGAGTCGACATAGTCCGCCGACACATCGTACTGTTGTTGTGGCTGTTGGTGCAAACCGCTCATGTTCGATGTTAGGGTTGGCGCTGTGTTGTTGTAACCGTATGACGAGAGTGGCGATCCGTAGCCCGGGTAGCTAGAAAGAAGATATTGACAAGCCTGATTAAATAACACATACAAATAACAATTACAATTATCCCCCCTATAGTTTTTGGAAGGAGTGTACAACGCAGTCATACACCAGGCTCTTGGTCTAATGGTAGCAATGTAAGGCTAACCAACGGGTCATAGTTTTGGATTCCCACTGGGTCTAATCAATTTATCTTTTTTTTTAATGTTGGACTTCGTGTGAAAATCTGGATATTAAATGGATGAAATATCGGAATTTCACCCGGATCACAAACCACCGTCCACAGATGAAAAAGCCGTGAAGTTTGAGCGCTTCAGTTTCAGTCTGTGGATTTCGGAATCCAAGGCCTAAATAGGTTGACTAGACATCTTCCTACCATCAAGCGAACCCCAAGCTTGTCTCTCTTTCTATCATAAAAAGATAATTCTCTATTTCAATTAAATATACCAGTGCGTATAACGAGGCCCTCAAAAGGTCGTTAACGGGTAACAAAACATCACATCACTTATAATTCTATAAGCGTCTAATTATACTACCCACACAAGAACCGCACAGTACCGCTAGTCGATACTAGATGGCGGTATTTGCAGTACAGTTATTGCCGTGGAAAACGGGAAATGTAATGACAATGTCTGTGTTGACATCAATAGAAGTAATGAATTACAAGACATTTCTAACTGTTCAGCTTGTGACGAGCGCGTCTAGGTTATGTAACGGGAGGGTAGAAAAATGTCGGTAAAATCGGGGTTAGGAACGGTCGGTACAGTTACATCGCGGTTATGCAGTATCTGGTGGGAATTATCTATATGGCGTGCGGATTGTATTGCAAGTTAAGTATGTTTATAAACCAATAGTTTTAATATTTTCACATGCTATTGCACACGATAGTAGTTGACATATAGACAGAAGTTGACTTGCTATAGCGGGCTGCTTTAGACAGGTCGATGATGTGATTTAGTTCTGTTATTAAACAAAAGATGGCGTTACCCGTTGTAATGTCCGTGGAATTGGTCGCTGGAGCTCGGCGTCTGTCGTTGTGAGTCATACACTGAGTCTGGGGCGGCTTCAATTTGGGTGCGAAGTTGCACAGCTTTCACCTCCTCTTGCACTTTCTCGCGTTGCTTTTTTGACATACGCCCGAATTTGACAGCTGAAATGACAACCACCAAATTGGCTACATTCAAGCATTTTGACGATAAGAAGGCTTTATTCCTTAAAAGCATGTACTGAAACCACGCCTTATATTGATTTTTTATGTACCTCATAGAATTAAGGCGTTAAACATTAATCGTACAAAAGTCTTAATACTGTCCATTAGCAGAAAAAGAAACAAAGTTTTCACTCGCTATTCGAAATTTAAAATTGCTTTGTCCTTTTTTATTCAAATCACCTCACAAATACCTTGAAACCGCTACATACAAGTGTCGCTGTGTGCGTGAACCGTTTGTGTGTGTCGCGGGCATTGGCATACTGCCTAGTGGCACAACGAACTCGATGTACCTCTGACGTTACATGACGTATTGTATTACTACGTAAGGATGTCCCGTTCGGTAATTCGCGCTTAGGGTTACCAGATGAGAAAATTCAAACTCCCCGCTGATCTTACTGACAATACGTGTTTTAGTTTTGATTTTGTTATTTTACTTACTAATACAAGACATACAAGTTTACAGTGGCGAGAATGGTATTATTCATTTAGCCAGTTAAGTTAAGTTTGCGTTTAGACATATTTTTTTAATTTTTTAATTATTATATTTAACATGAATATACCAAAAATTTTATAAAACTAGATACGTCATTAAGAATCGAGTTAATCCATAGTTTTACTCATGTATTTTGTTTTAATAAATAAATTACAAGCTCTCTATGGCAACAACTCATCTTAATTTCGGCTAACATCTCATTACTTCGCGTCACCAGATTTAATCCCTAGATTTCCGGTGTCTGTGACATCTGGCATCCCAGCTTCTTAACTTCGCTAAGCGTAAAGACCTTTATAAATTGGCTGGGTTATTTTTTCGGTTGTCTGTGCTCCTTTGAAGCGTGCAATGACCCAACCATTCGAGATAGAGCTGTGACTTCCAACAAACCCGATGCGAATCGAGGTCATGTTATTTTGATATGGTATAGAGTAAAACCATTTTATAGAGCGCCTTGTTTCAGTGAAAAATGTAGGTCCGACGGGATCCTATATTTTGGTTTTATTTTAGAAACAGTGGTCTTTTGTTTATTGTACAATGGCTGTTCATGCGTAGCTCATAAAAGAAAATATGAAATGAAACATTATGCTTTTGTGTTCGACTGTACCATTGTTTACATACATATTTTGCTCTATTACAAATATTTTTTATATATTTATTATGCATTTTGACTTACATTTTTTTAAACTTATTTACACTTTGTCTATTTATTAGGAAGTAATTGAAATATAGATCTATCCGATTAAGATCGCAGCCCTAGTTGGCAAAAAAGTCTAATTATTCCTTCATTATTACATAACGCAATCAACTATGTGACTATATGTTACGTGTATACATAAAAAGGTGTTACGCTTTATGACTGCGTTGCACAATGCATAGTGATGGGACGATATATCGATATGATTACACTTGTTACAATCTGGGATGCTGTAAAGACTGTGTTAAGTTATAGATCATATTTTCATATATGCTATAAGGGAGGTATAGTCGACGAGCAAAAATAATATAGGACATTTTTTGTAACGCCGTTGGTACTGAAGTGTCGTAGTTTAAGGAAATATTAAGTTTGAGAACAACGTGATATATTTATTTTTAGTGATTTCTATTTAGTTGTCTCTGTGTTTATTAACTGATTATTTAATTCCTGCTTTGCAGGATGCTTTGCAGCAGCCGTGGTCACGGGGAGACACGGCTGCTGCAAAGCATCCGAAACGTCGGGCCGAAGTTAAAAATCATTTTCAAATAAGTTTAACTAATATATCGCGTTTTAAACCGTTAAAGTGTTTTATTTAAATGTGTACTACTCGCGTAAACTATTGACAGTATTTAATATAAGGTTAGTTAATTTCCGTTGTGAAGTGAATAATGAAACTATATACTTATCATTTGTATTATAACTATCGATATATCGATCTAATATTTGTGACAACACTAACGGTTACGTCAACTTACGCAATAAGCAATGCACAATACGGTCGGGCTGCGTCGCGCTATGCGACTGGTACACTCAGAAACAGCATTCTTTGTTGCAGTTATTGCGTGCGCGACTGTACTAGTTTGACTCGTCTTCGCGATTGTACATGTAACGCGTTTTCGGCGAAGGAAATACTTTGACATAAATACATATTTATTTGTTTATTGAATTAAAAAAATAATAATGAGAAAAAATAGTTTAATATGTCTTGTTCAGTAGACTATGTACAAGATGATTCGATATAAACACAAATAAAAATATACAAACATGAAAATAGTAAAACAAATCCTGTCTGTAGTTCAGTTCCTGTTGTAGGCCAGTTTCGCTAAATACCAACTTCGACGGAACAGATGGCGCTAGCGTAGCAATTTTTACTTTGACGTCAGAGGCATCCTCCATCAAGTCTCTACTACTACGGCTGCTCCAAGCATCCGAAACGTCGGGCAGAAGTTAAAAATAATTTTCAAATAAGTTTTACTAATTTAATTTCATGTATTAATGTGTTTTATATAATTAATGTGTTTTATTTTAATAGTAAACAAATTAAACCGAATTGTTGGTTGGTTCGTTACTAATTGTTTGTTTTTAAGAATGCAAGTAGTTCTAGGTTTGTCTGAACGTCAAAATTAATAAACACAAATTAACTCACAGAAGCAGCGCGCAATAACTAGTATATAAATGTAGTATTTATAAATCATTCCTTAGTCAGTGGTATGAGGAAGCGAACGTCAGGTCAACGACACCTTATCAGCTGTGATAACAGTTGTTATGTTACAATCATAGAGTTCAAATGATAAGGCCTTTTGCAATATTTTCTTTCGCCTTATCGAATTACTGGCTTATAATCGTGCGTTTGCGCGGGTCATTACCGACTGCGAACGTTGGGGTTTGTTGAGAAAATTAATGATAATGACAAGACCTTATATTAATAGATATTTTGTAATGTTTAATTTTAATTGCTTCCGTGTAGTTGTAAATAGAGGTTTTTTTTGATAATTTTGTGAGATGATTTGAAGTACCTTGAAGCAATTAACACTGAGAACTTGATAGATAGCAAGCGGTACACATTTAAATAACCACTTTAACGGCTTAAAACGCGATATATAGTAGTTAAACTTATTTGAAAATTATTTTTAACTACAGCCCGGCGTTTCGGATGCTTTACTGCAAAGCGTACATATCGCGTTTTAAACCTTTTTTTTTTAATTCTATTTACAGTATAAAGTAAAAATATAATAATAAAAAAACACTATCTAAAATCTAAAACACGAATTTGTTGTAATATTAATCAAAAAATCTATCAAAAGTACAGACACGTCAAACAATAGCAATGGACTTCTCAAATCTATCTAGTGGTTGAACTATTAAAGGACTAATGTTGAACTTACCATCGCGACTCATCCCCAATTTAAGACACTTCTGTAGGCGACAGTACTGACATCTGTTCCGATTGACGCGGTCCACCACACACGCCTTGTTCCGTGGACACTGATAGTTCACCACTGAAAAATTTAACTGTGTTAATAAAAATGATTTTGTGTGTGACCGACAAGCTGTAATGTGCCTGAAAACCCTATAATAACACCCTTTAAGATGTGTTGTTGACCTTTGGCAATCAACAGGTGGAAAATGACATTGTCTTCATTTTTCTATCGTTAGATGGATGTGTCTATAACTTTATGAACTGGGAATCGAACCCATTATCCGTTACTATTTAAGTAAAGAGCCCGTCTAACCCGGAAACTCAAGTTGAAATGACCTATATTTAGACATAAAATCTATCTATTCACTCCCCATTACTAAAAAGTATTGTAATTCTAATTTGTTGAATTAAATTTACTTAGTGAATCCCGTTTGCATTAGAACCTTCACCATTAAATAAGAAAGAATACCCAAAAAATCGTTACTACATAATGAACATTTAATTTGGTATAGATGGCCTACATGACGTCTTCTTTTCTTTTGATAAACGTTTTTATCTTTAATAGTTGTTTTTTAAATTGAAAATTCAGAGAATTAAATGATGTCTGCCGTCACACACCTGGAATATTTCTAATAAGGGCTTGGCGGGACTTTGAGCGGATGTGTATCGGCTTATGATAATAAATTCAAGTTGACTGATTGCCGATCGAGATATTTTAAGATTGTCCTTGACGAAATTGTTAAATGGAAACGAATGGTTCGCAACTGTTTGAATTTAGAATTGAGAAAATACAAATAATGATTCTATGTGAATTGAAAATAAATTGATTCGAATTTTGAAAATAAGTTTTTCCTCGTTTGAAATTTATAAATTCTTAGTTACTTAGTTTACAAGTTAGTTTATGTACAAGATGCATTCGGGAACGATAGTGGCAAAGTTGTGCGACTTGCCTACTTCCTAGTCCAAAAATTTACGATTTATATGAAATAGAAAAAGAGATATTAATAGAATTGGCAAACATAAACTTATGTTGTCTGAAGTGTATTTTTAATCAGTTACCTCTACACGCTACTTTTTCAACTAGCCCTGCCCGGACGAAACATTTTTAATATATTCCGTCGGGATTCGAACCCAAATACTCCCGCAATGACGTGCATCATCCACGAAGAAAAGTAGTGCCCAGGAAACTGATTCTGTCAAATTTTATTCTTATGAAGATAATAGCATTGTATATGTAAATAGTAATAGATACTGAAGTATAAGCATAAATTATATAAAAGTTGTTTCAAAAAAATCCAGTGATTCCAATTTACGATTATTAATCAGTGAGTGATGGAGAGTGAATAAGTGAAGCCGACCTGTGCTCTGTGAGCGTCTGAAGAATCCTTTGCATCCCTCGCAGGTGATCACTCCATAGTGGACGCCTGATGATTTGTCTCCACACACTTTGCATGGTATGATTTCGATTTGAGCTGCAACAAGAAAACAATACGTTAATAATCTGTGGCTTAAAACAATGGAACTCAAATTAGGTCACGGTGACGTTTGACAATTGACAATCTGCCAAATTAATATTGACATTTGTCAGAACATTTAAATGCCGTTTGCCTTGCGCAGTGCGGCTACTTTAGCCTTAGCAACACATTATATCGAACATAATTTTGTCAATGTCCTTATCACGATACATGAATGAAATACCGAATTCTAGCTTTGAGCCATTTTGCGAGAGTTCATCGACCCCGGCAAGGTCGGAGCAGGGTCATCGACTGCTTCCTTGTATGTGTGCGTAGTAATTACACACGCAATGTTCAACCTTAATCTGTGGTACTTAGGTTGACAGTTCTGTATTCAACAACGCTACTTGATCTGTCAATTCAAACCTTGTATGTAAAGATTATATTAATTTTTGCATTAGATGTGAAATAGCTTAATAATGAATGCATTTATTATTTGTTTAATTAAACAATGGTTTAAGATTGTATTTTAATATTCAATTAATAAAAATTGAATGGGATAGAATATAGTCCTATGCACCAAAGCTACAAAGAAATATTTGAATAATTTAAGAATGATGCACTTTGTTGGAACAGCACGGAACGCCTTGGATGCCGGTTCAAGACGAGATCGTGTCGTAAATTAAAAAAAAAAAGATTTTAATTCATAATGAAAACATAATTTAAATCAAAACTAGTAAGTCTTGTTCTACAACTAGCTTCGGTTATTCTAGATCTAGCTTCAGTCTTAATTCAAGATCTGAATTCCATTACTAAATAAGAGACGATTTTGCCGTAAAGGGCTGTACGATTTTTGATGAGAATTTATAAAGGGTTAGTCTAAAGCTGTAACGTGGGCATATCGCATACCATCAATACAACTAAGGGAAAAGACTATTTTTCCAAACACAGGCTTGTGTTGGACTTGCGGGGCCTAGAAAACAATTGCAAGCAGTATTCGCATATAACAGTTTTTGGAAGATATTGTAATCCTAAGTATAACAAAACATAAGAATTTAGATTTCGAACCAGTGCAAAACTCAAGCAACATATGACGCTGGCAATCAATACAATATTATAGCAATACAGCTTAAAAACAATGAAATAATAGTTAATTAATTAATATTTAATGTTTGTTTAAACTAGAAACCGATTAAGTTAATGATTTACACGTGTAAGTGTAGAATTTAGTTGTCAATGTTACAAAGGGTTTTAGGTTAGTAGTCGTATTTTAATAAAAAGAGGTGTATCGCGATATTATGACTCATAGTTATTTCGATTCGATTCCTAATCAAAGTATGATTCCCGAAATCCCCAGATTTGATTACCGGCGAGACAAAATACATATAGCAATACCTTCGTATTTTCAAAACAGTAAAAGAATTGTGTGTGTCTTATTTATAAGGTATTAATAAAAATCTTCGTTTCAAAACATATTAATCTCGAAAAGGATACACAGTGGTCAGCTGACGTGACGTCACGGGTCAGTGACCCATGCAACTGTACACGTGACGTCACAGAGGTATATCCTCTTGAGTTATTCAAAAATGGAATGTTTTCAAGGCTGTTTTATCTAGCTTGTGACTGTAATTATGTTTTGTACCTACTGGTTGTAGTTTACGCGAGTAGTACACATTTAAATAAAACACTTTAACGGTTTAAAACGCGATAAATAATTTTCAAACAAATTTCACTAAAATATATAGCATTCTAAACCGTTAATGTGTTTTATTTAATGTTATATATTTTACGCAATTTCGTATTAGAATGAAATTAACGTTTCCTTTCTTTATATATATGACTGTATATAAATATCCTTTAATTATCTTAGCGTATTTTTATAGTCTGTGTTCTAAGTATTGTCTATAGTCTAATCGAGTAGACACATTTAAATAAAACACTTTTAACGGTTTAAAACGCGGATCATATAATTTAACTTACTTCCAATTTAATTTGGCCCGACGTTCAATACTTAATTTAGTAAATTATAATTTTGCAGCAGCCTTGTTCAATCACCTCTCGACCAAGTGAGTATATTTCGCGATAAAAACTGTGTTTTTATTAAAATTATTGTTTTTAATTAAACTGTTAGACCTAAATTAGTTTTTATAATTTATCCTAAATCCATTTTAATATCTTATAATTAGATAAGATTTCGTGTAGACTATACAATATTCTAGGGCGTAGTAAAAATTACCATAATAACGCATTAATATATTTAAAGGAATGTTAAGGTCATAATGTGTTTTCGATATTCCTAAACGCGAAACACTGAATGAATAAATTACCATATTTCAAATTCTTATCAATATACACACCCACCGACGTCACAGGTCAACGCCCTTTGGCCAAATCCGAGCTTGATTCGAAATTTGAATTTTAATCTAAATCACAAGTACAGGCCACACTGAGGGTTGCCCACATACTTAAGAGTTCACCGTTTAGCAGGCGAGTTTGATGGGCAGTTCTAATTGTAAAAATGATTTTACTTTTATTACGTGGGCAAAGAGTTACTGTGAAAAATCCTATTGCCTTATACCGAGTTTAAATTTTTAATATAAATAACTAAAATGTACGTTTTTTTTATTTTTAAGTAGGCATATATAACTAGCTACAAGATGTATTGCAAATTAACTATATCAAAGTTGCTATTTCAGGCGACGAACGGTTTACCTTTTTGCATGAGAAAATGTGAAAAACGCTCTTCGTATATAGCAACCCTATTACGTCACGGGTGAACGGCCGCGGTTGTCCGAACTGTACAACTATAACCTGTCTATCCAACAACTTATGTATACTCTAAAACAATGGATTACAGTTGGAATTGCTTTGGCAAAATTCAATGAAAGAGATTCGAATGTTACTGATAGTTCTTAGAAAATGTGTTTTATGCTAAATTTTAACGGTGGAGCACGTTTCGGCTATCTAAGCGCTCTATGCCTCATATACAAACGTACATACGTACATTGTTCTTATACCTTCGACCAAGAAATATGTAATAATCATTAAATAAATTACTTTTAACGGTTTTAAACGTGCATATAATATGTATTTACTTATTTTCAATGGCATGTCACTGTTTCATGTTTTATTATACATAAAGTGATCTATCTAATGTAACACAGTAATTTTACCAGTAGTTTGAAGATATATTTGTATAAGTACTTCAAAATATAGTTTTACTGTCTACGATACCTAATTGTATATTGAAGCTATTAAAATGCCGCTAAATATCTGAATATAACAAATAAATAAGTAACAATTTGATTATTCGTATTGAAAAGGTAACGGAAAATGAACTATAAAGTAAATCACTAAAGCACAAAATTAAGTGCTAACAACCAAGTAATGACTGAGACAAATATCTTATTACACTAATAACAACCGTAAAATTGTTTTAATTCGACATTAATATCAGACGGTAACAGCGTATCGGGTTCATTCACCCCCAAAGTGCGTTGTCAGCTGATCCGAAGCCAAAAAACAAAACTAAAAATAATATATAAGTAAACACCTCGCGACAGATATATTGCTGACGTCGCCTTCAAAACTTCTAGAACGTTTTGTCTATGACAAGCCGTTCGAAATTTAAATACCGAGTTGTCATAAATTGTAATTTGACATGACTAGTGGAGTCTATGAAAAGTTATTCGAAACTCGAATGTATTGTGCTTGCAACATTTTATTGTTCTATATTTAAAAATGGAAACGTACGTACAATCTTTTTTGTATTTATATAGTGATATAAATAGGAAATACGTTGAATTTGCACAGCAAAAAGTATTTATTTCTTCTCTGCTTCTCCGGGATTCAAACCCGGCCCGTGCTTAAGCATACTAGACAATTTTTAGCTTTGCTCAAGCAATTCTAGTTACATTGCTTTACATGCGTGAAGATCTGTATCCTCGCTTAGGATATTTATAAAACTGTTAAAGTTGTTTCGTTAATAAGATCAAATTGTTTAACCGTTTCAAGGCCACTTTGTACGGACGTTTCATTCACCTCAACTTATCTGTGATAGAGTTTAGATTTATATGTGTAAGTTTATGAAAGGGAAAAATCACATATAACTGTGGAAAGTGCTCTTTTGGTATTTAATCTACAAAAATTCTAAAAGCTATGGAGGCATAATTAGACTATAATCTATGAGGCTGAGTCGCCTAATAAAAAAGAAGCGAGTTTCAATAAGACAGTAAAATGCGCAATTAACTTAAGCGAAAATGATTTTTTTTTTTTTTTTTTTTAAACTAAGAGGCAAAGTTTTTGTATGTATTAACATTTCCAGACTATGAAACTATACATAACTCAAGTTATAAAATTGCAGTTAGGCCTAAAGGGCCAACTATGCCTTTAGCGACCTTATATTACATACGCACGTAATGTTATATTCTCAATATGTTCACTGTACATTTAAACTGAAATTTAACAATAGAAATGGAAAGGACATTTAATTAACTAGGTCATTGACCTCGAATTATGATTGCTCTCACCGTAGATCACTCTCTCCAGCTTTTTGATTCTTCCCATATGACGTCACTTTTGACCACTTAAACTTTGAATAGACGCTTATCCAAAATTTCCGTGATTAGTTTTCGCGTGCGTCAACTTACTTAACCTACATAAAACAAAGAGGCACAGTTTTTGGGGCACATTAGTTCGATAATTTTAACTAATTGTAAATAAATGGTCAAAAGTAGGACGGGTGACACGAATTGCTAAATATGGGCGATTAGTCGAATTTAGTTTAAGTGTTTAGCCTAGTGGCATTTTATCTATTTGCTGAGGACGAAGACAAAGTATATGTCACTCTAACATACTATATATATATGTGCGTGTGTGTTAGAGTGACATATACTATATATACATATATATATTTAAATTTCGAAGGGTAATATACGAATTTCGTTTCTTAAAGGCAGACAAAGTTCTGTAAATATTTTCGGGCACAACCCCGGCCCAAAATGTATGTTTTAAAGCTAGGACTAAGTTACAAAGGCGGTATCAAATATGTATTTGCTCATAAGTTATGTATTTAACAAATAATTTGAAAGAGAAGGAATTGTATTTTATTACTTTCTATAACGTGTTATTAGTGTCAAGATCTACATTTGTAAATTTAACTTATTATACATTGACTATACAGATAAACAAACAGACACTACTGGTATTGTAAGACAATTTATTGTGCCCCCTTTATTTCGACTAAGTTGGCTGATGGCGGGATATTTTCAACGTACATCTACTTTATAATTGTAACAAGTATTTTATTATTAGCACTAATTAATAGGCCTTATCTACAACTGAACTTTGTGTAACCGACGTTCAATTAGACAGAAACAAATAAACTGATAGATGTATTTATTATTATCGTATCAGTGTTGATATATTCTTTAGTCCCAAATTAGGGTATCGGATTTCATCATAACGTGCTGTCTCTTTCGTATTTCATAAGTCAAAAAGGGACCATCAATATTTTGATGAATAAAAATGCAATATAGCCAAAATAGATGTCTACGAGTATTCGTAGCGAGTGCTACGAATTTAATTTGGGCGTAGAAAAGAGCTACGGAACCATGGTTTATAATTTTATTCCGTATCAATAAGCTATTAAATATGAAACCGTTATTGCATTGTCTCTAATAAGCCGAAGGAATTCACTAATTTGAATATTACTGTACATTGCATATTACTTTGTTCTAGATTTTTTTATTCAATTGTAATTGCAAAAAATAGTCCCTATACCACTACAGTAATTACAGATATGAACTGTCACAATAGATGCGTAATTAAATCTACATATATCGAAATAGTTCGAACCCACTAACACATAAGAAATAATAATAAATGTAAGATATGCAAATTTGTGACTATCTCGGAATAAAATAAAGTTCCTAATAAATTACAAACGGTACACGGTATAAAACGAGAAGCATTAGTTGACTTATTGACGATTTATTTTAACTACGGCTCGACGGGTAGGCTTTGAGGGTGTCTCTGCTCGCGTTTTAAACCGTTAAAAGTTTATTTAAATCAACTTGCTTAAACTATAGGCAATTATTCATTAGTACATGAAATAATATTATATATATGTATGTATTAGATCCTGTGCAATATGGTTCTGTCGAGGAATTCAATATATTATATACTCAATGCCCAAGTTATGTACCAAGAAGGTTGTAGACGTCTGGGAAAAAATCAATGTTCTGCCTACGCCGCGTTATGTAACGGGCAGACAACGAACACAAGTTATTGCGTCTGGTATATTATATTTGGCCCATTGGGGCTGTGGGCCGGATGGGACTTAAATGTGTCAGGGACTTTGCGACTATAGCATGAGTCATATGTGACATTCTTAATTTATATATATATATATAACAGCGGAAGAATTTATTTGTAAAAACTTAACTTCTATTAATTTAACGGCAAATGGAAAGATTTTTAAACTCAATATTATAAGAATTTAAATAGACCTAATGAACCTAAATATTGCTTCAAAATATGAAAAATACCTCTTATAGAGTTGACAGATTTCTTGTCCATAAACATTCCAGAGATCGACGACCCGAACATCCCCTCGCTATTGGGGGGCGGGGAGGTGCTGTCCGCGACCGATCCTGACGTGATGTCCATCATGCCGTGCATCCCCTGGACCTCGTGGGGCTCGCGCTTCAACTGCATCCCCTGGGGCATGCCCTGCTGATGCAGCATCGTCGAGGCCGACGAGTGGCCTCCGTGCTGGTCCGGGGGCCACTGCGAGCCGAAGAGTTCGTGAAACTGATTGTTATTCATCTTCCCTTTTTAAATTCTCAATTTATTTTCGGCCAGCCGAATCGAATTCGCATGGCTCGAATATCACTGCAGTTTTGGTGTTCCTTTTTCGAAAACCGACTATGTCGTAAGGCAATGCGTAACCATAAAATTTTCTTCGAAAAAACTATGGCACTGTCGTTTCAACTTTGTTGAAGCACCACTATTTAACTGATATATATGTTCCGGCCGAGCGGCGATGTGAGGTTCCTCTTCGCAAAGTTTATTTCGGGTATTAACTTTTTGAAAAGCAACAAGTTTTTTGGCATTTTGTCGCCGTCGTCTCCGTTAGTATCTCCCCTCGGTTCTTATTAAATAAACATACTAATAAGGCACTGTTTTTGTTTATTGTATCTTCACACTTGTTCCCGATGACTACTTTCAAATTTATTAAAAGATTAACAGAATAGAACGATCTGCAAGTAAAAAAACGAGAGCAGAAAGGGTGTGTTCAATTAAGAGACAGAGTGGTAATTTAAATTTGGAATGAAATAAATTTATCCAGATGTCTAAATTCTGTTAATCTTTACGGTCGAACGGGGAACTCCACGTTCCGAATTAAATCCATGTCACTGCACATAAGGCACTGTCACAAAAACAAAAGACGCGTTCACCTTACTGCTGTACGAAAAAAATTTGTACGTTATTTTGTACTATAGGTTGTTCACAACTCGGCGACACGAGCACGACTGCTTAAGATGTCGACGCCTGGGCGGCACGATCGTGACTGACGCATTGACGAATCTTCAGGCCCGGCCGACGAAAATTATATATTTTTTCATTCGGACCGAATAATCAACTTAGCTCATAGTGATAGTTCAATCACCGGGGGCGAATAGGCGAATTTTCGCCTTCGATTTTGACCGTTACGCGTCCCACCCTCGGACGCTGTGGAACGGCTTAATTGGACGTCGCACCGTCGTGATTAGGGCTAGGGAAATGTTTACAATGAGGTAATTAAGTGACAAATTTGCCCAGCATAAGAGCCACGAGCGGTATCGATGTGTGCGTGAGACGTCGTACGGACGTAGCGGCGCGCGCACACAGCCGCACAGGCGTCACAGCGTGTCGTTGAACCCGGGACCCAAACAAAGTAGATTTCGGTGAAATGCTGTTGAACTCTAGTTTGAATGTGGAATCGGCGGATGCTCGGACCGGCTGCATTTTTGGCAATTCGATTTTTGAAAATTAACCGACTCTTTACAATTCGGCTAGTGTCAATATTCGACTGTCAATGGGTCGTTGACCCCGGTTTACATGTAGTGACGAAGCGGTTTTCGTATTACTAACAATGAATGATTAAGATTGTTTCAAAATGTTGAGTAACTCGACAGTTAAAGGATAGATAAATAATCAAATACACATAAATACACCTTCCAAACACATGCCAATTTTGCAATATAACCTAAAAAATAACGTAATTTTCTAAATTCAGTCTACCATAGTCACCTACTTTGTCTGACCCAAGCAAAGGTCAAAGTAACCATTAAGATCACAAAGCCAGTCCAAAAATATTAAAACATAATATCGCGTATATTTACTAAACATTATGTGTTTTTAAATATAAAATAGCAATCGCAATATGGTAAATGTCATAAATAAATAACTTTTGTCTAAAAAATGAGGAAAAGGCATGGAATACTTTCAAAAATTTCCCCCATTCCGCGCCACCGCAATGGCGACCTTGTCGTGACGTCACACCCTTCGTTCAATGAACTATCGATTTTGTCATCACGTGTTCATTATGACATTAGATTATGATAAACCAGATCAGCCATTTTATGGTGATGTTATAATATAGTTTACTGAAAACAGTGTCTAATGGTAAGTGGTAAGCGCGATGTATATTTCCTGTAGTAAATTAGCAATTAAATACTAAATTTTTTGACAGATGTTCATTTGTATGTTACATATGATAAATATTTATCGAAAATAAAAAACACTCAAACCACAAATATACTATCAAAAAAGTGCAATGACTTTGATAAAAAGTGATAAGAGTAATTATTAATTTATTTCACTTCTCCGTTTTTTTTTATATATAAAACGTGTTATTTTAGGTGTGCCTTAATGTAACTATAAGTATTGATAAGATGCCTGTTTAGGGAATATATATAATTAATTGCATTGATTTAATAATGTTTACCTTGTACAGAATAATATATATGTCTTTGCTATTAAAACCTTATTTTTTCTCAATTTATAAAAAAATTTACATAGATACCCGCCCAATTGTGCACAGACCAAAAACGGCTCATCTCCATTCAACGAAGAATTATTATCACTGTTTTGACAGCTAAAGGCGTTCCATTTTCAAAATCTCGAACAAATAACCGCCGGGAACTTTATAAACATCCGAGGAACAAATTCGGATGTTTAAATTGAGAACATTCGAAATTCAAATTCGAATGAGGCGAACTGCGTCCAACGAACTATGAACCTATGTGTGAACTTGGGCCGCCCCTATTATTTTACAGTTAGTCCGAATTGCAACTGTGCAAATATTGTTTCACGATTTGGGACTTCAGTGACCTATTTAGGACTTATTTACACATAGACTGTACATTAAGACGTAGTTTAGAGTGTTTTTAACAGGATTGCTTACTTTTTAATGATAGAGCAGAACAAACAAATATATAAATATAATAACATCCCACAAGATGTCCACCTATTTTGGCTTTGTACATTCGGAAATACACAGACTGAAGCCGAAAGGCGACACTCACGGTTTTTTCATCTGTGGACGTTGGTTTGTGACCCAGTCGGAATTTCTAGATTCCTACTTTCCTATTCCTGTTTCAGAAAAATGATAAATTGATGAGAAACATGTTGGACCCGATGGGGATCCAACCCACGACCCGTTGATTATTACCTACACTGCTATTAGACCAACGAGCTTGTTTAAACATTATAGACCCAATACATGTATTAATGACCCGGAAAAGGTTTTCCACATCCGGGAGAGAAAACCTTTTCACGTACAAGAAACCAAACTAGTGTTACCAATCAATGTCTGCTTCAGGACTTACGATGGATAAGGGTGGTAAACCAACACAAAGCGATAATTTATTTCTTGATAACTAAGTATTAATATTATAGTGATTAATATTTCTACAAATGCTCGTCGTATTTTTCTAACGTTAAGTTAATCGGTTGCATGTTTTGCGTAGAGGTTACGATTGTACTGTACGGTATCCTAACAGTATTTGCGACCGTTAGGATCTACTTGTTTGGTAAATGGTGACTTTTTACTTGTAAATGATAAAATATCGATTAAAGCTTACTTATAGCCACGTGAACTAAAGAACTATCTCAGTGCTTATAAAACAAATGTTACTTAAGTCTTAATAAAACACATTAACGGTTTAAAACGCGAAATATATTAGTTAAACTTATTTGAACATCATTTTGAGTACGGCCCGATGTTTTGGACGCTTGCAGCCGTGGTCACGGTGAGTCTACCCTCAAGTAAGTTTAACTAATATATTTCGCTTTTTAAACCGTTAAAGTGTTTTATTTAAATTTGTATTATCGCGTGAACTGCAGACAGCATAAAAAAAACTGTTAAAGTATAAAGTTCTGTGCGAGCTAGACATATTATGCGTCCGTTTCACTGACTGGTATGTACTTATTCAGTAATTAGTACCTCAACAATTTTTCTAGCCTGGGATTCGAATCCATGACCTCTAGTGTGAAATGCATATACGGAACCATGAGACAGCAACCGGGTATCCTAAAGTGATCTCTTAAGATTGAGGACGTGAATCATTTTTGAATTTGAAGTACCAGGGGTTAAGACACTCAAGGAAATCTCCTCACCAGAGTAACATGGAAAATGCCAGATCGCGCGCGACCATCGCTGGTGGTTAGTACTTACTAGACGAGCCAATGAACTGTTTCGGGGTTCAACGCACCCGGCTAAGATAAACTATATTGATCGATTTATATGACGTTTCCGTCATTTTGGCGTTTCGCGGGTTTTTTTTAACATTGTGATTTTTTTGAACAGACAAGCATTACTTTATAAAACGCTCCAGCTATATAACATGTAATATGTGTAGTCGACCTATTTTGGGCACTGCAAAATGAATACTGACTGAAATCCAAACGCTGATTTATTTCATGGCATTTTTATCTGTGGTCGGTGATCAACATTCATTTATATATCTCGATTTTCCGGACAATGTTTACCTTTTCTTGCCTTACCTATCTCCAAAATTATTAATTAATTTAGTCAGTAGGAATCGAACCGGCGATTAGAGACTTTTTATAATGCCCCGGTTTCTAGTCTGGTAACTCAAGATTTTTTTGGTACGGCCACCCAAATCACGTAATTAAATCAAATTAGATGACGCATTGTTAAAAATAAACTAGGATAGAAGAGTTTTTCTTTTGTTACGCTTAAAAAGGAAACCTTACGCATGTTTCTATGACTCTAACTTTTTAAGGTTTTATGTGAAAATTTAGATTATTTTTATTTTATTTAAAGATATTATTGTTGTATACATTTTGAAAATAAACCTTAGGACAAACTTTACAACTAAAGGTATCCTTTTCTCTTTTTATCAACTGTAATTTCAAAGAAAAAAAATTTTTTGCCTTCGGAAGAATTAGTTAAAAAAGGTGTGTTAAGTAAACTTGTTGCTTAGTACAATGCGATCTAATCTAACCATTAATGTACCACGCATTTACAATTTAGATTTGAAAATATTGCATTCTGTATTTATCCTGTTTTCATAATATATTTTAGTAGAATTTTGTTCGAATCTATAATTAATTAAAACCTCTAAACAAGTAAATGATCACAATACTGAATGGTTTTAACTATGTAATGTCTGCTGAATAAAAAAAAATGTTTAAATCGCCATAGATAAACTATGTCTTCATGGGAGGTCAATGGTATATTTGAAAAGTATCTTACCAAACCATAGTTGCCAACTGCAAGAATTATAAATAAAATACGCGATAAACCTCCTTTTGGCATCAAATAAAACTTATATTTAATTTTAACTGCATAAAACGTGGACTCGAGCCAAATATTTTTCAGTATAAAACTGAGTTATTCATGTTAAATAAGCTATATTTAAATTAAATCAAACCAAATACTGTCTGTAGTTTGAAAACATTAATATTTTTCACATTTATTGCACATGAAGGCACTATATATTTAAAAATCGAAAATAAATTGAAAAAATTTTCGACTCGGGCACTTGAACCGGCATCGTCAGCTTTCCGTGCTGTTCTCTACCAATTACTACCGAGTCCTACACCTCATTAATTTTTTCAACTTATTGATACATGCACCTCTCGCGCAATTAATTTCTACCTTAACACTTGCGTATTAAGGCTCAATGTCTTATGCTTTGCACTTAAAAATCATTGAAATGAAATTACAAAGTTATAACGTTTGAAAACATTAATATTTTTCACATGTTATTGCACATGAAGCACTATATAATTTAAAAATCGAAAATAAATTGAAAAATTTTTTTCGACTCCAGACTTGAACCGGCATCGTCAGCTTTCCGTGCTGTTGCTCTACCAATTGAGCTACCGAGTCCTACACCTCATCGTCGAATTTTTTCAACTTATTGATACATGCACCTCTCGCGCAATGTAATTTCTACCTTAACACTTGCGTATTAAGGCGTATTTACGTTACGTATTAAAAAAATTTTTTCAATTTATTTTTCGATTTTTTAAATTATATAGTGCTCTTCATGTGCAATAACATGTGAAAAATATTAATGTTTTCAAACGTTATAACTTTGTAATTTCATCTTCAATGATTTCTTAAGCTGCAAAGCATAAGACATTGAGCCTTAATACGCAAGTGTTAAGGTAGAAATTACATTGCGCGAGAGGTGCATGTATCAATAAGTTGAAAAAATTCGACGATGAGGTGTAGGACTCGGTAGCTCAATTGGTAGAGCAACAGCACGGAAAGCTGACGATGCCGGTTCAAGTCCTGCCCGAGTCGAAAATTTTTTCAATTTATTTTCGATTTTTAAACTGTCTATAGTTTACGCGAGTAGTACACATTAAAAAAAACAACTTCAACTGTTTAAAACGCGATATATTTTACGCGGAGATCTCCGTGACCGCTGCTGCAAAGCATGAGAAACGTCGGGCCGTACTTAAAAATAATTTTGCAAATAAGTTTAACTATATTATATCGCGTTTTAAACCGTTAAAGTGCTTTATTTAATTAGAACAAATCAATAATAAAAATAATATATTAATGTATAATAGATAACTAGGTATATACGATTTTTTAACGTAATTACAATTAAAAGTATCTCTCCGTATAGTCTTTGTGGCTCAATGGTTTAACTGTTTCGGTCGAGTAGGGCAAAGAAGTCTGTGCAACTACTTCCTGTAAATAAAAGCGAAACAGACATAGGAATATGCCTTACCCATAGGTAAGATGGGTTCTCAAATTCGCACCCATAACGTATACAGTATTTTTATGTTTGAGGACGATAGACAATACTTGATGGTAGGCGAACATCAGCCACATAACAGCTCAACAAGATGCGCAGTCGGCCTATTTTTCGAACGGAATTGATATTCTACCTATTCTAACCTACCACCTATTTATTATCCAGATTTCCAGATACAGACCAACGAGCTTCTGAAAAAATATAACCACTGCTACCAATAGACCAACGGGCCCAACGAGCCATGAATGTAAGAGCGTTAACAATTTGATATATTACAAAAGCTATTAAAATCAAATAAAGTTAGAGAGTAAATTTAGCACCAGTCGTTAGTTTCAAGTACTTATTGGACTCTATTTTACATAAATCTTCTTAACTATATTATTATTACTTAAAAGTTTCTTAATAGGATAATATCTGTAATTTAATTATTATGTAATAAAAATAGTAAACCCGTAAAACATAAATTTAATTTAAACACTTAACTTCTGAAAACACGAAATAATACAATATATTGTTTAACTTGTTTTAAATATGACTCCACCATCACTACGCTGCAAAGCATCTAAAACGTAGGTAAAATAAAAATAAGTAATTAAAACAATATTTTGTATTTTAAACCGTTAAAACTGTTTTATTTCAATGTGTACTCGCCTAAACTGCAGATAACATTAGATTATTTAAAAAAGGTCAAAATAAGAACGTTGAAGACATAACCCATCCTTTTCCACGCAGTCGGATAAAGAGCGAGCGCAAAAGCGCGGGAGTTATGAAATAAAAATGGCACCGGGAAGCATCGGGCGATAAACAGCCCACGTGGTGGGTCAACGGCTGGCCCACTGCGCAACGGGTTCGCTAACCTAACGCACACAGCCGCAACACGCACACACGTAGAGTGGGTCTGCGCGCGCGCAGGTGACTAATTATTGTTTCTGCTGTGTAGGTGTGCTGGGGGTTTGGTTGACATGACAATGTTTTTTCGCTTGAATTTTTTTAAATACTGAACTGTACTTAATAAGCAATGATTTATTTAATTTAGTGAGAATTGTGGGACATAGGACAGCCAAATTTGTCTATAGTCTTTTGTGTCTAATTAGACACCAAAGATGTATGTATGTATTTACTGTAAATTTAATGATAAGCCTTTTGTAATCTTCTAAAACAAATGTCACGTGATACTTGGTTTCGCTACAAGAATCGCATGCGCATAATGAAGCTAAACGTTACTATGAATTTAAAAATCGAATTTAGCTTGATTTTTTTAAGATTTGGACAGGATTTGAATCGTTGTTGCTCTAACCAACTTAGCTACCGTGCCCTACACGTCATCCTTTTTTTTCAATCTATTAATACATCCATCTCTCACGGTATTACTTTACTATAACATAGGTACAGCAAGAGTAAACAAAATAATATTAAAAAAATAAGGTGAACATCGAATATACCAAATTGAAGCCTTCACAAAACCTATTCAATATAATCAATCTACTGTCGATAGAGCGTTAGGTTCGCAACGCAAATCGTTCAAACTCAGTACAATAATTCATCAAACCCTCTTCAACTCCTCACCCCAAAGGCAAACGGCCTTGAGGGCGAATTTTGACCTCCGCAATTAATTCCATTGAATTTTCCACGTTGTGTCATGATCGAATTCGACTGGGAAAAAACACTTGCAACTAAGATTGGTAAATTCAAATTCCAGTTCATTTAACAGTTTTGTGCAAACATAAAAAAAAACCGTAGAAAAAACAATTGACAAAGAACCGGTCTAAAGGGAATAAAGAAAAATACAATTTTGATAATTAACCAACAAATATTTCTTTGATTAAAAACTCACATTTAGTGTCAGTTTATTTTCGAAAAGTTTAATATTGCATTATAAAAAGTTAAAAACTATCGATATTTAAAAAAATGGCTAGAGCAGCAGCACGAAAAACTATGGTGTGTGTTTGCGCGGTTCATGTCCCGACCGTGTCAATGTGTTTAATCTATATATTTTTTAGATGTTTTTCCTGGAGTCTGTAGTTTACGCCATTAATATCGAAAAACATCTGAAACATCTTGACTCTTTAAGTTAACTAATAAATATCGCATTCTAAACCGTTAACCGTGTTTCATGTCGAGGTTTTCACTTATAGTATTGGCAACCTTTGTAAGTTTGACTAAATCTACTTAACTTGGTTTCAATACGTCAAATGGTTTAAGAAAAAAAAATCTTGCAACATTTACACAGTTAGGGTAAAATGAGTTTACCTGTTTCAAGTCAATAGTGGGGTATGGGCCGTATAAGATAGACTGTGTCCATTTTACTGTCATTACTCTTAGTGAAGTTTTCCACGACTTTAGGGATGCACCATCTTTAGATCCCCCGTGACTATAACTAACATTTCGCGTTTTAAACCATTAAAACATTGAACAATTTTTTTTTAATACCCATCGTAGTTATCAACTAATGAGCCAACAACCTAAACACACACAATACACGCGTTCACCGCAAATAAAACGCGTCATTTTTATTTTCGTACAATATCGCAATACCTATTCGCGAACACTAAAAACAGATATGTCATTGACCTTTGGAAATGCTTCGTGTATACGTCACGGCGGCCTTGTAGCGGGTTCGAATCCCGCGTGACGTCATAATAACGCCATTTGTCACTACTAAAGAGCGAACGCCTCGTTTGGGATGTTCGGGTGAGCGTGGGTGAAAACAACAGCGAATGTGATATATGTCTGAAGATACAGACAGACTGACGATATCACACGTTTGTTTAGGTGTTAGAGAAGAGAAGAAGAAACGACACAGGTCGTCAATTCTTTCTTTCTTTTTATGGCATGAATTTTAGTAAAGAAAAAAAATGACTAGTGGTTCCATCGACTATTCTTAAAAATTGTAAAGACCATATGAGCTGAAGAAGCTTGAATTAATTTTACACATCTCATTTGTCCTTACTCTTTTTGCAACAATTAAAAAAACAATATTTTCCTTAATGATAATAAAACAAACGAGCTTCTATTGGTATAAATAAAAAAAGATCTTTTCTGTTAGTGTAATTATTAATTAATAATATACATTATATCATTTAAGTTCTCAGTAAATTACATAACACATGTTAAATTGAAAGCCGGAGCTCAAGTTACGCTGGTCGGCAATATTTTGGCGCATTCAACTTCCGCCGGTCATTGACACAAGTTATCGTTGATAATGTGTCAAATATGTGATTTTTGACACGTCGTAACATGTTGAGGAAATCGTTAAATCATACTTTAGATATTTGTGGAGAATAATGCATAGCGCGGTCGTTGACCTTAACCTGAACGGAGCGTTTTGAATATGGAACGCAGAACTGTGTTGCCAATTTATTCGATTTGACCCCTTTTTTGTGATTAATTGCTTTTATTTCGCTATATTCGATAAATTAAAAAAAAAACATAAGACAGCTGCGGCGTACAAAAGAGTTTATTTTTAAATCTACACACCTTATATTGTTCGTATGAGGCACGAATACAGTATTATGTGTATTAAAGAAAGACAATTTTACAAACAAAAGAAATGAGTGTATTTTGAAAAACACCTGTGTTCACATCGTTAGTTATCAGCCCTTTTCACACAAGATATTCGAATGATTACTAGTGGAGTGCGGAGTCAATGTTTTCGCCAAAACCTGGGTCGATGACATCGGTTCAACGTACCATCGAGACTGAGTAACTGACCTATAGTCATGCTGGACGTCACCTATACCAATTTATTGGCAAATTTATTCACTTGATCCCAGGAAGCAATCGCGCGAAATTGGGTTCCATAGACAATGGATATAAAATGGCCCATAAATAAAGCTGAATTTCAATATAAACATTTTCAACCGTTTAAAAGCATCGAAAGTGTCCTGTGGCAGTTAGAACTAATATATACCGACATTTAAAATGTGTATTATTACATGGAAATTTATTGTATATCTTATATTCATTTTAATTTATTTATATTTTTTAGTGCACAACCAAAAGAACCAGCCTGGTTTTTGTATGATTATTTTTATTAATGTTATATTTCTTATGTTTGTCTTCCTTAAATTAAGCTAAGAATAAACTACTAGCCTGTAGGAACCACATCACTCCATTTATTTATTCATAAAGCATAGCCATAACATGTAGTATGCGAAATTATCTAGGATCTTATCTAAATACAAACATGTTGTTTTAAATTATCCTAAATTTACATCAAACATATAATTTGCACTGCTTTTTCTAAGAAATTAATTATCTATGTAGAATCACAAGGTCAAATTCACAGCAATCCCAAACTGGACATACCCCCAAAGTAGTGGGTGGATTAACACCCGCGTTACCCCATGAATTACACCAATTCACTCGTCAGCAGTACGATAAACTCGCGGTGAGTGACCCTTCGCTGATGATGCTATAATTTTTTGCGATTCACCCTAGTGACGCAGAGCGCCAGAAGATGATGAAATGTACACTCTAAAATCCAAAGCTAGTGGTTTCGTTTATCCCTTCTTTATTCCCTAACTGAGCTGGTTCAATTATTGGCAAAATGTCATAAACGGGTTTCATGTCAAAGAAACAATTCCTAGAGATATATTTTCGAAAAATTCGTTTTTTCTTCCCTGGATCTATTTATGAATACAGCGTTAAGACGTTTTTTCGTGTATATTTTTTTTTATAAGAAAATCAATAAATCCTCTTTTCAAAAAGTTGTCAGTCCCATTATTCTTGTACGATGATGTCCAAGTTCACCCAAATTGTTTTCCAAGGTCATATCTAGGTTAATTTAGATACAAGAGACGCTTTCGTGTGGGTTACATGACCTTTACACAGTAAATTGAGGAAAACGTATTACGTAGTTTTAATATTCAAGGATATAGGAATGTCATTTTATTCACAGATAATATTTGCTAAGGGACCTAGTTTTGTCTAAATATTGTTTCTGTTTATCTATGGTTAAAGATTTGTTTTTTTTTTATTTGTACCAGTGTGTTAAATTTAATTGCTTTTGAAATTACAGAATAAATCATCATTTAGTTGAACACAGACAACGCGGCATTGTACAATTTCGAAAAAAAGAACTAGACTTTCAGCGGAATACATGAACCTACAACATGGTACATTCAACTATACGCGGTCGTTCGTTGACCTCAAGAATTTTGGGAGGTCACCGACCCGATCGCCGGCCGGCGTTTTATTTATAGTTAGAACGAGAAGCAATTATCGTATATTATGTGCGTGTGAGCGGGACGGGCGGTACACGTGACGTGTAGCAGACGAGGCTTTTAGATAACACCGCGAAGTATTTTCATTGTCTATTAATCAACGTACCGACTGCGCAAATGATACTTAGCACTTGAGTACATTTACTATTCGCAAG
This sequence comes from Leptosia nina, assembly GCA_963661955.1. Classification (NCBI taxonomy): domain Eukaryota; kingdom Metazoa; phylum Arthropoda; class Insecta; order Lepidoptera; family Pieridae; genus Leptosia; species Leptosia nina. Next base: position 1,760,992 of record CAVLEF010000011.1, read on the forward strand.
TATTTGTATGACAAATAGGGAAATGGGGGAAATGGTCAAATAGCGGGGACTGATCACCCGGCGGTGTCTGGTTCCCAATGAAAAATTATTATTTATATGGCAACACCGCGGAGAAATATCTAAAAACCATAGACAAGCCCAAGCACCGTCTGAAGATTACAGGAGTACACATTGAAATAAAACACTTTTAACGGTTTAAAACGCGAAATGTTTACCTTATTTTCCTTGCCGGCTACTGCACATGTAAAACGTAGGGCCGGATTAAAAATAATTTGTAAATAAGTTTTATTAATACTAGATCAATTGAGCTACCGTGTCAGACACGACTGAAGTCGATTTTTACTTTATATAATGCTATCATGTGCATTGCATATGAAAAATATTTAAATTTACTTATACATATCGCGTTTTAAACCGTTAAAAGTTTATTTTAAAGCTCAACTCACTAAATTCCATTTTAGGACAAATCTAAGCTTAGAAGTGATAAAATTTATACAATTATGTAAGTTGAGTTTCAGAGTAAATGAGTCCAGATTTAACAAAAGTTTAAATTCTATTAAGAAAAGGCTACTTTATGCAGAAATATATAAGGAATTCTTTATTCATTACTTTTGCATTTTTATATATATCCTTTCATGTTTTGAAGTTTTAATGCTCGCTCGCTAGAATGTGTTAAATACCAGCTTTTCCACAGATATGTTTAACTTCCATACAAGACGCAGCGCTTTACACGTAAAAGACGAACAAACGAACAGCATTCACAACGGTACTAAGGCCTAAAAAATATGAAACCTTACAAATGTGTAAATGTTCTAAAGAAACAAATACTTACAATTATGGGCTTAGTGAAATTACGTGTATAAATAACTGTGAATAAAAGAGTTCATTAGTATACACGGAATACTAACTACTGTGGGCCTTCTACTTTTAACCTAGAAGCATTATATAGGCTTCAAAGGAAAATTCTGAAAACTGAAGAGAAGACTCAAAATTTAAAAGTAAACGATAATTGTGCACGGGGAATGTAAAGATGTCAAAATTGTGGTGAAACGCGTTTAGTGTACACCGTGAAACATTTAGGAATATCTAAATAAAAAATTACTATTCGAATGCAAAATTATATTGGTTTAAACGCGATATATTAGTTTAACTAATATATCGCGTTAAAGTGTTTCATTTAAATGTGTACTACTCGCGTAAACTATAGACAGTATTAAAAAAATTACTAGTTTGCATTAATTAATAAGAATAATGCATTTGTAAAAAGCTTCTTACATTAAGTTAGAAAAGTAATCTACATAGTTTTACAGACTGAGTTTTGAAGGAAGAACTTAAAAAAATGTAATCCCTTTTAATTTAATTGGTAATTTAGTTGAATCGTTTGTTATTTGAATTATAAAATATTTCTTAAAAATCTGAGCTAGATTTTTATATTAACTAAAACAGTATCAATTCCAAGTCTTTTATTTATTTCCTATATTATATTCGCTAATCGTTAAGTCTGTAGTTTACGAGAGTACCTTTAAATAAAGCATATTTAACGGTTTAAAACGCGAAATATATTCGTTAATTATTTTATAATTTATTTCAACTATGCCCCGAGGTTTGGGTGCAGTAGCCACGGTCACAGGGGGTAAACGTTGGGCTGTATCGCTTAGACATTTTAAATAAATTATTTAATTACTAAACTAAACGGTTATATCGTATAATAACCACGCAAAACACAGTTAAAGTAGGAAAATAATCACGAAATATTGTCTTGAACGGCAAAATATTTGCTTACGATACCAACTTTAAATAATTACATTGATTGACTTGTTATTAATTAGTCAGAGGTCGTTGAACCGTGTTCTGACAATAAGTTACATTTAATTCTAAGAAATTTGACGTAAATTGACTCAGTTTTACTGCACCTGTTTGGAAAATAATTATAATTAAATATCTCCTTATATTATATTAAAATCTTTAATTCATAGATTAATTTTGATTGAATTAAATCTGTAGTCTGTGGACATAATGTATCTATCTATGTCACAGACGACATTATGTATTTATCTACACTATCTATATAGGAAAAAAACATTCAAACTATAATAATCCTTTATTCCAAACATAATTAGTACCAACTCTATCAGTTTCTGTTATTCTTTGTACATAATAAAAATCTATTTTACATTACAAAAAATGATGCAAGCAGGACTCGAACCGACGTCAATGTAACTCTGACATGGTTCAGTTAGCCACAGCTATTATAGCTTAGTTATTAAATTCTTGTTAATTTAAGTTCTTTTTTTAAAGCTGGATTTATATCGTGATAATATTAAATAAAGTGTACATAAATCTTATATAACTTTAAATTAAAACACTTTTTAACGGTTTAAAAAGAGAAATGTTTTAATTTGTACACAAGTTAACTAGTACATTTCTCGTTTTAACTGCTAAAAAGTGTTTTATTTAAATATATGGACCTCGTTACGAAAATATTAAATATAGATATCACTTCTCACACCTTTTAAGGCGACGTCTGACTCATTTAATGGTGTAATGGATCTCGTGAAATTAGATCTGACACTTTCGTTTCGCGTTTTTTGTGTCAGAACACTTGATCGATACTGGGACCAATAACCCGCGCAAAGATCAACGTACTTTGTTGACTTTTACAGCGCCATCTCTTGGGTAATAGTGATTTCAATGTCTTAGCAAAATTTATACTAATATTTAATTCATACAAATGACATCAGATTATAAATCGTATGAGATCTTTTTTTTTGATAGAGGAGAACAAGTATGGGTGTCACTCGATGGTAGGTGAAATATCCCAGCCATCTAAAGAAGATGGGCTGACACCAACCTATTTTGGGTTTAGACATTCGGAGATCCACAGACTATAACGCGATTGAACTTAACGGCTTTTCATCTGTGTTTTTGTTGTTTCATTTATATAAATAGATTAGAAAAATCGTGGACCTGGTGGAGATTGAACTCACGACCCGTTGATCTTTAGACATACATTGCTAACATTATAACAAGCCAGTATTGTGCTGGCATTTTTTTAAATCGTAAAGATTTTTCTTAATGTTTCAATAGTGTGATTGGTTTCTTGATATCCGATTGATCGCTGATCTGCTGGAATGAACCAAGACCCGAATCTTAAGCATACATTTACCATTATAAAATTTAATTTATATTTTATTTATTTGACCCGTTATATTAAGAAATTCATTTCTACATCTGTGAATTTAACTGTAACATTTGTTGTACTTAATAAATTGTTTTATCCCAATTAAAATATTAAAAAAATTGGCATAATTCTAATATTGATAAAAGTGTCCTCTAGTGGATAAAAGGAAAATCAAAGGTCATTTATACGGTCAAGCACCTCACCAGCTGTGATGTTACTTTTTGTTATTTAAAAAGTTAAACCTTCTTACTAAAAGATTTTTTTTTGTAGTAACTATATGTTGTTTAAAAGTGTATGATTTAAAATTGCATATAATTAACACCTTATGATAATTTATTTTTCGAAATTAATTTGTTTCACGATTTTTAAATTTAACGTAAAATTAAAAAAAAGTTTTTATATTTGTTTCTTTCAAAATGTTTTGGTGACTAACGCCATCTGTTACTGACTGGACCCAACTAGAATTCAATTAGTTGCCAAACTTGAGTGTATTGACCTCATCTTTGCCTTATTTTAACGCATAATTCCGTATTGTTATTTTATTCAAGTCAATTCTTAATTGTTACCGATATAATTGAATGCTTTCCTTTGTATTTAAATTAGGTAAATGATCAGGTTTTAGTCACTGGCTCGTTTGTACATTAAGAGCTTTAGCTTTTTTTTACGTCTACGTCACTACGAAATAAGTTATTTAAGTCTTGAGTTAACATAAGAAATGGTAAACATCAAATGTCATTCCCTCACAGACTACTTTGTAACTATATAAAAACCTACTTTAAAAATAAATTCTTGACTAAAACAATATATTTAACAACATTTCGAGACCAAACGACAATAGTGCATATCTAAATATAACACTTTATAACGGTTCAAAACACGAAATGTATTAGAGAACCTATTTACAATTTATATAACCATGTAACATGTCCCGATGTTTTAGATGCTTTGCAGCTATCGTGATCATTTTGACCGTGCATTTCGCGTTTTAAACCTGAAAAAAAGTGTTTTATTTAAATCTGTACTAGTCGTGTAAAATACAGATTTATGGTATTAAATTGTATAGATTTATATTTAATTAGAGACAATGACATTCTTCCTCAGTTATTATTAATATTTTATAGTAGTGAATACCGTTTCCGTACCCTCTTGGGGCATGGGGCATGGGGCAATCCATCCCCGTGTCCATTTCACTGATCCGTTTTTTAACAGGCCAGTAGTCGATCAGACTTCTGCGCCCTGCCGACCGAAACGAATTTTTGTTTTCTTGGAATTCGAATCCAGGACCCTTAGTGCTGAACGCAATACGTTTTACCATTCGGCTACAGAGACAGACGAAAAAGATGTATATTAACTTTTAAATTCAGAACACGATCCATGAAATCAAACTAGAGGTAGCTTTGGCTAGGTATGACTACTCAGTCGAAAAAATGTAACCTCAATTCTAACGGAAAAAATGACAACTGATTAATTATATACTCACGATTTGTCATTTCGATCGCGAATGATCGATGGTTAAAGAATCGATTAGAAATCGAGATTATCTCACTTCTCGATATTAATTTCTTTATGCAAATAGTTCTTGTTTAATATTATTAATTGAATTCGCTTTTTGTGTGACTGTAATGACTGTTAAAAATGAATTGATAGTTTTGTAGAGTAATAGAATATTAGATATAGTTATATATCCTAATAATATATAAAGCTGAAGAGTTTCTTTGTTTGAACGCGCTAATCTCAGGAATTACTGGTTCGAATTGAAAAATTATTTTTTGTGTAAACTAGTAAAACAAATTAAAAATAAGTTATCTAATATATTTCCCGTTTTAAACCGTTAAACTTGTATTCCAATGTTCTATTCGCGTAAATTACATTTATCACAAAAATGATAAATATTATCGTTCAGTTTTTGGTGCCACCATGTCTAGACGTCTTGATATCGATTTAGGCCGAAATTCCTTTTGTTGTTTCCGATCATTAACCCGCAACAATTCTAAGGTGTAAAAAGGTTTAAAAATTCACTGTAACGGTTTAAAACGCGGAACTATTATATTAAACTTATTTACAAATTATCGCGAAGTACACTAAGACGGAATCATTTGAGACACCCTTCAACTACGAAACGTCGAGCCGTAGTTAAGATCATTTATAAACATTTTTTTTATATTTCGTGTTTTAAACCGTTACAGTGTTTTATTTAAATGTGTAAACTACAGACAGTACTTTTTTGTCAGTAGGTTTCTAGTACAGTCTTATTATCACCAATTAAAGTGATAGTGAAATGGCGATGATAAAAATATATTTAGTTCAGGGCCATAGACTAACCCGGGCAAAAATTTTGGCTGTTACAAATACATCATATGAATACTGTCTGTAGTTTACACGATATATTTTAGTAATATAACGTGAAAAAATATGTTTTTTATTCCTTACACCTTTACCTACTTAAGTCTTTTTCTTTTTCCTATACTTCAGGTTGCGTGGAAAAGATCGCTGCTTAGCGATAAGGCCACCTTTTTTTTATAAGTAAGAACGTAGGATTTTTCCTCTTTCATATGTTTTTTCTGTAGCATCTATCATCTATACTGATATATAAGACTGAAGAGATTGTTTTTTTGTTTGTTTAAACGCGATAATCTTAAGAACTACCGGTGCGAATTGAAAAATTCTTTTTGTGTTGATCAGAGCATTTATCAAGGAAGTCTACGCTATAGAACATTGCGCTGTGATTATGAAGAAAACTGGTAAAAATCATTTTGTGGGTGTCCGATGCGTATGCTGCGAAAACGGTTAACACAAAAAAAAAATCTGTAATTAGAGAATAATTCTTGTTTAAATGATCAAAAAAAAAATGTCCCCGACAGTATATCTCTATCTCTCATAAGAGAATGAACTCGCAAGAACGACGGGACGCGACCGACGTAGTAAGCAACAGCTTGAATTTATAAAGATAAAAAAGTTTTGCGAAAACAAATTTGGATGCCTAGAATTACTATCTCTCCGCGGACGAAGTCGCAGACACAGCTAGTAAATAAAAATAATACTCCAATGACTTAGTGTAGCATGCGTATAAATTTTAAAAATATAATTTCAATATTTATAAAATGCATACTCGAGTCGCTGAAGATCTAGTGTCAATGTACTAAGCCCGGATAAAGTTATAGCATGTACTATTTATGGGCCATGCTAGAATGACATAACGCCCTGGGTCACTGTCCTACTGAGCGATTTAATTTTAGCGCCATCTGCCGCCGAGTCGCGGAAATGAGGAAGGAGGTGAAGGACATTTTTCGAGTTCATTGGTTCCTTTGGGGACGTGGATGTATCTCTTTGTTTGAATACTTGGCATTATGTCGTACCGGTGCTACTTTTTAACGCTAGATGGCGTAACTTGACACTATGCACTGCTTACGTGGATACCAAAATTAAAAAAAAATACACTTAACAGTTTTATACAAGAATAAATCCAGTTTAAAACCTTTTGAAAATAGGGCGAACTCATTTCTATGTTCGTTTCACTAAACCGTTTTATTTACAGGCAAACAATTCTGACTTATGTGCTTTTCCATTCATGCTAGGCAACACGTTTTACTACCATTTGGCTATAGAGGCGGTAACAGTTGTATACTCCTAAACATTAATTATTAAAATAGAAGAACACGATAAAGCCAAAAATTGAAGCCACGGTAGACTATAACAATCATAAATGTCTCCCATGACCACAGCTCAATCCGAACCGTTGGGACAAAATTACTAATTCACATACATTTCCTGTTTCTAACCGTTTTAACTTTTGTTTAAGAAAAACTAGAGACATAAGAGTGTTACATCTCGATTTGTGAAACAGTTTAAGGCGAAAGAAATACTAATACTACTACTTAACGTGTGTACGGTTCGCAACAATATAGTTTTATAATCTGTGGTCTTTCAAGGTCAAGAGGGTTCGATTGAAGGGAACTCTTTAAAGGCCCTTAGTGGGTTCTAGAACGAACAGGGGACGAAATCTATGCAAAAATAATGATATTCGTTTTTATTGCTTCGATGTAAGGTTTCAAATTGGTCGCAAAAGATTCAGATGAGTAGAAAATAGAGCAATTCTATATTATACTGGAATTCAACCAAAATAAAACTTGTAATTACAAGATTTTAAATATCATTTCCACTAGGGGGCGTGGTCTGTATAGAAATTATTGTTACCGTGGTTCCAATGGCTGAGTACAATTGGAGTATACCTAGTTTGAGGACCAGGTTTCGATTTCCGCGTCAGGTCAAACAATAGATCGTTATTTGAAATTTTCACATATCAGAGGTTCGTGAATTAGCACATATCTCGTGCATAGAGTACCGTAATCATTAAATACTGTCAATAGTTTACGCGAGTAGTACACATTTAAATAAAACACTTTAACGGTTTAAAATGCGATATATTAGTTACACTTGTTTGAAAATGATTTTTAACATCGGTCCGACGTTTCCCCGTGACCACGACTGCTGCAAAGCATCCGAATCGTGCCGGAGTGAAACATCATTTTCAAATAAGTTTAACTAATATATCGCGTTAAAGTGTTTTATTTAAACATTAATCATTATCTTAAAGCCCGTTAACCCACGCTGGACCAGCGTGATGGGTTCTTGAACTAACTCCTGTTATAGATGAGAGCTGCAGTCCAGCAATAGGATATAAAAAGGTTGATGACGTGTGAACAAAGGATATTTTAACGAGTTTAATTTTTGTAATCTGATGATATGCTACGGCGAGTGTTGCGCAATCGGCGATATCTAGAAATGTCTGGATCGCTATATAACAGTCAAGTTGTTACGAAATGCGTGTTGTCCGACTCGTTTTACTTAACAATTTATGAACTATCACTTCTTGTAAGAACTGTATCACGTCGTGTTCGACGGAAAAGTACTCGATGGTTTGAAACTAGTAAGCTTTTTTAATAAAAATATAGAACACAAATTTAAGTCTTCGTTTTTGTTTAACAATGATGAATAGTTAATATTAGACGAAAGCTGAATTATACGAAAATCAATTAAGCTGTGATAAAAACAAAGAGTTGTATTTGATTTGGTTGCTTTAATATTGGGCAAGTACGTCAAATATGTAGGTAAGTAGTTCAACTAAGATTTTAGTGGACTAAAGAACTAGCAACCCTTGTAATAAATAGCATTTTGAAACTAACAAACAAAATATTGCCAGTGCGAACTTTACCAAAATTAATTGCATTGTTCAACGCCATCTATCGGTACCAAATAAACTGGTGACCTCAAACTTGAATTCGATATAGGTCAGCGTTCACAGGTCGTACCCTACATTTTGGGCTAGCTCTCGAACGGCCCTAATCTGACCTCCACGACCTTGGGGTCTCAGGTTCATGTAGATGTGAGGTCACTGAAAATTTCACGGCCTTTGACCCGGTTCAACCACTTCTATCAATCGGTAGAAATAATTGCAAGGTTTTCCCTGTAACGCAGACTCTAGTGATATATTAATTAATTGTTATATCTAATAAATGGCAAAACAGTGGCGACAACGGTTTTAAGCGCCAGTGTACCTACAGCCAACTCCCGGCGATATCAATTTTTAATACGGTCTATAGTTTACGCGAGTAGTACACATTTAAATAAAAATACTTCAACGTTTTAAAACGCGATATATTAGTTAAACTTATTTGAAAATGATTTTTAACTTCGGCCCGACGTTTCCCCGTGACTACGGCTGCTGCAAAGCATCCGAAACGTTGGGCCGAAGTTAGAAATCATTTTCAAATAAGTTTAACTAATATATCGCGTTTTAAACCGTTAAAGTGTTTTATTTAAATCAATTTTCAATCTAAATTGATTTTAAATCACTAAAAACGTCAAAACATGATTCATTACGCTTATCTAAAAATATTTTTTATTTCCTATATGATATTATATCGATATATGATATGATAATGGAGTCCTTTTATGGTCTTAATGTCAATATTTTGGGTTGTCCCAACTCATTAAAGCTAAGTACCCTACACAAGAATTCATCTATCTCTGTTAAATAAGTTAACCAGTGATGGAACGTTGGGTAACAGAGAAACATAGTTTACGCGTTGTGTATCGCGTTTTAAACCGTTAGAATACTAAACTTTGCAGCCTCACTATACGCGTCAACCGAAAACAATTCCCACTTTGTGTCGTATACTTCTGAATCTGTCTTTATTTCTTTCCCCCGCAATCAATCTTGCGCATGAAACTTGTGAGTTTTAACAGCCCAATTCACAATTTCACTCCAGTTACCTCCGAATGATTAACATCGTTGTATTGTTTCGGAACTCTTTCCTAATTAGCATCACAAAGTGAACGGATAATGAAGCTCTTTGATACAAATGGTACACGCGTTTTCAAAAGAACGAACCGAGCAAAGCGTTGTTATAAAACCTATAGAATAATCCACACATATACAGTAATATATTGCGCGAGAGGTGCATGTATCAATAGTGTGAAATCCTGTTTCCCTACAGGCGTGTAGTGGACTTCTGTGCCCTGCCTGACCTAAACAATTGACTGTTTCCCCGGGATTCGAACTCAGGACCTCTCGCGCTTAACGCAATACGACACGTTTAACCATTTAGCTACAGAGGCGGCATGTACCAATAGGTCCAGAAAATTCGACGATGATGAGAAGGACGCGGTAGCTCATTTGTTTAGAGCAACGGAACGCTGAGGATGTCGGTCAAGTACTGCCCGAGTTGTACACTTTTTCAAATTTATTATCGATTTTAAGTCATATAGTTCACATGTGCCATCCTGTAAAAAAATATTAAAGTTTTCAAATTGAATATATCCTTTATATAAAACACTTTAACGGTTTAAAATAATATATATTAGTTAGACTTGTTTACAAATTATTTTCACTACGGCCCAACGTTTCGGATGCTTTGCAGCAGCCGTGTTCACGGGGAGACTAGTCGGGCTGAAGTTAAAATAATTGTCAACTTAGTTTCATTACTATATATCGCGTTTTAAACAGTTAAATTGTTTTATTTAAATGTGTAATACACCTTCTAAACTCCCACTGCACATAGAATCGTTATTATACATAAAAACTAAAGCTACATGAAGTACTGCGACGCTAAAAAGACCTGAAATTGTTTGAAGCAATTTAATGGAGATTACACTAGACGGCTTTTCAATCCAACCACGTGGCAAAAATGGGTCACCCATTATGTTATTAACAATAATCGTTTGTCTCTTTCTAGTGGTGAATTTTTGAATAAATGGAGAGGGATGAATATAATGGCGTGCGCTTCCCCAGTGAAACGGACCGTTTTTCACTAACTTTTAAAGAAATTCAACCATTGTTAGTTTGCACTGAAAGATTCAGTATTCGAATGCTTTATTTTGCTCTTTTCAAATATTTTTTTTAGTTTGCAATCTGTTTATTTCATAATGGATGGGTTCTATATTATTTTAGACAATGTCACTTTATATTTATTATAATGGCACGTAAAAAACCTATTTCGCTGTTCGTTTAATACCGTGAATGTAACGAGTATCCCGTTAAATACTGTCTGTAGTTTACGCGATAGTACATATTCAACAAAACACCCCAACGGCTTAGAACGCGATATATATATTAGTTCAACTTATTTGAAAATTTATTTTTACTACGGCCCGATATTTCAGATGCTCCGTGCAGCCGTGGTCACGGGGAGAAACATAATTTTCTAATAAGTTTAACTAATATATATCGCGTTCTAAACCGTGAAAATGTTTTATATAAAAGATATATTACATTTAAAAACTTACATTTTCGTGATTTAAAAATCGATAATATATTGAAAAAATTACTCGGGCATGACTTGAACTGGCATCCTTAGCGTTCCGTTGCTTTAACGAATTGAGCTACCGCGTCCTACACGTCATCGTTGAATTTTTTGAATCTATTGATGCATGTACCTCTGGCGCAATATATTACGCGTTTTAAAGCCGTGGGGTGTTTTATTTGAGTTTCCCATTTATATCCTAGAACCACGTATGTCGTATCAAAAATTCATGAGAACGATAACTTATGTGTTTGTTTAGAACTCGAGTTTATTATATAAAATAAAGATAAACGACCACAGTAAACATTAAGTAATATGTAATAAACGGTTGGGACACCGTGCTTCTATAGTAAACGGTAGGGTTGTCAAAGTTACTTTAAATTATATAAAATAAAATAGGTTTTCCAAACGGTATTGACATATATTGTCGCAATACCAAAAAATCTATATTTAAAAAGCCTTTCAAATCTTTCAAACCTATTAACTTAAGTAAGGAAGATGTTGGCAATTAATTTTATAAAGTGGCAACCCTCGTCTGCGGTACATAGTGTATATTACATTTCGACATAGTTTGCTTGAAAATTCTTATCTATTTCATAGTAACCGAGATATCGTTCGGTAGTATCGCAGTTTTAAGTTGCGGTTTTATTCTTCGAAAAAAAATAACGTCAACACTACGTAGGAGAAGTCGTTTATTTAACTCGTGAATCATTGTTTAAAATAAATGACGTGGATATAGTTTGGATAATTTTGTTTTTTTTTTTAATATGTTCTAAAGTATTTATATTTTATCGATAACCTACAGTAATCTAGTTATTACATAGCATTTTAAGAAATGGTAATTCGTGTAAAAGTCCGAAATATCATTAGATCCGCAACACACCGTCCAATTAAACAACGAATTCAGTTAAACGCAATGAGAATTTCGCACGGAACTCATCTCGACTAATTAACCAATTAAATTAATTAAATTTTGGACTCGAAGAAAGCATCGTTATTAATACAATGCAGTTACATCACTACTTTCGAGCCGAGCTGTGAAAACCTGTACAATCGTATCCATAAAACCTCCACAACACAACACTGGCCACTTACACGTCACATCACTGACGAAAAATTAAATTTCGAATTTGAAAATGCGCGCGGAATTCGTAAGGACCCGCTCACGGCGATGTTGCAAGCGGGCCATCGAGGGAGCAACTAGGAAATGAGCAGGCAACACACTACCGCACGCTCCCACACTCGACCGCGGTATGCTACACGTATAAACTATATGTACAGGGAGGTGCGTTAAGCACATGCATTTATTTAGACATAGGCTTTCCCATATAATTAAGATATCATTTAAGCTCACAATCCGAAGGCAGATAAGAAAAAAATAAATGCGATAAATGCAATAATTTTCAACGCACTGCTTCAATCTTTAATTTCAGTAAGGCATAGCGGTTTCAAGAGAAAAATGTTACGGCTAAACAACAACCGTTATGTAATAACAGTACGCGCGAGTGAAACGGTACTAGTTTCTAGTGGCGTTGGAGCGAGAGGTCCGAGATTGTGTAACCCAACACAGAGAAAGCTCGTACGTACTTTCTTCGTACAATGATTACCTTTGCGACTTATGTTTGTGGTGTGTGTGTGTGGGTACGTGGCTTTTGAATTTCGAACGTAAGGTCGTAAGTCTGCGCGGGAAAATGTTCAATATGGCCCCTGTTTTGAAAACGTTTTGGACCGAATTTGGGTGTTGTCCCCGGGTGTTTGAGTCTATTTTCGAGGAAGCGGCCGTTTGGCAACATTTCGAGTTCAATGACACGGGGTTTGGCATATGTCTTGGACCTATTTTTTCACCGGTAGGTGCGCTGAAGACTGAAGTCCACAAAAGACGCAGTATTTTCATAGAAACAAAACTAGGGCATGCGTAGTGGGAGTGTCGTCGGATTTTCCTTAAAATAAATTCAACTTGTACCGTGGAAACTTGTTAGCAAAATGTTAATGAGTCGATATAACGAGAATTACACGAAAATGAGGACACGGAGATAGTTGCAAATTGCAATAATAAATTAATCAATACTAGTGACGCCATTCGATAATAGATGGCAGTGTAATAAATTGAAGTAGTTTTAATTCGAGCACTATTTTTACGACTTCAATTAAAATGAAATATGCTCATTAATTTTACTAGAATTATTTACGACTTTAATTAATAACGCAACATTTAAACAAATATTACAAAATTGGACTTTTATATGTAATGTTATTTTTTTAATGCTAATTTAAACCCTAGGAAATATATATTTTTTTTAAACCTAAATTTTCATCGAGCTTTGTCTCAAAATAGACGCATAATATACTGTAAATTGCTATTGCATCACAGCGAAGGAAATGAAATAACAGACATAATATTTATATGTCCATCTCTTCCTGTCGCGATAGCACCATCCCTGTCGCGCTTAGGGAAAATCCTATTCGCGTGGCGGAAGCGAGTGAAGTCTCTCTATACCGCTCTTTCATTAGCGTTAGAGTGTATACTTGTTTCGCTTGTGCAAGGCAACGGAGTGCGTTGACCTGTCCTTGTTGCATCTGTGTGCAGCCTTGCTTTACAGTTATACGCATAATTGTTATATGTGTGCGTGTGCATCGTAAGGGCTGATTCACACGGATTCTTTTTTTAACCACTTAAGTAATACATTTTTTTTTATACAACCAAACCTCTCCAAATCATATTGATGACTTTAATATTGAATGTTTCATCCTTACCTGTAAAAGAAAAAAATGGTAATTAAAATTTGTTTAAAAAAGCTATATTAATTATATTATAAAAAGACATTTTACATAGAATCTCTTTATAAAATTGTTATTTAAAACTACCATATAATAATAAAAATGTGTGTATTTAAATCTAAAATATATTGCTTAGCGTTTGCATCCTGCATCGTGATGCTACGGACGTACAAATGAAAGAAGCCTAACGTTTTACGTATAAAAAAAGTTGCGTCAGAGCCCATAAAAAATGTCTGCTAGGCGTCAACGCGTTACATCACCGCCTTTGCATGTGTGCGTCGCTCTGTATGTATCGACACGTGCTCGATTCACGTGTACACGCACACACCCGCACTCTTTTGTGGTATGTAGGTTTCATACCTTAATGAGTACTTTTTTAAAAGCGCTGAAAAGGGAAAACTCTTTGGACCGCTACTAGGCCTTTGAATCTAACGTTCTCTATTTAAATTTTACCTTGATTAGATTTTAAAAACTTCTAGAAAATTCTCACCGCAAAGTGCTTTATTTCTTATAAAATATATTCAACGCGTCAAGGGTGTTGCATTTCAGACTTCAAGATGATCATTATATTTTGTGGTTTATAAAACATTAAATACTAAACAAGTATGGAATCTAAGCCTTGAAAACTAATTACTTGCATAAATTGCGTTCACGATAATGTTTTATAGAAGAATTATTCAGCTTACACTTAGTTAATTTAAACATAATAATATAAGATAATATACATTGCGCGATAGGCATGTATCAATAGCTAGAAATTCGACGACGACATGTAGGGCCCGGTAGCTCAATCGATTAGAGCAACAGCACGGAACGCTACTGCCGGTTCAAGTCCTGCCTGAGTCGTAATATTTTTCAATTTATTTTCGATGTTTAATACAAAGCAAGTTATTTATTTTATCAGTTTTTTGTATACCTAGTTCTCAATTTTAACAGAAAACGAACAAAGGAGCTAAACATAATTTACTGTCAATGCTTATTGTCCTGTAACCTTTTATCAGACAAATATAGAGTTCAATTGGAATTTTGAATAACCAAGCTCTATAACATCTAAACAAGATGCGTTATCTACCTATTTTCGCTTCAGACATTCGGCAATCCACAGACTGAAACGCGAATAAACTTCACGACTTCTCCATCTGCGTAGTCCGAATGGAATTTCGATATTTTATACCATTTAATATCTAGTCTACCAAACGAACATATATTAAATAAATTATAGATTAATTATTCGTATTTTTTGAACTTAATCACCCGTTGATTAGTAATCAAGCTGCCGTTGTGACAATCGGCCCGTTAAAACTTACACTGTTGCGTTCCCGGTTTTTCGTGATAAAATTTCTGTCTTATAATTACATGTTTTAAACTGCGTCAGATGTCACCGTTACTATTATGTAAGGTTATTATTGAAAATAAATTAACCACGATCCTTGAAGCAATCTAGAATTAGCATTGGAATGACATTGTTACTGACGTAGAACAGCACTAATAACTTAGCTAATTTCTTTAGAAAAATCTTTTGTTTTAATTAAAACTTGTGGAAAATGGTAAGTTTCAAAAATTTGAAATTCGACGATGTTGGACTCGATAGCTCAATGGTACACACCACAGCGTCTATGGTGCCGGTTCAAGCTCTGCGCAGAGTCGTACCATTTTTTACAATTTATAATCTATTTTTAATGTAACGGTAAGTTAAAGAACGATTTCCTTATATAACTTGCAATAATTGGGCATATTGTATTGTATACCACTACATTTTAGGATTAAAAGTAAGCCCACGTTGTCCAAAATCATCGTACAAACAAAGATTCTACTATGATAAGAATGGGCGACAAAACACCGAAATCGATTTAACTCGTTTATACAAAATTCAATAAAACACGAAATGGTTTTATGGCAGACACGTGATAGAAATTAAAATTCCCAATGATATAACATCTAATTACGATGTATTTTGATCTAAATTAAAAATAAATACGATATACCGATGCGGCATCCACAATTTACCGCGCTGCTGCTCTAACCAATTGTGCGAATTTTTTCAACCCAATACAACAACAGCACGGAACGCTGTGGGCGCGGGTTCCAGTCCCCCACCCGCTGTCGTTTTAAGTTCATAAAGCAATCATGTATTTTGTACGTCGAGTATTAGAACTTCGGATTATAGAAAAGTGTTATAGAAATTACACGTTGATTTTTGAAACTCCCACCAGAACCTGGTGGGGAAGCCCAATTGCTCATTAGTTTTTAGCCATACATTGCTATCATCGGACCTTCAAGCACCTACAAAATATTCTTACAGTATATACCCCCAGGTTTCAAAATGGGGGGAAGGGGAAAAGGGCGAAGAGGGCTAGGGGGAGGGGGGGAGATTAACATTTATATATATTTATAATCTGTTGCCCTCTATAAAAATCCACAGATAACGCAACCATTCATCACTGAAGCAAGTATTACACGTCATTAAACAATAAGACACGCTCAAAGCGGAAATCACTTTACCGTCTATTATTAGCAGAATCCTGACCTAACATAATAATAATTTACGATTCTATGTTACGCGAATGGCTTATTGCATTACTCACTGCTTCAAACAAAGACTAAGTATTATTTGATTTATCTATCTACACCTAAAAATGTGTTGTATTTTACGCGACTGCATAGAAATAACAGTCTTAACTTAAGTAAAACACTTTGACGGTTTAAAACGCGATATATATTAATTTTTAACTACGACCCGACGTTTCGGTTACTATGCAGAAGCCGTGGTATCGGGGAGACTACGACGGCTGACTAATATATTTCGCGTCTTAAACCGTTAAAGTGTTTTATTTAAATGTGTATACTCGCGTAAACTACAGACAGTGTTTAATCTTAACTTATTCAAACGGGGCATTTAGTGCTTATTTCCAACTAGCTGCAGAAAGGCAAGGAATAAAAAACTTAACAGTTTTAAACACGTAATATATTTAGTTACCTGATTTTGTAACTGCAACCCGACATTAGTTACAAAATATTGTAACTAAAAATATTGGGAACGCGTTTTGAACCGTTAAGATTTTTTTAAACTGTATCTAAGGCACTTTTGGGTAACTTTTAAAGCGTTTTAGAGCATTCTTTATGTGAAAAGGAGAAACAAAAACCAATCAAACTGTATATAATTATGTATTTACATATATATAGTTTAAACGATCGACAGTCGCGTATGCGCAACTGTATTTTCTGTACATACAATACAACATTGAGTTTTTGTTACAGTATTTAAAATACATCGTTATGTTATATAACAAAGTATTAGTACGTACTTTGAAATTCCTAGATACCTATATATACTTAGATATAATATAACATTAGACAGCCATAAAATGTTAATCATTCGCTATTGTTATCGGCCGATACCTGACCTAGCGCAACAATTATTAGATTACAAAGCAACGACACTAAACAACATTTAGTCTTCTACTAAACAAGTGCTTTAGCTAAAACACTTTACTTACGTAAATAGAAATGCAAAACACACTAAGTCTTGTCTGTAGTTAATGCGAGTACCAATTTTAATAAAACACTGTTAACGGTTTAAAACACGAAACTATTAAGTTAACTTTATTCAAGTAAGGGCCTTTCGGGTGCTTTGCAGCAGTTGTGGTCACGGGGGAAACACAGATGAAGGGTATCACTAGTGTCAAAGTAAACACTACTACGCTAACGCCGTCATCGTCATGCTTTGTCGTTTTTAGTTACTGATATATTTCGCGTTTAAAACCGTTTCAGGTTTAAATGTGTACTACACGTAACGTACAGATAATACTTGATGTTATATTTTTTTTTCTCATCTGTGATGTGTCTCTACGCTTTCTTTTATTAACTTTCTGTGAAATGAAATAGTGACATCAGAATGCAGTGAGTGAGTTCTGTTCAACCAATTTAGGGCACATCTGGTCTCATTAAACTGTTCAAACTGAGCGCTGTCTAGATTTTATAGGGTCGGTACTTGTGTGAAGCGCAAATACACCGCTGGGACTAACTCCTGTTGGTACCTCTTCGACGATTACTTACACAATAATTTTATTTTAATGTCAATTAATATTAACTAAAAATCTATATAGATTAAGCAATTACATTGTAATGTAACCTATAGAGTTTACGCGAGTAGTACACATTTAAATAAAACACTTTAACGGTTTAAAACGCGATATATTAGTTAAACTTATTTGGAAATGATTGACGTCTCCCCGTGACCACGGTTGCTGCAAAGCATCCGAAACGTCGGGCCGAAGTTAAAAATCATTTCCAAATAAGTTTAACTAATATATCGCGTTTTAAACCGTTAAAGTGTTTTATTTAAATGTGTACTACTCGCGTAAACTATAGACAGTATCCGTTAAAAGTGTTTTATTTTTTTATTTAAATATTGTGATATCTTGAAAAATACTTTTTGAAACCTCAGAAACAAATATGCAGGCGGTATTCCAAACTGCGACCAACTTTCTACGGTTGAGTCTACCTAAGAATACACTTGTAATTAAGAAACCTTCTTGGAAGTTCCAAGATAGTTGAAAACGGTTTAAAACACGAACAATATTGGTTAAATCACAAAATTTAAAATAGCTGCTGAAGAACAACCTTAGGTTAAAAATTATTTATAACTTAAGGTTTGTTAAAGTTTGAACGGTTTTAAATGGTGCTTTATTTATAACTATTGCCATAAAATATATAGTTATGAAGTGACAAAACATAATAAGCAGTCTCGAACCAGTCAGTTCGAAGAATGGTAAAATCAGCACTTAGAAAAGAAAGTACTAAGTGAAAGTTTTCTCTCGGTAACTATACCTAATTTATTCAATAACAAATGCCTAAATATTTCAAGAAATAATTATACACAGACTTTATTGAGTGTTAACTAAGTAATTTTTATTAAGAGTAAGTATTTAATTAACTTTTCCAGCTAGCCATGTTTTAAAAGATCGATTACAAATCCACCTTCAACATAAAGTAGAATACATTCCACTAAACTCTTATAACGGTTTAAAACGCGATACATATTTATTAGTTAATAATTCTAATACTGTAAAAATAAGTAATCTAATATATTTCGCGTCTGAAACTGTAATTTTTTTCAGGAGCTCAGGAGTTTTTTTTTCAGTGGTTGCTGCATAACTCCGAACTGTAGGTAAAAAAGTGCAAACGGGAAAGATATATATTTCGTATTTTAAACAGTTAAAAAGGGCTTATTTATTTCAGGACCTCGTGAATTACTGACTCACGATGCTCCCGCCTCCATAACTCAGTAGGTTGATGAGCTTGAAGGTGGGATCAAAATAATTTATTTGTTTGACTGATACTAAGGTTTACCTGAAGTGGATGTTTGATATCTATTTTTTTTAGTAAGGGGCCAGACAAACATTAGGTTCCGCCCCAGCCATATAGCACCACTAACACAAGATCTACTGTCGTAATACTTAGATTTTGGATATTCGGAATTCAGAATGAAATCGAGACACGATTAAACTTCACGGCTTTTTCATCTGTGGACGGTGTTTCGTACCCATTTGATATCCAGATTTCCAGACGAAGTCCAATATGTTTTAGAACAATTATAAATTGATTGGAAAAATGTTGGATCCGATAGGGATCGAACCCACGCTTGATTATTAGCAAGACACTGCTACAACTAGACCAAGGAGCCCGTTCAACTGCAATAAAGTGCACTGAAAAATAGTCGCTCGATTAAAAATACGACATTGACCAAATTGTAATGCAGTCGATGCTAAACACTCACAGATATGTTCGGAATCACTAATAAAGCCGACACATGGACGACTGGTTACGTAAATTGACTATTCGCTACTATGTGTGTATGTCCTTTGAATGTGATCGGAGAAGGTAGTTTGGTATATACCTAGTTCCATACTAACCTAACGTTAGTGCTCTTAGCAACATATTAAGAATGACATATTCAAATCTTTAAGTAAAGTTACTTTCATATTTCGAATTTAAAAAAATCTTAACCCCACGCTCTCTGTGTACGTTAAGCCGTCGGTTCCAAATATAATCAATAATTTAGTAGCGGTAGTTAAAGCGTGCTAACTGACACTGGAACACTGTCCACTGTCACAGTATCCACGCTCTTAGGTGCGAGAGAATCCTTTCCCAACAGTGGGACATTAACAAGTTGAAACGAATGCTTAGTTTAAGAGGATAGATAATACAAATAAATAAATAATCCGTTTATTATCACAAAGTACATTATTTACAATTAAAATAAGTAATTAAAAAAAATAAGAGTACTGGCAATACCTTAACGGTTTAAAACACAAGAGTTATAGAAGAAAGCGTATATAGAAACCTGAATGTTAATATAAATTTATTACTGACGCTTCAGTGGTCGTATTAAAGATAATAACTTAATATATTTCGAGTTTTAAACCGTCACAGTTTTAAATAAAAATTGAAAGTGAGTATAAGAGAGATTTTATTACGAACTTAAGTAGAAGCAATATATTGTAGTTATGACTAATTTTGTATGTGTGTAGTGTTTCATTGACGTCTTATTTTCATTAGTGGGAGCTAATACTTTGTAATTAATCGATGTTACATTAGCAATGTTTCTCTATAAAAAAGACAATTTTGCAATACCATCGTCTGTGTTTATACCTAGTTCAAATACTCTGGGAAAATTGCGAAAATTTTTTAAATATTCAGCCGAACATTAAAGATTTATTTGTCCCCTTCAGCTAACGAAAAGCATCTCTTTTATTTGAAAACCTTATCGTTCTTGACATATTGGTGTTAAAAGAATTTAAATAAATTTTCAATCTTAATAGATTTTTCTTTAATTCTGAATTAAGAATCGATATTACGTTGAAAAAAAAATGACTGGAAAGCCCTTCAAGTTTCACAGGACATAGAAGAAGAACAAAACCGATACCATAGACTATGACTAACCCAAACTACCAGATTCTTTTCACGGTTCGTCTAACGCGCAACTCTATATGAGCCGCGAAAAGCGCTGCAGTGTGAACACCGAAAAAACATACGAAATACGCGATGCGCTGCGCACGTGTGCGCGCAACTTCGCTGTGTGCGTGTGACCCACTTACGAGCGCACTCGGGAAACTTCGGACGTTTCCGTCACCCTACACGTTTGCCGCCATCTTAGAAACGACCAGTATAAGTTGGCCTAGGCGCATTGAAGTCCAGTGTAGGTGAATTGGGTAAATGAAAGTTCAACTTACACTGAACGGGTAACTTACGTACATCGTCAAATGTTTACATCTCGATTTCTCTGTTATCATCGTCTTTCGTTTATTTTACATCGGAAGTGACTTACTTTCGTTTTCACTCTAAAATTAAACTGATAATTGTTATCTTTGTTTTATTGAAATGCCATTTTGTTTATTAGGACTATTGGTATTTAATAACATCACGTATAGACATGCTAGCTTCAAAATCTATAAGTTTAAAAGATCGAAGAGAAGTTTTTTATGTATAAGTAATTTTTCTATAATATCTATCCTCAAATAAGAAAACAATTTTAGGGAATGCCTATGTACTTTCTACTATTTAGATACAGATTTCCATCCATATACCAAGCAATGTTGCATCTAGCTGTTAATAAAATAAAACAATTTTACGAAAACCTTTGAATTAACGATTTGACGAATTGACGATTGTATTCTTGAATAGTTTTTGCTATTTATTAATTTAGGTTACATAGTTGAGTATTATTGTAAGTTTTTAAGCGATCGAAAGAAAAATTTAGCAGTGTGCTAGTTATAACTACAACAAAATAACTACCACGAGAATCTATTTTGGGTTGCAACGAAAGGGATTCTCGTGGCTTTAGTTTTATGGGATATTAATTAATGGTAGTTTCACGGTATGGTATTAAGGTTTGGTCGTGCAGGTTGTCATCTCTACCTAAGTTCACATAACGGTACCTAAAGCCCACACAACTGAACACAAACGTTTCCTTTCTAATCTGCCAAGATTTGTCATATGCTTTCCAATTTTAGACAGTGTGGTCTGGGATTTTCCGCTTTCTGCTAAGGTCTCTCTAGAGATCCTAGGTCCTAGGTAGATTGGCTTAAACCTATATATTGTACTGGTCAATTGACACTTTTATAGAAAGGTCACTATTGTAGAGAAGAATAGCCAATCATGGGGTACGCTTGTTGGAAAGTACGATGCCCCAACTTTATGACACCTAATTAAGATGCGCTGTTGTCCTATTTAGGTGTGCACATGTCTTGTGCACAGATTGAAACCGAAACGAGAATTTATACTTCACGACTTTTTCGTCTGTGTACTACTTTGGTCTTAGGTACGTATTTGGATAAAAACAGTATTTTTTTCATCGCTAATAGTGTCCCTAGATAGATGATAGACCAATCTATGGGTCGCTATTGCTAGTAATATGGGTCGTGGATTTGATCCCCACCGGGTCCAACATGCTTTTAATCAGCTTATTTTATGCTAGACGTAGTCTGGAAGTCAGTATGTAACGGGTGGTAGGAATATCTTAAGTTTCGTCTGGGTCAGGAATCACCGTCACCATAGATGAAAAAGCCATGAAGCTTAATCGCGTTTCGGTGTCAGCCTATGTATTTCCAATTACCAAAGCTAAAGTCATCTTTTATTTCACGTTTCATTCAGTGAACCCCGTCTTGACAGTCCTTATCTATTATTTAAAAGACCCCCTTGGACTAGAAGCCCATCATTATATTATGCTAATCTTTGAAGTATAGGAATACCCTCTATGTTGTTGATTAAATAATTACGTTAAGTTTTTAAGGCTTTATTATGCAATGTGTAAAAATGTATTTCGTAAGAACCGGAAAGGAATGCGGAAGAGTTATCTATAAGACAGGTGTGTTTTGTTTTACAATGTGTTTGAGAATTAACGTAATAATTATATACTTTTAAAAACATGGGCGTGAGTTTATCAGACCCTCTGCAAAGACTAAGGTGGCGCTAGCGTAGCGGTTTCTACCTTTACATTATATATATTGCGTCCGTATTGGGCAGTAGTTAAAGTAATATGTCAATAAGTTAAGTAATATGATTCGCGTTTGAAACCGTTAAAAGTGTTTTATTTTATAGTTCAAGGTTTTTTTTTTGGAACAGACAAAAAATTACTTGAAATTCCGTTCGAGTCACGAACCACCGTCCACGGATGAAAAAGATGTCATACAGTCTGTGGATTTCCAAATATAGAAAGCCAAATGTGTGATGTTATATGCTAGGATATTTTACTTACCACTAAGTGAACATGTTTGTCTGTCCTCTATCATAAAATAGGAGACTTGTCGAAGACATTAACAAGGTGTACATAATGGAATGACATTTCGTCACTAATATGCAAACAGACGGAGAAAACCATGACTCAAAAAAACACTTTCACCGTTAGATAACATACTGGTTTAGTCTGTAGTTTATGCGAGTATTACAAATAAATAAAACATTTATAATGATTTCAAATGCGAAATATACTAGCAAAAGATATTAACAATTTAACTATAGCCCGAGGTTTCGGGTTACGGGGAACTAAATCCAACTACGATTGAATAGATGGCGCTAGAGTAGCAGTTTTTACGTTGACATTAGGGACACCCTCCATTTTCAAACCCACCGTGACCACGGCTGCTGCAAAGCATTCGACACCTCGAGATGTGGTTAAAATATTTTTTTAACACGCGTTTTAAGCCGTTAGAAGTATGTTATTTAAACAGATTAATAGTCGAAGGTTAACGAGTAACGTTTTTTAACAAATAGCGTTAACTTATAACCGTTATAACGCTATTTTCCCGTATCGGAAAATAGGTTATTAGGCAGAGTAGATAGACAATAGACATTGTGTTTTTTTATTAGTATGTAGCTATTTCATAGCGTTATTCATTCTTTGACAATGCTAAGCGATTTTTAATAATCTCCATAGATTGATTTATATTTTGAAGTGGAAACAGTCAAACAAATACTGTATATGTGAATTAATGATAAATTAATTTTTTTTTTAATAAAATAAATTTAATTGCTTTTATTGAGTTGCATGGGAAATGCGAAATATATTTACATCAAAAAATACTATACAGGCGGAAATTGAACTGGCATCCATATATAGAAATTGTGCTGTTCTACAGCGCTGGAATTCGAACCCGAGGCAAAACGTTAACTTGTTTAAAACCTAAATTCGCCGTGGCATTAGAAGGACGAGACTTTAATCCAAGAATAACTTTATTATTATTATTTACATAATAATAAATCCTTTGTCAACATAACAATATTTCTTTTAATTAAAAATCGATGATAATGCGAAAAATTTACAATTCGGGCAGGACTTGATCCGGTACCCACAGCGTTGCTGTTGTAATCGGTTAGAGCAACAGATCGGATCGCTGTGAATATCGGTTCGATTACTGCTTGTGTCATATTTTTTTTTCAAATCAAAATAGATTTATAATTAAAGAAAAGATTGTTTTGTTGAGTGTTAAGCGATTTAAGATGTCTTATCGTGTTTAAATCTCAATTTTACGATCGTGCCTTATGTATGCGAGATTCGTAAATTGTAGGAATTATTCGCGTCCCTCACCGTATTTCGATATCACGCGATTTTAATTGTTCGGACATTCGTATTGACCTGCGAAGGTTTCATTAATTTGCGCTTGATGATTCGCGATTGTAAAGCTCGAGCAATTCACGGGTCGTGGCTTCGATACCTGTCGAGTACTACTAGGTACTGTTTGCAGTTTACGCAAGTAATAAAAAACTTTAACGGTTTAAAACACGATATTTATTAGTGAATAGCATCCGAAACATCTGGCCGTAGTTAAAATAATTTTTCGTTTTAAACCGTTAAAGTGTTTTCTTTAAATGAAACTGGCTAGCGCCATCTGTTTCGTAGTAGTTACGTCACATTTTGTAAAAGCAGTTTTAAACATACACACGAGTAGTGGTCTACCTCCCTGTATTTAAGCAGCGAGGACATATGACTAGAATTATCATACAAATCTTAGCATACATCATTGTTATCTTAAATGTACTGGCATCGTTAAGTTTTTGTTGCGCAAGCGCAGATAAGTTTAGGACAAGATTACATACATAATATTATAACATTTTCCTTGGTTTATTTCTTTGTGGTATAGGAGGACGTTATTTGCGTTGTTAATCTATTTTGACATACATTAACGAACGAAAAAAGTAGTTATTACCCGGCTTTTCGTCCGTCGTAATAACTACTTTTTCCAAACAAGTACTTATATGGGTCACGATACTTCTAGAAGCATGTGGTACCAAACAGGACCAGTAATTGTCAAAGATAAAATAGTATTGTCTGTTAATACTGTCTATAGTTTACGCGAGTAGTAGGCACTTATATAAAACACTTTAACGGTTTAAAACGCGATATATTAGTATTGTCTGTAATTAACGCAAACAGTAGATATTAAAATAAAACTGTTTAAATGGTTTAAAACGCGATATATATCATTTTTACTTTTAGACTTATTTGGTTGCATATATTTTACAACTTAAATTCGTGCGAAATGTCGCGTGCTATTGCAACCTTCGGCAAAGGCTGTGTTTGAGCTTTTTTTTTATGTGTTTTATTTCACTACTACTGCTCTCAAAATAACAAAAATAAAATTTTTGTTATCAAATTTTAAACAATGGATAAATTATTTTGGCAAGTGTCTATTTGAACATAACTATACAAACACGCCTTCATAAAGAACTATTACACTTCGTGGGTAGGTAAGGTCACATGACATCAGTAAGTTACCCAATGCTCACCCAGCCTAAATGGTTCATTGTTAAGTTCGATTAGTTTCAAGTTTCGACATTAGACGTCTTTGTAAAGGAGCTTTTTGTCGAAGCTTAGCTTACTGTTTTGTGAAAGCTTAAAAACAATTGTATCATACAACATGAGCCCACAGTTATAACATTCTCTGTTTTTATGCAATGTTAACTTTTTAGATTCTAATATAAAACATTTTGTAAAGAGTGTTCTTTGTCTCTTCGCTTCACACAATCAACAAGATATTGATGTATTTTAAAAAGTATTTAAACAGTTTATTTATTTCTATTGTTATAGAACTATAGTTCACTAATAGACAAACTTAGTTGTACTAATAAAAGGACATATACTGTATCTGTAATCGTTAAATGTAATCTGTGGTATAAGTATTTGTTTATGTCAAGAAAAAGTATCTGTCAAAAGGGGAAATTTAAAAATGGAACTCGAATCTATGATTTAACGATAGAAGGGTCGCACATCCGCACTTTTGCGCGCTCATAGATAGAGCGGCCTTGCGTGGCTGTTCAACTCAGTGACACACTTTTGAGTTGGCTACGAGCCGTAACCGGGTGCTAGCTAAATACGACCTTATTACTACGGGCAAAGGGTTCTATTTAATTATACAAATTATATACAGTTTTAATTGAGACGGCCGTAGTGCTATCCTGTCGCGAATTTCGAAATTTTATTCCGCGTAAAGCTTTTTTAATGAGGAAAATAAGGTTTGAAGTGTTGTCTTTGAACAAGAGATGGCGTGGGGCTGTATTCTCTTTTTGAATTTGAATTTTATTTATGTATACAGTTGGGGCTTAAATAAGTTGCTAAAAAAATTTCGGTAATAAATTTACATCCCATTAGTTATTAAATAGAAAATAAATGAAGAACAAAAATGGAATTATAAATAGTGTGCCATAGATCAATATATATATTAAATAACGTTAAAAAAAATTATTACAGAACGAAAAATAATTTAGTTTTTTTTTCATTTCTTTACTATACATGCAAGCTGGATAGTCTACCTTTCAAAGACTAAAACGTTTAGTTTAAATAAGTTTTCATATGTTATAACCAATTGTAAATCTAGACTATCTTTTATTAATTAGATAGATTTCTATAAGTATTGATTGCCTATACTTTAACAAAGTCTGAAAAAATTTCATGAACTAATCATTCATGAATTTTTTTTAGACTTTGTTATGGGAAGTAAAATGTAAGTATATACTAATTCTCGATATTCTAGAAATAACATTAACTCAGTCTACCTATAAGTGACTAATCGTATTTCCAAGGGACCTTAAAATAAGAAACTATAGTCGCCAAGGACAGGCTCCTAACCCGGTTTCGCCTATCAATTGTATAAAAAATAGCAATCAGTTGTTGCGACAATTTCAATATAACAGTTACAACACTTGCTAAGGTCGAGTTTCACTTCTGATAACAATTGGACGGAAATAGGCTTAATCGCGTATTCCTAATTTGAACTAGCTCTTTGTCTAGTATTGTCTATGTATAAAAACTTGACATATCTATAGTTAACCCAAGTGACTTGGCTGTTCCTGTGTGGAAGATCGACTTATAGGAACCTTTTATAGTTTATTCATAGATTTAGGACATAGCAAATTCTTTTTTTAAATAAATAAGAAATTCAAACAACAATATAATTAAATTATTATTATTTTATCACTTACTTTATCAGATTTCTATGCTCTTCTCGGCCAAAACTATTGTTTACTATCCTAAGATTATCCTAAGATATAGGATATGCTATGCTACTAAAATGCCATTATGTACTGACCTATGAAAAAATCTGTGTCATTTAAGTGTTGCTAGAATTGTTCGTAACACTATCTTTAATTAGGTACAATCTATAGATAATAAAGTCGCGCCAAAGGACCACTTCAGTTTTCAGGGTCCTAGCCATCATATGTCGTTCTAGAAATGATCGTAGAGTTTTCGACTTTACGTAGAACTCTCTTAAGACGATACATTTTTAAAATCATTTAATAACTATTTGCGCAAATGAAAAACACATGAAAAGTTCAATTATTTATTTAAAATATTTTGCGCTATAAAAGTGTTTTATGTAAATTTGTACTACTCGCGTAAACAACAGACATAACTATGAGAGTGGATATTATATTATAGTTCAAATATTAACTGCTTATTTATCACGGGTCTCGAAGTGACAAAAATGAGACTTTGACATAATAAATTGCTTATTTATCAAGGGTCTCGAAGTGACAAAAATGGGACTTAGACTTGAACATGGACACAGACAGGTCTAAATCTCATTTTTTAGTATACCTCAGCGTTAAATATATAACGTCTTGGAGTAATTTTGTAAAGGTATTTAGTAAAATAATTCACATATCGCAATAGTCATATTGTAGACAAATGTAAGCCCTTTGGTCGTTTCTCGAAATATCCTTCCATATTCTCCCTTCATTAGACTATACAATGTATGACGTCATAACGCATGTGAGCCAGCACGCACGAATATATTAACTGGTCTAGGAGGCCGTTTGAACGGGCGAGTTCACTATCGCGAAATTTATCGGCTAGTACATCTAAGACGGAGTATACAACTAATAACCACCTCTGCGGCTTAATTGTTAAATATGCTTAGTATTGTGTTAAGCGCGTGAGGACCTAGGTGGGAATCTTGGGTAACACCTAACTGCCATTATGGAGGAAGGAGGAGGGCGCAAAAGTCTGGTCAACTTGCATATAAATAAAATTCGTTAGAAGAAATTAGATTAAACACACGAAAAAAATCAATTTAATTTTACAGGATAAATAATAAAAATATAAATTTAAGGATACTCGTAGTAAGTTCTATATAATATGGCAATTTCTCATTGTAATGCAATGTCTACTTAATGAAAACTGTTTTGAAAAAAATCATAAAGAACACGAATGGTTTTTAAATAGAATTTACTTTCTCGAAAAGGATTTACGTAATTGAAAACTCATTGAAACTAAATGAGTTTTCTGCGACTGAATTGGAATTTTTCATTGACATAATAGGAAAATACTTTTTAAGATTATATTTAAAACTTGAATATGCTGAAACTATTAATATTTCCACAATATAGCAATTATAACCCACCCGGATACCCAATCTAACAATATTAATTAATTTCATACAAAGACATGATTTAAAACCCAAGACTTGGAAGAGTCTTAGCTATCCCAGACAGTCCCAACCGTTCTAGTGATATGAACCAGTGGTAAGCCGGTACTAAGCGAACCTATATTGCACACACACACAACCTAGGCTAATATTATCATATTATCAGTCACTACTGTAGGTACCGGCGCATGTTACTTGCATGCATAGATACATGTGTGTACTGCGATTTTATAACTTGATACTTGGTTTCGCAAATATTTACTCGTTCATAATATTAGTAAAAATGTCAAAGATTATGTTTGATCGTGGTTAAGTAATAATTAAACTTCTTCGTCGCAGTTGTATTGAGACCTAGTAGTGATTTAGTGGTTTTTTTTCTTTTTAATTCGTAAGTTATTATTACCAATAAATAATATTTTTTAATGAATTTGATTTAAAAATAAAAGTACGTTATTACATATTATATCTAAATTTTTAATTTATTGAGGTTAAAGTTTAGACGAATTTGTGCACTTATGAACGTGGAAGGAATTTAGTATAATGTGGGTTAAATTATAACTCATGCAATTTTACTTTCTTTAATAAAACAGTTTAAAACGTAAAATGTATTATTTGATTAACGTAAATATGTATTCCGAATAGTACCCAAAACAACGGGTAGTAATTTAAAAATTATTAAGTATTGCGTCCTTAACTGTACAATACTTAATATTACGTGATTTTTTCTCAATATAAGACGAAGGATTTCCAATAGAATGATTTGTTTTTAATTTAAAGTGAAACTGCCAGCTTGATTTAACAGCTCAAAAAGTTTTAATACCAAAGCGAGGAGCCTTAAAAATATCTAAAACGGCAGTAAACAGATGTCAATAAACTGCGAAGGTTGCAAAGTACCAAGACGAGGCGAGCGCGCATCGAAGTACCAACTAAATGGGTCTTGGCCAGGCAACTTTTTCTTGCGTTTGGACTGAGTGCGAGCTGTCACATGCTCATGCTATCCTAGTAGTCTTGTGTTAGTTAGCGTTAGATTTTTAAGCATTTCAAAGAAACAACGAGTAGTTGAAAATATAATCCTTTGTACTCTCTAAGCGCGTTTAGAAACGCCGTACAAAGCTCAAATAAGACTCACAGATTGAGAAATGGAAGCACAAATTTTAGTACAACTTTGCATAGATATCCTAGACTCAAGGTCAAGAAACAATCGACTAAGTCATATAATGTGTTTTACAGATACATATGTAGAAATGACCTTGAAATTTGGGTGGGAAAAATTTAAATAAAACACATTTAACGGTTTAATTCGCGAAATATATTCGATGATGAGCCGTCGTTAGGGTCGTAGTTAAAGTTTAAAAATGTTTTATTTGAATTTGTATCTACAAACGTGTGAAAATGACTTGCTTCTTTTATAATTCCATCCAAAATTGTGTAGCCGTTTCGGCAAACGTAACCCAACAAACCCAAAACTATCCCATATGTAGTGTTAAACTAGTAGATATCGTGAAATGTTAGCACGGTTTACATCCTAGTTGTATAAGATAGCCGGCTCTTAATTTAGGTTAGAGCTCTTCTAAGAACATGCGTTCCTGGTACTTTTAATTGTAAGCGGGGTTAGTGCTTTTGTTAGCTCGCGACCACTGAAAGAAAGGCTCTGCAAATAGAAAAGTGGATTTTATTCCTCTCCTCGTCCCGTAAGTATTTTATTATTAGTATTGTAGAACACGCCATCTCTTTGTACTAAATGGAACTATTAACTACAGCTTTTTCAAATATAATTGCAAATAAATAGTACGACCATATTATAAATTGGACACGTATTGCATTTTAGCGATACAACGATTATATAATTTATATCCATTTCGCAATAAACACGTTTGCTTATATTAGTTTATTTATACCTACAAATTATTCTAGCTCCAACAAACTATACTAATATATACAGCTGAAGAGTTTGTTGGTTTGAACGCGCTAATCTCAGGAACTACTGGTTCGGAATGAAAAATTATTATTAAAACATCAAACCAATACGAGCGAAGAAAGAGAGGAAAATGCGGACAAAAATTGGGAAAATTAATCATATTCGGGGGCCTTCAGTTACGTGCGCTGAGAAAACGGTTTAAGAAACCAAACACTACGTATGGAAGAATATTCTTCTGTACATGATCTAGAAAAATGGCGACATTATTAGTCTATCTTTTAAAAATAACTCACAAGATCGACGGGACGCGGACATTGTCGCGGACACAATAAATTCAATAAAGAGGTTCTTAATAGAATTTATCTAAAACACATGTCATAAATATTTTGGCCCGAAGACTCAACTGCCTCCGAGGTATGTCGCGCATACCAGCCCGGCTGGGGTAGAGTAACACACTGTATTGTGTTACGTAACGCGTAAACCAGTTCGTATTTGCTTTCTTATGTTTAAATGGCATTCGTCGTCCTTTAAATATACTCTGTGAAAGTTTTAAACGCGCCAATTAATTCTTTGTAAAAGTTTAACGACCGAAAGCCGATTTTGTAAATATTATACACTTTTAAAATGTATTGGAAAGCAATTAAAGTATCGTACTTTCATATGGAATGTTTTTTTGGAAAATTTACTGGTCGTTAACATTTATTCGATAGCTGTATGTAATGATATACATGTGTGTATAATTCCGTGTTCGAGATTCCCAAAAAATATGTAAGACGGCTCTTTAAAAGATTTAAAAAAATGTCCGCAACACTATATGTCTATCTTGAGGTTAAACTTACAACGACGGAACGCGACCGACGTCGTGGAAAACAGCTTAAACTTATAAAGATTTGCAAAAACAAATTTTGAAACCAAAAAAACTATTCTACGTGGACAAAGTCGCTGACACAGCTATTATATTATAATTATTTCTTAAATACTGTCTGCAGTTTAGGTGAGTAATACACATTTAAATAAAACAGTTTAACGGTTTCAAACGCGCCCGACTACCGGATGCTTTGCAGCAGCCGTGGTCGCGGGGAGATAATTTTCAAATAATAGCAACTAATATATGTCGCGTTTTAAACTGATAAAGTGTTTTATTTGAATAATTATTTCTTGCTTATGTAAGGCAGCGTTGGTAACACGCAGCGTCGGTCCTCTGAAATTTTTCCACAGTCAGTTATAAAGCGAGCTGACATGTCAACGACCAGCTAACGACAGATAATTCCGTTACGGTAATACGATTACATCGTTACAGTAATGTTTCATTTTGAAAAAAATCTTTTTTTTTATTTGCACAGTCGCGCCGTCTTGTGGAAGTAGGTTACGCTACTCGATGTGTGAAAAGCGAGTAATGTTTTATCATTGGACATATGTTTTCAGTAACGATTTATGAAATTGCATTTTTTGGACAATATCGCTTGAAACTATATAAAATCCGTCGTCCTCCCATGACTTCGGCCGCTGTAAAGCATTGGATACGTCGTTTCGAGTTTTAAACCGTTAAAAGTGTTTTAATTCAATTTGAACTACTTGCGAAAACTACAAACAATGATAAGCGAATTTTTATTTCTATAGAAAATTATAATAGAAAAATAACTTTCTTGAATCAAATTTTAAACCAACATTTAAAGTTTTGATATCAACGTCTTGAGACATGTAAATTTCGTTAACTTAGTTCATATTTTTACTAGCTACAAACCCCCAGCCTTAAACATCTCAACGAGATATCCTCTCGACCTATTTTGACATTGGATATTAGTCAAAATTTCCAATCTTATACGCATATTCGATCAAAAATTAGGCAAGCGTGATAGGTTAAGGCCTCTATAGTGGCCCTAGTCCCAGCGGTGGGACCTATTAATATTTAAAACTGTCATATACTTACAAACAGTCACGCCACCGAGGCCTAACTAAAAATACCAAATGTGAAAAGTCCGCATTACGCAAGCATACGAAAGATGGCGTTACCGAATTTTAATTGGCCACTTTCTTTCTTACGCAATAAAATAAGAAACAATTATGTATTAATACACCGGAAACGCGATTCGGAACTTTCTAGATGAGATTTTTATGTGATTTCGCCCACGCCATCCCGTGGTTTTGGTCAATAACTATAGTTTGGTTAATATTTGGAAAGTTAAGCCGCTTTAGTGTATGTATCGATCTATAATAGCGATGTTAGTTAAATTTCAGAACAACCTTTTGAATTTTACGTGCAATTTTCGAACAAACGGTGTACTTTTAATAATATTACCATCTACCCTCTTATAATATGCTACTTTCCATCGTATTATATAGTGAATTATTAAAAATTCGTTAAAATTAATATGAAACCTTAAAATTGAAGTATTTGTCTGTAACTTTTGAATACGCAGTTTTCGTAAAGCTATAATGTTAAGTTTCATGCCATTTTAAAAGCTTTCTTTTATTTTTCGCCAGGGCTACGTGAGTGAAGTAATTATAACAAATGAATCGCTTATCACGACGTTCAAAGACGAGAAAGGTTCTTTCGGTACAAAGTCGAAAGGTTTTTTAAAATGGATGAATTCTTTCAGACTGCACCGGAAAGGGAATAAGTCATGAGGTTTGAAAATGGAATTCGAGGCGGCTTCGTTTAGTGAAATGTCAAAGCGTTTCACTTCCATTTAAATATGGAACGACACTTTTGTCACGAGACAGTTTTCAATCTGGGCATTATCTGTGGTACTTCTTGTGTTCTGGTCTTCTAAGTCCTTGTCACGTCCGAGGAGGTGTGGAAAAACGTCGGGGAAAAACAGGTGGAGGTGGCCAGTCATTTTTCTGTCATTTTTGTCTTTGATTCGACGTCGAATCCTGGGCTTGTGGTAGGTAATCGGAGTTTCAGGTGGTCGACGTCGAATCCGGTCGTATTTTAGTATAGTCAATTTCGAAAATGGAATTCCGCGCTCGGCTCACGTTGTGCACTTATAGTCCAGTGTTCGACGCCGAATCGATAGTGAATATGAAAATTACCTTTAATGCTCCCACCTGAAGTGTGCGGCTGCTGGTTCTGCTGCACGTTACTCTGTGCCTCCAGCTTAGTGCTCACCGAGTTCCACATGTCGAACATATTCAACATAATGGGCCCACCGGACCGACACAATCACAATTTATCCATTACACAAGGAACCGCTCATCCATTTTGGTACACTGAAAACGGGCAAGTCTCAAAATTGTTCGTCCTGTATAAAACTTAAGGCTATGCACTGATCCCCGGTTTTAGATTTGTAATTATTGCGTTTTATCACTATATTATTTATAAATACATTTCTATATAAACTTTCTCAAATCGTCAACTAATGTAAATACTATTTTTTGTTTAAATTTACTACGTTATTCGGATTTAAATATCAGTCTAGAATTTTCGTTTAATAAGGTTTTGCTTGGGAAGATAACGTGAACTATTCAGTGGAGTATTAGCTATTTTTCTCGTGATTATTATAAATGTCGAGTATAAATTCATCGGAATATTTAGCGAATGAACGTGTTAAATATTGTCTAGGTGCGGTTTGTGGTTTATTTTTTTTATATCTGTTTTAATCGCGGTTCGTTTTTTCTTCTTCATAGTTCGTTTGATGCTTGCGATTCCGACGTCGTTACGGAGTTAAGAGGCGTCACAAATGTAGCACATTATCGATTTTCGCTGGATTTTTTTGGTGTTGGATTTTCCAGAGGCGTTCTCACATGCACTGAGTGCAGCCGCGATGCATTTCAGCACGAGTGGGGGCCGGGGGGTTGGGGCGGCGTCGCAGCGCGCCTGCGCCGCATCGATCCTCGTGGTCGGTACAAACTAAACGGCACTTTTCTTTCTCGCTGTGTATGGACTTGGTGCAGTATACGTATAGCTATGAACACGGCTCTATTATGTCATTCACTTTGATGTTCCCTAGGTACTTTAGTTGCTAGGCTGTATCTAACTAGGTGTTTTGTCAGCCGCTTCCATTGTTTGATTATTGAATATTGTATCTGCTTCAAGTGTGCTCTGTCATTCGAAATTTTAAATTTAGAAACGGTTTTCTATATACGAAAACCACATACAAATTTGTCGAATTCGCTTTACATGCTTCTAGAACTGGCTGGAAACATATACCGAATGGCGCAATTAATTCAACACGTAAAACATTAAAAACCCTAACCAATTAGACAACACTGTTGCGACTCTATTATTATCCACAGATAACCTTTTTCGTGCCTTCACTACTTTATATACAGATATCGAATTTTTCTACAGATTATATCAGCTTTTTGTTCTAATTTAATAATTTAGTATTATTCCTTGTAAAAACCAGAACCCTTAAATTATTCTGTGTCTGGAAAATGTGTCACAGGTTGTGTACACAGGACGTATATTCAAGGTTGTTAGCGGGATGTTTTAATTACTAGATTTCAACTCTTGCGCCCGGTTTTAATTAAAACCTCTTTACGTTTAGTAGTGAGAGTCTTTCTTTTTTCCTTGTTAGATGCAAGGCTATATTTGTATCTAGAACTATATTCAATCAGCAATGATTATTAAAATAATTAAAATCCGGTAATTATTAATTTTAAAATTTAATGTAACTATAGTGACTATGTTAGACAACACATGTAACAAGACGAAACGCTGTAGTCGTTTAAGGAGTTAAATAAATTAATTCAAGTCTGTAGATACATATTTTTTATTTATGCATTTTTAAGATTGACGAATCTATATTCGTTCGTATTATGATATTTGAGATAAAAGTATGGGAATGTCAAAAACTTTCGTTAATTATGTTTAACGAGAAACTTTCTGTCTTTTGTATACGTATTCGGTAAGTACGTATGAGAAAAGATTAAATCATCTATAGAGAAATAACATCAGTGACCTTGAAATTTGAAAAAGGCCACCATCCAAATTAAACACTTGAACGATCGATTGAGAGACAGTATAATAATTAAAGCAACCGTTATTCCTTTTATCACGACGTTCTAGTTGAACGAATGACCCATTTCTTTATCTATGAAATATCTCTACAGGCAACGCCGCATGTACCGCTAGTATATAAATAGTTTGACAAATCAGCATTCTGCAGTGCGTGCGGGCGCTGCATTACGCAATATTACGTTGCGAGCCGCTCACTCACACATACAAGAGATTTCGTGGCTATGGTCCAGCGTATAAGCGGAAGCGGAGGCTTAAGCGAGTTTTAAATGTTTAGCGTTTCCATACCTCTGCAATTTGTTAGCTTAAATTTTGTAAATAAAGAAAGAAAAGACGCTTTAAATAATAGAAAGAAATAGATGAAATAACTTTAGATGTGGTTTTTAAACTAGAAGAATATAATTTAGAGAAATCTAAATTCAAATTACCACAGTGTGATACGAATTTTTGATAGTACGTGTAAGTGACTGTTACATTTATTACTTTTAAATAAAAAGAACGAATTCTTAAAAATTTGGTTTAAAATTATTAAATGTTTCATAAAACGCAAACTCTCGTAGCTTGAGCCGCCGGCCTTAGTGAAAGTTGCAACAGCCAAAAATCTTGTGTGAAAGTCGGAGAGAGCCTTTTTGATCGATGCCATAATTATTATTACACATTATACGAGATATGCTAAAAGCAAAAGGCGGATGTGAGCCTTTTGGGTATTGACGCCGATTGACGTTTGATTTTTTTTTTAAGTTTCTCTTTTTTTGCGCATTGTTCGTGGCCTTTGTAAAAGCGCGGCTTTTTCCTATTTCGAACTAACGGCTTTCTTTTTAAATACTTACGTACCTTTAGTTTTCAACACAGACTATACTGAGAGAATAAATAATAGAATAAAGCACATAGAAAACTTAGATTAATTTTCATGTATGTTGAAACTAATAAAAATATATACATTAATATATCTCAGAATAAACGTTCAGGTACATTTTACAAATTAAGTAAGTTAAAGTCAAAATTATAGTTATAAATTTTAATAAAACCTTAATACAATTATAATTTATAACGAAAAATTTTCACCCAAAACACAATGACTCGTTTACGTAACTTTAAAAAGTTTCGAAATAATGAAGGCTACGTTATTTCGTATTGTGAAGTTAAACTAATTTAAAATAATGGTGTAGCGATACACTTTAGTAATTTTTATTAATTCCGAAATTCTAATATAATATAACGGTACTTAATTACGAGTGTAGAAGTTCTAGAATTACATTCTATGAAAATTACCATCAAATGCCTTTGTTTAATAATCGCTGTATTATTATTATATATATATATAACATAAAGTCTCCTGGAAACGAAGAAAAATAGAGAAATGAACGAATAAATGAATACGTTAAACGTATATATTTAAAATTCAGAGGTTAATAAGTAAAAAATAATAGTATGAAGTATGTATTATATACGAAAAAGTTCTAACGAACTCGTTAAGGCGGTGTGTGTAAAAATTACGCCGTTATCTATTATTAAGTCAATATAGATGGTAAATAAGTAAATCTCTTCAACCTTAACCCAATAATAGGGTAAATAGAAAAAAATCACCGAAAACATGGCAAAAAATGCCCTTCGGCGCCGAAAGAGAAAAATTATTTCCCAATAATTTCCCAACGTCGGACCTCTCTTACCCACACAAGGTCGCGGCTACCGCCATCTCGCTCCCACACTATGCAATACATCTCATGCAACACGAGACCTTGGTGAATTGCAAGTTTCGTGATAGATAAAATAATTGATATACGGGTAATTATTATTCAAGCTTCAAAAATAAAAATCCATTCAGCGCGTAGCCTTAAGTCGCATGAAACATTATAGCGTCAATAAAAATATTGATACTTGGTTTATTTTTATTACGGCTATTTTAATACTCGTTAAGAATAATTATAAAACATTCTCACAGTTGCAAAACTGAGATAGACGGACGAACAATCTTAATACTATTACTCACATCCGACACAATGCATTTGGTACAATCCGATTGTAACACAGAGTCCAGAAACACTGCCCACTTGCAAAAAAAAAATAAAAAAGTTACGGCACAAATGTCAAAGTTGTCAAATTCGAGTTCCAAATTTGAATTTCGGCGCGGGGCGGCCGCGCGCGCGCGTTCTGCAGAACAAACTGAATTTTGTAAGCGCAGGCGAGTGGCCGACAAGTTTACAAGGCAGGACCAGTGAAGGTACTGGCCAAAGGCAGTAATTTGAAGAGTTCTAGCAAACGAAACACGATATAACGTCGAAAGATTTACTTTTACTTTTTTTTAACAGGTGGTGATACCTGACAGGATCATCAATCATCCAGCCAAATTGTCATAGCGCCAATTTAACCCAAGCAATCACCTTCAAACAATTAAGATTTCGCGAAGCTATTAAAGCATCTACAACTATTATAACGATGAAGGGTAAATAAAAATATATGTATCAGTAGTTCACGCGTTTTAAAACATTTTCAATGGTTTAAAACGCGTTATTATAAGTCACCTTCGAAATATAGTTAAAATAAATTCTAAATAAGTTAATCAATATTTCACGTTTTAAACCGGTAAAAATGTTATATAAAACCTACTTGGAATGACGCGGGTATACAGAGAAAATTGGTCCCAAAAACTGCATAGATGTTAAATTAGGTAAGAAAACACAATAAGAAAAGGTTCACTAATTTCTTTATAAACTTATAAATACCTACATTACAATTAACTAATTAAAACTAGTAAAAACTAGTTCATTACAGTTTTTTTTTTATGTATAATATGTCCAAATTATCAGCATGATTTTTTTCGTCTATTTACGAAAAAAATATCCCGTGTTTTTATACTTTAGCACCCATGTTGACCTTTTTGGATACGACGTTTAAAAAAAAGATAACCCTCCGATGATTTCTCGCAAATTTTAACCCTTTGTGCGTCCCCAAATGACAGGACACGCAAAGTCCATTGAGCACGAACCGGGTTGACTGGTCAGTGGAGGGTTAGGGGTGGTTTTGAAAGAGACTCCTCTAAAAACATGAAAACCAGATTGGCACAATAAGATCAGTATTCAGTTTAAACAGTTACATTAATTTTTACATACAAACATTTAAATAATCATTACTGAAAATAATATTAAAACAAAACTATATATATAAAATTTCAATTAAAAAAAACATTTATTCCTGCAAAGACATTTTGTTACCACGCTAACATTACTGAACAGATTTTAATAGAATATGATCAAAGTAAGAA
Source organism: Leptosia nina (assembly GCA_963661955.1). NCBI lineage: Eukaryota > Metazoa > Arthropoda > Insecta > Lepidoptera > Pieridae > Leptosia > Leptosia nina. The sequence goes on from CAVLEF010000011.1 coordinate 1,799,820, forward strand.
CAAGCATGTGGTTTACTTGATGGTAAGTGAAATATTTAAGTAAAACACTTTAACGGTTTAAAACGCGATAGAATTAGAACTAAAATATATCGCGTTCTAAACCGTTAAACTGTTTAATTGAGTAGTACACACTCGCGTAAACTACAGACAGTGGAATACTCCAGCCATATTACATCAAAACAAAATGTGCAGTCGACCCTATTTCGGCTTTGGATATTCGGAAATCCACAGACTGATATAGAAACGCGATAAATCTTTACGACTACATCTGTAGACGATTGGTCGTAATTTAACGTACGACCCGTATTACCGACACGGCAAAATTTTGTTAATGTTTTCCAAAAACGTACTTAGGTTGAGTTTTCTTCATAACAGAACAGCACCAGTGGAATCTATTTTTAAAAGTTATCTAAAATAAAAATGTATAGACGTTTAGTAAGAAATACTAGTTAAAAATTAAAACGTAGAAATGTCGAATTTTTCTATACTTCGTCATATTTAGCGGTTTTCCTCAAGAAATTACATTTGTTCTAGGTCAGTGATATATTTCTTATAAACTTGTATGACTGTCGCTATTTATTTTAAATTTTAATAGTAAAAATACGATTATTATATCGAAAAAGAAATGGCTCAAGTCCCGCTTTTGTCAAAATTGAAATAATTAAGCAAAAATATGGAAAAATATTAAAACTTATTTGTAGTTTACGCAAGTGGTATATATTTAAATAAAACACTTTTCGTTAAAACGTGAAATATTTTAGCAAAACCCTCCACCTTCAGTTCACCAGGGCTGCGAAACATCCAGCCGTAGTTCAACGAAATGGTGAATAAGTTAACTAATATTTCGCGTTTTAAACTGTTGAAAGTGTTTTTTTAGTTTTACTGCCCAAAATTATCCATAACTAAATATTTTTTTCAAGATTCGAACCCCTACCTAACGGTGCATAAGATACCTTCTTTAGGTCTTTCGAATTTAGGACGTAGCTTGAGGTTACACTCAACCATTGAGCTTCAAACATTTTTCATTACAATTAGCGAGGTCTTTGAATACATAGAAAGTAACTTTTCGTGTCTAAATAGTGTAACGAATAAATCGAATTTCCACCCGATAAATTTTGTTTCACGAAAACAATGTCTGGAGGATGAAAATCTAATTGTTATCAAATCGTCGAGTTTAAAAACAAAACACGATAAAGTAATATATGCCAATAGATAGCGCACAGTTTTTTACATACGCTCTTATCGTTCATTCACCGATACCTAGAGATAGCGAGATATGATATCAACTGAAATTGGGTCAGTGTGTTTACTGCCTTTGGATGTCGGACTCTTGGGCTAATATTGTAAAGTTTTCGACATGAAGAAGACTAAGAAAAAAGTCCAAGAACATTAAAGTATGGTCCGTTGTATATGCGAGTAGTTCACATTCATATAAAACACTGTTAACGGTTCGAAACGCGTAACCACGTGACGTAGTTAGAAATAATTTAAACAATAATTTCGAGGTTTGAAATGTTCTTTTATTTAAACGTGAAAGCCTTCAAATGTTAGTATTTATATACGTTTGTAGTATAAACTATAGATGATATTTTTGAATTTTTTTACGCAAAGACTGCAAACATTGTTAATCGATTGTTTCTTCAAAGAGCGAATAAGTCGAATATTAAAGAAAATCTACCGCATTTTTTTTTATATTACATTACCCGCTCTTCCCCTTTCAGCCAAAAACTGGAACATCAAGGTCATCAGAAAAATAGAACTACTTTTGCTAAACTGCACACGAGTGACATTGCGTCATTTTGACAAAGACAGCGAAATTTAAGAAAACATTCTCCGCAATCTGTGTACTCAAACCTCAATTTGGGATGTCAAACCATAATATTACCGCTTCCCATAAGCTGTCAAACGCCTGACTACGTTTAAAAAAAAAACGATTTTTTGCATTTTGCAAAACCACCAAGTCAATAACCTTTCTCATATTTGCGTATTACGTGAAAATAACAATTATTTTGCAATCAATTGCCTAGCATCGACTAGGCTATCATGTTTCATACTATTTAGCGTAAAGAGCTATTTTAGGAATATTTTATTTGGTTCCGCATATATTCCAAGAAAGTACGCGATGCGATTGTTTTTTTTCATTTGTTTGCGTTCTTGTTTTTCGTACATTATAGGGAGTCCTAGTTTTTATATATTAGCAGGAATTCACAGATGGTCAAAAAGTTTTGATATTATACTATATACAGTACATATAGTAATCTTCATAGGAAAAACGATATGTTTATAGCAATAAAAATTGTTTTCTTTGGTTGGTGAGATAAAAATTAAACTAAAATTAGCAGTTTTTATTCGATACTGTCTGTAGTTCACATTTAAATAAAACACATTTAAACGTTTTAAAACATGATATGTATTAGTTATACTTATTTGACAAATGATTGCTAACTTCGGCCCGACGTTTCGGATACTTTGCAGCAGCCGTGGTCACGAGGAGACTGTCTCCCCGTGACTTGAAGTTTAACTAATTATCGTGTTTTAAATCGTTAAAGTGTTTTATTTCAAAGTTATTATTAGCTTATTTACCAAATGAGATATTTACTTTAATAAGATATGCATGACATTAAAAAAGCATAGTTTTTCTTGGCTATATGACAAGGATATTAAAAAAACAAAAAGGCTGAACAACGTTCCACAATTCCATAAACACTAATGTGTAAACTTAAAAATTCAGTTAGCGTTGTATGACGGCAAATTCATTTAAACACGCAACTAAATAAGTTAATTAAAAATGCACTCAAACGATTAGTATTAAAACTGCTTTAAGTTTGAGCTATATAGAATTACTTATTACGTTTGTATAATTTTCAGGAAAGCAAGACGCTACGGTGCGTCTACGGCACTGCTACGCGACTCTTACTGTTACAGAGCAAGACAAGTATGGCGATCACGTGATGGAAGAATTACCCTAGCCACATAAAATCTTAACAAATGCGGTGTCGAGCTATGTTGGCTTTAGGTATTTGGAAATCCACAGATGGAAACTGTAAGATTGTATTTTGCGATTTTTGTATCTGACGAGGGTAGTTTGTAAGTTTCGTTATACCTATTATAGGTTTAGTATCCAGATTTTCAAACAAAAATATTTAATAATCGTTTCATGTCGAACATGATGGTATAAATACAGAATTAAGTGTATGAAAATTAATCCGTTGTTCATATTTTTTTTTAATTTAAATTAATGGTTTATACAACGCTCTAAGGAACCCTAAATATAAATAGTTTTTAATCAAGCGATTTATGAGTGAAACTAGAAATTTGATACCATGTTGCTAAGTGTTTAACTTATATTATCTATATAATATATTAAAATATAGTATTATAAGAGGTACAAAAATAAACAATATGAAGGTAGTTATAATACTAAAAATAATTTGCCTGAGTATGAACGAAGTAAAATTCGACTTATAAGTAACTTACCTGCTGTTGTTATAATCTATAGTGTCAGTAGCTTACCTGTAAAACAAAAAAACATCAATATTAGTCGGAAAATTAAAAAGATAATTTCAAATAATTTTTTCTCATAATAGAACTGCGATGGTTTTTCTTATTGGTCACTGTCACTTGTTTGTTTCTTTTTTATTATTGATTCTCTATTTTGTACCACATCATTAATTATCCAGATTTTCAAATAAAGTCAAACATTGAAAAAAATATTTAAAATTTATTAGTAACAAGTTAGACCCGCTAGGGATCGTACATACGAACCGTTGATTGCCACCATTAGACTATACCAGATTATAGATTATAACAGTAATTAATAATAAAAAAATTACGGTTTTCTAAACGTGATGTAATAACATTGTTAGATATAACATTAAATGTTTCCCTTTTACAAGGTACCATATAACTATAGTCGCAGTGCCGGCGCAAAGCGTCCATAACCTCTAGTCGTCCATAAAACTAAGTGACCTAATATATTTCCCGTTTTAAACCGTTTAAAGTGACTGATTGAAGTGCGATACTCGTGTGAGCTACAGAGAACAATAATTTTGAAGATTCGCGAAACAATGTCAAACTGCGCCGCAACACGAAACCAGTTGAGTGCTAAAACGAGTTCTATACATCCCGGATCCGAACGCACACATAAAAATACACACAACAGCTGACCCGAAACTGTGTCACTAGCGGTACCGCATAAAAACGGGTTGCTGCTACTCAACGATAGATGGCACTGATTGTAAAAATTAGTTCTCGACATACAGAGTAAATGTGGGTTACAGATAACAACACTTAATTGTAATCGGCTTGTTTGTCATTGAGATACACGATTACCGTTGGATATTACATCTTTACGATATGTTATACAATTAATTCAATTATCAATTGATAAAAGACACAAGTATATAATTGAAAGTATGTAGCTGTAAATGACAATTGTTATAAGAGGAATATTATATTATAAAATAGATAATTGTAATTGTTTTGCAGCACGATATCTTTACGTTAAACTAACTGGAATTGGAAATGTAATTATCTAGCGTCTCATCTCTTGAAAATTTCTGTCTATACAAGAAATAATGAATTAGCACATTCTCTAATCATTAAGGTTAAATTATGTGTTTTATTTATAGAGAACGACCATTAATTACTAGCAATGGTTCATTAATAAGTACAGAGTACTAAAAGTACCGTATGTTGCTATTTACAACTTCTCGCCAATAGATGGCAGCACTTATTTTCCAATTAGTGGCCTTGATAACTACATCTGACATTTTAATTGACGTATATCACTCAGTCGTTACTCTGCAATTTGTTATCAGTATACCATAAAACATTAAAACAGACATACACACATATACAGCAGACAATTTTATATATACGCAATAAGCTTACATATAAGTATACATAAATAATATAAATTTGTACTGTCTGTAGTGTAGTGTAGTGGCCGATTAAAATTAAACACGTTTAACGGTTTTAACTCTACAATAATTAACTAACTAAATATTTACAGTATATCCCCCCCGTGACCACGATAGCTGGAAAGCATTCGGATGCTACGTAATTTCGGGCCGTAGTTAAAATTCATAATAAGTTAACAAATAGATTTCGCTTTTTAAACTGTTAAAAGTGATTTATTTAAAAGTATAATTTTCTAACATTTATTAAAAACGGCTAGCCTCATTTAAATGCTTTTTGTGAGAATTGTATCATTGGAATAGACCCAGTTCCTACGCTTACAAGTAATGTTTTCACATTAACAAAATAGCATTTGACTTCTTCGAGTTAAAGAAAATATGTCACAAAGTCAGCGAATATCCTACCTTCCTTCGTTTTATTTGACTAAAATTTGTCATCGTTGTTTATGTTTTTGTTAAAGTATGTTTTACTAGGATATAAGACTACCTTTTCACAACGGAAATCTTCGCTCAGTGTGTGTTGCATAGTTGATAACAACTTATGCAGAAGAGGTGTGGTTATCATTATTGTTTTAGATCGTTGTCAATTGAACAATTCAAGATGGCGGACACACAAAAAATACTAATACAGTACCAACCTCTCTTTTACCATTATGTAATGTTAGTGAAGGAATCCCCCCATTTAGGGGTATACAAAGCATCTCATTACAACCCAAAATACTTATTTTGCACAAAATTCGGAATAACTTCTTGCCTTAAAATAAAACAGCCGTCTTCCCTTAATCGGCTGCTGCAAAGCAACCGAAACGTCGGGCCGCGGTTAAAATAGTTTTCATATAAGTTTAACTAATATATATCGCGTTTTAACCGTTAAAGTGTTTTAATTAACTGTCTTTAAATACTCGCGTACTAAACTACAGTACAGCATTTGTGTACTACTTGCCTATAAATACTAATTAGATACGCCTATATAATTTGCCTATTTATACCTTCCGTTCGTTCTACATAGTTCTTGAGTAGACAGACATATAAAGTAATTTTTTACCACGCAGAAAAGCCTTTTTATTTCTTAATCTGTAAATTACGTGTTTAAATTCATCTAGAGAATTGAAAAACGCCAATAGGAAAATTCAATTTTCCCTAAATGAAAGTCGCTTGGTGTGCGTTTTCTGAAAGTCGATAATGTAAAAACGGTGGGGCAGAACAAAGCTGAAAAATACGTTTCCAGCACCATCTAAGTTTTATATTCGATATCACTAATACGAGATTAAATTATATATGTTTATGAGAGAGAAGGAGCATGGGGTACGTTTGATGGAAGGCGGAATTACCCTAGTCATAAAACATTTCAACATTTTGGCTTTGGACATTCGGAAATCTACAGACTGAAACTGAAACGCGACTAAACTTCACAGCTTTTTCATTTGTAGACGATAATTAGGCGTAAGTGTTTTATTTAAATGTGTAGTACTCGCGTAAACTACAGACAATACTTAGTAATTTCATTTATATGTAATTAAAAAAATGTACGTCCCGAAAAATTTCAAGCATTAACAAGTCATAAAATTGCGATTTAAAGACGAAAACTCGAATTAGCGGAATAGGAAATCAAAAGCGTTTATTAGCGAGTAACAAAGTTTGAGATATTATAAGCGTTGAATCTAATATCACCAAACTAGGCTGTCTATTTTCACAGCCACATCACAGACAATACAGTCTATAAGAGGCACAGGCTATATATAATAATGATCAATACTATTGCTATTAATAGTAGCTTTAATGTGCATTATTATTAACATTGGAACTTTTTGAATAATAAAATTATCACTTTCTTACTACTACTGAAGAAAATAAATTATACGAGCGCGACTTGAAAGGACGACTGATCTCTAGTCTTAATTGGTAGACCCAATACCACTAAACGCTGCAGTCATGGGTTCGAGATCAGAATGGATTTTTTATGCATTTATCAAAAATCTAAAGGCTATTGTTACTTTATCTTTAGTTTATGTGTTTGTTGCAACATAAATTTTTACCCATAAATACTTATAAATAGGATTTATGTTAAAGACGTAAATAGAGACAATTTTAAAGGCACGGCCAAGTGGGCGCTTTATAACAAGTTGCGTTGTCGACCTTTGTGGCTTTGGATATTCGGAAATCCAATGACTCTGATCCACTGAATGGCTGAAAGGGAATCGCGATTATACCTCGCGGATTTTTCATCTGTGGAGCTTGTGGCCTTGGCGAAATTTCGATATTCTACCTGTATCATATCCAGGTTTTAAGTTAAATCGACTATTAATTTACTATAGAAGACTGAACTATTGATGACGATTGGTAGTGACCCAAGAAGTGCTAATGTATGAAATTCGTTTAGTATAATTAAGGTTATGACAGCTCAAACACAGAGCTAAATCAACATACTAAAAATATTAAATTTAAAACTATTACTTTGTCACTGGGTCCAGCCTTAACTCATGGGAGACAGGCTTTTAAAGCTTAGATCTACCACGTAGTCCCAGTGCGGGTTGGTGGACTTTTAATTTCCACTAAATTGGTGGTATAACCGAAATCGATCATGTGATGACTGATGATCAAAGCTACTAGGACTATTTGTAGTAAAAATCCAAACACTGCACTAACATTTCGTCCCACCCTAATTTCGAACCGGAGACCCGCTAGACCGACGCTCGTACGTTTACCAAGTCGCTTACGTGAATAAATGATTTTTAACTTTGAGACTGCTAATTATTAATAACTCGTTAATTAAGCTACCGCATCGTTTACCTGATGCAGTAGTGCTGGCAGCCGTTGTTATCGATAAGCTGGTCGACGCATTCTCGTTGGACGTCGCGTTCGTCATCTCCACAATTCGATCCACCGCTATCCTGTTCCCTGGTAGAATCCCAGAACTCTCCGCCGGCGTCTCCTCCTCGGCCTCTTCGCGCCGGGGGCTCAGCGTCTGGCTCAGATCGTTCGCCACGATCACATTGACAGTCGTCAGCGACTCCATATCCGATTCGCCCTGGACGTGCGAATTGTCGATGTACACGGCTGCAGACCGCGCGCCCAGGGTCTCCATCACGCTCTCCGCCAGCGACCGCGTCGACATCTCGTCCATGTCTATATCCTGCTTGATGTCTATGATGATCTGGTGGCGCTTCCCGCTCCCGGACGCCGTCTGCACCTGGTGAACGCTGACCTGGGCCTCCGCGCTCGGCTGCGTCACGTGGTGCTGGATGACTTGCGTCAGGTGTCCCTCCAGGTTATTGTTCCCCGCCATCGCATTCAGTCTTCTAGATACTAAATTACACAGATAAACTAATGAACACAAGGTATCACCGTCCCTATTTTGGTCGCTGCAGTACGCGCAGTTGCAACGGAAGTGGGTCAGGGGTCAACGGCCTCCTAATTTTCCTGGAGGCTTTGTGCGTGGCTTGGTCGATTGGCAGTGTTTGTTTCGTCAGGCACTGTGTGTCATTATTGCGCTCGGGGCGCGTTTGTTTTGTTGTAGGGACACATTGACACAGTGTCCTATATTTCGGAACGAGACCGCGGACGCAGCGGCCGCTCGCTCTTAGCCACTGTGAGGCCTACGAAGCGTAGTGCTACGACGCGCAGCCCGCCGCACACGTAGCTCGCTTCCGTGTATCGATCTCGCGATATCTGCTGCTACGAGCGTAGCACGCTACTACTACTGCCTACATAGTAGTCTATAGTAACCGTATTGACATACCAAAATACTTTAATAACCCAATTCAATATATGCGACTGTCAAGCAATCTTGGCTTGATGGATATTTTACTTAAGATAAATTAAGTTTGACTTAACGTCAAAAACGTCAACTTTCCTTTTATCACGCACAATTTAATTTAAACATTGTCAATACACTATAAATCCTTTTCTTTTCATATTTTGCATTGCGGCTTAATTATTTTTATCGTGAGAGCTTACTATGAAAGCTTATCCGCAGATGCATCGCGACAAACCAACCTCGGTTGCGCCCTGTTTTCATTCGCGGACACGTGCCTACGCATGCGCGACGTCACATCTCGCGTCTCTGTCACTCCCTACTTTTGCATCTCTTTCAAGCGGCTTCGATCGTTCGGCAATGACGAAAAAGCATATAATCAAATTTATGTAGGGTCCTAGTATTATCTAAGTACTGAGCACAAAAAAGGTGGCCTTGATCTACTTCTAGGAAAAATATTTTTCAATTAATTCCTGCTAATGAGGTTACGTTTCGATCTCCAAGTTTGTCGCTTTCTAAGGAATTCACTCATAGTGAATCAGGTTATTTAAAGAACTTTCAATCTATTTTTAATAATGTATAGATATCTGTCGTATCAACTTCGAACTTATGTTTTGTTTATCAATTCAAGATCCTCTATCTAAAAGAAGACTTGCCGCCTATTCTAAAAAGCTTTTACATAAAACTTCACTTTTAACATTGGTATGTGGATTATACATGATTAAATTATATACACGTATCTATAGTCAATGCTGTGAATAGTTATAAGTTATAAGGTACATAAGAATTACTCCTACTGTAATTCACTAAGTATATATATTATATATGTTTATGTAACTAGTCGGTAAGCCTTATTAAAATAAATTAAAAACATTAAAACTGCTTTAAACACGATTATCTAACTTAATTCTTAAAATATAACCTAACTTATCCGATGCTGTGAATTAACAGCAAATCCGACCTCAGGTGATCACGTATTTCGTGCGTTAAACGGTTTAAATTGTTTTATTTCCCTTAGAACTATATGAGAACTGACATCTACTGAATGTAATGCCATCTGTTTTGCTGACCGTCCGGCCCTTTCATTACGTAACTATGATCTAACTCCCTAAATTCCGGACAGGGAAGGTATGATGTAAACATTGTCTGTAGTTTAAGTTATCGTATTCTACCTTTCATTGTTTTAAATATAATTATAAATAGCAGGTACGCGGTGGATATAGATTAAAATAGCTTTTTTATTGATTACTACATACATCAGAATAGATATTATCAATAATTTGTATGTCTGTCTGTAAAATCCTTCAATAGTGTTGTTTCTTTTTTTAATTCATGCGTTCGAATCTTCCATAGATAGTATATCTTCAAGTACTTATCTCTAATTTTGATAATTATTTGACCAGCTTATACCAATATTATAACCACTTTAACGGTTTAAAACGCGATATATATTACTTATTTGAATATTATTTTAACCGCGGCCCGACGTTTAGGATGCTTTGCAGCCGTCGTGGTCACTGGGAGACTTAAGATGGAGGGTGTCTCTGACGTTTAATATGTCGCGTTTTAAACCGTTAAAGTGTTTTATTTAAATGTGTACTACTCGTATAGACTACAGACAGTGAGGACTGTGTATTTTTATTGAAATAATATCGTCATGTCGTCGTCGTCATTCTATCCACGTCAAATATATGCAATTAGTTTTTGAGATTGCCACAGATACAACATAAATTGCGATGAAAGTGGGCATTATCTGTTAAAAGGGAAAGAGTGGGGGGTTGCAGATCACCCTTAGAGGGGATCGAATTTCAGCTGCAAATAGCAGTAGGGTTGTAACACGAAAATGTAGTTTTGTGTTATGGTAAAAAATACTCTTGTGAACTTGGACTGCCTTGTTGTTCTTCTTGGTTATCATACGCAAACAGAAGAATAAGAGGTCGGAATTCGAAGCCTGGATTGAAAATTATTATTTTTATTTTCTAAGAATTTGGTGTTATGATCACCTACGTAACTCGTAAATCGTTGGTCTAGGATATGGCATGGAGGTTCAAAAATGATAACGTCAAATTTTTTATTTTGTTTTTCGTTAATTTTTGTCTCGTAAATAATTTTCATTATACCAATCGACAAATGAAAAGGATATTTTTCTAGCGAGTGGCAGCCCTATCTCAGAGGGGATCAAATTATATGGAATCGGAAGGCTCTGCCATGGTGTCGCGAGGGAGTGAACAAAGCAGACTTGTAATGAAATTGTGTTACTATGCAACGGTATACACAGCCCATAAATTAATACAGACATACCTAACATATCATGTACGTATGAACATCTTATCGCTTATCTTTGATATGGTCATTTCTTAAAATAACACCGACTACATAACTCAATCGAGCGCTTTACAAAGCTGTACATTACGAGGTCCTGGGTTCGAGCACCGGGAAAATTTAAAAGCAATGGTCTGACACTTCACAGAAATCAATCAATTACTTGCTTGGTGGACTCACTCAGCGCAATAGACAGCGATATGTGGCCGCCCTATGTCCCGCATGGGGGAAACGGGGTTTCACACTAAATATAAAATTGTCAAACACCCTTTCTCATTCACTGATCGTTTTTGTTTACAACGAAACAAATGTTAATAACTTCTATTCTCTTTACAGATTCAAAATTCGGAAGTTTTAAAAATTGTTTATTAACCAGGATTCGACTCTAGATCTTCTCGGGCTTAAATTGAATACTGGCGTTGAAATTTATCTTTAGGTATAATGGTAGATTAAATTTAAACCACTTTACCAGTTTAAAGCATGAATAATATATATTCAGTTAAACTTATTTGAAAAATATCTATTAATTAAAAAATATTAATTAAAACATCCGTGGTCACGGAGAGTCTGCTGCTGCAAAGCATCCGAAACATCTGGCCGTAGTTAAAATAATTGTCAGATAAGTTTAACTAACATACATCGCGTTTTAAACCGTTAAAGTGTTCTTTAAATGTGTACTACTCGCGTAAACTACTGACAGTAGTGAAATAGATTTCAAATTTAGAACATAATTCAGTTAGTTTCAATGTCACTAGAGCTTTAAGACTAGGTCACTTGACAGACCTTTTCGCACTGTACCGAGCATGCCGATGTCTGGCAGACAGTTAAAACCTAGATACAGCTGGCTGTGCATAGAATACGCTATGCGGCGTTCCACAAGGTCATTCGTCGCTTTTACTAGCTATACCTACGCAGCTCTAAAGAGCCACTGTCTCATATTCACGAATTATATGAAAACACTCTTCTATAGTTTTGCGAGTGGTAGTCATTAAATTAATCACGTTTCAGTGATAAAACCAGTTGACTATGTATGTATGTAGGTATGTACCCGAAAGATTTATTTTAAACTAGCTGTGCCCGCGACCTTGTTTGAGTGGAACAGACAGACAGACAAACAGACAGAGTTACTAAACATATAACATATAATATATAATATTTAGATAGTTTTAGTGTAATCATAGTTTTAAAATATCCACGTTTGTTAATTTTTGTAGACTTAGACGGACTGTCCTATGGGGCGACATAACTTAAGTAAAATAAATTATTTAAATTAAGATTTTAAAAAAATCAGTTAGTAAAACCAATATTTTAACTACTCTTATTATTTACATGTGTTTTTATCTTAATTTAGAAATTTTTTATCATTTTTAAATATCTTATAACCTAGGTGAGACTTGATCCCCAATTTACCGCTGATCAACATATCACACACTATGTATACACAAATAATTTTTCAATTCGAACCAGTAGTACCTGAGATTAGCGCGTTCAAACAAACAAACAAAAACTTCAGCTTTATATATTAGTATAGAGCATATATATCTCGGCCCTTGCAAATGTACAATCGATTAATTAAATTAGTTTATATAAAATCTCATTTGATTTTACGAGTGACAATTAATATGGTTTAATGGCGTCACTTGCTTTAAAATTTATAGATTATTACTATTATAATTTATAACAAATGAAACGTTAAAACCATGCTTGAAATTATATCAATACAATAATCACCGAAGCTACAATAAGAAATTCTTCGTTATGCAAGCTACTGTTATTTTAAAAGTCAAGTAAACGTTACTATGAGAACGGCACTCGAATTGAAACGTGAAATTACAAGTTAAGAGTCCGCGCACGCATCCACAAAAACGTGACAGCACCATCTATTAGCCGATAGCGGTACTAAATTGCGAATTTAAAAGTAAAACCAACCCGAGTCACGTGTATAACGGGAGATGCCGAATTTCGCGTTCGTTGAACTCCACTGCGTTCCGTTGCGCAATAGAGGGCGATCCGCCGTTACGGTACTTGGTCGGTTCACACAAAAAATTGTCTATGGTAAGTTCGGATGGCGTGTAGACCTCTTTGCTCGGAACGAGAAGACTTTGTCAGGCCGTAAAGTATTACAAAAAAAGAATATTTAGAACTAAGAACTACGAAACTCATCTAAAAGTTTACATATCTATAGCTCCTATAAGGCCTAGAGGCAGAGTGTGCTCATAACAAAAAAACATTATTTTCAAAAAAAAAATGATTTTGTACTATTATTTGTGTAAGAATTATGTTAACAACAAATCTGTCACTGTGCTCTTGTAGATTAACATACAATTGGAGAAAGGAGGAGGAAATTGGAGGCAAGCTACTCTGCCTGTAGCGGCCTAATATAGTGGCAACAATTTAAATATTTATTTAATTCATGTAAATAAACTTAATCACTGTTAAAATTCTACATCTTTGTTTATGTTCTTTTTATTTGCTAATTATGCTAATATCATATTTCACAAATCTTCTCGCTATACAGGTGTTAAGACCACGTCTCTAAGTTAGTACCATATTCGTGGCAATACTAAAACAGGCAGATCCCCCTTTTAAATAAACAGTAAACCTTCTAAGGGCAAGAAAATTTCAACTAAACTTTCATAATACGTCACAAAACAAGAAAATAATAGAAACTCAACCAAAACAGCGTCTGACGTGCATTTGTAGCTCAAAGCGCAGTCAAGTGCAGTCAGCAGACCCAGGTTTATGTGGAATTAACGTCAAGGTCAATGAGGTCACACTAAGAGTGGGTTTTAGTCAAGTCGGGCGAAATATAGGTCGGCGCAGACGTGGTGAATGAAAATCGAATTGCAGTACGATTCGCGAATATTGCTTTGCTTTTTGTTCATAAGGAATTTAATTAAACTAGCTGTGCCCGCGACTTCCTCCGTGTAGCATCATATTATTAATTTTTGCAAACAACCTCCTCAGATTTATAAACTATAGTTGCTACTACGTCGTCCGCGACCCGTTGTTCTTGCGTAATTTTATCAGATAGAAATATATATACTATCGCTTAAATTTTTAAGATAATTTAAATAGGCATTATTGTATCATATATACTATGGTTAATTGAACCGTTTTCGCAATGCACGCAACGGACGTTCTCAAAGATGAATAATTTTCCCCGATTTATCCACATTTTCCGCCGTTTCCTCGCCCCTATTAGTCGCAGTATTTTAGATCCTATATAGCCTTCCGCGATAGATGTATTAATCAACAAAATTTCGTTCCGAACCATCCAAACCGTCCAAAGATGAAAATGCCGTAAATTTAATGAAGTTCTGAGTTTCAGTCTGTGGAAATCCGAATATTAAGATGTTGTATTCCACCTTCCATCTAGTAGGCGCCGTGCTTGTCTGTTATTCCAATCATAAAAGAACAAATATATCTTAATTTAACCACTCTTTTCTTATACACAGTCAGTAGTTTTAATTTGTGGAGATTTCCTAACGCCATCAAAATTCACGTGATATGTTTAAATAGAGACCGTTCCCACAATAAATATTAATTAAACATACAATATTTATTGTACGAACATAACGGCGGATGGCGTAGTTAAAAAAAACTCGTCTTAAACCGGTCCGGGGCGATGAACTTTTTCGATATTCACGTTATATAAATACTCCAACGTTAACTCAATGGTTGAAAAATTAGCCTAGCTTTATGCTAAGCACAAGAGACTTCATAACCCGGGAAAATTATTTAATTCGATCGGGAAGAAGACTGCTTGTATGTAACTGCGTTCAGTAAAGCGAACATAAAAATGTGTAGGCCCTAAGGGAAATAGGCTTTTCCTTTTAAATATAGTTCCTACACGCGGCGTTACTTGCATTACTGGTATACTCTGTTAGGAGAAATGAAACACTGATAAAAATGGCTCCAAACTTTTTGGGCGGGCTGAAATTAGCGCGACCGCCATCTTGCGTATGGTACTGTCAATTTTAAGCAAAAAGTCGAGTCGCCCCGCACCCGCGCACTATTTTGTCGCAAATGTAACCAGCTTTTTGCATTCTGCGCAACCAACAGCGCTAACTTCAGCAAGTTTGGAGAGCACTGCACGTACACCTGTCATATAAGTTTTTACGAGTCGTCTTACGGATTGCGACCATATAACGGGCCCCGCACAGTTACTGTATGTGGGTGAACCTAACTGTGCACCGTTAGCTACGTCACTCGCTAGTGATGTGCGGCGCATATCGATGTTACGCAATTAGCGTAACTCCTTATCGTTGACATGTCGGTGCGCTGTTTATCGTTTTCCTATATAGAAGATTCTCACTAATATGGTCAGATATGGTGTTGTTTATCTCGGTTTAACGAGCATATCTTTAAGTACTCAGTCATTAACGAGAGAATAAATATATTAAATATGGCGTAAATAACGGTTTGAAACGTGAAATACCTTAGTTGCATACTTTTAGTATGATCACACGATTTGGATCTTTTAAAGCAGCGGGATACAAATTTTATAGGAAGATACAGAATATACAAAATATATAAAACAAAAGCCTGGAAGATACAATAAATAACAAATTTATGTGAATATAAATAATACATATTCATGTAAAAAATCTTTCAACTAAGAATTCATAAAACGCGCATTACACACCTTGTTTTAAATTTTAAAGATTTAAATTAGAGTTAAACAAAACAAACAATCTAATATGTACAGTTGTACATATTAGATTTTGCTGTGAGAAAATGCATATATCAATTATATTACTTAAAAGCAATTTAAGTTCTCGCCACAGTAATCGACGCTCAAGCGTCACTAGCGGGTACCGCAAGCCTACGTCACGAAGAAAGGGATCGCCCGAACGGTACAGGGTACTCAACTATCGCTTTTTCGCAGATATCACGGGCCAAAGTACAGTTAATACTCGTATCCCGGTGCGGAATAAACACACATCACTTAGCGTTTTAACGGCTAGAGAGCTTCAACTGTCTATTTCATCTTTTCAAAAAAATATTTCCTACGTTTATTTTTATAGTTAAAATATTAATTAGTAATTTTATTTATATTTGAAATGTCAAATTCCGTTTTCCCAATGCGGGATACAGCATTTAACTATGTCTATTTTACTAATCGGGTCTATTTAATGTTAGTCGATCACAGGTCTGTGCTCTGTCCGACCGAAACGATTCATATGTTTCCTATAAATCGAAGCCAGTATCTTTATAATAAGTTTATATGAGTATTATCTTTTAATATTAATATGTATTATGATTATTTTAATTATGGTTTTGCTATTGTTAAGGTTAAAGACTACTCTTAAAGTCATCAATAAAACCTGACCCATATGTTGCATATACTGATTTATTAAGTTGTAAATGAACGCAGTTGTGTTGAGATGACGGGAGATAATCATGCCATAAACATAACCAAGTAATCATAAAACGGTAATAAATCAGGAGCACCACTCGTTCCCCATGACAAATTACATAATTTATACGGAAATGTATACGAAATTTATTGCAAAAGTTAAATTACAGCGCGCTCGAAGACCGTTGATTCTCAGAGATTTTTTTAATTGCATGTCATTGACCTTAGCGCCGTTAGCCATGTTAATCGCAATTAAACAACGAATTTTGCTAATTACAACTCTTTACAATGTAATGAGGATGGTGGGGACGTGAAGGATCGTAAGCCTCAATCTGCAATTGGGTTAGACTTGATTGTATATTAGGTTCAATGACCTGTATACCTTGACCCTGTTTAAAACTACGATTAGTTTGTAGATTGTTTGCAAACTTTCTTTGTAAAAGTCGAAGCTTTTTATCAAAAACATATAATAGGAACGTTATTTACAATGATATTTACGAGATAATAATTATTCGCAAAAATTTTTGAAGGTAGTACGAAACTTTTGAACCTTTGAAATTGTCATTTCGAAGTAATATGCTTGAATTTCCAATATTTGGCCTTTTACACAACTTTTATACATTATCGCTTAAATTTGAATGTTATATCTCGTTTTTCTGGTATAAGGCAAAATCAATGCAATAAATATGTGCATATGTTACCATATTCCGTTTCGAAAATTTAGCGCCGAAACATGAAAGAAAGTGACTGAGTTTCAGTTCATCGCGATTCAGTTTTCATGAAATTCAAATGTCGAAACTGCCGAGACAATTTCTTCGTTTCCGTAAACACTAGAGTACAATGACCTCGACACGAAAAAATATTTCGGATTATTCAATTTGTTTCATTAAATAAAAGCTTAAAAATAAAATACAGATTTTTTTGTTTTATTATAAATGACAGTAGTGATTAAATCATAAAAAAATAAATACCTCTTATTGTGCTCGGCATTTTGGTGAATCCCGAATGTTTTGCGGAAACAACAAAAATATCCATTCACAAAATCACTGTTAATATTATCCGAATTTGGCCATGTCCAAAGAAATCAATTTATAGACAAGTCAGCACATCACTGGCACTTTTTGAAAATGGCGCTGATTTTCGCGCCACGCAACTGTCAATGTCAAGCCGCGTGAAGGCAGCACACGTCCTAGTGACGTGCTGCGATGCTTGCTTGTGCTTTTTTCGTTCCAGCGCGCGGGCAGCGATCGGTGTAACTGTATTATTTTTCGTGATTGCGCAGTAACGGTTAGGCCGGTTCCTCTGCGGATCTTCAGAATCTACAATTGATTGGGCTCCGATCAATGCATTTGATATACTTGATAAGCTTCGTGATTTACGATCTACAGATTCTCGCAGACTAGCTGACGTTAGCTATATGTGCATTCAATAGAACTACTTACGTAGTATTACTTACAAATGTTTAGAATTAATGTCTAGAATTTTCTCTAACGGTTTAAAACGCGATATATTATTTAAACTTATTTGAAAATGATTTTTAACTTCCGCCCGACGTTTCGGATGCTGTGCAGCGGCTGTGGTCACGGGGAGACAAAGTTTAACTAATATACCGCGTTTGAAAACTTTATATACTTATTTTTTACTATATAATTTAAAAATAAATTGAAAGAGAGAGCAACAGCACGGAAAGGTGACGATACCGGTTCAAGTCCTGCCCGAGTCGAAACTTTTTTCAATTTATTTTCGATTTTTAAATAATATACCGCGTTTTAAATTATTAAAGTGTTTTGTTTAATTCTTTCATATTTTACTGTGTTCAAAGGTTTTGGTCTGAATAAGGTTAGGTCTGTTAGGATTTAAAAAATAATCTAAATATGTAATTATACAAAAGTAATTTAATAGCTACACAAATCATAATTAGTACTTTGAAATGTATTTTCTTTATTACAATTATTTTGCAATACTGTAATGAAATTAAGTGCTTTTTGAAAAATAAAGGGATACTATTTAATTTTGCAATAATTAAAAGACTTTATAGCGAATTAATTAATTTCATCGTTTTAATAATTCGAAAAATGTCATTATAGGCAAAGTATTAACATTATAAACGATGAATTAATGAAAAGTTTAATTCATCTTTCATGTTCGTGAAACAAAATTATAATTCCCAACTCTATAATTGCAGTTTCTAAAATCATTTTTCGCTATTATTTTTAATTAATAATATAAAATAGGAAAAAATTGTTAAAAATACTTTATATACATTATATATATGAAATACATTTATAATCGGTTTTTAATACATAGTTATATACAAACAATTGTTGTAAATTGATCAAAATTCTGAAAACTGAGTACTGTCGGGTCGATTTTTTGCCAACGGTGAGAAATTAATCGAAGTATGAAATCTTAAAATAAGTAGACCTTACTCAAAATTTATTTAACCAAATGCTATTCATACAAATATATTGTATACTATAATAAGGCTAAAGGAATCGTATATTTATAGTGTAGTGTAAAAATAGAGATTCGACGTTCGTCATTTTATAAAGGCTGTAATTAAACAAGTTAGCAAAACTTAGTAGCCAATTGTAAATATATATCAACTTATATTAAAAGCCAGAATCTACTTATCCATGCTTATTCAGCCTTTTATAGTATAGAAATTTACATAATTATGTTACTAGAGAAAACCATTATATTTAGTATTGAAGATTGTCAGGGGGGGGAAATATTATGGTTCGTCTCCCGATTTAGAAACATAAAAAAATTGTATATTATTATCAACGATAAAAGAATTTGGAATCTGAAAGAAAGCATATCTATACTAAATATTATAAAGCTCAAAAATTTTTTTGTTGGTTTGAACATGCTAATTTCAGGAACTCAGGAACTACTGATTCGAATTGATATATTGGTTGAACCTTTTATCGAGGGAGGCTTTTTAAAATTTCAGGCTGCGAACAAAACGAGCAAAGAAACAGAGGGAACTGGGGAAAACCGGGGAAAATTATTCATCTATTAGGGTTTTTGTTGCGTGATACCCAAAAAATATGTATAAAATGAATTATATTTCTTTAACTAATCTTAAAAAATTGTCGTGACAGTATATGTCCATCTCTTAAGATTAACAAACAAGAACCGTTTTTAAATGGAGTTTGCCAAGTCAGCTGGTATTAGTATAAATAAATTTGTATGTATACGAACAGTAACTGTATTTGAGAATAGAAAAAAAATGTTTTCGTTAAATTTCAGACGTACAAGTGCCCTTTTCTAAGAGAAGAACAGTTAATTCAACATTATGTAATAATTATAGTTAAATTGTTGAAGAAAATCTGTAATAAGAATAATGTTGCACTGAATATACGAATATCTAACCTCATTATGCAAAACTTAAATGTCTAGAATATAATCTGTATTTGCGTAGTAACAGAGAATGTTGCTATCAATAAAAAAAAGATAATTCGCGGAGCACTGGCCGTCTTTAAAAAAGTAAATCTTCCGCATGAAGTATGAAGTTCCCGCGTAAACAAAACACTCTCGGTCGTTGATCCCAACGGTACCGCGCAACTTGACCGACCCACTGAGGCGGGAGTTGTGACGTCACTATTGCTCCACAGACTGCACTGTGAGTTAAGGACCTCCGAGACCATAACAATGTTGTCAAATTTAGTCGTACTTCGATCGATGCTTCATAAGAATCGATTTTTACATATATTTTTTTAAAAGTAAAACAATGTGTTTTTATGGTATAAAACGCAAAATATTATTTATACGGTTAATGTATTGTAATTAAATGTAAACTTTCATAAACCAGAGCAACACAAATAAGTATTTAAGTATTTTTATTTCTTACTATTAAATGCTTACGGGTTTTTTTGGATACGTTGGGCACATAATTTAATTAAACTTTAATTTCGATTTTATACAAAGTAATTTTATGTAAGTAGTTTATTTAAATTAACTAACATATTTTATGGTTATGCAGTTAAAAAAAAAAATTAAAATAAGGGAAAAAATATTGTATGTATTGTTTTGTAATGCTTGTCAGGAAGTAAAAAATTATTATTTTTTTATTTAATCAATACTAATGATTAGATTGTAAAACATAAGCGTCAAAAGGAATAAATAAAACCAATTTATTATCTCTACCAAGCTCTATCTGTTGGCGAGTAGAATTAACTATTTTAAAAGTGAAAATGAATGATAAAAAGTAATAAAGTTAATTGTTATAGTTAATATTTGACCTATGCAATTTACAAATAATAATACCAAATGAAATAAAGTTTACAAAAATAATAATCACAAAAAAATGCGGCACCTACTATATTTACAAAAGTTTGTGTTAAAAGCGCCATCTATTATTTGAACATATGGAAGTTTTTAGCGCTAGCTACTATTTTAACATATTTAATTCTTTACAAGGCTTTCGGGTATTAATTAAATTATTTTTAACGAAAAGGCAAAATGTATTTATGGCGTCATAATTCACATATAATATTAAACATTTGTGTATTAGTGACATCTGTGTTCAAACACATAAGTCATTTTTAACGCCATTAACTTTTGGTTAGTGGCCTGGTAGTAGTAATTTTTCTCATACAAACCACTAGGTGTCGCTAGCTATCTAACCAACCGGCAACTGACAATCGCTCTCCATAATCCGTAATCGTTAACCACGCTAGGCTTTGTATTTGATAACTTGTATTTAATTGATTTGTTTACGTTACTAATTTTCAAGAATTTCAAGTTATGGCTGTGTTATAGTGATTCAACAGCATTGCAACGTGATATTAACTATCAGGTATGTAATACAACCTTACATTGTTCAAGTTTTTCAAATTTGGTCAAAACAACGATTGCATTCATTCTACTTTTACGCTTTAATTAGTATAACGGCTTGTAGAATGTAATAATTAGGTGCACGTTTTGTGACTTTAAGCAACTGGCTAGCGTTAATTGTAATTTTAAGCAAATATTTCAAATATATAGCCCTAAAACAACTTGTAACTTTGCACCGAACTGTCCTACCATTTAATTACTTTAAACAAACCACTTGTCATTCGTTTTAATAAGGGATATATTCTATACCTGATAATTACATCATTGAGTTGTATTCTCATGGTAAAGATATAGTAATACAGTTTAAAACCTGATATGATCCATGCAAATGATTGTGATTAATTTTCGGTCTGGCATTCGTTCTTCAAGTTTACCTGCTCTACCTGGATATAAAACATTTTTGAATGTAAGCTTTTTATTTAATCATACAACAACAGAGTTATTTAATTAAGTAGCTAAACGGAAGTAGGTACTTAATGTCACGTTTGCTTGAAACAAAGGACAAATTTTTAACAAAACTTCAATAGTCTACACAGTTATAACAATTGTCGCATATGTACTTGAATGAAATACAGTTGTTTTAATATAATGCATTGTTTTACAAATAAAACAAATGTCGGAATCAACAAAAGCATAATTTATTAGAAAATCAAATGTATCGAATAAAAGATTCACGTTTACCTCGCAGTCTCGAGATGGGCCGTTCGCTCTCTCGTTCTGACTTGGGTGGATTTATATTGTTGTCTTGTTCTCACATCTCACTGCCCCTTTGTGACAACCCCGCAGGCAAAGCTGTGGCTTAGGGTTAAACAAAATTGATTTGACGAAATAAATTATTGATATTTATTTTACTTTAATTAAAAATAGAGAGCAGAAATTTATCTTTTTTATGAATTTCTTCTTACAGATATTCTTTTTCAGAAATTCTTTGGCGTCATATTTTTTTTAATACACTTTTTGATATTTCATATAGGTATTTGCAAGAGCAATTTTTAGGTTAGGAGTTATTGCAGAAAAGCAAAGATTATAAAACATTTAAATATTAATGTTCTTATCTCCATATAGACACACAATATTAATGAATTGCACGTAAAATATAAAAAATCAGTAATTAATCTGCCTACTATAATTTTAGTTTATAGAATTTTGCTAAGTCAAATGCAGTCTGTTGCTGTATTTGACAATTGACACTCCGTAATATAAAGTTATATTAAAATAGGCCATATATTCGTATACAACAGACTGTTGTCTGTAGTTTAATTATTAACTATGACACAACTTAAATATTAGTCAACTTATTTTTATTTCGATTTTCGAATGCGTTCGAACGCTTGGCTTTAGCAAAGATTTAAAATGTCGTCTGTTTGGTCTTCTACTAGACTTTTAAATAACAAATTTCGACTCGAAAGCAACCCTTTTGGCCGTGCTATTAATTGGCAGCCCTGTCCGTTTGTATATAAAATCAATATTTATGGAACGATGTATCACCTCTGTCGACTAGCGACTGCCGCCCAGCCATCCTAGCTACTTATTGATTACTGATTTACTTAAGCGCAGACTATTTTTAACTGACTCCGCCGTAACCGAGTCTCGTCTGAGAAAGAACACTTCTTTAGAAGGTTGGAAAGGTATACACAATTGTAATAACTTAGTTTTATTAACGATAGTTAATAATCGCTAAAAAATATTTTAATTTAAATCATTTGTAGCTGTAAGAAATCAATTGAATTCAAACTGATTCAAAACCGAAATATATTAGTTACTTGCATTTTATTTTAATCATGACCCGACGATTTGGAAGCTCTGCAGCGTCATAGGTGGCACAGGAAATTAAATTACTTAATAATAACAACTACTTTTGTTTTCTTTTTTTCAACTACATACAATACAATACGACACAATACAATATTCTTTTTTAAATAAGTAAATGCTACTTACAGCAATTTTATTAAAAGATGTTCTACTGCGAAGCGATATCATAATTTAACACGAGTATCTACTAATCTTAGCTGTTTGGGTGTGAAAAAAAAAAACAAACATCCTTAAAAATTATCTATTTTCAGTCTAAAAACGTATCTCCAACTGTCGTCTAAATCTTACACCTATGCAATTCTGTTATAGGCTCTCATTAATAAGTACCATAGAGACTCTACATTTCTTCCAATAACGTAAAATACCACTTTGAAACTGCTAATCAAACGCTTTTCAACTACAAGTGTGTCATATACTAAAACTAGATATTCTAAGTAAGGTCGTTGATCCGTACCGACCAGCATTTTGACCTACCCTCCTCCGCGCTTTGCGTTGATCTACAGATGATTAAGGTGACTTTCGTGAGAATGAAGGGCTCTTCATATACCAGTTGATTTAAACTCATCTGCCGTGTGGGAAAAATAATGCGCAAGGGCATGTGATGGTCTAAATTATTTTAAATAAAGTGACGAATTCGAATTTCGAACGATTTTTTATTGGAGTAACTGATCGCTTAATAGTGGAGTTTGTGTACTTACGAGTCAGAAAGTGCCTGTCTTTGTACATTCTTCGTTCCAAATAATTTGTTTTGGTTTCCGTCGATTTGACTAGGACATGCCAAAATGCCGGTTAACGCCTTTCAACTAGGTTACTAGAGTATTTAATAAAAAAATATGTATAATATTAACAAATGTAAGCGACTTATTCCACACATATGAATATTCATATGTGTGGAATAAGCTTTTTCAATAGCATGTGAAACAAAAAAAATTCGATCAGCCATACTATAGTTTTTGTATTATCTGTAGTAAATAACAATAAAATCTCATTATAAGTGCATAACAATCATTTTAGTACTGGCTGATAATAAAAACAATAAATTACAATCGTTATTGACCATCAAATCGTTCGCCTTGTAAAAAGATGTCGAGTTATGGTTCTTTAGTGCACAAAATATGCTTAAAAGGTCAATTTGACAATAAAATAAGTATGGCCCCGTGACATAAATTTTACTGCCGACGAAATGCAACGGGTTCGAATCCCGTGTAAATATTTAAAAAAATTGTAGCCTGAGCCTCTTGTTGTCTAATTTCAAGAAGTAAATAAATTTACAAATTTATGATTATGAATTATACGATGATTAAATAATAAGTGAACGTTTGTTTCACCCTGTGGGGCATGGGGCAGACACGTGTATATCTGGTTCCTGGGTTGCTTTCCTTGAGTGGTTATATAGAAGTTGTTATTATTAATGCCCTGCCCGACCGAAGTTATTATGTCGCCTTATGATTCGAACCTGGGCGCTTACACGCTTAACACTATGCTTGGTTTAATGATTAAACTACGAAGGCTATCTTATTTAAAAAATGCCTAAAGAAACAAATACTTGTGTCTGTAACTATCGATAAAATAAAGAAATCAAGCTACAAAGATTATATAATAAAGTATAAACTACACTAATCCATCTGTAATCAAAATTGTAATATAACGTCGTCCCAATGCCTAGTCTATCTCCAGAAACGTAAACTACAATGTTGCGCCGTTTAAACAAACCGCTTGAAACATTCGCTTTTAGAAAGGCTAGGTTGAGCCCATTGCTAAGCAGTATAGTATCGTTTTATTACGCTCAGGTAGGGAAAGAGACAAAACCATCGGTTACATTTTAAACTTATGTGTCATTGACATCAATCAATATACGCTACATCGCCAACGCGGTGTTTTATCGCGTTTATTTCGCCACGGTCGCGTAGAACGGGAAAAAATAGCCTAATTTCATGTGCGATACATCGAAATCCGCGTCATTAATGTACGATTGTGCCCTCGAATAGGTTTTGAATTGTAGGGGACGCGGTTGGCGGTAATCTCCGATCAAAATGGACGCCGTCGGCCATCTTAGGTTCGCCACGAGCGAGAGAGCGCACGGCCGGGAATTTGGGAAATTGCTGTTTTTTTTGTTGTAAAGAGAGCAGTATATAAGAGGTCGGTAGGCAGAGGGGGCGATCGCAGCGGTGTGAAGGGAGCGCCGGGTGCACACGATGTGGATATCTCGGGATTAATCTCGAGATTTAGCCTGATATTATTGTTCGTGTGTTAAGAGAACTCGTAATCAAACCTGACACTTTCTTTGTAACTTTTAAGAAATTACTAGAGCCTTACCGTAAAATATTATGTAAGATTTTTAATATCGTTTACTCTATGATTAAAGAAAATCCTATTATTTTCCCCCTTAATGTTCATTCATTCATTTTCTTTTTTTAATCATAATTTTTACCTATAAATAAATAATATACTCATCATACATTTTTAAGCATTTATTAATCAGTCAGTCAGAGTTACTTTTTATCAGAACTTATCCATGTAACGCTCATCTCACCATGTCCCACGCCGCGATATCGTCGGATTGAAACGCGCAAACGTCGCTACCTCTATCCCCAGACCGATCCTCGTTCTGCCCGACGCGTGTACCGGTCACCTATCTTTCATTGCACGTACGCGACGCGCGGGGGGCCGGGTAGCCGCGCACGGAGCCATCTTGCCAGCGCCCGTCGAATTGTTCGCGTCTCCGCGACACAAATCGCTATCAATTCGCGCTAATTAATCATTCAAACGAAAAAACATTCGCCCGTGTCAAGTGAAAACAGTGACGTGTGCCGTTTCAAAAATCGTTGTTTGTTGTTGTGCTTTCGTCTAGGTGAGTAGTCACTCTTTGTGTGCGACAATTATCATTGTGATCGATTCGGGCGCGGGGGTGTGCGGCCGTTTTATATCTTTTGTTGTTTTGTAACTAAATCAATAATTTTAGTGGCTAGCGGCCATCGCGTTCTTAATTCGAAGCGTTTGACGTTCGCTCCCGTCAGTTTTGATCGTGAGAAACTTGTGTGCTATCGAAATCGCCGAGATACGAGTATCGGACTGTTCAGGTAACGAATAACGATTTATCTTATTTGCTTACGCTATTTCGGTTCTATAAATAACTGCGCCAGGTGTAACGACATCATTATGTCACAAAAACGCTTCGCAATGATCTAGTTTTTTAGTGTTATTGAAATTAGAAAGTGATACGTGTTAACGTATGTTTAACAATGTTTTATACGCTTCCGAGAAACGCATTGCTTATACAATTCGTTTTAAAGTACAATCGGACTGGTTTAACATTAATCGTCTGTAGTCAAATGTTACGGAAGTCTACGACGATAAAGATAATAATTGTGTTTAACTGTTTCCTCCTAGTTGTGTTATTTTATTTTATCTTTTAAACTCAAGTACATTCTGTGTTGACTGAAAACCTGTTTATCGAATATTCTTAATAGTGTAAATCGAACGTTTTACTACTAATTAGTATTTACAATGTAGTTCTCTTAAAGGCCATTTTCTAAGCATAATCACAGCATTATGACATTAAAGACAAGGTCAACAAAATTATCTCTCATTCATGCGGGCGTTCTTTACGAAAGATATTATATCATTAACATAAATAAATGATAAATGATTGTTACATCACTAGATAGCAGATTTAACGTATTACGAAACAGTAAGTGGGTTTGTTGCCTGGTGTAATGCCCTTTTTTAAAAATCGAACACCGCGAAGAACGAATTCAAATATCGAACACCGAAGACCTCTTTTGTGCATGTTATCGTCTATTGTGTCAAACCGGCCAGCACCTATTACGCATCACTATTGTATCCTAAAACTCGTTTATTATATAAACTGTATTTATTTATCGTATTAATTCGATTAAGAATCGTTTAAATTGTCTGTGGTCGTCCAGCGTAGATTATATAAACTCTTTGATCGTTCCTATCGAGCAAGGTAAGCATCGGGCATGAAATAATTGCATTTACGACCGCGCCTTGCGAACGTTATAATACATCAATAAGTACAACAGCGGCCTATCGGCTACAGCTATTAGCCGGGTATAAATGTGTGAATAAATGTATAAGTGTGGATTCAGAGTGTCGCAGTGTGTGTCGGCGATCATCTCGAATGTGTCGCGTTATACTGACGAGTCGGGTTCATCAGTTTTTACGGCGCTGAGGTGAATATACAATGCTTTGTGTACCGGTTATTTGTACAATCGCTGTGGAAATACCATTCGGAGGAGTTTGAGGACTTTGTCAGTTGAGTGTACGCAGCTAGCTGGCTACTAAGACTCTTGTTTATTTTATAAGTGGATACAAACATCTCTTTAGAATGTACTTCATTTTTGACTTTGACATTAGGGCCACCTTCCATCTTCAATCACCATAACCAGAGCTTATGCAAAGCAGCCGAAACTTCGAGCCGCAGGTAAAATAAATTGTAAACGAGTTAATTAATACGTACGTTTCGCGTTTTAGACCGTTAATAGTGTCTTTAAATGTGTACTGCTCGCGTAAAATACAGACGTGAAATTATATCTCGCCTTTGAAATGTTCAAAGCCAACTTTGGTCAATAGCGACAGTAATTTTATGAAATTAAGTGTTTTATTTAAATGTGGCCTACTCGCGTAAGATACACACAAAGCCTAACATAAATATTTAGTAGGCGAGGTTTATTATAGATAGTTATATAGTTTTGATAATCTCAAATCGTAGACAAAACATAATAATTATATAATAAAAATAGTCCGGCCTGTATGCAAAAATGGTACTTAATTGATTCACCGTTATTTTGTTCAAAGAAAAAACTTTAAACACTTTTACCTGCACAATCGCTGTACCTTTCTTTTATAACGAACAAAAAATTGCGTCTTTTTATATTACACAATGTAGGAATGAATGCTTTATCTTTGCCATAGTTAAGCAATTATGTAAATAATATTTAAAAAACGAATTTCCTGTTTAAGCTTTTTTATATTAAATAAGTGCAAAGTCTATTGCTTAAATTAAGCAAGTATCTATGTTTTGCACTTAGACGTCGATAATGTGAGTAATTGTGCTGGAAATCGAGGTCGCGGATTCGATTATGGTAAGGACATATTGAGAGTTACCGATATGACAAATTCAACTTGTCATATGTCAATCCGAACCCAACAAAAAAGACACATTTTACACGGTAGGTCAATTGGTTAGTAGAGCGGAACGTCGTGGTGGTGGTTCAAGTCCCGTCCGTGTCCTAATTTCTTACTATCTGTATATATTTAAGTTTGTGATATTTATTTAGAGATTCGTACCCAAACAGCTCTATTACTAAGTTTTGCTGTCTGGCTGTACTACCATTACAAGCGTCAAATAGTACAGTAGGCACCAAACTAAAAAGTCGTATTTGTACGGAACCCTCCGATTCAGTCCAGCACTTGCCTTTTATTATATTAGGCAACACAACGAAAAACAACAGTTAGTTTTTTGTCGAATCACCAGTTAAAACGTAGTCTAATTGTCGAATGATTTTCGATTTATTTTTTGTAGTCTATTTTTATTGTATTCTAGATTTTCTAGTATTGCTTACGATGTTGATAGCTTTTTGTTACATTTTATGCACAACACTACTTTCTTAGTAGTGTTAATTTCGTTGCCACCCGTGGGGCATGGTGAACCCATTTTTGTGTCTTTTGAACAGATTTTATTAATAGATATTCCGTTTTAAACCGTTCAAGTGTCTTAATTAAATGTGTACACTCAAAAAATTTATCTTTAGATCGGGTTTGAACGCAGAACTTCTCGTTCCTAATGGTGGCTACGAGTTCTTAAGAATACCTTAATTCTATGACATTTTTTACTTTAAATTATTCAGTAGAAGTAAATATAACTATTTTTAAATTAGTAGTAAAGAACTTATTGTTCTTGGCTTTTTATAACGTATACTTACTATGCTTTGTTATTGCTTTGTTGAACTTTGGATCAAAGTTTAGACACTCAGCATTTCGATTGTCAAATTCTTGAATATCATATTACATCTCCGATGTCCCTTTTCGATTCTGTCACATCATCAAAGCGAATATTGACGTCTCCAAACGAATTTTGACAACGAATTCGGTTTTTATTCAAGAGTCGTTTGATTTTGGCGACAAGATAAAGTAAAGAAAAGAAGAGAGAGCTACAGTTTAATAGATCAATTGTTTGCCTGACTCGCAAAAACCAATAAGTATCTAATAAAATAAAAAAAATAACTTTAGTTATAAACACCACAGGACTTATTCTATGAACACAAAATGTTTACTTCTAAAACGGCTTAACTGATTTCAAAGAGATTTTTATGCATATTCGGTAAATTTAATCGGCTTCTACCTTTCATACCTCAAATAATGCTTTTTTTAACTCTTGTATGGTTACTAGTATTACATTTTTCTCATATAAGGGGTCATCCATAAAGTTCGTGTCATGATTTTTTGAGACCCCCCCCCGTCCTTGTCACAGGTGGTCACATTTCTGAGACCCCCTCTTTAGTGTGACGTCACATGTTTTGCAATTTCACATCGAAAAATTATTAGATTAAAACAGCAGTTCCGAAATTAATTTTATTTCGTTATTCGATAGAGGTTGAAATATTTTTTTTAGTTTAATTAATATGTATTTCAAATCACGCGATTAGTACCGCTAGATACATTAGATTTTAAAATGTGATGTCACGAAACTTAGGACCCCTCCCCCCCTCGTCACACCATGTCACACTTTCCTGACCCCCCCCCCCCTTACGTGTGACGTACTTTATGGATGACCCCTAACCAAAAAATACCCTCCATCATAAAACCATCATTTATTTAAATATATTATGTTTGTGTATTATGAAACATGTTTGTCATGTCAGCTAGTATTCACTTAAGAGCCGAAAGTAATTTTTATAGCTGAATCCAGACACGATTCGCAGAAACCATCACTTCAAATTGAAACAATGTTTTACCTCTCCCGCGACAGAGCTAGAAAAAAGCGGTCAAGTCCGAGTCGGAATCTAACACGAAGAGTGGTTACCTAAGCCCAGATAATCAAAATTTGTATAAAAATTTTATATCGTGACTTTGATCTTATAATATATTATATGATAATTATAGTAAGTATACAATTTATTGTACTAATATTATTTAACAGTGCATTTTTTGTATAGCTGCCTTCCCCTCTTTATGTTATAAGGACTTACTATACTAAGTTTTAAATAAAACTTTTTTAACTGTTTAAAACGCAAAATGTATTAGTAACTTATTTAACATTTGTCTACATGACCACGGCTGCTGTAAAGTTTATGAATTGTCAGGCTGTAGTTAAAATAAATTATGTATATCTAAGTGAACTCATACATTTCATGTTTTAAACCGTTAAAAGTATTTTATTTTAAGATGTACTACTCGCGTCAACAGACAATACTTCACATGTGTATGATACATTTGTAAAAATGTACGCTGTATATCTTGGTCTATTATGGTGTCTATAGACGCTGACTAGAAACAGGCCTATCTGCTACAGCCATCGCCGTCATAATAGGGTTCCGTATTTACCTTTTAGGAATGAAGCCCTAAAAAATTAAGTCGTTAAGTTGTTGAATCATCAAACATCAACGTAAAATTGAGAATGGCCATATTTAGTGTCGTGAGAAAAGCGTGGGCGCATTTAGACCGTAATTGTTTGATTTTTTGTGTAGCGTAGATCTTCCGGTTCGGTTATTTTATTGTTAGAGAAGAGGGAAGTCTATATTATATTGCTAATGTTGAAGTAACCAGCATCGACAGTTTATAGAAATATAGTTCCATAGAAACGACGGTTGTTGATTGGAATTAAACGCTATTAACGGTTGAAAACGGGATTTTTTCTGAATCGTTATATTCCACTGGAAACACGGCTGCTGCACCAAAACATTTGGTTATTGGAATAATCAATATATTATGAGTTTTAAACCATTACCGTAATCTATCAATAGGTTACGGTAGGAAATATATTTTTTTATAACATGGGACAGCATGGGGAGGACAGATAGTGAAATGCCAAAGACTGAAACCAAATCGCGATTAAATTTCGAGGATTTTACATTTGTGTTCGTGTCGCGGGCGGAATTTCGATATTCCTATCATCCATTTAATATCCAGATTTCCGGACAATGTTACGTGTTGGACACAGCGAGGATCGAACTACGACCCGTGGATTATTACGCATTCATCGCTACAATTACTTTATCCCGTCATATACTCAAACAATAATTTATCAAAGTCCCTTCTGGACACTGTCTCTATGCAAAAAGCTAACTTGGGTCTTTAAGCCGTCAAGGCGCAAAAACGCAAAGTACGAAATAGTAGTCGAAATTCCTTTTAGTATTGGTCCAGATCTTTTTATTATATAAACCCAATCAAGCTATTTCAGTTCGTATTCCAATGAAATTAGTGCTTAGTTTCCTGCGACTATCGCGACACGACCAGAAACCATTGTCAAAGTTGCAAAATTAGTTTTTGCGTACATTCCTTAAGTCTTTTGGTGAAATGGTCTGATGTTGGGCGATTTTAGATTTTATTAACACCGGTTGTTTCCTTAAATTGCAAGGAACTTTGACGACCTCGTTTGACGTTTTGTTCTAAAGGTCTCAGTGTATGACTATTAAAGAACGGGCCCAGGGTTCGATTTCCACCAAGGCAATTTAAAAATGTCTCTAAAATTTAGATTTTTTTCATAAACATGTTTTAATTTGTTAGGAATATCAAATATGGTATGATATATTAAATATGGTATTTTCTGTATTAGTAACACGATTAGTAATGTACTGTTCTACTGCAAATGTCCACGCGCGGGACATCACTGAAAATTGGGATGGCAAAAACTGAGTGGTTACTCTCCACATACATCTAATTTATAATTGTATTTACGTTTTATTGTATGTAGAATAAATGATTTGATTGGACTTAAATAGATGTTGGGAGTATGAAAATTACGTCCGGGCACCACCAACCTCCGTTGACAGATGGAAATGCTGTAATTGTTATTTGATTTCAGTCTATAGACTACTATCAGAAGTCCACATATTAAATAATCAATGCCAAAACTAACCTAGTCAGCGCATCTTGTTTGAATGTTATATGGCTGGTGTGGTTTACTTTCTTTAATATTAACAAAGATTTTCGAGACAAATATAAGAATGACATTTTAAATCAGTTAAAAGATGATCAGAAACATTGATCATGCATTACTCTTATCATCGGCTGAACTCAAGATCTGCGTTATATCGGCGTTAATTTATCAATGTCAGTAAATCAGTTGTGAATCATTTTGTATCTGACTCACTTACCTTTTAAATATTAAAAAAAACGTGTTTATAATCCGCTTCTCACGCGTTTGAAGACCTTTTAGGGTAGGGTGGCGGGTAAAAAAGGAGACATTGGCATGGTTCTTTAAAAAATGTTAATTAATCTGTGGAAGTGATATGCAAGCTGACAGTTGATATAAAACTCGAGCGCAACGGGAAAAGTACTATAACATAATATTGGACTGCTTCCCGCATTATCTGTAGTTACACGAGTAGTATATAAAAATGTTGGGCCGTAGTTAAAGCAAATTTTAAATAAGTAAAGTAATATATAATAATAATAATTAAGTTTGTATCTTATTTATAGCAAAAGCCGCCTTAATTAAATATTTCGCGTTTTGAACCGTTAAATGAAGTAATACGAAATGAGGAATATTAACGATCTTCGAAACAACATCGATTTTGACACAATTTTACTTGATTTCCTTGTTAAATAGACTTAACTGTCTTTAGTCTTTCTTGCATCATGAGGTCCTGGGTTTGTATTTCCTACCTTCAGCATGGTAACTAAGATCTTAAAACCCTCTCCTATATAAAAGACTATCCAAAATTGGGATCTTAATAAACAAATCATTTTGCACGATTTCTTAAGAAAACGCTTATTTTTTATGATAGAGAACCACAGACAAGCATAGCATGACAGTTAGTATTACACACAGCGTGATACTTGATGTATTGTAGGTGAATTACTCCAGCCATGATGTAACACTCACAAGGTGTGTTGTTGGCCTATCTTGGTTTAGATAAATTAAACTAATTTCAATTCTAAAACCACAGACGGTTATTTGAAAACTAACCTAACCGACATTTCTAATAATTTAATGCAATATTTGAAATTACAATCATAAATTTCAAGGACATTTTTATTTCCAGTATAACTATTTTTGTGATAGAGAAGGACAGACTGATGGTAGGTGAAATACCCAGGCCTATAGCATTTTAAACAGATGTGCTGTCGACTTATATTGGCTTTAGATATTTTAACTACATAATATTAGGAGCGTAGATTGTGCATTGTATCGAGGCTGGAAACCCAAGTGTGTTATGTTGGCACTACTGAATTTTTTAATACAACTTCTATTGATCTTGTCGATATTAAAATATCCTCTTGGGATATAATGTAGGTCACACTGATATAACTTTCTAGACCTAAACAGTTAAAGTACAATATCAAACTCCACTGGGATTTTTTTAATGATTCAAGCGAGATTTTTATCGATAAATAGTAAATTAAAATTGTATGTTATATGTTTCGAATTTAATTGTATGTGCTGGGCGCGAGGTGAATGTATCGACAATGACGGTAGGACACGGTAGCTCAATTGGTTGGAGCAGCAGCACGGGACGCCGTAGATGTCGGTTCAAGTCCGGCCCGTGTTGTAATTTTTTTGTAGTATGTTTAAAAAATATATAATAATATAGTTGTAATAACAACTAAATACAAAAGTATCAACTTCCGCTTGTTATTTAAAATATCATTTTTCAAATGCTAGTAAAATATCTGATTTATTATAAGCGATGCAAGACGCACGAAAAATGTATTGTGGGGTCAAGTACTGTCCATGTCATTTGCATTTTTTATTCAATACAAACGTGGACAAAAATGTTAATAAATAACAAATATGTCATTACTCAAGCGGTCGCACTAAAGATTATATAGACAGCTAGCTATAGCTTGTCTGTTATAGGATGATAAGTTTGAGAATCTACAGTACGAAAAGTGACATTCGAATAATTGATAATTTATATTACGCCTTATATATCTATAACTAGACTATGAGGTAGAAATCTCTCTCTCGTCTAATATGAAATTGAGAGAAATCAAACCAAGCTATATTTTATGATAAAATCTGCTTGAAAAACGTAAATAAGCATTTTTTCTCCTCTACGTTAGGCGAAACAAATGAATATTCACAGTCTCTGAAACTGCATGCAATCAAAGGTATCTCCAGTTATAACATTACCGTCTACACTTAACAATTTTTTGGCGCAAACGCACCACGTTCTCACGCCAAATTGGCGTCGGGCCAATCCAATCCTACAAATTGATTAAATGTGTAATAACTCACTATTTATTCTGCGTTGAGGGACCGACGGAAGTGCAACTCGCTCACTCCTATTTCTGAAGAGTGCGTATTTCCTCAATTTCAAAGATTTTGTTTTATTTCTCAATATATTAAACTGATCTAAAAAACGACAAATTTTGGGCATTTTATTCTTTCGTGTTCTAACGGCTTGATCGATATTGATAGAATTTCCTGTCAATGTTCAAACAAAAAGCAGGTTTACTTTTTTATAATTGAGTGATATACCCAAGCCAGATGTGCGCTGTTAACCTATTTTGGCTTCGGATATTCGGACGGGACTTTGTACGGGATAAACCTTACTATAGTAGTAGGCTAGTTCAGATTTCTGTCGGGTCACAAAATCCAGGAATACATTTATACCATTATAAACGTTCAATAGTTTATTAAACTGACAGTAAATCTTCTTTAGTATTTATAGGACTGAGGTGCATTTAATATAAAGAATCAAAACAATATTTGAAAAATCCGTTTAAAACAAAAAAAGTTTCACGACACGGGCAGGACTTGAACCGGCATCGTTCCGAGCTCTAACCAATTGAGCTACCGTGTCATAACGTACACAATTTATCTTTCGATTATACGACAAGTAGTCAGTCAGCAAAGCTTCACAATTCGCAAAGTTGACCAACAGTGGGGCATTAGAAAGTGCCAGTTTCCCAAGGCTTTGTTCGACCGTAAATTATACATGAAACCGCTATTATGTAGCTCTTAAATTATGACATGGTAATAGCGGCTTTATCGAATTTAATTTAAGATTGCTTTTAACGGTTTGAAACGCGAATTGTAGTTACAATTTACTTTAAGTACGGTCCGAATCCGCTACGCCATCTCTTTTCTCGTAGTAGGTAAGGGAAGTTAGGGAAACTAGCTGGGTCCTTACAGAACTAAGTCACGGTGTCTCTCGGTATGCCGTTAATTGGGATCTAATTATTTTTATATAGGATAGCTAAGCTTTTATAAATGTACTTATCATCACTATACTACATTGTAGGTACTAGCTGTGTCAGCGACTTCGTCCGCTAAAATTGTTATTTTGGGCATCCAAATTCGTTGTTGCAAACCCCCTCATCTTTATAATGTTACCCACGACGACGTTCTTGTAAGTTAATCTTAAAAGATAGACATGTAGTGTCGCGGACTCTTTTTAGATCATTTGAAGAGGAATAATTCGGTGAATCGTTTTTGCAGAGGATGCATCGGAAACCCACAGTGATGAATGATTTTTCCACATTTCCTGCTGTTTCTTTGCTCCTATTAGTCACATTGAGATGTTTTATAATCTGGAAATGGTCTAACCAACACAAAAAATATTTTTCAATTTGATCCATGAGTTCCTGAAATAAAACCAACAAACAAACTCTTCAGCTTGGTATATTAGTATAGATATATGTTTGTATAGATGTATTTTAAAGACAGGCTTTATACACTTTCTGACAGAACAGAAATATAATAATACAACACACTAGATACACTCTTACGATGCGATGTGAATAGAGTCAGCGTACAGAAAGCATTAATTATGCAAAATGCAATTCAAGACAGAGTTTATTATTAGAGATGTGCAAGGTTTGAGCCGAAACTGTACGCTAGAACATTTGATTCAAATAAATTTCAGTATATTAACGTGTACGATTAACTCGCACGAACCGTTTTTATATAGTCGAAATTAATGCATTATAAATCTTACTGACAAAACAATGTTTGCCGGATCAGCTAGTGGTTTATAGAAATACATGTTTGTAAATATTTTTTTGGGCGCAGAAATCCCTAATTGTCATCAGGTTGTTATTTTATTCTATCTATTCCAGATTTTAATGTCACCAAATCTTGAAGAGATAAAAGAGAAGGTGATATACCTCTGTTATAAAAAATGAGTAAAAGATTTTCCAGATGGAATTATACCACTTTTGCCACTGCCTATCCATATTCATGAGATCCACAATTGACATAGCAGCAAGATAAAATCGTTTAACGCTAATTCAGCTGGAGTCTGATGACTCAAAGCGTGTTATGGCATGTGGTATTGAGGTCATTACTTCGACTCGCCATTTCATAAACAGTCTCGATTATATTTCGTCGGACGTCATCTTTCATGTTGACGATTGGACCTTTCATTCGATTTATTGCAACCCGATTTCGTGAGATATATTTTTTCTCAATATTTAACAATAAAGTGAAATTCCCCTCGTGGGACATGGGGCGGACACATTTTAGTGTCCGTTTCACTGACCCATTCTTTAACAAGTAGTTGACCAGACTTCTGTGCCCTGCCCGACAGAAACAATTTTTTATTTCCCTAGGATTCGATTCCAGAACCTCTCGCACTTAACGCAATGCTAGGCAATACGTTTAACCAATTGGCTACAGAGGCGGTTTTTAATTTAAAAACGTCATCTTTAAATATATATAGTGGGTTGTTGTAGATGGTGGTGGGGGTGGGGGTAGATGGGTTTGTTGGTCTAATGGTAGCAATGCCTATATATTTATCCAACAATCAAACAGCTCGTGGTTTCGTTTCCCAAAAGGGCCAACATGTTGGACTTTTTCTGAAGATCTGGCTATTAAATAATAGGAAGGAATATCGGAAATTCCGTTGTCACGAACCATTTTTCATAGATGAAAAAGTTTAATCGCTTTTTCACTCTGTTGATTTCCGAATATCCAAAAAAAGTTCGAAACCACACCTTGTTCACATGTGAGGCTGGGTTAATTCACTCTATGATAAAGAAATATCATTCATATCGAGAAAGAAAAATAAACTAAAATCGTAGGTTTCTTTTGTTTTAATCATTTATTTTTCTGGATTAACATATCAATGACACTTCGTAACAGGATCTTGTATTACCCTCTGGTTGCGGAATCCAAATTATGATCATGACAATTGACCATCGACCAACTCCTGTTCATCTTCGATCGAGGTACCAAGTGATCGTGATCTGGGTTAGATCAGCACGGCCGCATTGTTGTGTAATGTTTACAAAACCGTTTACTGAATGCTTCAACCGTTTTGTTTGCTTGCTATTGTCCAATCGTTATTGAATACATCACTAACTTCTTAAAGGCATCGCATAGTCTTATTACTCGTATGCGTACAGTGTATTTTAACTTGAAATAAAACAACGGTTTAAAACGCGATATATACTTGTTATATTTGAAAATTATTGAAGTTCCGTCCGATGTGTCATCTGTGGCGTCAACTACACTCTTTAAAAGATCATCTCTATGCTTTAAAATCGGCCATGTTTGTTGTGGTCTTTTGCCAAGTTAGAAAATTACACTAATGCAGACAAACTGCACGGCTTTTGTAGTATTAAATGTAGTAGGTACGAGAAGTAATTATTGATATTCAGCACAACCGTCTGTCTGGTCTATTTTGGGTGATATTACGAGGGTGAGAGATTGACAACCCCCTGATTTGTTCCTTCATCCCCGAATCGCGTCAAAACACACGGACTAACCCCACACTCAATTATAGCCGCTATTACAAGGTGATAACGTGTACAATCGCGTATTGTAAGTGGACCACATCTGCATATGGCAGATGCATTTAAAAATCGATATCTATTATTTTAATCTGGCAACTCAAGTCTTGCTGAAAGAACGTGAATAATTCGCGTTGTATATGGTATTGTATAAAAAAAAAGTGAAAGCCCATTTCTCCCTCGTCGGTCATGGGGCGAACACATTTCTGTATTCGTTTCACTGATCCGTTCTTTTAAAGGGCAAGTAGTTGATCAGACTTCTGTGCCCTGCCCGACCGAAGCAATTTTAACTCGCGCTTAACGCAATCCTAGGCAATACGTTTAACCATTTGGCTACAGAGGCGGTCAACATTTTTTTGGTATTGTCTAGCTAGTCACTTTTTCTCACTGAATTACTACTCGCGTAAACTACACAAAATGCATGAAGAGTCAAAGTAAATATATCGCGTTTTAAACCGTTACAAGAGTTTTATTAAATATGTAGGTAGACATATAGGAACATAAGTTAAAAATTATTCATATTCTCAAACTTTACACTGCTTTATAAATAAGAAATATATTTATATTTAAAAAAAATACAGTGACTCAGGCGGAACTTGAAAAGGCTCCTGTTGCTTTAACCAATTGAGATCTTTATTAATTTACGAATAGGGACGCGGTAGCTCAGTTAGTAAAAGCAGTAGCACAGTTTCCTGTAAATGTCGGTTAAATTATTCAATCGAAATAGATTTTTGATTCATAGAATGCCACCAAGTGCAATAACATGTAAAAAATTAAGTTTTCAAACGGGTTTATAGGTTCTCATAAAACAATACATCGACCAATTTCAAATTTATATCTATACTAATATATAAAGCTGAAGAGTTTGTCTGTTTGACGCGCTAATCTCACGAACTACTGTTTTTTGTGTTGGGTAGACCATTTACTGAGGAAGGCTATTAAATGTCGCTGTTATATGTCGTACCTATAATGACTTATAGGAGCGACGATACAGGGTTTCCCCCTGTCGAAAAAACGGTTAAAATTATTCATTCTTGTGAGTTTCCATTGCGTACGCTGCGAAAACGGTTCAAGATACCCTAAAAATATGTAAGTAAGTAAAAATATGTATGCAAGAACGACGGGACGCTGACGACGTCGTGGGTAACAGCTTACATTGATAGAGTTGAAGTGGTTTGCAAAAACTAACTATTCTACGCCTTTTTTTACTGATGGTGTAAATGCCTAATGCACGCCCACGTCGGGTAATAGTGACGTGGGGATTGTGGTAAATCGTATAGCCGACCAGAACCACTAAACACACCACCAGCTCTCTAAGTTGTGAGGGAGTATTCTACGCCTACGAATTCGCTGACTCATAATATATAAATATTGCTTATACACCCCCAAACACAAATTAAGTAAATACTAAATTTTCTCACTTGACTAACAAGAAGAACACATATTTATGCTTACTTAAAATAGATAAAACAATCGACACACTTCAACAAACAAAAGTTTTAAACACATTTAAAACATAAGTTTGTTCCTCACTTTAATTAAACCATTATTACTTTCCAAATAAAGGCAGAATTCTAAAAGAACTTCAATTAAAACCTAAAACGAATCGCTTCGAGACAAAGGGAATTACAGTAAATGTCACTTAACAATGGCCAGTTATTTGTCAACTCAGAACTGGACAAAGCAACGGCTTTAGTTTTAACTGAATTCTATCGTCGACTGTCCGAGAATAATTTTGTTTATTTATTTCTGACAGGTACTCACTAGCGAGCTTGACCGCTTTTGTAACTGAATAATTAAACGCGTTGCCTAAAACGTAAACCGCGGGCAGTCTTGGGCACAAATCCCGGGAAAACAATAGATTGTTTCGGTCGGGTAGGGCACAGAAGTCTGATCAAGTACTTGCCTGTAAAGAAAACGGATCTGTGAAGTGAACACAATTTTTTTCGCTTATATATATATTTTACGATACGGGTAGGACTTGAAACGGCATCCACAGCGTTGCGTGCTGTTCCGTGTACCCTAAGTATTTTAAACATGTGTGCGTACCTAGTAAGCATTGATTAAAGAAAGAAATCAATTGTCAGTATATAATTCCGTCAAAAGCTTCAAATTTATCGGCCATGAACTATCTTGCTTTTTGACCCGTTTAAAATTGTTTAAATGAGTATTTGTTACGGCTGTACTTTACTAGTGAGTACCCGGCGTTATTGTCAGCTGTTTATTTAACTCTCTCCAACAAAAAGTATTTGTAAGGCTTGTTCGTGTTGTTTTTTTAACTACCGGATGCCCGTTACTTCTTATGCGTAAGTTTGCAATTACCTGGAGAAATTATTAAGGGTGATTGTCCACCGTTTTTTTGCGTCTATTACGAACTGACTTAGGTTCGACTCTTGGACAAACACAATGTTTCCGGGCTCGGTGGACAGACAAGCATTATGTTAACTTGATGGAAGGTGAAACAACCCTATCATTCTCTCTTCTTCTCTCAATGTGCTTTGATTATTCGAAATTTTACGGACTGTAACCGAAACGCGATTGAAATTCACGGCTTTTTCTTCTGTGCATGATGGTTCGTTACCCGGACGGTGTTTCGATATTCCTACCACTATTTAGCATCCAGTTTATCAGACGAAGCCATGTTTCATCCTACTAATATTATAAACGTGAAAGTTTGTATGTGTGGATGGATGTTTGTTACTCTTTCACGCAAAAACTACTGAATGGATTTCAATTAAACTTTCCAATAATATAGCTTACACATCAGAATAACACAAAGGCTACAATTTATAAAGATATTGTGTGAGCTGTCCAAAATATGACATTAAGTGTCAAGTAACTAGGAAAAAACCTACCTTTCTGCGAGCTATTCTGGCGTGCGCTGCCATAAACGTTAGTTCCACATATTTATGTCATATTGTTAGTTCTTTTCTACGCCACGCTAAGCTAAGCTACTCCAAATACTAATCCTGCGTAGACGAAGTCGCGGGCACCAGCTAGTAAACATATAGATTGATTGGAAACATGCTGTATCCGACGTGGTTCGAACCCACGACGTTATTAGTCATTGCTACCATGACCAACGAGATCGTCGTAACTTCTACTTTTCTACACACTAGAGAAAGGTAAGACCAAGTCCTTCGTATGTGACACATGTTCGCCTACAAAGTCGAGCAGCATCTAATTCAAGCATCAAAAGACTTCGTATAACCAAGACTTGACCTCTCCGTTTCAAATGCGTTAAATATCCGTCATAACTAGTTACAGGGCGTCACCGTGCATCCGTCCCTTTCTCTCCCACCTTCCCCGTGCTAGTTGAAGAGAGATGGGTTAAGAGAATCAATAGTATGTTTTATTTCGCCGGGGACATCTGTGTATGTGTTATAATCGCTGTGTTATTGGAAGCCCTCTACAGCTCGATTTATAAGCATCGTGGTGCAAGGGAAACACGAGTTGGTCAATTTTATTACTATTCTCATATTGATGGGCTACTGTTTTTTTGTTATCTGTCGTCGTTTGTCGTAGTCTAAGTAACTACTAGTCAAAGTTAGACTTATATAATTTGGTAAGTTATCTGTGGTCGCTTTGTCTTAACGCGGTCGTCTCTTAGGCACTATTAATAATACGTATTATTAATAATTACGTACTCTCCGTGCATACAATTTTCAATTTAAAAGCATTATTAATAAGAATGCAATAATTAATCAATAAAAATAATGTAATATTAACGATCGACGCTTGTTTTTAAATACTTCTGAGTACTATATTAAATTATACAAAAGGTATTTGTGTAAATGTACAAATAAAAAGAAATTTTGAAAGTCACATCTATATCAGTTTAATTTCAAATAGACTAGTTAATAATAAAATAATAATAATATTTCCCGCATCGTAGTACTTCAAACGAAATTTTCCTGCGAACTGAAAATCAATTCTACGTCAATTTATTCTCGTCCGATGACCAATTTCGATTTTTCCACTCGCTCGCCACGAGAGACAAAAGGTCCTGCAGTTTATTGTTATCGGACGTGTAGGTGTCGATAGGATTTTTTTATTGTATCTACTTACTATTATTGTATTGTTATTTGTAATGCTTATTCTTAGATGTAGATAGTAAAGACATGTAAGAAATAATTATTCCTA
This sequence comes from Leptosia nina, assembly GCA_963661955.1. Lineage (NCBI taxonomy): Eukaryota > Metazoa > Arthropoda > Insecta > Lepidoptera > Pieridae > Leptosia > Leptosia nina. The sequence continues at coordinate 1,841,902 of CAVLEF010000011.1, forward strand.
TAAATCAATGATTATTTTTTATTAATAACATTACAGAAGTGTAACGTGTAGGAAACACTATCTGCAATTTACGCGAGAAGTACACATTTGAATAAAACGGTTTAAAACACGGATATAAATGACTTGCAGTCATTTAAAATTTAATCAAGAAGCGCTGTCGACCTATTTTGACATTGGATATTCGGAAATCCACAAACTGAAGCCGAAACACGATTAAACCTGATGTCCTTTTCACTTGTAGAGTATCGATATTCCTAGCATTTATTATCCAGATTCTCAGACGAAATCCAACATGTCTCAGAAAAAATATAAATTGAATACAAGCATGTTGGAACCCGTAGTGATCAAAGCCGGGACTTTTTGATTACTAGCCTTACATTGATACCAACCAACGAGCCCGTTTTATTTAAACACTGCTGTTAGAGAGCATAGCTGTGCAAAGCCTTAATTTGGATATTTATGTCCCCTGAAGGAACAGGTGCTTGCTTATGTTTGGCAGGGGTTACATAAATGTTTAAAAAGGTTGCAACGAACTAATCATTTATGAAAATAATATTATCTCTCAATCTTACTCTCTAATCACATTTGTACTCAATATTTCTCTCCTTCGTTTCAGATCGGATGAGTGATGTGTTGGTGAAGTGGAGAACGAGTGACAAGTGAAGTGACAAAGTGAAAATGTGTGTACAAACGGTCTACGGGCGACCTATTTCTGGATGTTAACTATCACTAGAGGTAGGTTTTTAATGCGTATGTTGTCATGTTTTTAATACAGGAAAATGTACGCGTTACCCGCCTGGATATAAACGCGAAAACTCGCGCGACTAAATTATACTGATTTCCTACGCTTGCCGGTCGCCACTGCGTGTGTCTTGAACAGTACACTGTCAAAATCGACTATAGATTGAAAAATATTTACGACACGGCCAGGACTCGAACCGGCACCCACAAAGCAACAACGTGTCGTTTTTTTTTTTTTTTTTCAATCTATTATCCATGTTTTATTTATTAGCGCCATCATTTAAGTTTTCGAACATATTATTTCTTATACATATTTTTATCATTCCTCCTTATTTATAGCTAAATTATTTACTTTAAAAAAATATTTTGTGCGACAGAGAAAGACAAAAGAGCACTACATTTATTGTAGATATCAAAATTTCAAAATAGGTCGACAACATCTCGTTGAAATGTTATATGGCTGGGGTATATCACCACCAAGCGAACCCCCTGTCTCCTCTAAGTTATGTCCCATGTCTATTATTTCCTTTCATATACGTACTTAGAAGCAAACAGACGTTGGTAAGACACGATTATAAGTATAGTTTCCATAAAAAGCGATCGACAAATGTATTTAACATGACAGTTCGCTTTCTAGTTATCAAGTAAAACGGTCAGCGGTCAATGACCCGCATTGTCTATCGAGGACCGGCTAACACGTTCAGCTAAGTTGGACCCTGTCGTGAGAATTACACGTAATCTGCAATACATAGGCTCGGTTAGGTTGGAAGACTAAGTTTTATCGAATAAAACACATTTAACGGTTTAAAACGCGATATATATTAGAGCTTATTGAAATACATAGTTGGTATTACAGACGTTTTAAGCAAGTTTAGACAAATTTAAGCAGCAAATACATACCAAAATATTATATTATGCTATTAAATAACATACTTTATTTGACTTATTGTCTTTACTAATATACATCGCGTTTTAAACCGTTAGTGTTTAATTTAAATGTGTACTACTCTAACTGAACTACAGACAGTATTGACGCAACAGATTTGAGGGACGATTAGGCATTTCGTAATCACGTTCATAAATTGGCCTGACTATTATAATCGTTACTTAAGTATTGTATGAACGCTAAATATATTAAAACTTAGAACATCGATAGTTCGCGTAGTTAGATTATAGGACATGATAAGAAGTTATTACAATAGTCAGGAATTAGAAGATGAAAGGTATAATCCCCATATCCGTTAACACATTTTCAAGATGTGCTATTTTAGCCTTGAATATTTGGATATCTAAAACGCGAAATATATTATTCAAACTTAGTTACAAACGATGAACCTGATGGCGCTAGCGTTGCACTTTTGATTTGACATTAGGGACACCGACCATCTTCAGTCCCACCGTGACCACGGCATCTGCATCCAAAACACTGAGCCGTAGTTAAATTAAAAATAAATTATTTATTTGGCGTTTAAAGCGGTTGTTTTTTTTTTCATTGTGCAATTACTCGCATAAACTACAAACGATACTTTGTTTGTTACGTTACCACGGGTTACCAGACGTTATTTCAAACATGCTAGGCTTTGTGAGAATTCTTTCACATTTGTCAGTCAGACGTTTTAGTCGATTTAAGTCCGACATAACCTATTTGCTCCTTCTGGTGCGGTTTTCCTCCGAAAGGATTTCCTTACGTTAAAAAAAAACAGGCGTTGTGAGATTCGAACTTACGACTTGTAAGCTATAGACATCATCATTGATACAACTTCACCAATGAGTCTTGGTTACGGTATCAGATGTATTAAAACGTCAGGACGAACTGAGTAACGAATATATTTTGCGTTTTAAACCGTTTAAGTTTTGCTTAAAAGTACATGAATTATACGACGCAATGTTGACGAGAAAAACTCGTCTGCAAAACCCATGACATCACAAAAGTAACAAGATATTTTACACCTCGGCAAAAAGAATTATTCTTTTGCTAGAACGAGAGCGTTAACATGAGAAATGGCAAACAATCGCATGCTTTTTGCTCAGCTATTGATTTTATTTGCTTTAAATAAATCGCTCATTTGGCTCACCTTTTTGTGTGTGAAAGTTTCGTTATGGTTTATTAATATTGACATTTATTTATCAGAGAATTATTAATAACATACGAAAATTTCTAGCAATACCGCCCAACTGTTTCTTATGTTTATCTATCGTTAAGCTGTTATGCAATTATTATTTCAAACTAGCTGTGCCCGCGGCTTAATTCGTGGAATAGTGACTTGTGGTAGAATTTTTAATTATTCAGGCTGTTTATTAATGTATGTGTGTAATTGCGCATTTATCGCAGCCAAGTAAGTGTTAAGTTGTAAGTGCTACTTTGTCGCAACACTCTCACCGCACATCACTCCTACTCTAACTCTCACTCTCACCCCCCACTCCCATTCCCACTCCCAAAAAGCCAAAGAAGAAAGTTTCATTGTTCTAGCTTCAAAAACCACGAATTTCCATACAAACATTCAACCCCCAATGTTCATGTAGAAACTGCTACGCTACTTACGTCCGTCCTTTGTACCTAACTAAAGTTGAATAATATATTCTTATAACGCGAATTAAACCGTTAAAGTGTTTTTAAACTATAGACAGGTGTTATATTTTTAAGGCATTCGTCATCTACCAACAAAAAACCAACATCAAACAATTAAAGTTTGATAAGAATCGGTAGGTATAGACATTTATAGTAAAAATATAAATATAACGTTTATATACGTTCATATATCATCAAGTATATTTGATTGACACGCGAAATTAAAGAATGCTCTAAAACGAGGTCGTAGATAACAGCTGTAATTTTTAAAGATGTGGAGAAGGCTTGCAAATTTTAATACCCAAAATAGGGGTTCTGCGCGGACAAAGTCGGTGACACAACTATTTAGGATATATTGGTGGGACTGAAAAGCAAAACGGAGACGCCCAGTGTATAACATTTCCTTATGTATCATGAATTTCAACGTTGACTCACCATGCGAGGTGAATAACCTGTTTATTGTAAGTGATTCCTAATTAGGTGATCACGTTAAACAACTAATTTTTCTATAATTCATACAAATTTAAACGTATTTTAACTGCCTACTGCTACTGGCTGGCTAGACTGGAAACGGCTGAATCGATTTTGATGCGCAATCTAATGTAACCTAATTATTAAGATCGTTTCATTCTGTTCCTAGATATATTAATGACATCACATGTCACAAGGGACTAAGTGAACGGTCGGGTCACGAACCACCATCCGCAGGTAAAAATGCCGTGAAGTTTAATCGCGTTTGGGTTTCAGTCTAGATTACCAAATGTATATATAGGACGACAGCGCCTTGGGTATATATTTCACCTTTCCTCAAATTAACTACTTATTTGTCTTTCCTCCTCCATCTTAAAAAAGCAAAGGTTTGTGATGTTGCTTCATCTATATCTCTAGTCTTCTGCTATTAATATTTTCCTAGCTTATGTTAGGATGACGCGAATACCTAACCTAGGTCAACTGACACACTTTCTCCCCTCGACCATAAAAACCGACCTTCAGCTAAATTATTTAAGAAATAGAGTATGTTCTACTAAAATATTCAAGGTCTAGGATCTTGGGCCATTGGCCCAGTAACTTCCTATGTTTAAATAAAACTCATTTAACCGATTAAAACGCGATTTTTTGTAAACCAATTTACATCGGGTTTTTAACATGTTATTAATATTTTTCACATGTTATTGCACATTAAGGCATTATATGAATTGAAAATCGATTATAAATTAAAATAAATGACGACTCCGGCAGGACTTGAACCGGCATGCTCAGCGTTCCGTGCTGCTGCTCTAACCAATTGAGCTACCGAGTCAAGTCCTGCCCGAGTAATTTTTTTCAACTTATTCTCGTTTTCTAATAATTTTTTTTTTATTTACGTTTTTGCAAATATTATAAACTTCACTAGATTAGATTTACGTATATTTTGTATTAGGCTTCCTTTGTCCGTTTTTAAAGCTTTTTAAGTTTCCACTGGTAGGATATCGTAATTGAAAAATTGTTTTCAACTTTTTATTCATACCTATAGATAATTGTGTAATATAAAGATTACAAATTAATTATTCGCCTGAATATAAAACTACAAATATATGCTTATAGCTATTGTCCATAAATTATATAATAGATTGTTTTAATAATTTCCAGGTGTGGTATGGACAAGGAGACCGGGGAAGGCGGGGATGCGACCGCGAAACCGCCGCCCGATGCCCAGTTCGACCCCTCTGCACTCTTTGGAGGTAATTTGTCTTAGTATTTATTTAGTACATAATATATATATTTGACATGATCACTTACGAAGAAATTACAAAAAAAAAAAGTTTGAGTCCGGTCAACGCGTTGAAAAATTAAATTTGAAGTGTAGATGTCATCTAGCATCTAGTTAAAATAAATTGTAAATAAGTCAACTTATATATTTCGCGTTTTAAACCGTTAAAAGTGTTTTATTTTAATGACTACTACTATTCGAGACTTGGACCATTCATGGGTTAGATATTTCAAGTCCACTGATAAAACAATCGTTCCATATAAGCTAAGTATATCTATATTAATACTAAACATTGATATCTCTTATTTGCATACTATTATATTGCCGTTGCATAATTACACGGCTTAGAAATCAATGCAATTATGTATGCTTGTATATTAAGTTAAAAAACTTTTGGTGTCGGTTAGAACATTTATCTATCCGTCTGTAAGGGCCTCTTGACAGACGCTCGAATTTTTGGTATTGACATTAAATTCAAACACTTTAATGTATTAGTTATCTTATTTACATCACATTAACTATGACTCGATGTTTCGGATTCTTTGCAACCGCTTTATATGTTGTAATAAGTCGATAAATTTCGCGTTTTAAACAGTTAAAATAGATTTATTTAATTGATGTTGACATGTTTCTGTAATGGAAAGCACGTGTCAGCATTTACATAAATAGCAAATATACTCGACCGGGGATCGGTTTCGTTTTATATATGTGAGATAATCCTATGGCTCCCATAGACGCGTTTTATAATATAGCAATTACTGTAACCATACGTCCATAATGCCAGTTCAACATGACCATCCTTATGTCAATGCTTACCGATCCCATAATATATTTCATCTAAAATAACCCTTAACACCATGAGATAAGGTACGTTATCCACCGCAACACCTAACACCATAATGCTGTCGAGGTCATTGTGCTTTTATTGCAAACTATGTTATAATATGCAGATACATTGATTCTTATTACAACGTGTTAAGGTCCATAATTTAATGTATGCGTTTTTTGTTTCGCAAAGAATCGATAAGTGCTTTAGATTTTAAAGACGCTTCTTAGCTTTGATATTGCTATCTGTAATGAGGAATTCGTTTTTGCTGGAAATAACACGTTTCACACTCGCAGCTTTGTGTATGTATTAGTCTTAATCGATTCTTGAAGTTGAATGACTCATTATTTCTTAAATGACTAGCAAGTCATAGATTCTATGCCTACAGACCAACGTGTTTTTTAAAATATATCGTTTGTAAAAGCTGGTAAAGTCGTTGTTGAATAGTTAGTAGAAATATAGGACATTTAGTCTGGTTTAATAATCACCGATCTTATGCCGGTTGTAGTCTGTGGATTTTCGAATGCCCTAACCCAAAAATAGATCGACAGCGGATTGACGCACTTCGGAAATAAACTTTAAAAATATATAAAACTAACTGTGCCAGCGACTTCGTCATCCCCAACAAACCCCGGCATCTTTATTAACTTAAGCTGTTAGCCACGACGTCGGTCGCGTCTCTTCCCGTCGTTCTTGCAAGTTAATCTTAAAAGATAGATAGTAATATAGCTTCGCGGACTTTTTTTATATTATTTAAAGAGGAATCATTCTGTCGTACAATTTTTTAGGTATCTGAAACCGTTTTCACAGCGTAGGCATCTGAAACCCATAGATATGAAAATATTCTAACGTTTTGTTTACATTTCCCGCTGTATTTTCGCTTCTATTAGTCACAGTGATGACAGATGTTCTGACTCGATAAATGCTATAATCAACACAAAAATAATTTTTCAATTCGAGTCCGTATTTCCTGAGATTCGCGCGTTCAAACAAACAAACTCTTCAGCTTTACATATATTGGTATAGATAAAGAAAGTTAAACTGCCTTACATAATACATTCGAGATTTCACACAAATTAATAGATCTGTTGAAATTAACATTTCAACGTTTCAGCGTACTGGGGTCGAGATGGCGCCAGCAGCGCGGCAGCTGCGCAGGCGCAGGCCCAGGCTCAAGCCGCGCTCTTCGGCTTCGGGTCACGCTATCCTCCGCCCACCACCCTCGGAGTCGCCGCCAACCAGGCGGCTTCGTTGGGACTACATCCTGCCGCAAGTGAGTATTCTTATTTGTATTATTAAAAGTATATTTGTTACCCAGTTTATGTAATAAGTTGATGGTCAAACTATTAATGGAAAAAAATTACCATAATCTGCCTACTTCTACTAAGCGTGGTACTTTTTATGCTTAATACCATACCCACGACTTTATTCGCGTGAAATAATTATTTTCACCACCAAAATTTATTTTTGCATACCACCTCCTCAGCTTTATAAATTATGGAATCGAAATATATGTATAATATTTTAAGGTGCGGCTTGGTGGTCGATGGCGTCTCATCTGGCGGCCCAGGATTACTTAGCTCGACTGCAGGCCACGGGTTTGAACCTGTCACCCTTAGGCGACCCTTATGCTACTCTCTCAGCGCTATCGGGCTCTGGTCTCAAGCAGAGCAAACCGCCCAAGCAGACTAGCAGGAATGAAAGGTATGTATTCAAAAAATTCTTAGTTCTCTAGACTTCAACCACAAAAAAAAAACATTTAAATAAAACACTTTAACGGTTTAAAACGCGATATATTAGTTAAACTTATTTGAAAATGATTTTTAACTTCGGCCCGACGTTTCGGATGCTTTGCAGCAGCCGTGGTCACGGGGAGACTAAAGATGGAGGATGTCTCAGACGTCAAAGTAAAGAATTGCTACGCTAGCGCCATCTGTTCCGTCGAAGTTGGTATTTGGCGAAACTGGCCGGGTCCTTACAGAATTGACTAACGGTGTCTTCGCGTTTGCTGGTATGCTGTTTATTGGGATCCAGAGTTTTTAATATGGGATCCCAGGTGTTTGATAGTTTGAGGCCGTCCTCCCTATTGAAATTTCGGTGTTTTTTGATTTCAATTGCTTCGCGTACCAATCTTGGAAAAAATCGACTCTCCTTTGCGAGGATTTTTGGTTGGTCAAAGCGAATGTAGTGATTGGGCCCTTCTGATGAGTGTTGGCATACCGCAGATTTGGAGAGACGTTTATGTTTTATATCCGCGACGTGTTCTTTAATTCTGTTTGAGATGCTACGCTTTGTTTGGCCGATGTAGGATAGGCCACAATCACAATCCAGTCTGTAAACGCCTGCATCTTGTAAAGGGATAGTACACTTGCTTGGTTTCAGGAATTGCTGAATCTTCTTGTGCGGCTTGAAAATTGTGTCAATAGAAGCTCGATTTAGGACTCTGCTAATTCTATCTGTAACTCCCTTCACATATGGTAGGTAGGCGGGCTGACGTTTGACTGTGGGTGGCTTGTTCCTGTTCCTGGGATGCTGCGGAGGGACTCTCAGCTTGTTCTTGCATAGGACCTGCTTGACATGCTGTAACTCCTCATTTAAGTGGGCAGCATCACAGAGACGGCGGGCTCTCTGAAACAAAGATACTCCGACAGAACTAAGTTGGCTGGGGTGGTGATGTGAGTCACACATCGGCCAAACAAAGCGTAGCATCTCAAACAGAATTAAAGAACACGTCGCGGATATAAAACATAAACGTCTCTCCAAATCTGCGGTATGCCAACACTCATCAGAAGGGCCCAATCACTACATTCGCTTTGACCAACCAAAAATCCTCGCAAAGGAGAGTCGATTTTTTCCAAGATTGGTACGCGAAGCAATTGAAATCAAAAAACACCGAAATTTCAATAGGGAGGACGGCCTCAAACTATCAAACACCTGGGATCCCATATTAAAAACTCTGGATCCCAATAAACAGCATACCAGCAAACGCGAAGACACCGTTAGTCAATTCTGTAAGGACCCGGCCAGTTTCGCCAAATACCAACTTCGACGGAACAGATGGCGCTAGCGTAGCAATTCTTTACTTTGACGTCTGAGACATCCTCCATCTTTAGTCTCCCCGTGACCACGGCTGCTGCAAAGCATCCGAAACGTCGGGCCGAAGTTAAAAATCATTTTCAAATAAGTTTAACTAATATATCGCGTTTTAAACCGTTAAAGTGTTTTATTTAAATGTGTACTACTCGCGTAAACTATAGACAGTATTTAAAAAAAAACATGTTAAAATGCATCTAATGATTTATTCCAATTATTAGTATATAATAGTGAATTACTTTAAAATTAAATGCATAATCTTTTACTAAATAGGTAAAAGTTGAATGCATCGTTAATGTATTGCTTAGTAAACTTATGTGCATATCATATAAGCCGAGATCAAACAAAATGCTACTTTGGTAGTGAGTTTGATATGTCATAAACCTTGAAAATCTCTTAAATCAGTTTTCATTGTTATGTTTCAATTTGGTTTTTATGTTTTTCTACTATTTCAGGTCAGGCAGAAGTAGTACATCTTCCAGTATGTCTAACAAAGACAAGAGCCCAGCAACGAGTACTAACTCACAACATAATATGAGTGATTGGGGTAAGTTGTATAGTCACATATCAAAGAAGTCTTTGATGCTTCCGAGTCTGATTAGAAATAGTGTTTTTATACTTAAGTTTTAAAGCCAAGTATAAAAATTTTCGCAATGGCTGATAATCAATTAGTTTGATCCCCACTGGGTACAAAACTTTTTAATATTAAATTAATAATTTTTCTGGAACATGGTGGACTTCGTCTGGAAATCGGGATATTAAATGGATGTAGGAATAATAGAATATCGTCCAGGTCATGAACCACCATGGACAGGAAAACGGTTACTGTGGATTTCAGAATATCCAAAGCAATAAAACGACAGCGGATCTTGTTGAGATTATAAATGCCTGGGGTATTTCAATTGAACCTCGTGCTTATCTGTGCTCCTCTGTAAAAATCATTTTTTCATTGCAATAATAGTAATCAAATTAAAGACTAATTATTATATTATGTGCAATGAAAATAATTATACCAATGACAATGCAACATTTTTACAGCATCAACATATGGTTTTCCCAAAACCTCGTCTCCCTCCACCATGGCTTCGCAGTCTTTGTCCAGTTTGGCTTCTTTGAATAATTTGGCGCAACAACCGTTGCAAAGCAAACCGAGTAGCAAGCAGCCCCAACCTCCGCCTAGCAGTAAGTATCTTATAACTACTATCTATAAAGGAGTTACTAGCATATCTACAGTTTAATCACTCCTTTTTTTAAATACAATGTAATAAAACATTTAACGGTTTAAACTTATTTGAAGTTTAACTAATGTCGCGTTGGATGATCCAAAACCTCTTCCAGGGGGAAATTGGGAAATGGGTGAAATGGTCTGCTTATAACGTGGACTGATCACCCGTCCTACCACAAGTGTCCCAGATAGAAAATAATAACGTCGCGTTTAAAACCATTCCAGTGTTTTATTTAAATGTGTATTACTCGCTTAAACTACAGACAGTATACAATGCAGTTTTTGTACGCATTGTATACTATGATCTATTTATCTTGTTATGTAACAGCAGAATAAATTAGTTTGTGCAACTCTACTAACTCTAACTTAGATATTACAATTTAAAATTTTCAACAAACTAATTTTTATGTATACCTAAGTTTAATATTAAATATAACTAATACTTATTGAGTGTATGAGATACTACGTTTGTTTGTAGTTTAAGTGAATATATAAATATGTGGTGAAGACTGTGGTAGAGTCATAGTTAATTAAAAAAAAATATGTTTCACTAATATATTTCGTACTGTTTATAGTTTACGTGAGTAGTACACATTTAAATAAAACACTTTAACGGTTTAAAACGCGATATATTAGTTAAACTTATTTGAAAACGATTTTTAACTTCGGCCCGACGGTTCGGAGCATCAGCCGCCGTGGTCACGGGGAGACATTTCAAATAAGTTTAAATAATACATCGCGTTTTGAACCGTTAAAGTGTTTTATTTAAATAATATATTTCGTGTTAAAATCTGTTACTGTTTTATTTAAATACCTATATATTTTTAATATCAGCAACTTATTCTACGATAATTCAAATTCTGCTATCTCTTTCGATTGCTTCGTTAGTCTCCCTCTACGCTCTCTTGAGGATAAAATCTATAGTCCATTGATTCTGAATGTTAGGCACGAATTACGAAAATCTATTCATATTAGGGTTATTCATATATAAATCATTTTAACAAACAGATAATATATATTTTCCTTGATGCAGGAAAGTCATCGTCATCAGGTAAAGAGAAAGATAGAGATTTATCAGTATTACGCAGCGAGCTCATGTTGGCGCAAGCAGCTGCTCAAGGAGCCTACCATGCAGCTGTAGCAGCTGCTGCTAAGGGGAAGGTAAAGGACTTACCCATTTCTGTATTTGATGAAACTCTTACATTTGGTCTAAGTTGTTAAAAATTCGTTTCAAAGTTTTATGTACTAATTTGAATTAAAGTAAATTGAGTACATAAATGCAATTTTTATATGAGGCAGAGTGGCTAGTAACAAAAACATGATTTTCAATAAGGAAAAACAAAAATGCGCAATTAACTTATGTGAAAATGAATTTGTATAGTACAAGTAATATTGGTGTAAGAATTATGTTATTTTTTTAGACTATCAAAATATAAATAACTCCTGTTATAAAATTGCAGTTAGGTTACTCTGTCTCTAGCGGCTTCATATTATAAAGGTGTGTAATTTTCAAAGCATACAAATCTGAACTAAGTGCATTGAAGGGATTAGAAAGTTAATCTCACATTTTAATATTATGTTGTTATAATTATAATACATATGTTCCTAAAGAAGCAGTTTATTGGAGGCTTTTTATAAACATTAATACATAATTAATGATTTTGTTTCAGAACATGCCTCTACCATACCCCTTCGGTATGCCAGGTTCAGAGAAGGACCGGCGGTCTGGCATTGACTCCTTGACTGGTCTACCTCACAATCTACTCAGGTAAGCCCCGATCATGACACATATTATCTAAACCTAACAACTCTTACAGAAATTATCTTTAATAATAATTCAAGTTATCTTAGACAATTAAAATTATCTTAACTTAATATATATTTTTTATTAGTGCTGCATTGGAGGGAGGGTAACTATTGTTTTTATTTTACTAAAGCCGATCTTACTATAATGTTTATTTTCAATTTATTAGTTAGTCATAAATTTTACTATCTTAATCATTGATAAAAGAAAAACTGTTAACAGTGTTTAAAAAATGATGAGCATTGTAATTTTTTTTTTTTTTTCAAATTTATATAAAAGAGTGATAAGAGCACATTCTATATAAATCGAACAGTCACTTATGAACGACTTGTAATAATCATTTCTTTTTCCAGTGATCCTGCATCAGTATTGGGTGGCGTAAGATTGCCCCCCGACACAGAAATTATAAAATACACTTCATCACTGACGGGACCTAAGGTGAGAAATTGTACTTTTAAAAACATAATGCGTAGCTCTACTGCTAAACGCGTTGTTTAGCATTGCGTTAAGTATGAGAAGTCAGGGGTTCGATTTGAGGCCTTAAGTATTCTAATCGAACGAGCTCCTTATTCAAATGGTAGCAAATGTATGGCTAATAATCAACTAGTCTTGATTGCAACATGTTTCTAATATTTAAATAAAACACTTTGACGGTTTAAAACGCGATATATTAGTTAAACTTATTTGAAGATGATTTTTAACTTCGGCCCGACGTTTCGGATGCTTTGCAGCAGCCGTGGTCCGTCGTGGTCGTTTTAAACCGTTGAAGTGTTTTATTTAAATGTGTACTAATCAACAATAGAAGATTACTAAGAAGACTTATTTTTTTTTCCTTGCAGGTTCCTGCCGGCTCAACTAATCGTGGTAGGAAGAAGACAATATCCCTTGATCCGCCCCACGTCTCGTTACATCCATCCAGTGATAGAAGTACCCCGCTGCCAAACAAGAGACAGAAAGTTGTAAGTAGTGTACCTACCTTCAGCCAAGAAGATTTCATCAGCTTTGTAATATACATTAAAAAAGCCCTAAAGGGCAACAGATGTAGACTTTTTTTTAACTTTAACGGTTTAAAACACGATATATATTAGTCCAACTTATTTGGATTATTATAACTCCTTAGTTATAATAAGGGCCGGTTTCGGCTGCTGCAACTAATATATATCGCGTTTTAAACCTTTAAAGGGTTTTATTTAAATGTGTAGTGGAGTAAACTGCGGACAGACTTGTACTTATACTAATACTTTGTTTAGGACGAATATGGCAACTCCAGGTCTTCAGTGGAAGTCATCCGTCTGCCAAATAAACCTGACCGATCCTCAAATTCCCTATCTGCAACACCACCACCAAATCTATCGGATTATGCTGGTAAGACAGAAATTAGGTTCTTTGTTGAATAAATGTATTTTACATTTTTAAATAACATTTACTTGAAAATTTTTACATGATGGCACTATATAAATTAAAAATCTATTTATATTTAAAAAAAATTGCTGTCAAAGACGGGACATGAACCAGCATCCACAGCGTTCGGCGCTGTTGCTCTAACCAATTGAGCTACCGTGTCCGACGCTATAGCTCAATATTTTAACATAAACTTCTAGGTATATCCCGGGAGTTACTCCAGACAATAGCCAGTCAAAGCGGTGTGAGCTTAGCAGCTCTAGAGCGGCAGCTAGCTGGTGCCAACCCAACCGACTCAGGCCTAAACTTAAGTACGAAGTCCAATACGAGTTCTGAAGAGGCTCCAATGGACCTTGGTGCCAAGTCTGCAGAAGATGATGCGCCTCTTAATTTATCTTTAAAGCCTACACCACGTAAGTCATATCTTTTATCATCAAAATCATATTAATCATATTAATTTATATTGTTACGTGCATCCTAAGATAATACTAACTAAATTATTATCAAGAGTATCAAACCACAGCTTATAACACAATATCGTCTCTATTACTGACAATTCACTCATAAGATCACAGATCGTTCACTCACGGATCGCTGATCGTTCACGACATTTGGTCGAGCATTCTGTGAAAGCTGTCCAAATTATGTATTGTTACTGTTCATAAAATTCAAGATTTCAAAAAGTAAATAAAAACTATAGGAGATTGAACTATATACCATAGTTAAGACAATAGATTAATTAATCAAGAAAATCCATTCAATTATATATTTAGCGTTTTAAACTTTTACCGTTTTATTTTTCAAACTTTGTTAACAATTATTGCTATTTATAACTTAAGTTTAGTTCTACTACTTATTTAAACAAATACGTAAGCTATAGAGCGGTGGGGGTATTCTTAAGTTCTGTCTTTCGTTTCAGCGAACTCCCAAGCGTCAGACGCTCTATCAAGACTGACTTCTCTAAGCAGCTCGCTCAGTGCGTCCAACGAGAGAATATGTAAGTAAATGATTTTAATATATTGACTTTTTATATTAAATTATTCATTCACTTACACCTTGAACAATATGATAGTCGACAAATTATATGTCAGAAAGCAAATCAAAAGGTTTCGCTTTTAGATCTAGAAATTTAAATAAAATACAAAAATATTGATTCAACTAATGGACCCTATTTTATATAGTTTTAAAATAAACAAATAATCAACGAATATTTTACATTTTGGTACTAAAGTTTGTTTCTTTTTTTTTAATAAAACATAGTATTGATATTACTAATTCAATGTCTGTATATTTGTGAAAGCTTCGTTCATTAGCTATTCTTAAAGTCTGGTTGCTATCTTCTAAATCTGGAATTCAAATATATTTAACTGTTTATTCCAACATCTGTCTGTTTATTCTATTGTATAATATAATGTATGTATTAGTAAAATATTTTCTTGTCCTATAGCCCGACGTAAACCGGGTGCGAAGCCTAGACGTGTCGCCCCCGAACCCAACGTGGAGTGTCCACGGCCGCGTTCTAGCGGCAGTGAGGACAGTGAATGTGAGTATAGTATTGAAAATAGCCGAAATAGTTTTGTCTCTTTCATTCACATGTCTATTTGTATTAAAGAAAGAAGTATTAAAATATAGATATTTTGTAACGTGATTTGAAATAACTACAAGTTCTTAAATTGTCTTATGTATCTATTGGCCTAATATACTAGCTGTGTCCCCGACTTCATCTGCGTGGTATAGTTACTTAAGGCATCAAAATTAATTTTAGTACACAACCTCCTCGGCTTTAGAAATTATAGCGACTTTGTTGTTCTTGCGAGTAAATCTTAAAAGATCTTTTATAGATCATTCAAAGAGGAACCGTTTTCGCAGCGCATGTAACGGAAACCGTCAAACATGTATTATTTTTCCCGCTTTTTTCACGTTACCCTCCATTTCTTCGCTTCTATTAGTCGCAGCGTGATATTATGTAGCCTAAAGCCTCCCTCAACAAATGGTCTATTCAATATAAATTTATCAAACCAGTTCCTGATTTTCAAACAAACAAACTCTTTACCTTTTTAATGTTAGTATAGATACAGTTACGATGAGAAATTGTTCACAGCTGTGCCACCTTGGCCCACACGAGAAGGACGTCCACGTAACCTCGGTCGAGGAGTGAGCAAACCCAAAAAGAACACTGTTGCGTCGCTTCTCGCGCAGAGCCGTGCGCTGGGACTCCGACCGGCGCTTGCGCAGCAATTACTGGGAGAGACTGATCTGGTAAGCAATTTGTCCCATTTCGTTAACCACTTTGGACAAGCAAAGTAATAAACTTTGAAAGAGAGAAAACTGTACTCGTCGGTGCTTTTATTTATTTAAAGGAGAAAAGTACAAATATTATGTAATATAATGCAAACAACGAAAATAAACCCGAATCAGATACTGCTAAGGTCTTTAATTACAAAAGACTTTTATATATTGATTTCTTTAGGAAAAGCTTCGAGCACTGGTCGGTGAAGGCGCGAGTACGGACAGCGAATGTCAACAGTCCGACAGCAACCCTTCCGACTCTGATGCCAGCGATTCGGGGAGGAAGTTAGACGCGTTACTGCGACTTCCATTGGCTCTTGGTATGGATGATATTGTTAAAAAATCTTTATTTTGGGCATCAAAATTAGTAGAAACCTCATCTTTATAAATTCTAGGTAAATTCTTACCCACGACATTGTTCGCGTCCCGTCGTTCTTGCAAGTTAATGTTAAAAGATATACTGACGGGGACACTTTTTTTGATCATTCTTTCATACGTATGTGAAATATGAATAATTTTCCTCGTTTTTTTTCACATTCTTTCTTTGCTTCTATCGGTTGCAGCTCTTCATGTTTAAAGCCTTCCTTGATAAATGCCAACCAAAAAAAGAACTTTTCAATTCTAACCAGTAGTTCCTGAGATAAGCGCATTTCAACAAACAAATAACTCTTCAGCTTTATAATATTACTATAGAGACACAGTGTTTAATAATCTAAATAATACAAACTATAAAATATAAAAACAAATAATAGCTTTTAACGATGTGGTTGTGGAATCAATCCCCTCCCCTGTCATCGAATTGTCAAATGTTAAATTAATAGAATAATTTATCATTTAGGTTGGAAACGTGTAACAGTTATAAAGGGCCTGTCTCGCAACTGCAATATTAAGGGAGACGTCAGCTATTCCCCTCCCGAGCCACATTCAGCGCTTCACATCAAGTCTTCGTCGGAATTACAGAGTGTATGTATCTATATCTTTTCTATATGACTCTGAATATCCAAAGTCGAAATAGTTTTAGCATCTTAGCATATCATTGTCTTTCGTGTCATTATCATGACGTGAGCAAGAAGAGGTTCTCGACGTGTGGACGGCATCATCAGGTGATGTTAACTCGAGGTATCGAGGAATGCTCACGTCGGCCGAACAGCCCGAAAGACAATGCTGAACGATGGCCGTGAAAGCCTAACACAATTTATTAGTTACCATCTTGTTTCGATGTTAAATGGCTGGGGTATTCAACCTACCATTAAGTGGACCCCTTATGTCTCTATCATTAATAAAACTTACAGTAACGGCAATTTTAAAGTATAACAGACATTTTCACTATTATAGTACATAGGTTTGTAAAACTCATATGCCTTAGGGCAGGGGAAAGTAACCCATGTCTTGCCAACAAATTTTTGACTATCGAATACTATAAGGGGTATTCTGGCTACAGTTTCCGCGTACTGGCGTAGATTTTTAAACTACTACATACTATTACTACTGTACTACTGTACATATTTAAATCATTAACGGTTTACAACTTGAAATATATAACAGGTTTAACTAATATATTTCGCGGTTTAAACCGTAAGTGTTTTATTTAAATATTTGTATGTAATATTAGTAACCAATTATAATATGCTACAAAATTTTAATGTAGGATTAAAAAATGTAATCTTGCAATGCAATGGGTTATTGTATTCGTTCATTATAGTTCATACCATCGTATATACACACTCACAATTCTTAGAATGGCGCTTTTATTTTTTAGTTCCTGGAGTCAAACCCCTGTCCCGCTTTATCACTGGACAACTTCAGTTTTAGTTCAAGGACGGTGTTGGGTGAATATATCCAGCCAGCTGCAGATACCGAACCCATAATTTTCACTGAGACTGACATATCTAAGAGGTAAGTTATATCTTTGATATATTTAGCATCGAATCCAGAACCGAAGCGCCGCTTACTATTTGAGTCGTACGCGAAAGTTCCCTAATAGGCCACTACAAATAGAATGTTTTATTTGAAGACGCTGATTTTCCGACTATTTTATGCCAAGATCTACTTCCAAAACGAACTTACAGACATTTTACAGTTAGTTATATTATTTGACTAGAGATAATATACCAACCGGTGCTATAAACATCATTTCGTCTTCGTCATAGAAAAGACCCATCTCAACCAATGACATCATAGTATTTAGGCCAAACTTGACCACCATTCCTAAATACTTACCTGATGGCCGATTGATTTTTCCAGGCTCGAAGAAGCCCGCGCCCTAGCCGCGTTAGCTGGACCGCGGTCCACCCCACCTCCAGTCGAAAGACGTATTGAATTAGCACGAAGACAACAAGCGGCGAGAGATGCCAGGAGAGACGCTACGCATAGGCACAGAGACCAGGTAGTTAGTAATAACCAAGTTATTTTAAAATACCCTTTATACAATAAAGTATATTTTTTCTAACTTGGCAAAAGACATAACAATTATGGCCGAATTCAAAACAAAGAGAACTAGTGATAGGGAACTGATAAAGCACGAGCTAACGTCAAAGATTTTAAGGTAATAAAATATTGTAAAGTCACAGGAAGGCTTGTAGGGACACAATGAGATTTAGATAAGCAGACATCCTCCGTGGTAGGGGATTTGTTGAAGTTACTCTTTATGTGGACTTCTATCGTAATGCCAATGAAACGAAATGACCTTGCCTGCCTTCTCTAAAGTCTTGCTTCGCGGTTTTGAGTTGTTTTTGCCCATGGTGCTCTCATCGCCGCACCATTGTTCCACTTGTCTCTTCTTAAGAAACCTAATTAAAAATCGAATTTATATTTTAGTACATCTGTGGTACACGCATTTTTTTATATTATCATCCACTATAAAAAATTGCTTGTAAAAATATTGTTGTATCATTAAATGTTTATAGTACAATTAAATGAAACAACCTTTAATTTTTAGGCTCGTCTCGTGCGTGAATTGGAACGGTCTGAGAAAGCAGAGTTAGTGAAACGCGAAAAGGAAGTAAGGAGTCAACAACTACTAGAGGTAAATTAATTCTCTCGGGTTGTGTTGTCTTTGGTATATAATTGTCTTTGTCCTTATAAATTTCTATGATATAGTTCTCGTAATGGCCTAACAATATGCATTTATAAAATTATATTTAAATAATAAATACTTTTATTGTTTGTACGTGTGATTACGTACTAATGAACGAACAGCTTCTAGATAGTTATTTCAATATAAACGCAATGTCAGTTCCCATAAGCTCGCGTCACGGTCTACCGACTGCCTACCCCTTAAAAGAATACAACTGATGAAATTATTGTAGTGTTTGTGCTATGCTAGTTTAGTTTCTTGTTTTAACTAGAAAAAAAATCTCAACTCTACCTTGAGCTGCAATAAAGTCATAGTTAGGGCTGGTTGAATGTGTAGAATTATTTACGAGTGCTATATCATTCGAAGTACGTAGATTCTATAGCGAAATATGTTTTAAATTTGTGCTTGTGTTTGATTTTATTATCAATTCGATGCTTGGCAACATTGTGCTCACATCCGTAGAGGACGTTTGATTTTTGTACTGTTCCTCCGTAGTTCGGTCCTTGGTCTAGCTTAGTATGTGTGTATGTAGTATACATATGTAATTATGTATGTATGTTATCTCTATTGGGCTGTTTTATCCGTGGTTTGATAAAACAAGATTCTACTGACTGTCATTAGTATGTGTTCCAAATCAAGTATTTTTAACGAACTTTGAAATCAATTTTTCAATTCTTGTAGGAGATCACTTAGTGGGGACTGGATTGTAATACAATTTGATAACTTTTAGGTTCAGTCGCATCGTTAGTTAACAAACGCCAATCGCACCAAACACTTGTTTTATCGTACCACGGGTCCTGTCTATCTAACACCTAAAATTGACAATGTTGTCAAAAGTCCAATTGATAATAGAGGAGAGAATATTTATTAACACATTCGAAATACCGAAACAGCATATCAACAAAAATAGAACGCAATTGACGATCGAGGCGCTACCTATGAAAGACGAATGGAAGGTGCCAGAGACAATAGCGCCGGCGAAAAGAGATAGAACTATGCCACAGATAAGCCTCTCCCTCATCCCGGTTAGCGGCAAAGACTCGCCGATCAAAACTTTGAATTACGAACAGGGGATGTGGAAGGAGGAATCCGAGGAATACAACGCGCTGGACAAAATGAAGGACTTCGCTGAGAAAGCCGCGTTCGATCTGCCCAAGCGGCCTAACGACAAATACTTCGACATGTCACTTGTATCGGCGGACAAGCGGAAGAAAGAATTGCCCCCCGAGGGCGAGAACAATCTAGAAAAACTGATCGACTCGTACTCGCGCATATCCGAGTTCATAAACGGCTGCGACTGGAAAAGCGTAGACAAACAAGCCGATCCAAAGAGCATAGAACAAAAGTACTTGGACGCGAAGAACGAGTTTATGTCACAGAACCTCATGCTAATGCCGAAAGACAAAAAAGTAGTTATCGATTTGAGCGAAGATAAATCGGATGTAAATAAAAAAAACAAAGGCCCATACAATGTTAACAAGGAAGGAGCCCTATCGGTTTCGGCTCAGCCGTTCGCGAAGGACGTAATCAGTCCGGTACGTCGAATTGAAATAAACTAACCGTTACACTAACAATCTTGTCTATGGTGTGGTTTCTCTATGGCGCCTTCGTTTATAGGTCATATGGGTAAAACGGAATT
The DNA here is from genome assembly GCA_963661955.1 of Leptosia nina. Classification (NCBI taxonomy): domain Eukaryota; kingdom Metazoa; phylum Arthropoda; class Insecta; order Lepidoptera; family Pieridae; genus Leptosia; species Leptosia nina. Next base: position 1,862,315 of record CAVLEF010000011.1, read on the forward strand.
GGATATTAACAATTCTATGTCGCACGCTTTCTTAATTGCACTGTCTAACAATCTGTATCTTAGCTAAGTAGGTGATTAGCACTAATTTTATTGCTTAATCATTATCATCCAATCACAATTCATTACTTTAACAATAGTATCAGTAAACCCCCTTTTTTTAAGAGACTTCTGAAACCAAAGTACCATGGAATCAAAAAGAAGTGTACGTAAAAAGCATACAAAAAGTTTTTTCTATTATTATTGTTTACGTATTTTATGTCTGCGCGCGAGTGGTACATATTCATCACAAAACACCAATTGAAAACCATCTAGTTATAACTAATATCTTTCGCATTTCAACCGTTGTAATTGTTATGTATGTATGTTGAATACATATATTTTTTCATTAAATAGTCTAAGAATATAATTGTTACCCCAAGTACGTTCATATATCATAAAAAAACTTTTTGGCTTTGCTTATTTTAATATGATTTTTATTTTTTATTGTTTCATGTTCGCGTTGTTATAATTTGCTCGCTTTTGGTGTAACGTAAAGGCTAAGAAGCGAAAACAGGAGGACGCTGAAAAACAAAGGTTCGAAGAGCAAGCTAAGAAGCAACAGGTTTGTGACCTCTGACACTTATGATTTACAAAAAAAAGGTTTTGAACTTGTGACTAGGTTATAAAAAAAGAAGCTATTTGGTAATCATATCATTTTTTTATCTGTGGTTTTAACCCATTTTGTTCTGTTGTTATAGGAGAGAGAGATAAAGAGACAACAGGCGATGCTGCTCAAAGAACAGGTAAGAGGAGTTTGTTGTTGTTTTGTGTTTGAGTTGTCTATACACTGTTCTTAGTGTGTGCGTGTTGTGTATCGTTTGTTTGTACGTGGAGCAGTCAATGTTTTATTAAAGACAAATATATGAATGTAATATTTAAAATCCTTTAAAAACTAATTAAATCAAATTCGTTTCATGATTTTAAGACTCGTGTCTCGCATAATAAAATATCGACTGTACCCACCAATGTGTGAAGCTTGTAAATAATTATGATGTCTTTTTCCAATTGGCGTTCACGTATGGCTCGGTGCAGCAAAAGTTTATAACTGAGGTAATTATATTAGCCAAATTATACCTCTAAATTAACACGATTAGGTAAGGGATTTGTGTTGTTTGTGTAGATATGCTGTTTTTTACCCTTCTCTGGTTTTGGTAGGAAAAGCTTTTAAACGCGAAGTTAATGCTTATCTAAAAGCCATTTGTGTGTTTTCTTATGCTGACAAAAAAAGAGCTTTTCTTTCTGCAAAAAAAAAAAAAGAAAAACCAACAATATACAGTTTTGCTTGCTTTATTAGCTGTTCAAGCATTTTTCTACTATCTTAAGAGTCGAGTCTCCTATGCTACGTAGGGTAATAAGCTTAAAATGAAAAGATTTTTTACAAAATTTTATGCAACGTGTATTAAATAAAAATAAATCATTATAGGAACGAGAACGGAGACGTCAGCACACAACATTCATTCGGCAATTAGACTCCCGAAGAAGATGGGAAGAAAGAGAGAGAAGAAAACATCAGAACCTTCTAGATCGGTTGCTCGTCAAAGAGAAGAAGTTGCAGCAGAGAAGGAAAGAGATGGAGCTATTATCTGAGTTGAGGTGAGATTTTTCTAAACATTTCATTTTTTTTATTCTTTTTGTTACATTTATATCACGTCGTGTCCGCATATTTATAAGCTTAATTCTTGAGATTTTTTGTAATATGTTATTAAAATTATGTCTCTACATTAAAGTTTAGTTTTCTAGGACTTTTAAATAAAAAGAGGGAAACGTGTCGGATAAATAGAGCAGCTTTCCCGTATTCAGGACTGTAAATATTAATACTTCTATTTTCTTTTTAGGAGGCCTCAAGAGGACTCTTCTCTCTCAGATCAAAAGCCTCTTCCCGACCTGGATAGAATACCAGGTCTAAAGATCTCAGGACAGGCGTTCGCTGATCTACTCCAAGTGTACGAGTTCCTACATAACTTTGGACAAGCTCTTGGTATCGGTAAGAAAATGTAAAAATTTTATTCCTTCCTCTCTACAAATAAAGCTGGTTAAAGTTGAACGTTACAAATAAAAATATTGTAATAGTCCTAATGACCTTAAAAAAGTATTTATTCAGTTAACTAGATTTTTCTACCTCAGCCCAGGTTACCAGCTCTTCCATGTCACATTTATTTCCACATAAAACATTAAATTACCTTAAAATGTGATTATATTTTTATTTGAATAAAGCGATGATATAAAAAGGTTTGTAATATTGCAGTTCGTTGTTACTTAACTTTTTTATAATAACTAGCTGTTGCAGCGATCTCGCCCGCTAAGAATATTATTTTAGGCATCCGAATTCGGTTTGCAAAGCTTTATAATCCTAAATTTTACTTTATACATTTATTTTAAATCTTTAAAAACTTAAGCTGTTACCCACGAAGTCGGTCGCGCGTCCCTTTCCGTCGTTCTTGCAAGTTAATCTTAAATGATAGACATATAGCGTCACACATTTCTTGCTGTATCTTCGCTCCTATTAGTCACAGGACGAGGGATAGCATATAGCCTTCCTCGATAAATGCTCTGACCAATACAAAGATGTATTCAATTCCAACCCGTAGTTCCTGAGATTAGCGCGTTCAAACAAACAAACAAACTCAACAGCTTTATATATTAGTATAGATAACAATTTTATATACATAAAATTAAAAAACGATTTTAGATTGAAAACATTTTACGACACGGGCAGGACTTGATCCGGCATCTACAGCATTCCATGCTGTTGCTGTTGCTCGTAAAAAAGAAAATCAATTTAAAGTCGCTTATTAACTTACATAATGCCATCACTTTTTAAGTTTAAATTTGCTTATAATTTACAGCTGCAGAATCAATACCAACCCTGGATTCATTACAACAAGGTCTCTTAGACTCCAATGAAGAAGCGGAAAATGCGCTCATATCTGTGCTCACCAGGCTTCTAGTTCTCGCTATTGGTAAGATATATTTTTATTTATTAATGTAAATTAAAATTCTATTTAGATAAAGAAAAAAGTGACGTCACGGTTGGGACTTCAACCGCCATCCAAAACGTTCCGAGCTCTTGCTCTAACAAATTTAGCTACCATGTCACCCATGGTTTGAGCAGCACCATGGAATGCTGTGGATGCCAGTTCAAGAAGCGCCCGTGTCTTCTTTTTTAATCTACATAGATTTTTAATTTTTATGCATCATATACAAGGTTTCAAATATTTATGTTTACTACAGAAATGATCAAATATTTTACAGTAATTTGAACGATCAATTCAAACCGTAATAAAAATTGTAAATAATTGTTTATTAAATAACAAAGCTTTAATTTGAGTACTTATTGTTACAATGAGAAATAAATATTGTGTTTACAGAGGATCCAGGTATACCTCACCCGGGTCGTCACACGACGTTGCTCGGGCAGGCGATACGTTTGGGCGATATCCGGCCAGACAACCTGAGCGAAGTACTGCGGATATACCTTTATGCGAACGCCACTGGAGAAGTTAAGGCTATGACAGGTTTGTACTATTTGTAGATAAGCAATATAGACCATAACACCTCTGTAGCGGAATCAACGTGTGCTGAGCACGTTGCGTCAAACGCGGTCCTGAGTTGGAATTCAGGGAAAACAATAGATTGTTTCTGTCGGGCAGGGCACAACAGTCTGAAAAACTACATACTAATGTGTTTGCCCCATGCCCTACCCTTCACATAGAAACTTATGATTGTATATTATAATAATTTCTATTACCTTTTGTATTCACAACCGATTAAAAAGCCGTGAAATTTTATCCCCTTTCGGTTTTAGTATTTCCAAATATCCAGCCAAATAGATAGATCGACAAGGCATATTGGTTAGTTGTTATAAACCCCAACGTCTGGCCTCTTTTGACATTAAATTACATGCTTTTATAGTCACTTAAGTTGGAATGCTTATTACATATTGTTATTTTTATTGTAGTTCTGTTATATAAGAAAAAAATAGCGTATTATCTAATTATTAACTGTATATTGTAGGTTTGACGGTAGAGCGAGAACGCGAACGTCGAATCGCTGACCACCATCAGAGCGACGCTGAAATGCAACAAACATGTGCGAGTACCAAAAACGCCGCATACTACGAGCACTTACACAATAATAGTACTTATAAACTATCTGGTAAGGTTCAATTTGTCGTCAAAATATGTAAAAGCTGTATATGAAGACTGTCCGCCTGTGTAGCTAAATGCGTTAAGCGCGAGAGGTCCTGGGTTTGAATCCCAAGGAAACATCAAAAATTATATTGTTTCGGTTGGCCAGGGCACAGAAGTCGGATCTTATCTGAGACTTGCCTGTAAATAAAAACCTATCAGTGAAATGGACACAGAATTGTGTACGCCCCATGACCCACGAGGCGAAATGGGATTTTACACACTCAAACTAGAATAAAGAATAGTATGAAACGAGAAAGACATTTTTGAATAAAAAACAAAACTGCGCATGCGACGATTTTGTGGTCTCTTACTATTACAGGACACGTATAATGTGGCAAAAATAATATAAAAAAATTCCACTTGTTTTAGTTCATAACAGGATTTTCTTATTGATTTTGATACCAATGTCTTAATTTTGTTTTAGAAATGCTTCGTGACAAACCATTCGTCTCTCTCAACCCAAGCAGTAAAGCGAGAATGTTGGCGTACTTGTGCGATGAATTACTCCAAAGCAAGGCAGTTTTACGCGCAGTTGACGCGTCTCTGGACCACCTCAATCAGCTGCGTAAGGAACGGTATCTTATGGATGCCAAGATTCGAAAGTGAGTATAGTTCTATCTCTTTCACACATTGCGGAATAGAGCGAGACAAGGATATACGTATTTAGCTAATAATACAATATTATTGGTAAAAAAAGAATTAGTATTTGATAGCTACTTCCTGCGTAAAATTATGAATTATGGCTTGTTTGCCGACTTCTGTTTAACATAACAATTATCGTAACCCTTTCTATCATTTGGTTTTTTTAACTCTCTATAGTTTACGCGAGCATTACGCTTAGTTAGTTAGTAAATACTTTAACGGTTTAAAACGCGAAATATAATAGTTAAACTTATTTAAAAATTGTTTTAACTACGGCCTAACGTTTCGGATGCTTGCAGCAGCTGTGGTCATGGGTAGATATAGTTGAAATAATTTTCTAATAACTTTAACTTATATATTTCGCGTTTTAAACCGTTAGTGTTTTATTTAAATATTCATATTTTAAATTGAAATTTAATTTTAATAATTGTCATCAGAGTCCGCTCGCTATACCAACGCAAGTTACGCGCAGAACAGACCGAAAAACAACAAGCCTTAGCCTTGGAACGAATGCAGAGGCTGGTGGAAGAAAGCACGGGCCATATGCGATCGCCTGCGCGTGGTAAGTTTATTACAAAGAGACAGTAATATTGTCTTTAAAAACATACTTGATTCTGTTTAAAGTTTCAAAAATTTAGATTCGTCAAGAAATGTTTGTCTGTCTGTTGTGGTTCTACAGAGTGTTCCAAAGATAAACATAACCGAGAAGAACACCCATAAAACTCAGTTCGGCTCTTTTAAACATGTTTTATAAACTTATACATTTTTGTGAATTCATTAACCTAAGGAGCAATTCATATCACTCCCAGACATCCTCCTTGTCATTAACATTAATTTTAGCGTACGTTGTATTTCCAGAAACACCAGAGAAGTCTGAAACACCGAAGAAAGAGTCATCTCTTCCACCGGAAGACAAGCCAGGAACTCCGTCCCCATACAAAGAAGAGGAGCCTAGTGACAAGGAACTATCACCCTTAAAAGAGATGAGCAAGAAAGAGATATTGAACAACAATAAAGACGAAATTCCTGTGGAAGGAAAAGATAAAGATAGTGTAATGGGTGATGACGTTTTGAGTGACTTGGAGAGTGAAGGGACACAGCCAGAAGAAGTGAGTTTTATAAAATTACACACACAAAGTATAAAATCATTCACTTACGTAGGTTACTACGTACACTTACGAACGTCACACCTGTTAAAAAATAAAGACTAAATTTACATTTAGTCATAATTTATATTTTACCTCTCACATCAAAAGCGTAGAACTAACGAGAAGAACTGGCAAATAACTCGCCGCCACTCCTTTTTTCGTTAAGTTTTATTTCACAGTCATCATATACTTTGAGTTCACTAAATGTTTTCTTGTTAGAGCGAGTTCCTCCACGCCTTGATTAACGTCATTAAAACCCTTTCCTAGCAGTTTTTCTTTTATTAGTTTGTACTAATTTAATACATTTTATAAAAAAACTATTAAGTATTGAAATTAGTACAAAAACTACGATGCCAGCAATGCAACATTGTTTTTGGTGTTTATTTGATTTACGTGTGGTGTGCTTAACAGTGAGATTAACTTTATGAAACCACAAAAAATTATACTTCAAATAAGAATAGTCATGCATCCAAAACGTCTAGTCGTAGTAAAAATTATATTTTGTATACATATTTTAAAAGTTAATAGTCTTTTGTTAAATGTGCATAAAATACAGACAATACTTCACAAAACTTTAATTACTTTTTAAGTTAGACCATCTACTATTTTTATTTGTATGTGTGTCGAGTAAATTATTTGAATTTACTTCTATATATATATATATATATATATATATATATATATATATATATATTGCATTTGTTACTCTATATGTAAAATATTGTATCACAGGACGAAGACAAAAACCTATCATCAGAGGAGTTATCAAAAAAATTAGAGAAATTATTACGACAGTCGGAACAGCAAGTGTTGCAGCTGGCTGCTGCGTCTAACGCATTGAGGGCTACGTGCTATGGACAAGACAGGTATGTGTTTGTATTATTTAATATTGGTACAAGTAATCAAAATCTCGTTTTGCCCATGGCATGGGCATGGGGCGAACACGTTTCCGAGTCCGTTTCACTGACCGCTATTATTTATAGGTAAGTAATTGATTAGGATTCTGTGCCCAGGTGTCAATCTGCTGCTCCCACGGGGAAACGCGATAAGTGTTACAGTATAAATATTTAAATAGTAAATTATGAGGGACCTGGCACTTGGACCTGTCAACTGTAGTGGCTTTTGTAATAATTCTTTTGTATTTGCAGATATTGGCGTCGTTATTGGTCTCTAGGGAAGTCCGGTGGAGTTTTCGTTGAAGCTATGGAGTCAGCTCAGCCTGAGATAGTTGCGTATCATTCGAAATTGGAGGAAACAAAGACGAATGGTGTAAAAGTTGAAGACAAAGGTAAATTTTTTCCTGAATTTGCTTTTTTAGAACTAATTTAATGTGTTCTGTATATGTGTTTAAAATTAAAAATTGGAACAAACGTCAAAGAATCCTAAATAATTTTCTAAGATAGACTGGATGGTAGAGTAGGGAAGAAATGACTTATAGATTTCTTGTGTAGGTATAAGAAAGATTAATAATAAATTAGTTTATTTTTCTACTAAATAATCTTAGCGCCAATTTGCAGTATATTATTTTTAATATATTTACAGAATTAAAAACGGAAGCAGATTCCGAAGAAACAGAAGAGGTGTCGGAAGCGCAAGCGGAGCAAGAGCTAAGAAGTATCAAGAGCGAACTCAACCTCAGTGATAAAACACAGATTATCAAATATGAACCAAACAAGATCGTTTGCAAAGTTGAAGGTAACTTTCCCCACTTAAGTCCAAAATTTAATAGCACAGTTCAGTTTAAAGAAATTGAATATATTAAGAAATAATTGAAAAATATATATCTATATCTCTGCAATGCAAGTATTAAGTTGAGGTAAAGAGTTTATTACAGGAATATGCATTTAAATTAGCTATATAAGTAATGTATTTATTATAGATATTGAAATATGTTTCAATATATTGAAATACTGTCTATAAAATACTGTCTATAGTTTACGCGAGTAGTACACATTTAAATAAAACACTTTAACGGTTTAAAACGCGATATATTAGTTAAACTTATTTCTCCCCTTAGGTCTCCCCGTGACCACGGCTGCTGCAAAGCATCCGAAACGTCGGGCCGAAGTTAAAAATCATTTTCAAATAAGTTTAACTAATATATCGCGTTTTAAACCGTTAAAGTGTTTTATTTAAATACTGTCTATAGTTTATAGGTATAAAAATATATGCATTTTATAGGTATAAAAATGGAAGAGAAATACATTCAACAAAAGAGTCACGAAGAAGAAGATATGCTAGATATCGAAGACTCCATTCCAACTGCGTTTCTAGTCCAAAAACCCTCGCATAAACCCCTCTTCGCAACCCAAGCCGAACCTGTAGACAAACCACAAGAGATCGTGAAACTGGAAAATCCCGCGAAAACGGAAACCATAGACAAAGAACCCGAAGAATCCAAAGATACGCTAGTCAACAATCTAGAGGAACTACGCAAGATGGCTGAGGCTGTTTCATCGCAATTAGAAAAAGAAAAAGCAGAAAGCGAAGTGAAAGAAGAAAAACAGGAAAAGGAAGACGTGGAAGCAGATTCTGCGCATGCGCATCTATACGCCAAAATGTTAGATGGAAAATGGTTTTCCATTCTTCGCCATGAAAGCGCTTTTCTAACTAACATTAATGAGGAGAAGTTCGATATACCGAAGTACTGTGATAACGAGCATACCTGCAGCGAAGTGATACAATGCCAGGGTCATAGGTGGGATGTGTCTAATAATTTGCACTTATTAAACGACCCGAGTCTGTTTACATTAAACAGTATGGTGACGAGTGTGCAAGTGCCGTGCAATAGTGTGTATGCGGATTCCAGTCTGACTATGTCGGGGTTAGACCAAGATATGATGGACGCCAGTATGAATAATACTGAGTTGGAAATGGATGAAAGTAAAGAGCAGGTAAGTTTTATTGAATAACTCACCAAGGTACTTATTTGGGGCTCCGCCTCGTAATAAACTAAACATACATTTATGTTAAATTGTCAGTGCTCCAGTTTAAAACTACACAGTAATAAAGACAACCGGAAGTAAAGTTAGATTTCATTCAGATAAATATCCCCACAAATACTTCTGTTCTGAAAACTTTTAGACATATAAACAGAGACCTAGTTATAATAAGTCCAGGTGGTGCATTTCACCAGGGCCCTCTAATCTCATCTTAGTAAAGTGATAAGCGTAAAACAAGTGGGGGGGGGGGTGCTTGTTTACCTAACTACACCACTGCTTATAAATGCCTTTTATATTGTTTCAGGAAAACGACTTAGAAAAAGAACTTCAAGCTGACTTAACAAAAGCCGACTTAGCCGCTCAAAAGGCGAAAGCCTCCGGCCTTAACAGCTTGGGCTTGTTAAACTTCAACGCGTTGTCGACGTACGTGACGTGCGACTCCCCACCACCCATTCAAATGTCACCTGATGAGGTAGACCAACTCGAACACTGCAAAAGCCATGGTCTACCTAAAAAGATCGACGGGACCTATGTGCCAAAGAATTTACGGTGAGTTCTCTAACACATATAATTTTATGTCAAATATTTCTTAAATATGACATTGACACAAATAAAACACTTTAACGGTTTAACACGCGATATATATTAGTTAAACTTACTTGAAAATTATCAAATACAAATTGCCGTGGTCACGGGGAGACAAAACGTCGGGCGAAAGTTAGAAATAATTTTCAAATAAGTTTAACTAATATATATCGCGTTTTAAACCGTTAGTGTTTTATTTAAATGTGTACTACTCGCGTAAACTACTTATTATACGTACCTATAATTTTCCATAACACGGTACAGTCTTTTCGGGTAGCATTGTTAAGTGCTCAGCCCACCAATCTTTAATGGGAGCTGGTAGTAAAGTTTTTAAGTAGGAGTTTGACTGTAAAGACTACCGCCGCTATATTAGTGTTTGATAATCGAGACCGACGGTTTAACATGCTCGTCGGGGCATGCAGTAATGCAATAATTTCTATTTCAGACACGGCTGGTGGCGTATTACAGAGTCGGATCAGATGAAATCAGTGCTGGAAGCGTTACACCCAAGAGGTGTGAGGGAGAGAGAATTACATACTTCCCTTGTTCAACATCTGCCTACTATGAATAATAAGGTTAGTTTTCACACTAGTAACGTAACAGTTATGACAATCAAAAAATTTTTTCAGATTTTAAGAATTCATAAACTCATAAATTAAACATCTATTCAGAATAAAAAATGTCGGCAAAGGTGGGTGGGGGGGTTCAATTTATCGGGAAAAATCATCCCATTATTTTTAATATAAATATTTTTCAATTTTGATAATACTGGTGTAAATCAAGGCCCAGATGTCAACTAAACTACTTGTCTATAACAAAAATCTTGAACTACTTGGCTGTAAATAGAATCTATCATAGAAACATAAAAAACTAGCTGTGTCAGCGACTTCGTCCGCGTAGAATATTATTTTGGGCGTCCCGTCGTTCTTGCAAAGTTAATCTTAAAAGATAGACATATTGTGTCGCGGTCATTTTTTTAGATCATTTAAAGAGGAATAATTCTTTCATACTTATTTTTTGTGTCTTGAACCGTTTTCGCAGAGTCTGAAATTTAAAAATTTCCTCCTGTATCTTCGCTGCTTCTATTAGTCACAGCGCGATGTTCAGCCTGCCTATAGCCTTCCTCGATAAATGATCTAACAAATACAGAAGTTTTCAATTCGGGCCCATAGTTCTTGAGATTAGCGCATTCAAACAAACGAACTCTTCAGCTTTATATAATAGTATACATGTGTGCCCACACCCCAAATAAGGGAAACGGGATTACGCGTTCACACATTTGCATAAACTACAGATACAAGTTTACTTTTTGTTTATTTGACAATTTATAAAACTAAAAAGTGTTACTGATACGGATTAACTGTAATGAATATTTCACGGTGTGTTTTAATAAATTGTACTTTTCAGCTATACATCGAAAAAGGAGATACATCCAGCAGTCAATTTACAGTTTCCCCACTGGACGTTGACGTAGACTATGTACCTCCAGATGAGCCCGGTTCCTTTTGTGCGAAAACTGCGAGAAGAGTAGACATGGCTGTTTTGTCTATGGTATGTTGTACTGCAGCTTTGTATCAATAAATAAAGTCTAGTGCATTTTGCCTAATAATTACCAAAATTTAACTAATTATTTTCTAATTGATTTGAAAACAAAATATTTGAGAAATCAAAGTTGCGCAATGTAGTTTTATAACTATAATAAAACAATATAGAAATATTAGGTAAAGCTGATAAAGAATTACAATAATTATTGTAATATAGAATAATACAAAAACGAATGACGATGACTACCCTTTTATAAATTACCATCATAGTAAGATCCAAAAGTCAGAATGACATTGACAATTAATGTCAAGCTCACATATATATAACACAAGGTAACCCTATTATTAAAATAAACTCTTCCTAATTTCCAAGGTTGAGGCGTTAGAAGAAAGAGTCGTAGCGGGCTCAATGCAAGTCAAGGGTTGGCGCCCGGACAGTACTCCCTTGCCCCCGGACGCGACTGGGGCAGATATAGTCGCCAGGGCGAGGCACGATCTTGCCCAATTGGAGGCACACGTGGAAAGGCGTTACCTTAAACCGCCTCTGGTACAAAGGTACGCTAGGTAATGTATAATTTGATTGTAAGCTTGCGTTTTTGTGTGCAGGTAAGTTTGTTAGTGCGTAGTTAGGGTTGGCACACACTCGGCTTAATAAAACGATATTTAAAAAAAAAATGCCTTGTGGGTAGTTCAAAAGAATACCTATATATACTTTCATTATAGAGACATTATGTACTAAAAAAATGAGCAACTAATATCGTTTTATTAATAACGCCTTAGTTTAAGTTGGTTTGGTAAGATTGAGTTTGGTTTTCACATAGGAATGTATGGTTTGTCATTAAATACTTCCGTACACGGTACACCAACCGATGAATTCTAGGATTGGTAGATTTGCACTATTTTTAAAAAAAGAATGTGGTTTTGGGTTTTTCTTGGACTTGACATGAGTTTGATAGTTAAGACAACTTGTTTTGGGCACAAATCTTTAAGCCAAGGCGCCATTAAGTTACTTCTAACCATCAAACTCATATTAGAAGTTTTCGGTATTCACGCACTGGTATATAGGTGGTATAGGGTTACCCAAGCTTAAAAAAATGGTTCCTAGTTAACAATGTACCCCGTAGGTAGAACTGTAGCCAATATTTCACCCCTTTCCCCTTTTAATCTATTCTGGTGATCATCATCGAATATTGGTAGGTTATTATAATTTTCGTGTTGATGTAAGTACGTTTGTTTATGTCAAAATTGCATTTTGCACTTGTGTTGGAGGTATATTATTAGTAAACGGTTCCAGAAAAGCTTAGTTTAAAAAATACTTAATTAAATTCTTGTTCACTACCACAAACAGGAGACAACTATCATTTGGTTTACATATATTTTTTTACAATCGACTATAATTTATTAAGAGCTAAATGTAATTTTTATTGAAAGTTTTATTTTACCATGGATAACACATACTTGAAGAACTTTTTCACTAGTTAGCATCATTCGCTAATAAAAACTAATTTCTTTGTCACGATGGCCGAACAGATCGTTAAGTTTGCAAAATAGCCGCTAAGGCTTTACAGATAATAGATTTTGTTATTTTAATTGCAGTACAAACGAGGCAAACTTGGGCGCCATGCTTCAGGGAGAACACGGCAACGCTTCAGCCACGTCACCTCAGAACTCCGATCAAAACGACGTAAAAGGTAATCCAGACGTCTTATACTTAAAAAATGTCACATTTACTACTACATATCTCTAAATCCCAATAAAACCATTAGGTCCTTCAAGCCGGACACTGTATGCTTACATACATGCAGAGATATACCAATAGCATAGATATATGAGTATAAAGACAACGTGTAGATAAAAAATTTGGGCAATTTTATATATTATTATAATTTTTAACCTTGTTTTTAGAAACCCGTGGTATAGCGCGAGGTCTGGCGACATGGCGCGACGCGGTAGCTCGATGCAATACAGCTGCGCAGTTGGCGATGCTGCTCCATGCTTTGGAATCCCATATCGCTTGGGACAAGAGTATTATGAAAGCGGTGTGTATTCAATGTAGTTTAACGTTGGTTGAACATTCTCATATCAGTTCAGTGTATCTTAATTATTAGATTAATTACAGTATACTTTTACAAGGCCCTTATTTGGTTTAATGCATTGCGTTAATTTTGCAAGGTCTAGGTTCGAATCCTGCAGAAACATAACAAGTAGTTTCTTCCGGGCAGGTCATCAAGGCTATATAATTTTATTGATAAAATTCAATGATACACACGGAAGCCCCTCGTTTTATTTAAATATGTTTCTTGTACATTCGAAAAAGTTTTCTTTTTTAACCACTTATTCATCTTTATTAACCATTTTTTTATATTGTTTCAAGTCCGACGCTAAATTATTAGTGTTAAAAAAACATTTGCAGAACTGTCAATTCTGCCTTTCCGGCGATAACGAAGACCAACTATTATTGTGTGACGGTTGTGATAAAGGATACCATACGTACTGCTTCAAGCCGCGGATGGATAAGATACCTGAAGGCGACTGGTACGTTACCAATACTTTTCTCTTACTGTGACTTAACTCATTAAAATGTTTATAATAACCTCTCGGCAAAAAATATTTAATTAACCTTTTACACCTTATTGTAACATTAATTAAAGCCTAAAGTTACTAGCGGGGACATACAATAAAGAGATAAAAATAACCAAATTACTACAAACGAATAAAAAATATATTATCTTACTATGTATATACTATATTAGTGTGTCATAGCTAAATGGCAAACGAATAAGTAAGCGTCTAATTTTTGATAAACTCAAAAAATTTAGATTGAAAAAAAAAAACACGACACGGGCAGGAGTTGAATCGGCATCAAGCGTATCGTGCTTTAACCAATTGAGATAGCGTGTCCTACACGTCATTGTAAACAATTTTCAATCTAAAATCGATTATTAAATGTCTAACTTTTATTATCCAGGTATTGTTGGGAATGCGTAAACAAGGCTAGAGGCGAACGTGTGTGTATAGTCTGCGGAATGGGGAGTGCAGGTGGTCGCCTAGTGCCCTGCGCGTTGTGCGTACGCGCATATCATCCAGACTGTCACTATCCACCGTTGTTAAAGGTATCAAATTCAACAAAGTACAAATAATATTACATACGGACGAGTTAAATTATTGTCGTGTCCGTTGCTTAGTTAAGAAACAGACAAACCTGTTTATTATATATAAATGTAGATATTAAGCTAATATTTAAGTTTCTTATGTCTTGTGAAGTAAATGGTTTGAGTTTGAATTATATTATGAGCACACTAACGATAATATTGTTACGTTTTTCTGGTGTGTGTGGTGATCTATATACATAATACATAACTAAATGCCATTAGACACTGTGTTCTTAACTCGTCATAAAAAAGTTAACATTGAATTCATATAATCTATGAAATATTCAATTTACTGTCACTGAATTAGCATGTCTCAAATTAGGCGCTTTAAACAAACGAGGAGAACTGACAGGAATCTCTCGTAGTCTCTTGTACTAAGGAAACGATGAAACCATTTTTTTTTTCTTTTCAAATTTGATTTCTTTCCTCCTACATAAATAGTACTGTAAACTATACATCTATAATTTATCAATTTTAGAACCCGCGAGGCAAGTGGTACTGCGCACAGTGTATTTCTCGAGCGCCACCCAAAAAACCGCGTAAGAGCAACAAGCGAGATTCAAAGCACAAAGATACCTCGAATGTGGATTTAGATACATCCATGGTTCCAAGGTAATATATCGAGCACATACAAGTATAATATTATAATGTATATTTTGGTACTGGCCAGAATTTTATGGAATATATAGCGATTGAATACTAGCGCATTTTCAATCGTAGATCCACACAATACAATAAGTTAATATATTTTTATAATTTATATAGCAAAATAACGTTTTTCTTGAGATTTAACAAAAGTTTTTTTGAGGAAATTGTTTTGAATCATCATTTTTTATTCCTATATGCTATCTCCAAAAAATGAAGTGGATTTAATGTTGTATTGTTTGTTATTTTGCACGAAAGACAAAACAACGTTTCGTTTAATATATTGCATTATGTATTATTGCAGTCCAGCGCCATCTCACGCCTCGACATCGACAACTGCCGAGGAATGCGCGCCGAGCGTTTTACACACGCCCGAGAAGGAACACGACAAGCTCGACGAGCCGCTCGTCGAACATGAAAACGGGCATAACGGTTTGTACTTGTTTTATATTCATTGTCACTGTTAAAGTCGTATTATTCGCTAAAAAGAAACTAGACAAGAATCAGGCTGTATAAAATCGAGATAGGCGAAACAGAACTAAGTATTAAAACGAAAATATATTCATTATCAGTATAATGAACCAAGTTTAAATAAAACACTTTTAAGTGTTTAAATTGCGAAATATTACTTAGTTCATCGGTGGCTATGGTGTCGGGGTTACACGACTGCTGCAAAGTATCCAAAACGTTCGGACGTAGTTAGTGTTAATTTAAAAAATATATATTTTGCGCGTTTTACACGATTAAATGTGTTTACTCGCGTAACTAAATGGAATCTCGCAACCTAAAATAATTAAAATTCCATTGTTAATTGAAATATAGCCTTTTTAAACGTCTTATTTTGGTATCTCTTCTTACAATAAAAAAAAAACTCTATGATAGATCTCATATCATCATTTTTGTATTTATCGCAACATAAGCTAACCTTTTCACATATTTACAGTAACAGAACTGCCCTTACCTCTGCCAGAAGAGGGTCCGCCTGAGAAGCGGCGAGCTTTGCAATTTGTCGCAGGCAACGGAGCCATACCGCACGAAGAGACACACGTAGACGGTATTAGTCCGTTCATATTCACGGTGAAACAGATTAACGTGAATCGTTCCTCATATGCCATTTTTCACAAACTCTTCCTTTACAGGTCACGAAGACCACGAAGCAGAAAATGTTCCCCTTTTATCTCGAGCGAAGAAAGACAAGAACACGGCTAAGAAACAAACTAAGGAGTTGCAGTTTTGCAAGTGAGTTATAATTATATTATTTGTAAAAAAACTTCTTGGAAGATTGTGTATAAACGTCGCTAAACATAACCTATCGTTATTATTTTTCCTTGGAGTTTTAATTTCGGCCGGAAAGGGCTCTCAAGAAAGTTGACGTAGTATCATCTGTGTGTAAAGATCTATTTATTATTTCAGAAACCTTCTATGTGAAATGGAGTGCCACGAACACGCTTGGCCGTTTCTAATCCCTGTCAACACGAAATTATTCCCACAATACAAGAAGGTCATCAAATGCCCCATGGACTTATCTACTATACGGCGGAAACTGCAGGAGTCGGGGTGAGTCAAAATAAGATTGTTAATTTTTACGTCATGTTTAGTTTTATCTTTATTTAAAGTTTTATTAAGTTAAAGTTCTGCATACCTTTAAGTTAGATACTTAAGTAGTCATAATTATTATTGGAAAAAGATATTGTAAGTTTGATTATGTATGTAGTTGGTAAGCTTTTTTATAAAGACATATATTAATTAATTAACATAAGTCTAACATCTTTGATTAGAAGACTATTTTTTTTTTAATCAGTCCCTAACTAAAAAAAAATCCAATTTCTTTCCAGATATAAGTGTAAAGAAGAATTCGCATCAGACGTTCGTCTAATATTCAGTAATTGCGAAGTATTCAACGAAGACGACAGTCCAGTAGGCCGTGCTGGGCACAGCATGAGACAGTTCTTCGAAACGCGATGGACGCAAATCTGAATGAAGCCACATGAATCGGAATGTATAGCGCTATCTCTCTCTAGACAAATGATACTTGAAGAGAATAAGATTTAAGAATTAATCAGAAAACTATGGACTAATTACCACATTCCAATAGAGAGTCGTTCAACAGAATTGACATATTCCACGAATCTCAACGTCGATTACGTGAATCGTTGTACACAATGTGTAAGTTACGCAGATCTGTGTAAAAATCAAAATGGCGCACACTACGAGTGTTAATGTATTTAATGTAGCCGGTGTATATAGCGTAGAGTAAGGTTTAAAAAGTATTAGTACGAGATTTATTTTTAAGCATAGATAATGTTATATTTAAATATTGGACGTGAATAATGTCACTTGACGAATATTTTTTTTTATTTGCCGTAGTAACGACGCAGTATTCGTAATTCGAATTTTGAATTTCTCGTCGGCCAGTGTGAAGTTTGAATGTGTCAAATTAAATACTGTCTATAATTTACGCGATATATTAGTTAAACTTATTTGAAAATGATTTTTAACTTCGGCCCGACTTTTCGGATGCTTCGCAGCAGCCGTCTCCCCGTGACCACTTGGAATCATTTTCAAATAAGTTTAACTAATATATCGCGTTTCAAACCGTTAAAGTGTTTTATTTAAACGTGTCTATTGTCAAAAATAAACTGTCGTTGGCGCCAAAACAGGTCTAAACGGTTCAAGAGTGGGTATATTATTTCTTGTATATTTATTGAGCGAGAATGGTTGTTGAGTATATCGTAAGAAATTGAAGAGCCTATTGCGTCTGTAACGCGTGATATAGTCTTTTTAAATATTAAATGGAATATGCATTGCATATTTTTACTCTATTTATTGTGGTCTAAAAAAATCGATTTTGTAGATTATGTTATCAAAACTAATTTATGTAACTTTCATCTTCATTTCTTTATTGGTGTATATTGAAAAATGAATCAATTAACCATAAATATTTATATACCTTCTTTTATTCTACTAGTTTTTGATCTGTGGGTTATATGTAATTGTAAAAAGCAATGTTTTTCCTGTGTATAAAATATTCAAGGCATATTCCATTCGCTCATACTTAAAAGTCGATGTACTATTTTCAAGTAAATGTACAGGAATTCTATGGTTGTAGAAGTAGTCTGAAATAGGTAGAAGGTTTAACGGCTGCGTTTCAGCGCAGTATTATTTCGGTACGTCCTTCGCTTCAGTGTCGAATGAGGGAATGTATGCTGAAAACGGTTTGAAGAATGTCTGTTACATAAATATGGAATTTTATTTATCAATAGATATTGTATCTACCTACGCATCGTTTTTTTTTTACTTACGCTGCGTTTTCGTCATGACCTGCTGATTTATATCATCTGTGACCCAACATTTCCCGCGTTTTTTAGAATCACAAATTTTTTACTTACCATAACAATCTCACTTCTCTAACCATTTGTTATAACAGTTTGAGTATTACGACGAAATTAATTTGTAGTAGAATTAACGAAAGCGCGAGTCATTTCTTTGTATAAGATTATTTATTTTTGCGATTCCAAATTGTTTAGCTACTAAGTACTTATTCTCTCGCTTCAATATTGGACTTATTTGTATGGTTTGTATTTAGTTTTACGTCATTCCTACAGCACAAACGTGTTGGATAGTATTTAAAAGTATTAATTACGTCTACTTAATACGCAGCTTTTTTTAATATACTCTGTGGTTCACAGAATACAGATACAAAATAGTCTCGATAAATTATTAATAATCTGTAGCTAGTAGTACTTGCCAAGATATGTTTTTTTAATACTGCCAGTAAAATGCGAAACATATTTTGGTGTATTCGTCCAATGGGCGTACGTGATGAATATAGTTATATGTTGTGTGAATCGGTTGATTTTAACTATAAATGGATATATAAATTATATATACGATAAAAATAAATAATTTTTGAAGCACTCTGATGTTGTTTACTTTTTATTTCTAGTTTAGCATTTCGATATTACTACTACTGCCTAACGTGATTTTTATATAACTGACTTATTATTGGTAACCTATGTGACTGGTTTTACTATAATGCTAAAGTTATACTTAATATTGATAACAATTATTGACGCTATATGTTTCGTATTGTCAAATAGACCATTACCAACATTACAATCTATGGAAAAATCAGAGAATGACTTGCTAATATGATGGACCGGGTAGGTATCGAACCCCGTGTCTTTAATAAGCTATGCGGCCAAATGAGCAATGTTAGCCTAGTGATTATCTAAATTCGCTTTGGTATGGTACACAGACCAAATGGCGGTAGTCTGTACGTCTCTCGTCATAACCAAGAAAAACAAACATTAACTTTTATACCTTTATAAAAATAAAATTACACTTAGATTTATGATTCCGCCTCCGCTTTAGCGCGAGCCCTTTTCGCTTTGTTGCGTCTATGACTCCTTTTTCTGTTAACAGGAATACTCCCAATGAGCTTCCCAGACTTCTGCAAAGCTACGAGTTTAGCTGATGTACTCTGGAAAACATTTACGTCATATAAATAATAGTACGCATGTATCTAAATAAATATCTATAATAATAATTATTATTAAATAAATATTATAAAGTTAAAGAGTTAGTTTTGAATGGTCTAATCTCAGGAACTACTGGAATTGCAAAGTTATTTCTGCGATCAATAGTACCAAAGAAACAATGGGAAAAGTAAAAAAAATACTGGGGAAATTTTAGCCATCCTTGAGGATCACCGAAAACGGTTCAAGAAAGAAAAGCTATGTATGAAAGAATTATTTCTCTATAAATAATCTAAAACGCGACAGCGTGTAAATAGCAATTTATAAAAATAATAATTATTGCCAAAATAACTATTCCACGCGGACGTAGGGCACAGCTAGTTTATTACAAAGATAATATTAATAAACTTAAAAATACCATTGGCCATTTTAAAACCACTTAAAGTGCCCAATTTGGAGTGTTTTATTTTAAATAGAGACTTTATTATACTTGAGATATAATGTATAAAAGGTTGAAACAAACCTAGATAAAGGACCAGCATATTAAAACTCACCTTAGCTTCGCCCTTGCTAATTTTGCTGTTCTTCTGTGTCGTATAGAGGACATTTATTCTCTTATTGTCCATCATTGAATGATGCTTAGACAGTGCTAACTGAGACAAAAGTACAATGTTAGAAAAAGCAGCATCAGTATATTATCAAGGTAGATGAAGAAAAAAACTTATGACACAGACAGGACTTGAACCAGCATTCCATACTTTTGCTCTATTTAATTGGGCTACTGTGTACTACACTTCAGCGTTAAATTCTTTCATCCTATTTATATATGCACCTCTTGTGCATAAATAAATAGGATGTAATTTTTATATTGTGTCATCATGTAAAAAATAGTAAAGTTTTCAATGTAGATGTTGTTTCGCTAAACACTTCTATTATATATTATATAACTGAATATTACCTCATAGCTGTATTCATCTTTAAGCTCAACGTAAGCTATGCTACTTTTTTTGCCTTCCCCTCGTGGTGGTAATCGCACATCAACAATATGGTTGTTTAAATTAGAAAAATGTTCCAATATCTGAAAATAAAAAAATATAATAATATTTCAAGCTGATTTAGAAACTGATTTAGTAGTCATAGAGCTGAAAATGTAATATGGAACTTAGGACAGTACAAACCTTTTCCTTTTCTATATTGGGAGGTAAGTTTCCAACAAAAACAACATATCTTTTTGGACCTTTAACCTTTTGCTCTTTCTTGTCTGCAACATTTTTTGTGATCTGTCCGTCCACATCATCTTTACTCTTATCTGTTTCACCTTCTTCTTCTTTTTTGTTATCTGTATTGTCATTTGACAAGTCTACTTTATCTGTGTCTTTAGTCTTTTTGGCTTTCTCTTTTTTTATTACTTTTTTTTTAGGTACTCCAATATCAGCTGCAGTTTTAAGCATGTTATAGAGTATCCTTATCTTACGTAATTCTGCCTCAGTCAATTCTTTATCTGTCTTTACAATTGATTGTATTTTACTATAAATGACATCTGGCAATATGTTGTCTCTTGTTCCTTTCAAGCTATCTCGTAACATTTGCCGGACTCTACCTAATGACAATTTATTCATGTAAATAATAATTGCAATGAAAAAGCAATAAAAACAGCATCTGTCTATAGTTTACGCAAGTAGTACACACTTAAAAAAACAGTATCATTAAGTATTGTCTGTATTTTACTTGGATGATTTAATAAAAATCTGTTAATGGTATATAATATATATATAAGCCTTCCTCTCACTACACAAGGTAATTTATTCTAAAATTGTGCCCCACAACCATAACAGACTGAATGCCATTAAATTTGTAGTAAGTAAAGTAACGGCATTCAAAGGCTTACATAGTATTTAATCAGTGTACTATTAGAATACCTTTTTGATTATTAGTCATGGGTACTCCAAGAAATTTTTTCACCAGCTCTGTATCATTTAGAATTGGGTACCGTTCAGCTATTTGCTCTGGCGATAGTGAGACTGTCTCCTAAAATGAAAATTACTGTGCTAAGGATAATACGAGAATAAAACAGGACTTCGGTTTACAATAAAATAATAACAAATTGCTTACCTTAGATTTTAATGGCGCTTTAACTAAATTTTCAATTGTTTCTTGGGATTCTGTTTCATGTTTCTCTTCGGAAAATTTCGGTTTCTTACTGTTATGTGTTTTTTTGTTAATTTTATCAAACTTCCTCTTTCTATTCAACGTTTTAGGTTTTGAATCGCTTTTACTGAAAAATAATTAATGTAACTAAACAATCCGTTATGTCGGGAAGATATTTTAGTTTGCAATTTCGTCAACCAAATATGTACAAGAAATAAAAAAACAATTGTACCTGTCTAAAAGAGCCATTTTATATTATTATTAGGTTATTCTTGAAAATAGCCAAAAATTCACTATTACTAGTTCACTATAATTATACTTCGATCAAATACTTAAGAAAATTATTAAATACATTTAAAAAAAATAAGATATTTGCACACTTGAAGCAATGTGTTTCGCATGCTTTCAGCTTTGGCTAGGAATAAAATTCAAACAACAATTGTCAATGTCAAAATGACAGTATAATAAAGTAAGGAAACAGATTATATGTAATAAAAAATGGCGGCGTCGCATAGTTTGAACTTTGGGTCTTGAAAACGATTTTTATTAAAACAGTTCTCTTATTTGTTTTATTTTCAATTAATTTTTAATTTACGGACATTATTCATAAAAATGTAGGTTAAATTTATTTCTTAATGCTCAGATTATAGAAGTTTCTTAGTTATAATATATTAAAACCTACTTGAGAAACTAGGCTAGTGTTATTGAATAGAAAATATATACGGTCTGTAGTTTACGCGAGTAGTACACATTTAACTAAAACACGTCTTTATCGGCTTAAAACGCGATTTTAATTAGATTTACTTATTTGAAAATTATTTTTAACTATGGCCCGACGTTTCGGATGCTTAGCACCGACCGTGGTTACGGAGAGGGAAAGAATGTTTACTTGCTTGCTAGTCAACAGAACTTACTCGATTTAACTCGAGAGGTGACGTTATGTTTTAATAACAAAAAAGTACAAACATACATTTTATTATAGAAAATACACATGTATATTTTTTGGCCTTAAAATAAAATTAGTGTACAAATACTAATAATATTTTACTAGAGACAGCATACAACAGTTATAATCTAATATACACATAATATCAATTAAAATAATAACAATGAAATATTTGTGGAATGTTCTTGCAAGTCCTTGAATAAAACCAAAATTATTTACAATGATTCCGCCTTCAACCTCATAACAGGAATATATACGCATTATTTTCTAATTATTATTATTGTCAAAAAGACATCATTTTGCGGCATTAAGAAGAATATTATAGTCAATTTTAATAATTCGAAATAGGTTAAGATGTATGCTGTAAGACAAGATACAAGTAATTTCGACTTGAAGTCCCTCAATTTGCAAAGAATTATCACAGAATGGTGCGACGAACTTCAAATCCTCGATCTTAAAATTTTGGTCCCTATAACAGTTCTATCAATATTTATTCTTATAATCTAAATATAGTTTCATCAAGACTGCACACTCGTTGAAGAGTTTTCGTGGAAGGTTAAGGTGTGCAGTTAAAGGCACTTGGGGTGACATTGGGCACAAACTGTAAATCTTATTGTACGTAAATAGCAATATACTGGTTTAAACATCGTAAAGAGTTAAAGATCTAAAAATATATTTTCTACCTTTCGAAAAAAATCTACCTATTATCACGGAGAATTTGTAACCAATAACATGGCAACATTGCGAGTTCTATTTCAAAATTTCATTCAAGTTTAAATCTGGATTCCAGCCTTTAAGAAATATAATTATTACATTCATTTATTTTCTTTTTCTCATTATCATATAGATTTTAAACTTGAGTGACGTTTTGTAACAAGCCATAATCGTCGTTACAATTCATACAAAACTTAAAACTATTCGATAATTCATATTGTCTTATATTAATTTGCATTAAACTAATTTGTATGAATTATCACGAGGATAAACAAATATTTTACTACTTCTTCTTAATTTTAGTTCTTCTTTAAGGGATCGAGGTTGTCTATTGAAAAATCATCGTTTCCAAAGCTGATCCCTCTCGAGAATCCGTCCTAGGACAAAGAAAATGAATTATATTATTAACATACCACCTCTTAATCACAATATAAATACAAAAATAGTTTAAAAATTGGAACTAAAATAACAAAAACCATCAACTTACCACGGCATAAGCTGTTACAATAAATAAAAAATAAACATGAGTATCGTAGTAATTTAGTAAAATAATAATCTATGATAAACAAAGAGATTAGGAAAGCAAAGAGACTAGTTTACTTTTAAAGAAAGTTAAGGACATTTTTAGATTAGTACGTAGCAATAATAGACTGATTAAGCCCTTTCAAAATATCATACCTTCATTTCCGAAATGGTCTTGTCTAGGAACCCGTTGAAGCTGCTGTCCAATTCCACGGCCGGTTTCTCGCTGAGGTTTCCGAAACCGTTGAAGTTATTCCCGAAACCGTTTCCGAAAATATTCCCCGCCTTCTGCGTCTCGAACGGGTCGTAGCCGGTCAAACCGTTCGTGAACGACGAATTCGAGTTGAAGACCGATGTTTGGAGATTGAAGTCGCTTATGTCATAGTTCGGTTTGATGGGAGTTGTGAACGGTTGAGTCTGCGGCGGGCTCTGCGCCGGGACCGAGAATGGCGTGGAACCGAACAGATCGTTCCCATTCATCGGTGATGTGTGATTCTGTGGTTGTGGAACTTGACGTTTGGACGCTTTTGGCGGGGGCGCGACTGTAACGGAAATTCAATTATGATAACCTTTATAGTTGCATTTACGTGCTTCGGTATACTTTGTTTAATAAAATTGATAAACACTTAAATAACTATATAGCTAATAAGAGTAATACTGCTCCCAATTCTAATTAGTTATAAAGTTAATCTTTAAAATTACTTTAAATATTATAAAAAATGTTTACTTAAATTTGTTAAATTAGAACAGTAAAAAATCCAGTACTTGGGAATTATAATAAAAAATTCTCCTACAGTATACCCGACTTCGGGTTCAAGTATAAGTAAATAAAATAAAAAAAATATATGAAAAAACGTGCATCTTGTGTGAAATTGGTTAAGAAAATATGACTTACGTAGGGGGGGCGCTGGTGTCGGACTCTCAATAGTGGAATTGAATCGAGAGACCGGTTCAGACTCGTATGCTCGGGGATCAAATTCTGTAATCGTGGTAAAAGCATTAAGAAATTTCACCCTTCATCTTTATTTTTCTATGATAGAAGAGAGGCAAGCAAGGAGCAACTTGATGGTAGGTATAATACACTAGCCATATAACATGCCAGGCCTTGTATGTTCGAAACACACAGACTGAAACTGAATCAGGGTAATTAAATTTATTAGAAAAATATTAGACCTATTTGGCATCGAAATTATATTATCCATTTCTATCATTAACTTAATTCACTGGCATGCTGATCAGAATCCTCAAACAAATTGTCTTCCCAGGCTTTCAAGGTTAACAGAATGTTTGACAATAGAGGTTCAACCATAAGCTGTTTTATAATTATCTCTTACCAAAAAACCCTAAAACACTATTAGAGCCCCTTTGATTGACGGGCTCCGAGGTCTAATATATGGCTAATAATAAACAGGTCGTGGATTCGATCTCCACTGCGTCCAAGATGTTCCTAAGTTTATATTTTTTCTGAAACATTGTATTGTATATTGTATATACATACCGCTGTCTGAATCTGAGTTCATGAGAAGACCTTCTAGCTTGGTGCCTACCGACGGGTTCTTGCTCGATGGCAAGTCTCCCAGGAGTTTTCTGTAACACAGAACAGTTAGGTTAAAGAAAAGTGGCGTTAAAAGAAGCACATGAATTTAAATAAAATACTTTAACGGTTTAAAACGCGATATATTAGTTAAACTTATTTGAAAATGATTTTTAACTTCGGCCCGACGTTTCGGATGCTTTGCAGCAGCCGTGGTTACGGGGAGGCTGTTAAAAATCATTTTCAAATAAGTTTAACTAATATATCGCGTTTTAAACGGTTAAAGTGTTTTATTTAAATGTGTACTACTCGCGTAAACTATAGACTGTATTTAAGCACATGAATGCTAAACTATGTGAAACCAATAGAAATATTAAAACAATTTGTTTACACTTTTGTCTCAGTCTAACAAGTGTAATTTATATTTGAACAACAGAGACAAAAGAATAAATACTGTCTGTTGTAGAAAAAACACTTTGACGGTGTAAAACGCGAAATATATTGGTTAAACTTATTTGATCTCCCCGCGACCACGGCTACTGAACAGCATCCGAAAAGTCGGGCCGAAGTTAAAAATCATTTTCAAATAAGTTTAACTAACATATATCGCGTTTTAAATCGGCAATGTGTTTTATTCAAAAAATGAGGAATAAAAGTTGTTTATTAATATATCGCATATAAGTTAAACTGTATTGTATCGAGATGTTTGCGAATAATTATAAAATTATACCTTGTTTAATGTTGGATAAAAAATGTGAAAAATTTTAATAAATCATTTATTTCGTGTACTATTAAAATATACGAGACTTTATTTATGAGTACAGACGATTTTGTTGAGTTTCTGGAAGACAACCACAACAGGACAATGATATCAATATCATCGTATTATATGAAATTATAAGAAATAAAACCAGAACATATCAATATAGCGCGCGATATATTTTTTATATACAATTATATTTTTTCGTTTACGCCTAAAATTATATAAATAAATGATATGCCATTACGTGAGCAGTATTTCTTAATTTTAATAAAATACTTTTAACGGGTCTAAACGGCAAATGCATGTTATGTAATCACTTTTATTTCTCGTTTATTTTTAACTATACCTACAACTACTTCGTCCCATATAAAACAAGCTTATGTCAAATAAGCCTAAATGTGATAGTTAAAAAGGAAACAGTTGGGATCACTATTTGTGTCGTGTTATCTAGAACTTACCCAGTTTTATTGTTGTGCGTGGGAGGCGGGGTTGATAAGAGCAGATTATTGTCGTTGCTTGAATTGAACGTGTCTGTTGAATTGTTGGACATGGCGTCTGCGCCTGAGTGAACGGAACGGTTAAAAATATTAGTTATTTAAGTGAAACACTTTTAACAGTTTAAATATATATTTATATTTACTACGGCTCGACATTTCGCGTTTTAAACCGTTAAATATGATTATATAAAACACTTTAACGGTTTAAAACGCGAAATATCAGGTTCAAATAAGTTTAACTAATATATTAAACTTATTTGAACTTGATTATTAACTTCGGCCCGGCGCTTCGAATGCTTTGCAGCAGCCGTGGTCACGGGGAGACAAATATGTTTTATTTTAACATGTACCACTCACATAAGCTACAGACCTGTTTTAACGCTCTACGTGTTAAAACAGAGCGTAAAAAGAAAATATAATATCTACATTTACATTATTGCAGCATTCGCAACGAAAGCTCTCAGGGTTTATCCCCTTTTTTTACATTTCCCAGTTCCTTTGCTCCTATTTTTATATAGCCTAAAGATTGGTGGTCTATCTCAAACAAAGATAATATTCAACTCGAACCAGTAGTTCTTGAGATTAGCGCGTTCAAACAAACTTTCCAGCTTTATAATATAAGTATAGAGGGAACTTACCAAAATCTGGCGTCTTATTCCCGTTACAGGCGAACCCATTAGCTAGAGTGAGAGAGGAGATTTGCTTCTCTAGTTCCGGTGGAGGTTTGAAGTCTGTGATGTCGGAAATGTTGTTCCGCGACAAGTATGACGATAAGTCGTCTTTGTATGTTATTTTCGATAGCTCCTGTAAGAAGAAAAGTAAGAATATTTCATGAATATAAAATTGTAATGTATTTTTGTGTTTATTTTACTTTTGGATTTGTTTTATGAATACAAAAACTTATGAACGAGCTTATAAGGAAAGGGCGGCCTTATCGCTAACCAACGATCTCTTCCAGGCGACCTGAAGTGAAGGAAAACCATAGAGAGGGGTGGAAAAAGGCAATTAACTTGAAAGGTAATATTTGAACACTTAGGTAAGTGTTTGTGTGTATAATGGACAAAACGTAAAACGATGTTGCGTTAGCTCGGCTTCTGAAGGCCACAGAATATCAGGTGTTGGTCCCAACATAGCTGACTGGCTTCCTCAGAGGCAACTATATTGGTGTATTTAATTAAATAAGATTAAGATTATTTGTAAAGGTTGTTGTACTGTTCTATTCTAACCGTGTTCCATCAAACGCCATTTTACATTTTGACGGTTTTACTGTGGAAAATTATAAACCGAGTTTGCGTAAGTTTTTTTTTATAATAATATAAGGCCTGGTAATAGTCAGTTAGTTCCTTAGTTATTAGTGCTTCAAAATTAGACAGCCCACAATTTCAGTTAAACTGATATTAGTCATCTTATAATGTAAAATTTTACGCATAAACTAAGTCTCCTTGTATGGATATACCTGTAGACGATGTTTGTATGCGTTCATTTGTAACTCCAACCTCTTGTTTTGCAGCGTGAGTTTTTGTAGTTCGATATATTTGCCGTTGTCGTTCAAGAACCGTCTGAAAACGTAACGCGTTATTGTTAATAATAATCTGTAATAAACACGAGTAGTACCCCTTTGAATAAAACAATTAAGACGAAATTAAACAACCAGACAATTCGGATGTTTTCAGTGTCACCGTGACCAAGCATCTGGAAGGTTGGGCTATATTAAAAAATGTATTTTGAGCCGTTGAAAGTGTTTTATACAAAATTTTATTCGTATTTATTTAAATCAAATGTACATTTGGAAATATTTTAATAGTTCACTGAGTTGATTGTAAGGTGATATTTGTTTAATATAAAGGAAGACAGACGAGAAGTACACTTGATGGAAGACTATATAAGATCTAAACAAGATGCGCTGCTGGCCTCTAATGGCATTTAATATTCAGAATAATAATTTTGGTATTTAGCAGCAAAAAATATAAAAATTGTAATGTTAGAGAGAAACTTCTTACCTGTAAGCAAGATCAAAGGCTTGTCCAATAGTAAGAGTGATCTCGGACGCTAATTTCGTAGAGATGAAGACGAAGCATTCGTGCTTCTCCACATTTCCACCATCGTGACCGTTCATGCCGTTGACGGTGCTGCCACCTAGAGCAGTAAATCCGTTTTATAAGTCAAGAAAACACACTTTACTCATAAAGACATGGCTAACACGAAAAAGAATAAGTGATTTTAAATGTATGTATGAGACATCGGGTTTACTACAAAATAGTATTCATTTTTTAATAACACACACAAGAAGCAATGACCACAATTGTACTGGACCGGTAACGATAGTTTTGAGGTTAGAACCAATAAAATAAATCAAAGTGGTAGACTTGCCTAATACAAGAAGGGTAGTGGATTCAACATTGAATAAAATAATTACCCTTGGCTATAAACGAGAAGTATTTCTTCGCGCCCTTATCATCAGCGCAATAGGATATCCTGTGCAACGGGAACTGATACATTACGTTGTTCGATCTCGGCTCCTGAAAACAGAAAGACGTGTTAATCCGTGTCTTTCTTATTTGTAAACGTCTAGTGTTGTCTCTTTCTGTGTCACGTTAAGTCATAGAACCATAGTCATTGGCAGTGATTGTAACTATGTATATATGATTGATAGGCGAAAACAAGTTTTGAATAACTAATTAATAGTTTTCAATTTGAATTTACAACTTGACAGATCGTGACAAATGTTGCATTTAAAGTGACAAATACAAAATTAATGTGAGTTCAGAATAAATATGCCTATAATTGTGTAATTAAAAAATTACAAAACACCAGTTTTTATACATATTTAGAATAAGCAAAACAAAGTTTAATAATTCATCATTTTATATTATAGATTATCACAGGTATCAGACGGGTTCGCTTGTCTGACGGTAGATTTGTATGGCTATTTATTTAAATAAAAGACTTTAACGGTTTAAAACGGGATCTATTAGTATTAGTACGCGGTTACAGTCTCCCCGTGACCACGGCTGCTGCAAAGCATCCGAAACGTCGGGCCGAAGTTAGAAATCATTTTCAAATAAGTTTTACTAATATATCGCGTTTTAAACCGTTAAAGTGTTTTATTTAAATGTGTACTACTCGCGTATATTATAGATAGTATTTAATGTATGGCTTCAACGGGTCGTGGGTTCAACCGCTCAAATGTTTACAATTAAAATCATAATTTTTCTAAAACACCTTGGACTTAGTCTGGAACTTTGGATTGGATTGGATTAAATGAGTGATAGGAATATCAAAATTCTTTCCGGATCACGAACCACCGTCCCAACATGAAAACGCCGTGAAGACTAAGTGCGTTTAGGCTTTCCAAATATAAAAATCCATAGCACAACTGATTAAGATATTATAAGGCGTCATTTTATAGCGAGATTTGTCTTCTAAAATTGACAAAGATTTGATTCTAAATAGGAGCAACGTCAAGAAGTAACGTAATGTAACATACGTAACGTCTACTGTAACGGACAGCTTGGAACAACCCGCCCATGATAATGATAGAACTTTAATGACAGATAGTTGAGCGGTTACAATTGACCTTGCGCATGCGCCGTGACGTGAAAGCAACGGAAATTAGAGAGGGACGGATCATGACTGTGCTTCTATACTTAGAGCTTGGTGAATAATCTTTCTAATATCATGAAGGTAAAACTTTATATCCTAGGACCTAGACTGTAGCCTAGCCGATCTATAGTCCAATAAAATGGCTCTCTTTCTTTATTAGAAATAAAAGAAAAAGGTGGAAAAAGGTTGCTTGTTAGCTATCATTTGTTAGCTTTCTACTTTTTCCGAATTTCCAAAGCCAGAAATAGGTCGTGAACGCATCTTGTCGAGATGTTATATGGCAGGGATATTTTACCTACCATCGAGTGTACCACATGCTTGTATATATAGAATAATCATCAAAAAATATTAACTTAAACTTTTAATGATTAGGTTCGTCAAAATTGATTGTTTACTTATTAAAATAAAACACTTTAACGGTTTAAAACGCGATATATTAGTTAAACTCATTTGGAAATGAGTCTCCCCGTGACCACGGCTGCTGCAAAGCATCCGAAACGTCGGGCCGAAGTTAAAAATCATTTCCAAATAAGTTTAACTAATATATCGCGTTTTAAACAGTTAAAGTGTTTTATTGAAATGTGTAACTCGCATAAACTATAGACAGTATTTGTTTACTTATTTTCATTTCAAGACTTCTTGGGCCTCAAAAGTAGTAGTTAATATAAACTTCGTAACATAGTGATTTTATATCCTTGAATGGTAAGAGTATGTCATGCCGTCCTTCTCTATATTTAGACGAAGTTATTAATAAATTAATAGACTGCTTTATTTTGTACCAAGTTGCAAGTTCGTAACTCACTTGTTCCAAGACAAATTACAAACTATCGTCTCGAAAACACTTTCAAAAAGAAACTTAAGCGATGAAGCAACGCTGTTTCACAATTTCTATTCAAATTATTTATTTCAGTCACGTTTCCACCATCACAGACCCAAAATGGACGAATCGCGAGTAGATTTCACTTTTTACATTCAAACTTAGGGTTAGTTGAAATTCAAAGATGATAAATAAATTATATTCTTTTTAAATTTATCAAAAGTTACGTAAGATTCGTATAACAAGTCGAAGTATTGTCCGTAATTTATGCCAGTAGTACACATTTAATTGAACGGTTTAAAACGCGAAATCTTCTAACTTATTTACAATTGGTTTAAGCCGTGGTCTCAGTTGGGCAAGGATCCGAAGCGTCGGGTCGTGATTAAAATACATAAACCATAAATAAGCTAATTATTACATTTTGCGTTTTAAACCGTTAAGTGTTTGAATTCATTAAAACATTAAATTTATAAATAAATTTAACCTGTGTATTTTATTGTAATCTATCTACTTAGATTAGAGTAATTATATTTTCAAGCGTATATTGAATTTCTCTATATTTTCAACTAGAAGATAGTACAAAAAATGTTGTTTTTTACAGAAAATTGGTGAAATTTACCTGAATGGCAACACCGTCAACAGACACTGTAATCTCCACTTTCTTGCACTTCGCCGCATCTTTCGTTTCCGATTTCTTCAATTGCTGCGTAAACTGTAACTTCTTGATGGCGTCTTTGACTACCTCGATGCCTTTTGGCTGATCTACTTGCGTACAGCCTAGGAACTGAAATATAAAAAATAACCATAACAAGTAATTGTAAAGAAGGTTGTAAATGATAAAACTATATACTAATGTAATAAAGCCGAAGAGTTTGTTTGAACGCGCTAATCTCAGGAACTAGTGGTTCGAATTGAGAGTTTTGTGTTGGTTAGAGCATTTATCGAGTAAGGCTGGTGGCAAAGTGGTAAATGTGGAAAAACGAGGAAAATTATTTATCTTTGTGGTTTTCGTTTTAAACGATCTAACAAAGTGTCCGCGACAGTATATGTCTATATTTTAAGATTAACTTGCAAGAACAACGGAACGCTGATAACGTCGTGGGTACCAGCATAAATTTCTGAAGATGAGGAGGAGTTTTGCAAAAACAAATTTTGCCAAAAATAACCATTCCACGCAAACGAAGTCGCGGACGCGGCTAGTATACAATAAAACTACACCATACCAATATATTTTTGCGTTTTATTTCCCCAAATTATCTGAATTCAATTATAATTTCACATGCTTCTCATAAAGTTACTTTACAGAAGGAAAAAAATCTTTATTTCCAGTACATAATATATATCTTCGTAATAAGATTCCTACGAATATATAACAGAACCAGAACAATTTAAAACGTGTAATGTTTAAAGTAAACATTGCATGTTGCATGATACTCTGATGCGTTGACCGTGACATCGTATGCAACTGCATTATTTTATTTTTTATTCCACTCCTGCGCATGTACCTTCACTACCTACCGTATTTTTTAACTAGCTTCGAACGATTGAAGATATCCTCACTTACTAAGTATAGATAGTATTATTTGTTTGGGAAATATTTGTTCATTTGATTGATTAAAACGTCTATATCTCAACAAATTAGTTTGACTGTTTTAAGCTAAAAATAACATTACTTAATACTGTTTAGTCATGATTTAAGTTACTATAGTGTTATATAAAATATTGTACTTAAAGTAAGAAGTACACATTTAACGGGCGTTAGAGTAGTTTAAAACCGTCGCAAAGCATCCGAAACGTTGGGCCATAGTTTGATAATACTTTAAGATTCCCTTTCAACTCTGATATTCAAACAGCCTGATCTATTACATTGAAATGTCAGAATTGTCAGAAATGTTCAGAATGTCGAATCGAAGTTCGAAGAACAAAATTTATGAGATCTACATCAAATTAACGGCCATGTATAGATATTCGCCTAGGGCTCCTAGTGAACTAGAGCTATGAAGTTTTTAACAGAAAAACGGAAGATCAAGAAAAAGAAGTTTAAAGGTAGATTCAAATTTAAATAAAACGCATTTTGTCCCCCCGCGGCTGCTTCAAAGCTTTTGGAGTCGGGCCGTCATTAAAAATAAGTAAACGCGTTTAAAACCTATCTAGACGGAAACAATGTTAGGAGGAAATATAACTGGCAACCCTATTGCAGAATTATCCGGGAAATCGATATATTTAGTCTTTCGATAAACGAAGCGATAGTTACTGGATACCGCCACGTGTTAATAGCTCGTTATCGCCATGTGGGCGGTGTCGGGTCTTATCAGCACAATGCAATTATGACTAGAGTGAATGCTCTGCTCTAAGTAGGCCTGCATTTGTGCATTGTGTATCATATCGTACAACGGTTATATTTTAACCGTTTAAAACGCGAAATGTA
This sequence comes from Leptosia nina, assembly GCA_963661955.1. Lineage (NCBI taxonomy): Eukaryota > Metazoa > Arthropoda > Insecta > Lepidoptera > Pieridae > Leptosia > Leptosia nina. The sequence goes on from CAVLEF010000011.1 coordinate 1,895,652, forward strand.
TTAGTTAAATTAATTTTAATATATCTAAACCATGGCCCGACGTTTTAGATGCTTTGTGACGGTTTTAAACTACCCATGGTACCCGTTAAATGTGTACTTCTTGCTTTAAGTACAATATATTATATGACACTATAGTAACGAAAATCATGACATCCCTGCTTACGGGGGTACTGAAAATGGAGGGTGTCCCTAATGTCAAATTTGCAACACTACCGCCATCTGTTACGTTCCACTTGATATTTGATGATATTAGAGCGTAGTTTTAATACATTTATAAATAAGTTACACGTGTTTTATTTAAATGTATACTACTCGCGGTTTGTTTGTTTGAACGCGCTAATCTCAGAAACTACTGGTTCGAATTGAAATATTGTTTTGTGCTGGTTAGAGCATTAATTGAGGAAGACTAAATAAATAAGACTATAGGCTAAAACATCGGTGTGTGACTAATATGAGCGAATAAACAGTAAGAAATATGAAGAAAACGGAGGGAATTATTCAGGGTTTCCGAAAAATATGTAGGAACGAATGATTCCTCTGTAAACGATCTAAAAAAATGTCCACGACACTGACACACATATGTCTAACTTATAAGATTATTTTGCAAGAACGACGGGACGGGGACGACGTCGTGGGAAGCTATAATGTATAACTTTGAAGCAAAAAATATTTAAGTAAAAAATTAAGCTTTGTATGGTATGATATTGTAGTTTTAAACAAGCATATATCCTACATTGAAATCCTAGTATAAGGTGAAAGGAAACACGCCTAATTGAAGGTCGTTTGACAAAGAAAAATCCTTCACCTCTTGAGGGCGAAGATTCTTATTTTATTGAACTCTGTAAGGTCTTCACTTGAATGTTAATTGGTTATTTACACTAAACAAACTTCCATTATTGTAGTTATAGCGCGATTAAAATCTTACACGGTTTTAAATCAAACACTTTTAACGGTTTAAAACGCGAAATGCATTAGTCGTTCCCCCTGTTGGCTTCGGCATAGCATTCGATACATCGGGTAGTTAAAATAAAGTAAATAGGTTAACTAATACATTTCGCGTTTTAAACCGTTGAAAGTGTTTGATTTAAAGGGTACCCCCCTTTTATAAAATTGAAGTATTGGGGTATCACATATTTTTGTTTATGTTTTTTTTAAGTTATGCAAATGTAAAAATATTAAAATATCGTTATATGTGATTAGAGACCGAACAAAATAAATATTTTTTTCATTTTAATTTGCAAAAAATACAAAGAAAATATATGTAAGAACAATCTTCTTTCACTGAAGACAGTAAAAAAGACTTCTTACAGTTATCGATGTACACAACTCGTAAATAAAAATACAAGAATATTTAAGTATAGCAATATTTTAACGGGGCGATGTCAATGTACCAATTATAGGTATCTTCGTAACTAGTTTTTTTGACATTTGCGAATTGCAAATGGAGTACCCGACAGGACGCGATAGCCGCAAATAAATATTATTCACTAGCTGTGTCAGTGACTTCGTCCGCGTATAGTTCCTTTGCTTTTTATAGATAATTTAAACAGGAATTATTCTTTTATACATATTTCCTAACGCACGCAACGGAAATCATGAAAAATGAATAATTTTCCCCGTTTTCTCCACATTTTCCTTTGTTTCTTCGCAGCGTGTTGCTTTGCAGCCTAGACATCCTCGACTAATAACTTTACTATTAGCAATTAGTAGTCACCAGACAAAATGACAGACAATCAGACGGAGGAGACTGAAGATGGAATGTGTCCCTAATGTCAAAGTCAAATCTGATAACTAGCGCCATCTGTTTTGTCGTAGTTGATATTTGTAGACTCTGGCTGGGTCATTACAGAACTCGGTGTCCTCTCTTTGTTTCAGATGTAAGAACCAATTTGTACGCACTCAAAAAACCAAAATTTACCTTAACTAAATACGCCACATGTCCTTTCACCAGCGCGTCAGGTGCATGGATCCAATTTCTTCCATTGGGTGCACCGTTCGCCTTGCCCTTGCCCTGCCAGAAGAGCAGGGTTGACATCCTGGAAAAAAACAGTTATTTATTAACACGAATATAAGGTTTATAAGCATTAATGTCAATTGTCAAAGTCTGTTATAGTTGCAGTGGTTTTTGCAAATGCATAGGCAAGCATGGAATCAACTTGAGGAATTCTCCCGCTATAAAACACAAAAGATGTGCGCTTATGACATTTGTTAATCCACAGACTATACAAGCACACACATTTAAGGTTTTTTTTTATTTGTGGTGGCCCGTGACTTGGATTTCCGATATATTTTTTACTACCATTTTTTTTTTTCTGTTTCTGTAAAATTATAAATCGATTTCTTACAAATATATTCGACCCGGTGGGAATTGATCTCAAGTATATTAAAACATGGTGGAACAGTAGTGGTAATACCTATAAAATAATGTAAAACTGATATAAAAGCAGTGGTCTTTTTATATCTTATATTTGCCTGCATCGTAGTCAGAAGGTATATTTGTTTAAAAGTGCTAATTGCCTCGTGTCATCTTGCATCAATGGTACACGTGGCTTTAATTCGATATTGTGTGGGTTTCTGCATAATTAATTGTTATAATCAATAGCATAACGCTATTTGCCCACAATTATTGTTGCATTATTAGTTAGTTATTATAATTTTACCGTAGCCTATAAACTCTAATTATTGACATCTTTTAAGTATAAAAAATGTTGTATGTTGCGTCACAAAATTAAAAAATATATTAATTATATTATTGTGTTGAAATAATGGTCACTCGATGCAATTTAATTTCAACGCCAACATAGTAGGACGACAAACAAATGTAGCCAAGTCATTCTAGATCTATAGCCCTATAGGGTCTAATAGGGTTGTAATAACAACAGCTACAATTTTACCATAAACGGTAAATAAACATGACAAATATTTTTTTATATATTAACTAGAGCTGTAAAATTTCAATATAAACATAACACAACGACTTTTCACTGTTAATAAAGAAGTCTTCTGATAGATATTAATGAAAAAGTGTAAATTAAATTTAAAGGTATTAAACAATATGAAATCTTTTAAATATTCTTTAAAAAAAAAAATAATTAGTCATATAAACGACAATAGTTTTCATATTACTACTATTTGAGAAGCTAATAAATAAAACAAGGAAATAATATTCAATTGAGTATCACTTTAAAAAAATTCTAGTAAGATATAGACACATATCACGGAATCTTAACATAATTATGCACTAGATAAAAAATAATGCACATCTAATTGATCACAGATAACATAAATTACAGTAATTAGTTATTCCGAGTATTGTGTTTTGCCTGTGGTATACTCCACAGATCATGATTCGAATTGCCAGCTCTAAAATTTCCATAGATTATAGAAATACGCCCCATTTATTGAAGTCCACATCATGATAGAAATAACTTAGTCAGTAATTATATCTAAATAAATGCATAGAATGTATGAGGCTGCTGGAGGCAGAGTGGCCTGATAACAAAAAAATAGGATTCTCAATAAGGAGGAAAATAAAAATGCGCTATTAACTTAGGCGAAATGAATTTGTACTATTATTTGTTTAAGAATTATGTATGTTAACAATTTTCGGTCACTCTGCTCTTGTAGATTAACATTTTTAGACTATGAAAATATAAATAACTTAAGTCATAAAAATGCAGTTGGGCTATTCTGCCTCTAGCGGCCTCATATGTATAGCAAATTCATCACCAACCTATATATATATATAATTCCCATAGTTGGGCTTCTGACTTGTGTTTGAAAAGTACGTTTTATCAATACAAGGAAAACCACAGAAATTTCCGCAAAAAAACCCAAATTTATATACTTAAATCGCAGTTACGAGAATAAATATAATGTTTCGTATATATTATGCATATTGAGTGTATTTGTATTCCCAAGGTCGGTTCGCGTCAAAACCTCGTGTGTTTACAAACAAGTAAATCTCTGCTGTTTTATTTTTGGACATCATGTCAAGGCTACCGATACGATGGCTCATTGGGCCCATGGTACAAAGATTATAATAACCACGGGGTCGATAACCATTGCATTTTCGAAAACATGTTAGATCTTGTCTCAAAATTAGGCAATATATGCCGGAATACCTATCAAATTTCCGTTCGGACAACTATCAACAAATGAATAATAGTAAAAAAACGCGTAAGAAAGCATTTTTGCTGCAGTCTATGGATTTCCAAAATGGCTACAGCTAAATTACGTTGATAGGCCTCATATGTAATGTCAAAAAGCTGAGGTAAATCACTTTTCATATAGTGAACCCGCTTTTTTAAATTTATATTTGAAAACGAGCTGGTATCGCCATACCAAGAAAAAAAATAAGTGAAATGGTTTTTGACTCTGAAGACGTAGCATTCGCTTGGTCACGCATATCTAAATTTATTCAATCACTCCGAACAAGTATCGGACACACAGGTTAACCAATTTTCACGGAGTAAACAGGACTCCTAACGAGGACACAGTAGCAAGTCCAAATTGAAAACAAATTAAAGAAATTTTCAATTTTTTAAGGCGGTAGGCGCCTACCAAGGCATTCGACAAGTCCTTTTCGTGGGTAGTCGTTTAAAAAATGTATACATAATATGCACTTATGTAATACATAATTAGGTTACTAGTTAAAAATAAATTGTGTTAAGCAATAGAACTATTGTAAAATACGGATTTAATTGTATAATATCTTGACTTTTCTGGCCAATTATTGAGTATACCAGAAAATTATATCGTTCTCTATACATGAGCGTACTTAGATTGATAGAATAAATTTATAATTTTAAATACCGACATTACAAACAAAACGTTTTATATACCTACATAGGTATAAACTAGAAGGTAACAAGCCTTTTTTTGTGTAAAAGGCAAGAAATTGTTACTTTCGTACAGAAAATCAAGTAAGTACGCTAAAGAAGGTACTTTTGCACATAGAAATTACAAAAATGAAGGTACTTTTATATGTCCTTCGTATTTATTTACTTATAGACGAACCAGATATTAAAATAAGCAAGAATATGTTAAGAATCAGGTATTTTATCTATCATCGCTATTTCTATGAGGAAAACGTATCAAATCGGATTCTTCCAATTCAATAGATGTAAAGGAATGCACCAGGATAACATAAAACAACTCGGCTTACCTTTGCACTATTTCTGAGCGCAGTTCGTCAGCGACCATCGCGTTATGCAAAATATGACCGTAACACAACGACACAAGTTATATAATGGCGTGCGGACCGCGCGAGTTACGTCGTTTGTTTATCGGATCACGCCCAGTTCCGTACTTAGTACGGGCTGACACGGCGGCGGTTGGCACACTGATGCAAGATGGTTCATTCACTTGATCTAGGGATGGGCGGCGACATCGATACTTTAATGACGAAACTGGAGACTTAACGATGTGTGTTTTCTCTTTTTATCGATGTTTTACGACTTATGAAATTTCGTAGGACGAACTAAAAAACAATTAAAAAAAAATTGAACGAAATATATAAGATCATTGATAAATGTAATTAAAATACACGTAGAGGTAGAGAGACAGAAAGATTTATTTATATACATTTAAAAGTTTTGAATGGTAGTAATTTAAAGCAATTTTAAATAATATGTTTGTCGAATGGTACACATTAAGCTGTGAAGTTAACAAAAAATAACAAAGCATTATCGCTAATGTGGAGGTATAAAAAGCAGTCGTCTCTTCAATAAGTTTGCAAAAATCATAATTGATGCTTAAGACGAAACTCATTAACGCGTGACGTTGTTTAGTTTTACAGCAAAAGGGAATTTCCACAGTCAAATGGCCCCCAATTTGTTGTAAGTAGTAATTATTTTTTAATAGATTTTTTGGTCCGTTAGAGTCTAGAGTCATAAAGCGTGATGATGACTTGTTTTACAATGTCATTCTGAGGTTAGTCAAGTTTTAAATACATGGACAATTGTGATGGTGAAGTAAAATATAGGTAGAAAAAATAAAGTAGGATATACTACAACCCCTAAGACCCCACTCCCCTAATTTGTAACTAAATGGTAGCAATTAATGTCTAATAATTAACGGGGCGTGGGTTCGACCCTCACGGGGTCCAATATGTTTGCAAATTTTTTGAATTATGACTTTTCTGTAACATGTTGAACTTTGTCTGGAAATCTAGATATTAGGTGGGTGGTAGAAATATTAAAAATTCGAGAAAAGTGTTAGTCTGTGGATTTCCGGATATCCAAAACCAAAATAGACCGATATCGCATAAAAGAATAAAGTGTACAAAATATCGATAATCGATACTTCGCTAGCTTATATAACGCACACATAAAGCAGCCGTTTTGTAGATCCTCTGACTTGTCCAGGAAAACTGGTGATAAGCAGTTACACATAATATACAATAACAAAACCGCTTCATAAAATATCTGCGCAGTTCAGGGACACCGCGGAAAACTACTATGAAGCGTCGGTGGTATAAATACTTTTGAGTTGTTCTTTATTTTTTTTATTAGAATCGTTAAATACAGTCTGTAGTTTACGCGAGTATTAAACATTTAAATAAAACACTTTAACGATCTAAAACGCGTTAAACCTCCTCGGCTACTGCAAAGCATCCGAAACGTCGGGCCGTAGTTAAAATAATTTTGAAATAAGTGCAACTAATATATATCGCGCTTAAGTGCTTTATTTAAATAGTCAAACCAAAAAATAATTGTCTACTGTATCAAGCAAATTCTGTCAGTGACTCATTCTTAAATCGCTCTTTTATATTTGAGCATGCAGGACCAATGCCTACAGCTGGACAAATTCAAATCATGTGTTTGTGTGAATGACCTCAAGTATTTACGATTTTCAATTATTTATATAGATATGTAATCAAAAAATAACCGTTAATATTGCTAAGAACTCTTAATTAATGAGAATTTATGAATCTTTGAAAGACAAGAGAACGTATTTAACCAATAAATCAGACTAAAATAAATTGGGCAGTAAATACAATTTTATTTGACTAATAGACAGCGAGTTGCCCTAACGAGGTATATACAACATTTACGTAACCTTAGGCTTTACGTAAATTTGTATATACCTAGGTACAATTAGGTTTTATATTTCCCCATTTTTATTTAATTACATTGAACCTTAACCTAACAACTAAATTATTATTTGAATGTTTACAAACTGTATGTCAGTAAAAACTATCGTCATTTGTTTTAAACAATCTCAATGCGAGGACAATCCAAACGTGACTTATCGATAAAAAACACCGATTGATGACATCACTTCCACAAAACAGGTTTCGCTAGATCACGTTACCTTATTTTTGTCATGGCATATTCAACAGCTGTTTACAATGGAACGAATCAGTAAGATTTTCGAATTATTCATTACTCATGTATAAAGGCCATTCAGGTGGTCCAAATTGATCTGAAAGGCTTCACACTGTTAAGTTCACAGATGCGCATACGCAACCTTTAACAATAATTGAAACGTGAAAACAATGTAACAAAGACATTTTATTTCTGACAGGCTCGTTGGTCTAATGGTAGCAGCTTATGGCTAATATGTAAGAACATCGATACACCGCCCGGGTCACGAACCACTAACCAGTTTTGCAACGTTTTACCTAAAGTGCGGATACAACGCAAAATATATTGGTTAATTTAATAAAAGCACTAGGAAAGTAGGGTCATACTTAAAAAAAAATTGCGTTATAAACTGTTTAAAATGTTTTAAAAGAGTAGTTTTTTAACCATTTTTGGTCAAAATTAATATTATCGAAGAAAATGTTTTTATTAAAATTTTATCGAATTAAGTTGTCATCCTTACTAAAGTGGATATATGTAAATACGGGTCTTATGACCAGGAAATCTGATATTAATACATTATAATATTGATAAGGGCAATTAAATTCAATTAAAAATGCAATAAGAAATGCGTTTACCCCCGTTGAACCACGTTATCTGAAGAATGGCAGTTTTGTAGATAAGAAATTGTAAATCAAAGGCTATACAAGTTGACAAGTGATTTGAATACCAATTCTTCCAATACTTTTTTTTGGCTTTAACTTATTTTCATACACACAAAAATGTGTTTCGCTTGATGTAAGATGATATGAGGACGCTAGGGGCAGAGTAGCCTAACTACAATTTTATCAGTTGACTTATTTATATTTTCATAGTCAAAAAATGTTAATCTAAAAAAATCTTCTAACAAAAAAAATCATTTTGCCGTATATGGCATGAGAAGTTGCATTTTGAGTCAGACGATATAATTCGTACCAGGTGAAAGGCACCGAACACAATAGAATAACATTTGTATGAATCACAGTTATTTTAAATGTTATGTTGCCATTTATCATAATATAAATACAGAGTGCAATATATCAAGTCTATGTTACGGCTCTAAATAATTAAAATTAATTCATAAATAGATTAGAGGGACAACTTAAAATCACTACACTGTATAAAAAAGTCGATTTTTTCTGTGACTGCGCTTGAATATTTAAAACTACGCAACGGATTTTAATGCGTTTTTTTAAATAGAAAGAGTGATTAAGGAGGAAGGTTTTATTTACAACATTCACAGTTTCGAGCAAAGGCTGGGCGGGTCGCTAGTAATAGTATAATCTACTCGTAAGAGGACACCAAATACAGAACTAAGTGTAAACTAAACAGGTGTGGACTATCTAATAGAAAAATAACATAGTAATGACTTTATTGTCTGCAATTTACGCGAATACATATTTAAATAAAACACACCCGTCTAAACCTTTTCACGATACAACTTTTTCACGATTCAATTTAACTGCGGAGTGTGTTGGCCGGGTGCTACAAAGCATCCGAAACTTCTTTTTTAAATAAATTGATTTTCCTTCACACAGAATTTCCTTTTTGAAATAAATTGTACGTAACTAATATATTTCGCCTTTTAAACATTTAAGTATTTTAGTTAAATATTGGTTACTTATAACGCAATCTTCAAACAAAAAGTTTAAAAACTCAAGTACCCAGGAATGTTATTAAAAAATAAAATTAAAAATGTATATACCAGGAATAATATAATGTGTAGGCCACTTGCTAAACGTTATATAAAGTATTTTGACCAAATATTTGGTTACCATAACAACGGTTCTTGTAAGTTAACCTTAAAAGATATTCTGTCACGTCTATTTCTTTAGATTATTTAAAGAGGCATACATTACATTTTTATTTATTTTATTTAGTACATGTTTTTTTTTTCGTTTTCTCCACATTTCCCCTTTATTTCTTCGCTCTTAACAGTCGCAGCCTGATGTATTTTTACCCTTAGGCCTTCCTTGATAAGGGCTCCAACTAACACAAATCCTGAGAGTAACGCGTTTAAACAAACTCTCCAGCTTTATAACATTACTATAGATTAACCACTGAAAAAGGTGTACCAATTGTAAGGAAACGTATATGCGCACACGCTGAGTTACGGGCGCTGTTCCTCAAGTGCGTTACATTCAAACTTTGCGCGCAAGTCTATTGAAAATCTATTTATAGTTCTACCCTCCAAAGCTAAGCAGATAATGGTGGATCTGTGACCTTACCGTCCTACTCCGTACCAGGGCACTTGAGCGTTGAACTTTGAACGATGATTGGGGCGAATTAGTTCAAATGTTTGAACAATACTTGACCTCGATATTGCGCAAAGTACGGATCGTGTACGAGATAATTTTCTCGGATGTGGACTGAAATGGAGCATGTGACACATTCTAATCGGCGTAGTCTAGTTAGCCCTTACTAATATGCGAATACAACAGAATATTTAGCTAGTTTGGGTGTAAAAGAAGAGAATATCACTTTAATAGCAGGTATTCCTTTAATTTCATACGTTTCATTTTGATATTTATAAAAAAATGAATAATCGATAAGGATAGTAGAAGGTATAAGGAAATATTTACTTTGAGCGTGAAAGGGTTCAAATTTCTGACTACCCTATTTATATATTAAAGGGTTGGTTTTTTTGGTGCAGTAACCTTGTTTCTACCAAGTCCTAAATATGTTTGTATATAATTTTGATAGAATATTTAAATTGGAGGTGATCTTAATATTGATTTTGGCAAAACCAAACCATATCCGGTTTGGTTTGAAAATTTAGTCTATTAAACATTAGTTCAATTTCAGCCCGAAATAAGTCAAGTCTAATAAACAGTTCGGTTAGAAACTCAATTTTTTTTGTGTGAAATCCCGTTTCCCCCTCGTTGGGACATGGGGCGAACACATTTTTTTTAACAGGTAAGTAGTTGATCAGACTTCTGTACCTGTACGGGTAGGTACCGGGACACTTTTTTTTGCTCCCCTGGGATTCGGTCCCAGGACCTCTTTCGCATAACGCAATGCTAGGCAATACGTTTAACCATTTGGCTACAGAGGCGGTAAAATTCTAGAGAGTCAATACATATAAGAAATTAATCATTTCAAGGAAATTGACAATTCTAAGGTATTTATTTATTAGATTAAGGACTAGACATTTTATCACAATTACTGACATATGTAACTGAAACTTTAAATATGTAAAAAAAACAAAACAATTCAGACACGACATGGAAAGTGAAACAAAATCTAAGTAAGTCCACAGACTGTTAACAAAAAAAAAAACTTTTCCTACCACATTTGTGTATGACTTGTTAAGAAATCTAAAAATTCAATTTTAAAAACATGTTTTAACTTTTGAAAATCGACTCATTGATTATTTTAAGCCATATATTTATTTTGTAGCTACAATAGATCCACCATACCAGATCCCAGTTGATGAACTTGCCCGTCAAAATTATTATTTTTGGCTGCGGAATGGTATAAATCTTGGATTCCTAAACGCTGGCTTTTCCAAGGCGTAAATAAACAGAACGTTCACGAAGTCTACAGTTAATTAAAATTCTGCACAAATTGCTTTCCCACGTCCCACACCATAGACAATAGAACCGCGTTCACATGAGATATGTTTTTAGCACTGGCAATAATACACTTGCGTGCTGTATGATATAATCGCGTTATTGTTTTAATAATTGTCATTTGGGGATACCATAATTGAAAATTAAAGCTGAGAAGAACCTTTAAATGTTGACCTCTATGATTTAGTTTAACATTGGTCATAATTAATTTATTTTAATGATATATTGTATTTTGGGAATCTATTATTGTAATAGTACTTAAACTTTGAGGAAGTCTCTGAAAAAAAAATATTAATTTTGTTTATAAAAGTAGTCTCGACTATTGCTTAAGCAAATTTTAAATATTGTGTGTAATTTTGAATTTAAAAATAATAAACAGGCGAGAGTGGACCCACTAGAAATATTATGCTTTAATTTTAAATCATAGAGGTCAACATTTAAAGGTTCTTCTCAGCTTTAATTTTCAATTATGGTATCCCCAAATGACAATTATTAAAACAATAACGCGATTATATCATACAGCTTGAATCGTGTTGTTACCGAAAACTTAAATAAGCTTTCATATATATTAAAATCCACATAATATTTCTAACGACATTATGACGATTCAAACATAAATAATAATAGAAGTAATAAACTGTATATTTCCATACATTTTAAAGTAATAAATATATGTATTTACAGATAGCAACAACTCGTATATAGAAATATTAATTGATCTTAGAATAGATAAAGCAAAAACGCATTATGTAAGGATCACGATACTAAGAACTCAAAAGGATATAAGGAAATAATGCTACTTAATTTTTTATCTGTAGCGCACAGACAACTAAAGAAAACAGAGCTGTTTTTTGTATTAGGGTTATCTGTGGTCGAGTTTATAAGGAAAGGATGTTAGGATAATGAATTTTTGAATTTAATCTATTAATTGACGAGTATTGACATTCTGATTTTTTTTTATTAAAACATTTGCTAACAATCAACTCATCTTATTACATATATTTGTTAATCTCTAATATTATTTATGCTTATTTATAAACTGCATACCTATTCAATTTGTTAGTATAATGCGTGCTTACGAACACTAAATATAGATTGTATTGGCTTAATTTATTTATCTATTGAAGCTGTACCTAATGTATTTATAATACAATTCTTTTTCCTTGTATTGTTTTAGCTTGCGTTTTTATGACAGACGAGCATAGGATTAACTCGATAGAAGGTGGAATACTCGAGACATATAACTCCTTAACAAGATGTGATGTCGACTTGTATTTCCTTTAAATATTAGAAATCCAGACTTAAACCAAAGCGAGATTAACCTTCACGACTTTTTCGTCTGTGGTTTGTTATCCGGACGGAATTTTCGTTATTATTAGTACTCAGTTAATATCCAGATATCCAGACGGAGTCCAACATGTTTCAGAAAAATTATAAATTGATTAGAAAAATGTTGGACATGGTGGGGAACCTACGTCACTTGATTATTAGCAACACATTCCTACCATTAGACCAACGACCCCGTCATATGATTTATACGCTCCCCTTTATAAAGAAAGTTGTACACTTCGCAGTAAGCAATCGATTCAAAGGAAATTACCTTCGTAATACGATACTTGATATTAATACTACACAATTATACGTCTTCCCCTGCTTTCATACTGTCTGAATGATCGAACCGTATTAACTTCCACTCGTTAGAAAGCTTGATATTCTTGGATAAGCATTGACGCTAGAAGTAGGCGGTTACGACACTTTAATATTATTTTGTATCTCTTATTATGGTAGTGAAACATTTAATCCGTTATTCATTTAAAAGTTTTCAAAATAAATATGGAAAAACCTAAAGAAAGCTGATTAGATTTTAAGACAATTTGCGAGAGGTAGAAATATCTATAACTTTTACCTTGACATCAGAGTCAATCTTAGTCTCCCGTGACCACGGCTGCTGCAAAGCATCCGTACGTAGTTAAAGTAATTTTTAAATAAGTTAAATTAATATATATCGCTTTTTAAACCGTCAAGTTGTATTATTTAAAAGGTTGAAAAAAATCGACGGTGACGTGTAGGACACGATGCTGTGAATACCAGTTTAATCTAAAATGGATTTTTAATTTAAATTGAGTTCATTTAAGCGATGAAACTTTAACTGTATTTTATATACTCCGTATTTAAATCCATTTGAAACCGTCCACAGATGAAAAAGTCGTGAAGTTTCAGATTTCGGTTTCAGTCTGTGGATTTCCGAATATCCAAAGGCAAAATAGGTCACAGCGCATCTCCTTAAGATATTATATGGTTGGAGTATTCCAACTTCCATCAAAGGAACGCCCTGCCTGACTGTCTTCCTCCACCGTAAAGAAACAACAAAAATACATCATTCGTAAAATTTTACAACTCTCAACCTCTTACCATTCTTCAAATACATACCTGGTGAGAGACAGCGAAGTCCCAGTCCAAGTACAGACTTCAAATCTCTTAAATAATGTTTTAAATGTGTCTAGGCTACTTATAATTTGCGCATGCCAATGCTAAGTAAGCGAAAATAAACACCTACACAATAATTGTTTAAAAGTCACATGGGAGTTTGAACTTTAACGGAGAGACAAGGTCAGAGATCATTTTATAGGACAGTCAGCAACGGAAGTTGAAACTTAATTTTGTAAACGGAATTGAAGCGTTATGTAGTAAACAACCGATTTCCATGAAGATAAAAAAATTGGTCCTTTGAGCCGGCTGATCTTGTACTTTGACATATTTCTTAGTTAGCTAACTAGTTTTGTATACAGGACCTTATTATACAATTCCGAAGTAGTAAGTTCAAAATAAGAATAAATATTATCTATCGTTTACAAAATATCTACATTATAAATTTAAAATATAAATCATTTTCCTCTCATCATTTAACGATATTATATTTCGTATCGTGCCGCGCAGTGTTTATTTAATAACTGCAACATAATTTATGCTATTTATTAAACACAGTCATGTTTTATAAACTGAATACAATGTACTGAGTATTGGAAGTGTCATTTCAACAAATAAACCTGTTTTTTTTTTTAATATTTTAATCGTGTCACTGAAAACAGGTGAAAAATAAAATATTAAAGTCCCATTTCCTCTGTGGGACAAATGTGTCCGTTTCAATGATTACAGGCATTTTATTTTTTCCCTACCATTCGAAGCCGATATCTCTCGTGTTTAACGCAATGTTATAATAATAATATTCTAATTGACATTTATTGTTAAAGTTCCTTTCAATAATGTAAATTCTCACCGTAGAAAAGTAACGCGAAAGGGCTCTTCGGCATATGTTCTAGCATAAATGTGCAAACGATGGTTTTGAGCAAAATGTTCTCTTCGACAGTTTGCGTCCATATTACGGTACAATTCAAGAAAACGTAGATTTAACATAAATAATAATACTTCACTACTTTTTGCAAGTGTTGTCAGAGACAAAAATAAAATGCGCGACGTCATTCACACTTCTCTAGAAGCCGGGTTTTCAATAAGCGGAGTACGTTATCCGGACTCGTTTCCGGGTTTGTTCATAATGCACAAAGACTCAGATAACAAAGACAATTTGTGACGCGTGCTAGGGCTGGCGACTCGGGTTCGTCTATTGCAATAAAAAAGTACATTCTATATACACAGCAGTTTATGTTAAGACTACATAAAGAAAATTAAATTAAAAAAAAAACGAAGACCTTATGAATTCGTTGATCTATATGAAAGCGAATGATTGTCATACAGAAAGGTATTTTTTACGTAATATATTTTAAATCTAAAAAAACTAAAACGGAGAAAGGTACTTTCTCTCGAGTAGCAACCCTGATCGCAGTTGCTTAACATCATGCGCATTGTCTTAGCATTATTGTGCTGTTTGCTGTATTATCATAAATAATGAACGGTTAACAGTTCATGCCGAACAAGAACATACTGTTTATTTTATTTTCTATTTAGATATGCTTTTGAAAATTTTAATGTTTTTCACATGTTATTGCCATCATGCCAGTATATAAATAAAATTTGTAAATTATACAAGTTTAACTAGATGGGCTGGACTGAACGCTGTGTGTGTCGGTTCAAATCCTGCCCGTGTCGTAATTTTTTTTGTAATTTCACAAACAAGCATGGGGATCACCTGATAGAGCGTAATATATCCTAGCCATGTAGCATCTAAACGAGATGCACTGTCTACCTATTTTAGCTATGGACATCTGTACTCACAAATTAACAAACACAGTTAAAAAAACCTTATGTAACACTAAAATTAAGCAATAACATTGTCTGTAAAATTACAGACAATGTTTTGTTAAGGTATGTAACATAAAATGAAAGTTACAACATTCAGAAGTCTAATCAAACATAATGAGAAAATTGTTAATTTGTTACTCTAGCCGTTGGAGTCAAACCAGTCAAACGAAACGTTTGTAAAAATTCGCGCCATTTTTATGTAATGTGGATTTGACATTCCAAATTTGAAAAGATACAGATTATGTTAGAATACCGCTTCACAACAGATTTTACACTTCTTAATTTCACCAGATATCTCTCGTAATAATATGGGCTAACACGCAATTAAATATCTAAATAGAACAAAGAAACAGACACGTGACCCTGGGTTATCTCAATGCAATATAACTGTCTGTTAGATTTATTTCGTCATTAGCGTCTAGATCGAGGCGATAACACACGAGCACTAATTATACGGCTTCTGGAAAAGTATATCCTTCCTCTACGGTTTAATTGCTGTAAAGAATCTTAGAAGTATTTACTTTAGTACTTCGGTTACGTTACTGGCATGCAAGAATTGAAAAATACGACTACACTGCCTAGTTTCAATTTAAATAAAACTTTAAACTTAAAACGCGATATATATTAGTACTACTTATATGTGACACTGTTAGAGGCAGAGTGGCCTAATAACAAAAAAAAACACTATATTGATTTATCGAACGAAAAATTAAAAATGCGCAATTAACTTAGGTGAAAATAAATGTGTAAGAATTATGTTAAAAATTTTCGGTCACTGCGCTCTTGTAGATTAACATTTTTAGACTATAAAAATAAAATTAAGTCAGTTATAAAATTGCGGCTAGACGTAAACTACATATATATTTTTCCTAGGTAATGGAACCTAGGACCTTTCGAGCAATGGTTAAGCAAACATTTATCTATTAAGTTACAAAGGCTCTTGGCATTAAACTCTAATTTAATGTAAATTTTTATTTTTTGGCTCTTTAGTAACTTTTAAATAAAACACTTAAACGGTTTAAAACGCGATATATTAGTTAAACTTATTTGAAAATCATTTTCAAATAAGTTTAACTAATATATCGCGTTTTAAACCGTTTAAGTGTTTTATTTAAATGTGTACAACTCGCGTAAACTATAGACAGTCTTTAGTAACTTTCTCATGGTAACAATGTATGGGCAACAACGGTTTCTGCCGCCACCGAGACAAACATATTTCTAATCGATTTATAATAATTTAATTCGCTCTATTCTTGTAGATACAACATATCTAAAACTAAACAATATGCAATCATTCCTTTCCTTTTTCGGTGTCGGATTAAAGAATCGATACAACGTGTTACACGTAGTAACGCAATCTTTCCTTATGTAAAGTTATTACATTTATGACCCTATTTAGACTTTGTACGTGAGATTTTCAATGTTTGGAATTTTTTATCTGTAAATAGTAAACAAACTGTGACATTATGATAAATGATCTCCATTCTGTTTATATAGCTACAATAATAATGTATTTTATAAATTTCGTTTTGAATTGTAAATGACAATTTAATTTAATCGAAAAAATTCGTTCAATCTAATATTATAAATCCGAAAAGTTTGATCGTTTGTTTGTATAATCGCGCTTATTTCAGGAACTCCTACTTCGAATAAAAAAATATTTAAAAAGCGGGAAGTATATTTGAGAATTCCCTCTTATAAAGATTCAAAAAATATCTTTTAAGAATAACTGGCACTAACTGTTTTTATAAAAAAATTTGGCCGAATTGTTTGCAAGATTAATCCAAACAACAAAACAACGTTTAGCGGATTATCTAGTTTTAAAAAAAATTCAAAACTACAGGGAATGTATTTAAACTAAGACGACGAAATACGATATTAAGTTTCCACAGTATAAATATCATATTTTGAATTAAGATTTTTTCCAGCGTTAATTATACAGATAAAGCAAATATTTAACACATTCTAGAGATTACAGATTATGTATAATAACTTTGAAAATTATTTGCGTAGATTTATTTGTAATGACCGATGCAACCTTCGATCATTTTATTGAATGTTTATTAATTGCACGATTCGTTCGCATTGGTTTCTATATATTCTCTATAAAATACGTATTTATTATTATCTGTGGGATTTTCATCTGTGGTACTCAAAAGCCAGGTCTAACTTTAAATATATATGAAGTAACTGCACTGTGTCAGAAATATACTTTTCTATAATAAAAGACAGACAAGCATCGGGGTTGACTCGATTGTAGGTGAAATATTCCTTTCGACCTATTTTGGCTTTGGATATTAGGACACACAGACTGGAACCGAAACGTCATTAAACTGCGCGGCCTTTTTATTTTTGGAGAGTCGGAGATTCGTGATCCGGACGAAATTTCCATATTCCTAGCACCTATTTAAAATGCAGATTTCCAGACGAAGTTCAACATGTTTCAGAAAAATTACAAATGGGTCAGAAAAAATTTGGAACTGGTGGGGATCAAACCCACGCGACCCAACGAGCCCGTCAAACTCTTAAATAATAGTTCTAAAACAGACATAATTTTACACATACACAAATAAATAAGACAATTAGATAAAACTAATGTAATATTTACATTGTCGAAAGACGCAACCCTTTGTGCAAATAAGTTATAACTTTTAACAATATTATTTCATTTGAATGTTCTTTCTTGGAAAATTACTACCATATAAACCGCTTCATTATAACTAATTATAATTTTATACACCTTCCGTCACGTGTAAAGGAAAACGTATGTTACGCTGAATATGAGATTAAATGTTGGTAAATAATGTTTGGGAATCCCGTTCATTTTTTTGCGATGCTGAGTCACTAGAGATAAGAGATGGTACTAGAAGAAATTGTTTTTGTCGTTAAATATTTGTCATTATTTGTTTAAATGTTGTCTGTAGTTTACGCGTACATTAAACATTCTTTTAACGGTTTAAAACGCTAGTTATCTTATTGTCTTTGTAAAATACCCTAAACGCCGGGCCGTAGATAAAATAAATTTTACAAATATTTTGCTGTGCAATCAGTAATTTTGATAGGAATTCGAAATCTTATTGCATAGAAAAAGGATATTTTTTGATTTGCGTTTAAATACTACCCAATTTATTTTATCTAAAAGTAAGTTAACTAAATAAGTTTCGCTTATAAAAAAGAGTTTTATTTACATTATTAATTTTAATTTTATACACTTCAACATTAGATCTAGGCATAACCTGCCCTTTGTAAAAGTTAGCTCAAACATTTCACCGTTTAAAACCGTATTTTAATGTTTAATATTAGTTTAATTTTATACACTTAAAGACGTATCAGGTATTTGTAAAAGATATATTGTAATTTTAAACATATGTGTTGACAGAAATACACAACATTTCTTGAAAATATACACACGCTACTGTTTTGTTTCCATGGTCCGGTGGTAAAGCATTCGTATTATCCCGATTTGGGCATTAGGAAAACGTAATAAATCAATAAACGTCGGATGGGAAACAGTGAACTGGTTGCCTATAAACCTATTAAGATCAACAGATAGCTACGTGCTTTGTACCTACATAATTTGGGCATAGACTATGAAATTATTTTAAGCTAGGTCATCTCAGTGATCTGTGGAAGAAACGCCACGAATTTGAATCTGGTCAAACATAAAAAATAAATTTGCTCGGGGACAGAAAAGGCGATCATGTTAACGGACACAAATCTTTGTCTACCCCACTTAGAAGACACTTTATCATAAGCCACGCAAAACCGAAAGAGTTATTACAGAATATAAAAATAAAAAGTAATTTAAATTTAACAGATATATAAGATATTTAAAAAAATCTTGTTATATACATAAGGTTTGTTCGTTGCCACGTATTGAATGTCCCATTCCTCTGGGTACGTCTCCTTTCTTATATACTATAGTTTAAGAGCTCAGACTGACCACGCTTATCAGTGGTTCGAATTCTACATAAATATAACTCACGAATTTATAAGAAATAATCCCAAAAAATAAAAACTTTTCCTACTCGGCTTTTCGTTCCCAAACCCGTATTAGTACTTAGGACTCGTAATAGATTGTGGCACTACTATACTAAACTGCATGGTAAAAAAATTGTTTTTAAATAAATCACTTTAATGGTTTAAAACGCGATATATTAGTTAAACTAGTTATTATTATTAAACTTGTTTAAAAACTATTTTAACTACGGCCCGACGTTTCGGATGCTTTGCAGCTGCCGTGCTGACGGGAAGACTGAAAAAGCATCCGAAACGTCGGACCGTAGTTAAAATAATTTTCAAATAAGTGTAACTAATATATATCGCGTTTTAAACCGTTAAAGTGTCTTATTTAAATGTGTACTACTCGCGTAAACTACAGACAGTATTCACAGACAATAGAAAGTATTTGCACAAATGTAACACGTTTACGCAACCCACCTACTTGTATAGAATAATTAAATAGATATATTACAAAAATACATTATTGTTTACGTTTCGTAAGTGGTATACGATTGCTTTTATTTAATCTGTGGTTTATTTTCCTTTACAGGCCATTCCCGCTTTTTGCATTTGTGTCAAATTAACAAATGACAATTGACTCAAATTTAGAATTGGTAATTATTAAGCGGGAACGCTGTTAACTTAATGAAGGATATTATCATAATTTTACAAATGACTAAATTCACGAATGAGCCAGTTTATTCGTGTTTATTTCAATGAATCAGAAAGTAACATGCGTTTTTCTTTATTACAGAAACTTTCCTGTTTATCTTTCCTAGTCAAATAGTGTTTAATTTCTAAATAATTCATTGTAATGTGCGCTTTTACGCAAATTTTTCACACGAGCTCTCATTTAAAATGCAATTCGCATTAACATAATGACCTCATTAGGTATTCTAAGATTTCAAACAAAAACTTGACCTCTAAGTAAAGAGAATTAAACGACGTATTTAATGTTTCTGTATGTGTGTCAAATATGCGCATACGCAAGGGATAAAAACTTCTCGATTTAAAATAGGTACAATTCTCACGTTTAGAAACGGAAACGTTTGCTTCTATTCACTAGTTACCTAATTTGTGAGGAAATTTTAAAGAATTTGTTTAATCTGTGTTGGGAAAAACACTAAGGGTCGTTTTATGTAATTCTCGCACCTCAAACAAATAATAAATACCGGTTTTGATCTGGCCTTCGTCGAGACAAAGCGCAATCTCTAAATAAAAAAAAAACAACGCACCTTGAATTTTTCGACACTTTTCCGTTGGCGGAAAAATCTTCGCTGCCCCCGTAACTTGTCACCAATGGCATGTCGCCCTCCATTTTTACCACTCCACTAATACCACTATACACTGGACATAAAGCGTAACACGTCCGACGGCCGCGAATGCACTGTCCGACTGATTTTATTGATGTAAATGAGCACAGATAACATATGACGGACTGTGTCATTGATAATTGAATAGCTTTACGCAACACTGAAGATTCCAGCCTCGGTCAATGATTATTTAGTGGCCTTTGTTCGTTTGACAGTTCATCAAGACGTTATTAAATATTTTGCGAGGATGACTTGAGGCGACGTGCATTTCTACCTCTTACATTTACCAATATCACCGGGTTGACTTTACTGACAGTAAATAAAAGGTTTTATTTACTGTCAGTAAAGTCAACTAGCTCGTACAACAGTAGCTCGTGTACATAAAACGTAAAAAGCATACACTTTACTATTTAATTGAAAAGAACACAGGCAGGACTCAAACCTACTAAACACGGTAATATGTCTGTTAATAAATCAGTAAATAAAAGTGCAAAACCTTCTTTTTTATGTTTCTGTTCCTCTATTTCTGGTTGTCTATATCGAATTCAAACTTACCAGATCCCAGTTGATCTGGAGTAAATCTTTGGTCGTCGTAGTCTTAAGAAAAGATATGTAACAGTGACTTTTTTTATTATTTCTATTGTTTACGGTTATTTGTTAAAATAAAACAAAAAGAAACACCTTCTGCAATAAACAGAATTTAGTGTTAATATTTTTGGAGAAACCAATGCAAATATAGGACCTTAACGACTTTATCATCAATAGAAAGTGATCACGTATCAAAGCCGCGACCTCTAATGTTGGTGTTAAGAAGTGTTAGGTTATGAGACGAAGGTAGATTACGCCATCGGTTATATAACATCGATAAAGAATATGCGAACTTTAAAAATATATCAAAATATCGATAGACTTTTGTCAGGCCTTATTCAATTTACCCCGCCTCGTTGGACTGCTGCAGATCATGAGTTTCCACTTCCCAACTTTTCTTTTTCGTTAAAAGTAAATTTCTAAACAGGGTCAGTCCTGGTTATTATTACAACAATATTGGTGGTAGTCCTGTAGTAATTTGGCAGCATCTGAACTCTCCTCTCTATAAGAGAACAGGGCCCAGCATTGATGTATCAATGATTTTTTTCATGATAGAGGAAGCGTGGGGGAGGGTAGGTAGAATACCCTCGACATAAAATATCTAAACAAGATGCGCTGTCGGCCTATATTGGTGTGGATATTCGGAAATCGAAACTAAAGCTGACACACGATTAAACTTTACGGATTTTTCATCGTTGATATTTCGTCATACATTGCTGCCATTAAGAATCAAAGAGATGCAATCAAAATGTCGAAATTATCAAAAATTTCATGAAACTCTAACGACTGTAGATTCGAAATGCCCAACAAAACCGCAGACAGTGTGCAGTAATAACAATTTAACAATTATATATTTTGCGTGTCGAGATACGCATTGATTACGTAAAAACGAAATCAGGAAAGCGTTGTACGGATATTAACATAGTATTATCTAATATTACATTGATTCATGATAGCGATGTAATAGCGGTATTGTGGATTTGAGGTTGATTTACCAGTTAAATCCTCTGTGGTTCGCATATTTGTAATGGATTATGCACCAGCCTCTACTATGTCCACGTTATGACGATGTGAGGCTCTATCTTGACAGAAAGGGCTTAGACCGACGCTGGTCCAGTGTAGGTTAGTTAATCTTATAGAGCACCTATTAGAAGGTGTGTTTAACGTTTTTAAACCAGAAAATTAGATTAAGACGTTTCAGTTGCTTTACGGCAGCCGTGGTCATGGGGGGACATTTTAGTGTTTTATTTAAGCGTAGTACACGTTTTCGTATTCGCGTGAACTACAGACAATCTTAGGTCTCGAACTAATATTTTACACGACGCGGATTTTAACACTGAACATCGAGATCCGCTGTCAAGTATAGTAACAACTAGAAACATTTATAGGCTAACTCTATCTGTGTTTTTTGAAGTTCTGTTAATTGCTGTCAGTTTTAAGCGGTTAATAAATAGCTACCTCGTGCATAAAACCGTCCAGTTTATCCGGAGAAGCATGTAATATATCTATCTCGCTGGCCAGTCCAATATTATTATTTACGTTTTAATCATTCTCCCCAAATCATAATAAACATGTTTGTTTTCTGGTTATTACCGATGCGTAATTTTTACGCGAGATAAAAGGGGGGAATGTGGAAATGACGTGTTTACGAGTATCTTATTTCTTGGTACAGTCAGTGTTTTTTGTTTTTTTATTATTAATTTGTTCTTTTAGCACGTATAGGAATAATTACTAGGTATATTATCATTATGTTTATATGTGAAGAGTTATATCTCGAGAGTTTCACAGATAGAATTGGTTGGTTAAACAATAGTACGCAATAAGGTCCTATGTCGCCCAAGGGACAAATATTTCTCGCTACGTGAAATAATATTATTTATATACCTAATATGTTTTTTTTTCATTTTCTTTAAGTCTTAGATTGCGTCTGGAACTTCTGGAGAGGTTAAGGGAAAATTTAAATTAAGTCCAGGTCACGTACCACGTACCATCCACAGATGTAAGAGCCGTGAAGTTTAATCGCGTTATAGTTTTTTTATCTGTGGTTATTGAAATATCATAGACAACATAATTCGCCCGTGGTTTTTGATATTGGAAATCCTATAAAATGTTTACAATATTTTGTTTATTATAAAGATCAAGTTGTGAAATTACGAAACAGTGAAAGCAGATCTAATAAAATAGCGAAATGAAAGGAACTTTCGTTTTGCAAGCTGGGTTTGTATGTTTGTATGGGACTCACGTGCAAACTACGAATGAAAGTGATTATTTTCGTCGTGGGCGCCATATTTATGTTTATGGATGTGTTAACTAATTTGTCTTGTCTATGGACAGAAAACGTTTTATGACATTTGCACCTTTATCTGTACTAAAATGAAGCTATAGAAATATTTTCTCCACACATTTTAATAAAACATGAATTTCTGAAACATGTCGGTCTTCATCTAGATATTAATTGGATGGTAGGAATATCGATATTCCGTGTAGGGCACAAACGACCGACAATAGATAAAAGGCCGTCAAGTTTAATCACGTTTTAGATTTAGTCTATGGATTTCGGAATAAC
Source organism: Leptosia nina (assembly GCA_963661955.1). Taxonomy (NCBI): domain Eukaryota; kingdom Metazoa; phylum Arthropoda; class Insecta; order Lepidoptera; family Pieridae; genus Leptosia; species Leptosia nina. The sequence continues at coordinate 1,919,296 of CAVLEF010000011.1, forward strand.
CATAGCCTAAATAGGTCGACAGATAAATAGGTCGATAGGTCGATATATTAGTTAAACTTATTTGAAAATTATTTTTAACTTCGGCCCGACGTTTAAATCATTAAAAATCATTTTCAAATAAGTTTAACTAATATATCGCGTTTAAAACCGGTAAAGTGTTTTATTTAAATGTGTACTACTCGCGTAAACTATAAACAGTATCTAATTTAATGTTTTTCAGCCACTTTTTGAAAACGAAACTTTCGCAGTCATACGCATATAGATATATAATTAAAGTTATTTCTATGTGTGCCAACATAAACATATTTAGACGAGAATATAAAAATTGTTGCATACATAGGCACATATTAAGAGTTAATCTCAGAAGATTAAGCAACGAAACTGGGTCGTAAGATCCTGTTTTTGAAATCACTTCCCATTATGTATGAATGTACTTTAATTCCGTTTTCATATAATATTTATATACCTAACATATTTTTTATGCATTTAAGTGAATCATTAAATAATAAAATAATACTCTATAATTTTTATAGATAAATTTAGTTAGTTTTTAATAGAGATGGGCCGAGTACTCGGTTAACACACGGTGCTCGGCGGGTTTTTTGATATTGATACTCGGCCGAATAACTCGGTTTTACTTTGTTATTTGATAATAATCCACCTAAATAAAGCAATATATTTAGGTGGATATACTTGAAACGTGTTAATCCAAAAGTATTTATTAGTAATTTAGGCAATCTTTGAATATTTCAATTAATTAAATCAAAACTATGCTAATGAATGAGTAGTAAAGAGAGAAAACTACGAGAAGATTAGAGCGATCCGACGTCTTGACCGGCGCAAACCTGTTTGTACTTGTTCACGCGCGAAGAGAACAGAGTTACTCGGTTGAAAAAAACTTGAACCAAATAAAACTCGGTACTCGTTACTCGTTAGTCGGCAAAAGTGTTACTCGGCGCATCTCTAGTTTCTAACAACAAGAGCGACGTGATAAAAATATACATATACAAATAAAAATAATATTCCTTCATTGTTATTTGCAATGTCCTTCTGGATACTGTCTGTAGTTTACGCGAGTATTACACTTTAAATAAAAAAACCTTTAACGTCTCCCCGTGACCACGGCTGCTGCAAAGCATCCGAAACGTCGGGCCGTAGTTAAAAATAATTTTCAGATCAGTTGAACTAAAATATATCGCGTTTTAAACCGTTAAAGTGTTTTATTTAAATGTCCTTCTGGTTTAATATAATCTATGCGAACGAAACTTCAAAACTAATTTTCAATTTGCGTCAAATTCGCATTTCAAATCCGGAATCATGCGAACGGGGTCTTGAAACGGAACCGTGTCGTATATAGCCATCCCGCTCCTTTCTATTGAAAATCGATCAGTCTGTCTCGCGGTTGCATGTTACCGTTAAGATGTTAGGGTTACCGTCCTTTGCTTACTGCGACATCGTTTCGTGCTCGGATGGAGCATTTAAAAGCTATCCTATATCCCCTTTTGCGCCATAATCATCTGAAACACAAGTTTAAGAGAGACTAGCTGATTTGACAATAATGCATTACTGTCGATCTAATTTGATTAATTTAAAAAACGTAGAGCGTCGCGGACTTTTTTTTTAATAAATTACTTAAGAAATCGTTCTTTTATATATATATTTTCTTGAACAATTTCGCAGTGCATGCAAAGGAAGAAGTAACGGTTAAAAACGCGATATTTTCAATTTACTTAATCAGTAGGTCACGGGGTTCGATGCGAAGCATACGAGAGGTCGCCGTAACAATAAATTGTAAATAATTATGTTAACTACTTATTAATTCTTATAATTTTAGTATTTAAACCCTTAAAAAGTGTTAATATTTTTTTATAAATCAACACCCTTTAACGGTACTCGCGTAAACTACAGACAATACTCAATTTTAACTGTTTAAAATGCGAAATATAGCACTAAATACATATCTCAAATGCATTTCAGCGGTCGTGACCATGATATAGCTTAAAAACGAATTAACTAATATATTTTCCTTTTTAAACCGTTATAAAAGTTTTATTAAACTATACACGATTTACTTTTAAATTATTAACAAACAAACTTGGACACTTGTACAATACGTATTTATAGTCATTTATGAATATTTACTTCGGTAGTAGTAGGAATTAATGATCTGACGTCATGCAAGCTATGCATGCTAAGTATGCACAGAATGTAATCTTAAGGAAACAAAGGATTATACGACAGGTGTACGAACTGTGCGTGTTTATGGAGGCTTTGTTTTCGTTCTACTTAGATTGTGAGGCGAATATAAGCATGTACCTCAAGAAAACCTCAGGTCTTCCTTAAGGATTTTACTATATGGCATATTTATCGTGACGGCCTCGTTTGTCCAATGGAGCAATATATGACTTTTAAATAAAACACTTTAACGGTTTAAAACCAGATTTATTTATTTTAGTTAAACTTGTTTGAAAATTATTTTTAACTGCGACAGGATTGACTGAACAGTTGGCGCCTAGCGTAGCGGTTTTTTACTCTGACGTCAGAGACATCCTCCATTTTTAGTCTCCCCGTGACCACGGCTGCTACAAAGCATCCAAAATGTGGGGCCGTAGTTAAAAATAATTTTCAAACAATTAAACAAAATATATCACGTTTTAAACCGTTACAGTGTTTTATTTAAATGTGTACTACTCGCGTAAACTACAGACAGTATTTATTATATTACTAGTTTTCAATGTGTAGTGGCTTTGAATTCATGTTCAATATGTTTAAAAAGAAGTTTTTCTGAAACACAGCTGGCTTTGGAGAATCTGAACATTAAATGGGCAATAGAAATATCGAATGAAAGAGCCATAATCTGTAATTCTACATTGAGTTTCAGTTTTTGTATTTCTCAATGCTCAAAGCTTTAACCGGTCGACAACCCATCGTATTTTGATGTTACAGGTATCGCTGGAGTATACCACTTTACATTTACTTGTCTGGAGGACAGACAAGTATTCACTTTCATTACAAAACCAAAACGCAAAAATGCTATTAACAAGTTAATGATAATAAAATTCACATAACACATAATTACTATTCGCAACATACAAATACATATGTAATATTTTTTACAACAGAACAACAATCAACACTAAAAATGTATGACAAAAGCGGTACTCGAACCCAAGAACACAACAATAAATGTTTACTCCTAACGGTAAGTACATAGCAACAAATTTGTCCCCGATACTCTTAGTATGTCAGTACAAATATTTTTAGCCTAATTAAAAATTTAAATTATATTTAGTCCTCAAAATAATTATTTTTAATTGCAACTTTCGTATTTATTATCGTGCAATTTTGCTTTTTATTTCGCAAAATTTTCACAACCAAATTATAAAAGCGAACGGAAATATGGCATTTTAAATCTAGATTAACGGCTTTAAACTTTACTAGTAATGTTAAAGAGGTGAATGTCTCGTATATCCTTTAAAATTAAACAAAATCGAAAAAAAGCACTTAACGGTTTGAAATGTGCAATAAATTGTGTGTGTACCTTATTTATAATTTATTTTACATAAGACTCGACGCCGACGTTTTATATGCTTTACACAAGCCGTAAGCACGGCGGGGATTTATTTTGCGTTTTTAAACCGTTAAACGTGTCCAAAATATGTGCCCTACTGACTATTTAATATATACATATATTAAATATTGTTTAACCAAACAGGTTTCCTAAATTCCTACATCATTACAGTCATTTGATTTTTAAAATGAGTTTTCATAAAACCAATTAATTGGTATTTCTGTCCCGAAATCTGTAAATTAAATTTCCTACGTACTCCCGATTATATATCTACGCCTATAGCTTCTTTAACAGATCCCATGCTGTGATTTGTATTTGTGTTATTATGCTTTCAGTATATCAAAAAACAAACATATGTTATATAATTATTGTTAATGACATACCTACCTACTTCAAAACTTTTTATTGACCGGTTAAAAAGGTTATGTATTCTCATAGTTATTTACGGCCTCAAATGGTCCTTTAAAGACAAGCACGGGTCAAGTCATTCAATAATGTAAATGCAAATATTTCGTCAAAGTTATAAAAATTATAGATATTCCATTATTCGAATTTGCAAACTCAATGATATCGTGTATGCGAACGCACTAACAGCAGCGGGGAGCCTCGGTAAATATCTAGTGCCATTGTTTAGTTCTGTCTGAAATAGAATTTGCGCAAATGTTGATTATGAAACTGGCTTACAGTTTCAAAGCAAGCCTTATATGGGCGTGACTTTCTCAGCATGTATCAAGCTTAGCTAGCCTTTGGCTATCAAACGTCTTGTGTTTCTTGTTTAAATCGGTAGGTATTTAAACTTTAATCAAAGCACTTTTAACGGTTTAAAACACGTAATATATGTCTTGATATATTCCCGTCAAGACCAGGTTGAGTCGTTGTCAAAATTAGTGTATGTTTCGCGTTTTTAACTGTAATATACCAATTTTAAACATCCTCAAATGTCATCATAGTTCAATTGTTTAGAGCAACAGCACGGAACATTGTGGATGCCGGTTCAAGTCCTGCCCGTGTCGTAAAATGTTTCAGGCTACATAGGTTTTTAATTTAACCTCAAATGAACGTTACTGAATTTAGATACACATAGTTCGTTATCTAACCGTTAATAAATATTGGATTATGTAACTTAACATGTTCATGTCGTTACAACCAATGCACTAGTAGATGTAACTTGAGACGTATTTAAGCGTTAACTACGCCATTATAAACGCAACGCTATTAATATTCTACACTGACATCAAAACAATGATAAATATCTTCCACAACTCAAAATCCATACACAATTACTAAGAACAACTTAACAAAGACGACACCGATAGTAAAGTGAGCATAGCTAGCCATCAGTTATAGAAACGCCCTAATCAATTCGCTATAAACAGTTATTTAAGTGAAACCAAAGCTAATTAAGATATTACGAAACCAGAACGCGGCTGTAACAAGAAGTACGTTTTAGACAGAAACATCAAACGTAGCAGAGAAAGCGAATACAAAAACTTACCTGGATCAACTAGATTTCACTCTAAACACTTTTTTTTCAAACTAAAACCTCTTTTTTTCACACAAAACAATAGCACACCTGCAATAGAGACTTTCGTAACCGTTATAACCGCCGGTCGTGTCTCATTCGGAAATCGAAAACGTTTTTGAGAATCGAACGTTTCGTTCTAGATTTGAATTTTTAACTTTGTTCGAATGGAACGCGTGGTGACGTGCGATCACAACGGACCCCCGCACTTCACTACTTTGAGGTTAGTGTTGTGACTCTGGTGCAGCGAGAATGTAATGGCAGCATAACCTTATTTTACCATGGACACCATAATAGCCCTTACCGCTACCACATAAAGTTCAAATTCTCATGCAAATAAATGTCATTCTTTTGCAATTAAACCTGATCATGATAATCGCATACAAAGGTTTATCGGCTTTTCAATAAAAAGATTTTGTAGCAAAAATGCAATTGTTTCGCTCGGTTTTCGTTAGCAACGTGTTAATGAAACGAAATAGTTCAAATGAATTCCTAATGTTGATTCAAGTAAGACGCTATTGTGAACTGTTTGTTAAACAACGTAACCGCTTTGGCAAAGAAGAGTATAATAATATATTATGTACTAATATTATAAATGCGAAAGTAAATCTGTCTGCCTGTCTGTCTGTCCGGCTTTAACTCGGAAACTGCTGAACTAATTTCAATGAAATTTGGTACACAGATATGCCAAAAAAGGGCTGATAGAGCTTGAAAAGGGGATAAAAGTTTGTATGGAAATTCGTGGTTACTACTAGAACAATGAAACTCTTCTTTGGCTTTTTTGGAATAGGAGTAGGAGGGGAGTGGAAGTGAGAGTAAGAGTGAGAGTAGGAGTGAGTGTAGGAATGAGAATGGTAGTTAGAGTAGGAGTGATGTGACGTGAGAGTGTTGCGGCAAAGTAGCATTTACAACATAGATTGGCTGCCTTAAATGGGCCCTTATATAATTGAATAAACAGCCTAAATTATTAAAAAAATTCTACCCCAAGTCACTATTTCACGCGGACGAAGTCGCGGGCACAGCTAGTACCTATAAAAAAAATTATGGTTATTGTTCCCAAGAATTACGTTGTATATCACATCTTTCGATTCGTTAAGTTCTTCCTCAGTGAGAAAATATAAATAAAATACGAACTTCAATTAATAACTAGATTTATGGATAGTAGAAAGTAGTATTTTATTTTTGTCTAGTAGAGTACTACTTTTAATAGTTTTATTTATGCATTAAATAATAAATAAATAATACGCAATAGATGTGTAATAAGTAAGCTGTGTTATAAATATAGATAAATAAATACAATCATTAGCTAAAACAAGTAATTCGTCTGTAGGTAACGCAAATAGTACATATAAAAGAAAATACTCAACGGTTTAAAATGCGATACATATTAGATATTGCCTGACCCTTAGAGGGTGTGTGTGTGTTACACCCTTAAACTTTGAGAAATGTTTTGTTTAATAATTGTAAAAAGTTTTGTGGTAGACACATTTCTGATCAGACTTCAGTGCCCTGGCCGACCGTAACATATCTTTTTCAACGCAATTTGTGTTTAATCAAGAGTAACGTAATTTTCCTTTGAAGTACATTTTATATAATTGTATCGGAAATAATTGAAATTCACAGCGCGTTTGAAATCTTAATAAGACACACTTGTATTACAAAGGTTTACTAACTAGCTATACACAATATTATAGAATTAATTGATGATAATACATATAATACTGTCTGTAGTTCACGCGAGTACTACACATTTTAATAAAACACTTTAACGGTTTAAAACGCGATATATATATATTAGTTAAACTTATTTGAAAATTATTTTGCAGCCACGGCATCCGAAACGTTAGGCATAAAAATAATTTAAAAAAAAATTTAATACCGAAAAGAATGTAATGTACCCAGCCGCTTCGTTGGTGCTGTGGTTAGCGCAGTCCACAGCTAATCATGGGGTCCAGGGCTCGAATCGAGTCATGCGAAATGTAACTAAGAAATTTTCTAATGCCCGTTGACTGAAGGCGGCGGTTGGAGACAAGTACGGTAAGGAAGGGTTAGCTCAATTTTTTTATATCGTTATCGACTACTTTCTCTCGATATAACCATAAAGTATGACCCTAATTGTGTTCGTTTTTTGTATATTTGTATCAGCTGCGATTCATTGTAGTTTATTATTGACGTCTGAAAAATTATTATCTTATTTCCAATGCAATGAATAAAATTTACGATTGTCAAGTTTCAACCATAGAGCCAACGAATCTATGAATGGTGGTTTTGTCAAATTCAAGTCAAACGCAGGCGACAGTATTCAATCTTGATAATTTAATTTATAAGTTTTATATAAAATAGTTATGGCGTACTGGTGAGTTTTGAACGTTAATTCAATTGAAATTTTAAAAGTTCATACCAAAAGAAGACTGTAAAACCTTTTAATTCAATTTATATACTACAATCAATTGCTAATAATGCGCATTTTGAGGTAAATTCCTTGTAGGTGTCCACTCCGTTCTGTTCTCTCCCACAGTACGCTAACACTTCTTAATTTTAAAACCATCTTTAGGATAGCACAAGAAAGTGATGTATTGTATTTACTAAAATGTTACCAAAGGTTTTTGGCGAATTGATGGCGTGTGAAAAAAAAAAATTAGTTTCAGTCGAGAGGACATATAAGTCTGATCAGAGGCATAGGACGGGAAACAGGATATTACTAAAAATCTATGTTAATCTATACTAATATATAAAGCTGAAGAGTTTGTTTGTTTGAACGCGCTAATCTCAGGACGTACGGGTTCAGATAGAAAAATTCTTTTGTGTTGGTTTTAAGAACATTTATCGAGGTAGGTTATTATTTAAGATTTATTTAAGTTATATATTTAAGATTTTATTTAAGTTATATATTTAAGATTAACTTGCAAGAACGGCGGGAAGGGACGCGATCGACGTCGTGGTTAACAGCTTAAGTTCATAAAGATGACGGGGTTTGCAAAAACTTATTTGGATGCCCAAAATAACGATTCTCGCAGACGAAGTCACTGGCACAGCTAGTATTAGATAAAACACGAATTTATAAGGTTAAAACGTAAAATTTTTAAATTACTAAAGTAGTAAACTATGCTCGACGTTGTGGGTGCGTCTTAGTAGGGTCACAGGAGTACATAATATATTTTGAGTTTTAAACCGTTAAGTGATTATTTCATGTGAACCATTTGCGTTAATTATAGCCATTGAACTGTTATAAGAATTTTATATTTTAATACATAGCAAAGACAAGACGTGTAGATACTAGTATAATTCATGTTTTGATCATCAAAATCTGCTCAGCCGTTTATTTGAAAATGTAACAAACGTGTGCCTTCTTTGCAGTTGTTCCCAGTGTAGCTTCACAGCTCAATTTGAGAGTGCACTAACAATGCACCAACAGCTACACCATCACCATCAAAGTGGCTTCAGATCCGGTAGTCCAGATGTAAGTAATATCTAAATAACGCTTACGCAAGGCAGTACTTATAGAATTTTATGTATTTATAATCTCTGCCATTGGCATAAATCACTTTTACCGAAATGTAACTAGTTAACTTATTGCAATCTATTTTAACTACGGCCCGACGGATTCTCGGAAGCTTAGCAGCCATGGTCACGTAGGGACTCCGTCAGGCCGTAGTTAGATAAATTGTATAAAGTGAACTCATATATTTCGCGTTTTAAACAGTTAAAAGTGTTTCATTTAAACGTCTACTATCAGCGACGTGTTTACGGATCATCGAAGCTAAGACCTTTTATACGATTAAATGACCCAATGTAACACATTAACCACATCACAAAGAAGCCCTGGGTTAAATTCATTAGGAAATGATAGTTTTTCTGTGGGGACTGCAATTTTTTTCAAATAAAAATCGACCAGTAAAACTACTCACACGTCAGGCCCGGATTTCAGAGGAATTTTACGTTCATGATGTTAATCAGTTTCAGATGAAATCCAATACAATACCGAGAGAGTCTGAGAAAATTTCATTTACTAAAATTAGAGAGAAAGGCATTAAACGTAAGTACTGTAACAAAACGTGTCGTAAATGTTATATAGTACTTGTAACCTTATTCAGAGTTTTCGAAAAATATTTGGAGAAATTGTAATTATTTGAAAGAAAACAGTTTTCAACTATCATAAATTTAATAGGCTTAAAATTAAATACTGTCTATAGTTTACGCGAGTAGTACACATTTAAATAAAACACTTTAGCGGTATAAACGCGATATATTAGTTAAACTTATTTGAAAATGATTTTTAACTTCGGCCCGACGTTTCGTATGCTTTGCAGCAGCCCGTGACCACGGCTGCTGCAGTGTTTTATTTAAAGGCTTAAAATTAACTAATTCGTTTTTCTTAAAACCATAAATAACTCTTAAGATTTAGCGATTATTGAGGAAGTTTCAGATATAGTGGTTTGTCACCCATTTTCTGGTGGGGTTCGAACCGACCTGTTGATTATTGGACATACAATATTACCATTCTACCAACAAGCCGTCAAAAATCAATTTTTAGTAGAATTGTGTTAATCAATTAATATGGCCTATCTATTAGCTAGCTTATGAAAGTTAAAGATCCATAACATATTACCTCTATTAAAATATATTTTCAGCGATTTGTGTTAGTGTTACCTTTTATTGATTTCAACGCCATCTGCTTTTAGTGACGGGAAGAACGATGTCAGCCACAAAGTTGTTTGACAAACTTCGCGCTCGGATTTGTCGAAGCAAAACTTTGTTTCCACATCCCGAAGAAGGCGCGGGTCTATATGATAATTTCGTAAGGAGCTTATAATTAATAATTATCTTGGTTCAGATGTTTACCGCTCAAACAATAGATTGTTGCGGTCGGACAGGACACAGATGTCCGGTCAACTACTTGTTGCCTGTAAATGAAACAGACACAGAAGTGTGTTCGCCCCATGCCTCATGGGGTTCAGATGCTCGGGCTGTTCTGTGTTCAAAGCCCAAGAACGGTAGTTCTTTTAGTGATAATGAGATAGACGTTGACATACTTGTCTTTCAAGTTACAGTATAATTGTCTAGTAAAGGGACACAAAAGTGTGTTTACTTAGGAATAAAACATTTTTTGATTCCAGGATTTATCTAGCCAGAGCCAATGTACTTCAAAAGCAATGAAAGAACTGTCCCCGTTTTGCAGCAGCGCTGTAGAAGTTACCAAGGAGCCCCACAAGGAGATATTCTCGTGCCACTTGTGTGCTTTTGATGCGGACCGGTAAATACTTTTTTCTTTTACAATCTTATAAGCTTAAAAATAAGGCTAATAAATGAACTTGTATCTTCCAGAATAACAGTCCTTGACCGACACCTCTTGAACGATCATAAGATAGAATTAGAGAGCCTCCTAAAACTGGTTATGGCTAAAACAAAAGACGGCCTAGCAGAAGCGAATCATGCGCAGATTTACGGAATACGCCAGCCGTACTACAGGCCGCCGGACGACATTATAGAGAACGGAGAGTTCATAATAGAAACTGTGACGCCAAAGATTAAAATATTGAAACACAGCGCCGTCAACACAGATTTGAAATTTACAGATATACCTGACTTTGATGATTGCAAAGACATCTCGCGCGAGCTGGAGAAAATATTCGAGGAGCCACTAGAGAAGAACGACAAGGATACGCTTTTCTCGAAAATGCAATCTCTGAACAAGTATATGTGTAAATTCGTGGACTCGTCTAACACTTTGAAGCGGGTCCTGACGAAAGAGTTTGTTCAGAAAAAGAATATGGACCGGAACAACGAACCTTATTTTGACGTAGGCTTGGGAGAGTAAGTTTTTATATAAATTTAATAGCGAAAGCGCGGTTTAATTATTCTTAATCTGATTATCTTTTAGTCCAGACACCCCACGCGTTTGGGAACGAGCTCACAGTGAAAGACTAGAGAGACATCGCAGCAAAAATGATACTAGGTAAGAGAAATGTATCTAGAATGTAAATCTTAAAGAGTCTTTGGGAATATGTATTAAGAAAGACAACGCTTTGAATGTGTACATACGCTAGTGGCCACTGTCGGGCCCTAATAAATAATAAATTAAGTAATGTAAACTGTCTATACTTTACGCGAGTGGTACACATTAAAAAAATGGTTTAAAACGCGATATATATATATTAGTTAAACTTATTTGAAAATTATTTCAACTACGGCCTGACGATTCGGATGCTTTGCAGCGGCCGTGGTCACGGAGAGACACGGACTAACTAATATATATCGCGTTTTAAACCATTAAAGTGTTTTATTTAGAGAACTGATATATGTATTTCCATTTCTAAACCATTAATTTTCAAAAGTCTAATTCATTAACATACCTTTTTTTCAGGAGCGACAAGTTAAAGCACTCTTCTGATAGTTTTTACTTTTAAATCTACTGTTTCGAAATAAACAGCCTTCTCTTTTCTATGTTTTTTATTTCATTTATCTAAGCGCAAAAGCAAAAAATAAAAGAAAATACAACATTTAAACAGGTCGCCCATACTTACTTTCGTCAGATTTCACTTGACAGTTCTCGCACTTATATCGTTGATAATGGCAACACATATAGAGGCATTCAGCACACTGTTCCTTCTTACATCCTTGCAAACCTGAGTCTCCGCTCGACATTTGATAATCCTGGTCACACTGATACTTGTATTTAGCGCAACTGTCTTCCGCGAACGTCGCAGTTTTCACAACTGGCAATATACGAGGTCCGTTCCTGATCAACGGTCTGTTCGTCTCACTATCGAAGTTGAACTTGCGCACATTCGCAAACATTCTATTTACTTCTTCGATTGCGTCTTTTGACTTTGTCTTCTCCTTTAAAGAATGTTTCAGTTCCTCTAATTTCATCTGTGGTATAGACGATGATTTGTGTTTTGATAATATCACTCTTGGCTCCATTCTTTTGGTTGGACTTGGTTCACAATTGATCAATGTGAATTTTCCTTCGCTCTTCGTGTGCGAGTCGTCTTCTATAGAGTATTGAAATATTTCACTCATTACTAGATGCTTCCCATCCGTGTTGACGCTTGCGTCTTTTAACATGCGTTTAGAGTTGGAATCTACTTTCTTACTTTGAAACACGTGTAAAACTTCATTTAATAGAGTTATACCTTGTGCTGTGTCCGTTTCAGCAGTTTGCACTAGCTTTGTTTTAAGATTTTTTTTTGTATGAGTATCGGGGAATTTAGTAAAACATATTGGACACAATTTACCCAATCGCTCAGCGCGGTCGATTTCTGTCTTCTTATTCGAACACATTGAACAAACAAATCTATTCAAATGCTTCATATGTAATTTCTCTTGGTTCATGTGAATAGGGTCCTTTGTGTAAGTCGTTATATCAATGTAAATACGTCTGTAATAATGTCGCGATATCATAAAGAAATCAAAAATTGTAATAATAGATTGTGTCCTAATTATTGTATAAAGTATATGAATACTTGTAAAAATCGCGAAGTTATGACTATATAAACTTCAAACTGAAGAATATATACAGGGTACGTCATGTACGTTTACCTAGAATTAAAAACCACAGTTAATAATTAAACGGATATGGATAATCTCACATCTCAGAGTTTTATAGTAAATCTTGTGAATATAAAAAATATATATTAGAATGTATACTATATTGTATGTACGTTAAATTATAAACTGTCTTAATAGCAAATTAAATGTTAGCAAAACTAAAATTACGTCGGTGGAAACTAAGATGGGGGTTCTTTTTCAAGTTTTCAGATAAAGACCCAATATATTGGGCCGTTTATTTAAAACTCGTTGTCAAATAACAACATACAATTACGCGGAACAATGTTTTATTTAAAAATAAATAAATACTTTTTGGTGTATGGTACCTATATACAAAAAAGCATCAATAAGTCAGTTACTGAAGACAAAATTCATCATATAAATAAAATTATAGTGAAAGAAAAACATGTATTGGGAGCAAAAAGGGCAATGAAATGCAAATAAATAGAAAAATTATGATAAATAAGAAGAAATGAAGGATAGTAAAGCTGTGTACGTGACGAAGAACTTGAAAGTCTACAATCGTAACGTTGCGTTGTATCCGAGCGAAATTATAAATCAAAGTTGCCTTAAAGAGTATGAGTTTTGCAGAGATTTTTCCTGCCAATTCGACAATAAGACGGACGTACTTTGCACTTGTAGAAAGACTCGAAAGAGATATTATTTATCCCACGACGTGTACCGAGCGCAGGAAAGATATCCCGCTTGGAAGAGTTTCACAGAGATCGGCGTCGGTAGTGTAAAGACATTGCCGAAACAGAGAACGAAAAGAATTTATTTGCCAGAGACTCGGGATAAAGGCATTGGTTCTTCTGACTTGTTGCTGGAGCGTAAGTTTCATGAAGCTTCTTTAAATAACAGATAATTGTAGAACATTCATTGTGCAATATTTTCGACTTGTTTTAACAATAACAATAGTAGAAGAGTTTATCTTAATGTAAGTGTCCCAAAACTTTAACTGAATAATAAATTTGATATCTATCCAAGTAGTAGGTATAGAATGTTATATAAATTAGTAAAATTACAGGACAACATAAACACTGCGAATACAGCTATTATGAACAAAAAAGGACTTCATCTAAATGCGTCGGTGGTATTTTAGACACTAACATGTCCGTGGTTAATCAAAAGCTATCCCCAATTGTCCAGACAAAATCGGGTACGACGAGCCCAGTACCCGCAACAGTTTCAGCCCCTACGTTAGATCTAGATGTAAACAGCCCTCAGAAAAATAAGATCAAAACTCAAACACAAATAATCGATCCCAAAATATGTAAGAGAAGTAAAGACAAGCTTATGAAACAAGTGACACGAGAAATAGTGCCAAAAAATGAAGTCGTGGGAAAAATAAAAATTACAGTTAACCAACAAGCAAGAATCGAAAAAGATTATTCATCGGATTCCTTAGTTCAACATATACATAATTTGGAAAATCCTAGCTTTGACAAACAAAGCAAAACATCCTTGGATCCTATGGAAAACAAACTTGAAAGAGAGTATAGGAAAATGTTTGCTACTGAAAATAATGAGTCTGTAACTAAAACTAGCATGGAAAAGCCAAGTTCGGACCTAAAAAGACCATCTGCCTTACGTAGACGTTTCGAGAGTTTGAGAAAAGGTATATGCAAGAAGGAAGATTCTACCAAGGAAGCTGTCGTAGATAAGATAGGCAGCCGCAAGAGTATTTTAAGCAGAAAGGATGTATCAATAGCATCTGACCCACCGTCACTTGAAGCTAAATCTTATTCGAATACAAAAATATATAGTCCTTATACGTCATTTACTCAGCCATATAAAACTTATAATCCCACTGTAACAATAAAGAAGTCACCAGAAAAAAGGCAAGGACCGAGTGGTAATTGGTCTACTGACATCGTCGACAGTGAGTGCCAAAGCGTAAGAGGTATGTTTAAGTTATGGGGTAAAAAGTTTAATTTTGAAGAAGATAATTACAAAAAAACCATTCAATATACTGGTAAGACACCAGAGAATGTAGTAGAAATAATCGTTCCAGATAAACGTGGAAAGGAGAAAAAGGGCAGCAAGAGATTTTTCTTTTTTTAATAAAAAAGAGTAAGGAAAACAAGCAAGTGTTTAAATCTAAAAAAAGGTGTGACAGCTGGGCGCTGCGAAGTAGAAGACGGCTTAACTATAAAAATAGATCCGAAAAAATATCACGGAATGATCCCTGAAGTTATCACTTCTGATGAATTCGAAAATTACGACAACATATTGAGAAAATCATGGCTTAAGAGATTTCTTACAAACAAAGTTGATTCAAGAAGAAGCGTTAAAATTAGATGGAATAATAATATGTATTCGACAAGTAGCAGTACAGTTTTCGAACTACTCGACTGCGTATATAAAAACACAGGCATCGTTATGGGATCCAGAAGTGAAATATCTACATGCGACTCCTCAAATTACTACGCAAACAATAGACAAGTAAAATTTATGCCTAATAATATAGAGGCTTGGATGATTCCTCAAACAATTATTAATTCACCATACAAATCTGTTCAAAATAAGAATATGGAGAAAAATAGAAACATCGAAGTTACATATTTAGACCGAAAGTGGTACATTGACAAATCACATCGTGGTAATAAAATAGAACTAGTCTTACAATCAAAGAATATCATACAAGCTAAGAAAAGTAAGAGTTCTGATTATATACTTATAGACATACCTAAAGGTTATTTCACAGACTCCGTCGAATCTAACCAACATCAGACCAGTGAAGAGGAAGTGTACAAAATAACAGACTACGAATCACCAAATTCAAAAATATTTGTAAACAAGAAAATCACTGATTTTCACATGGGCGATCATATTTCAAAAGAAGAAAAGGAAATCACAGTAGCGATAAGAAATCATGAATTAGTAGAATCAAATACGTTACATAATTTAGCTAAGAAACTACCGTTACTAAGAGATGTAGTTATACAAGGAAGTCAAGTATATATTCCAAAACATTGTGACGTAATTGGTGTTGGAATTATTACACAGAGGGACATACGGGATATTAAAAAACCAATGTAAGGGCGAGACCATTTTAATATTACAGTATTAAATAATAAAAAATGTTTTTAAAAATATATATGTAATCTTATTCCAGATTAAAAATACAGGATGACTTGACCGACTCTGAATCAGCTCATGAAGTATCACCACTAAAGAAATGTGAATTTGCCGAGAGTTACCTCCAAGATTATTACAAAAACTGGACTCCACTTGGAATAGACTTTTTCTCTTGGTGTGTCAGTGATACCCAACTTCGCTCGTCTGAAAATAATTCTAGGACAAGCCTTAATAATCAAGGCGATGGTTCCAAATCCTGTCCTAATATGTTCGACGATTACCAAGGCTCTTCAGTAGTATCATCTTGTAATACGTCGTCTTGCAGTCGCTGTGTCTCTTCGGAGCAAGAAAAGAAAAAAGAAACTAAAAAAGACACTTTGTTTAGTAAATTCTTTTGTAAAAATGCTGATGTAATAAATACTGAAGCACGATCCGCATTATCAGAAGGAAAACGATTTCTACCAAAAGATTCTCTTGAAGTTTTCAAGAGGAGGAGGGTGTACGCTAATGGCTACAACTCAAAGTGGAATGCTTTATGTCCTAAATCATCTCCAGCTCCGAGTATACATATAGGCGACAAATGTAAGCCACAACCAGAGTGCCCTAGAGACTGCAATAAGCCCAAAAAACATGTATTAATTCCTGACTGTCAACCTTACGAGGTATTACAAGATCCATGCGATAAATGTTTTCCTGGTATATTATCGTTTAAAGACTCGACCTGCAAGAAAGTAAAGCAAAAACACATTAGTGTCATGCCGGATCCCGTGTGTGCTATACCTCCTAAACCTTTATGTTCTAACTTGTGTGCTAAGGAGTGTAGTCCACCTTGCTCAAAAGGAAAGAAACAAGGTAGGCCTTGTTCTGGAAAAACTCCCCCAATTTGTTCAAAATGTTCGCCTTTACAGCCTTGTGAAATAGCAAAATTATTAAAAAATTGCTCTGATTGCCCTTCGTTGCCACAAAAATGTCCCACGTGTGGTACATCAATTTTGCCAGAGAAGTGTCCCAATTGTCGTGTACCTATATTACCACAAAAATGCCCCAAATGTTGTACGCCAGTTTCGCCACTAAAATGCGCAAAATGTTGTTTGCCCATAGTACCACAAAACTGCCCAAATTGTCCTTCTCAAGCATTACTCCAAAAGTGTCAGAAATGTTGTTTGCCTATGTTACCACAAAAATGTCCCAAGTGCTCCTCAATTGTTCTCCCACAAAAATGTCCTAAATGTGGTGTTCCATTATTGCCACAGAGGTGTCCACAATGTTCCACGCCTATAGTACCACAAAAATGTCCAAAGTGTTCTATTCCAATACTGCCTCAAAAATGTTCAAATTGTTCTTCACCGACATCGCATGGGACATGTCCCAAATGTTCCACACCAGTCGGACCACAAAAATGTTCCAATTGTTGTTCACCAATTTTACCAGAAAAATGTAGAAAATGTGGTTCACTAGTATTACCGCCAAAATGTCGAGAATGTTCTTTGACAACATTGCCGCAAACATGTCCAAGATGTTCTACAATTATACTATCCCAAAAGTGTCTACATTGCTCTTCCGCTTCGTTACCCGATAAATGTCCAAATTGTTGCATACCAATATTGCCACAGAAATGTCCACAGTGCTTCACAGTAATATTGCCAACAAAATGTCAAAAATGTGCGACGATTGTGATGCCAGTTACGTGTCCTAAATGTCGTTCGACAATACCACCACAAAAATGTCCTAAATGTTCTATACAAGTTTTTCCACAAATATGCCCAAATTGTCGCGAATCAGTTCCACAAAAATGCCAAAAGAGTTGTTCACCAATACAGCAACAAAAATGCCCCAAGTGTTCTACACCAGCATTACCTCAAAAGTGCCCAAAATGTTGTCAGCTCATACTACCGACAAAATGTGCACAGTGTGACATGCCAATTTTACCAACAAATTGTTCAAAATGTAATGCGTCAATTCCTCCACAAAAATGTCCAAAATGTTCAACGGTCATAATACCACAGAACTGTCCTAGATGCCAGTCACCTGCACCGCGACAAAAATGTCCCAAGAGTTGTTCACCAATATGCCCACAGAAATGCCCCTGTTCTTTCACACTCTTAACAAAAAAATGTCCATCAAAACCAGCTTGTTTATCTCCAAAGCAGTCGAATAATAGTATCCGAAGTAATCGTTATTGTCCCCCTAAGACTAGCAGTCCTCAGAGATGTGCATCTCCTCCTAAAAATAATCAATCATGTGGTTTGAAAATTCAAAAAACAGCTACAAAATGCAATAAGACGTCAAACCCACCTACGCCGCCACCAACGATAGCATGTCCTCCAACCCGATCCGATTCGCAACAATGTCTAAAAAATCGGAATGATAGTATCATACGCATTAATTCGAGAGAGAATATCAGGATTAATTTAAAAAAGGAGACACCAAGCACGGAAGAAATACGGGAGGGGTACAACATCAAAGTTCAGGACGAAGACGGACAGACCCTTTATGAAAGAATAGACTATAGGAAACCTCAAAATAACAAACAATCATTTCATATGCAGAATAAGATTTGTGGTGACTCTTATATTCATAGGGTCTCCACGCCGTCAATGGTTCTAAATAAGGTCGCGTTAAATGAAAATACTATTGACGCACGAAAAAGTGCTACTAGTCTAGAAAATTTGATAGAAATAAATCTTACTTTAAAATTAAAGCAATGTGACAAAACTGAAGTCAATTTTTGCAATCCTGTTGATATTAAAAAAGAGAAAGATTACGTAGAAGCAGGAGCCTATCAGACAAAGGATATCTTTCAAGTTCAGGACCAAGCAAAAGAGCCAACTAACACAGAAAAAAACGATGTGAACATAAAAATATTGATAAAGAATTTTATCCCGAACGATGAATACAAGTCGAAACGAGAGAATAATAATATTAACGAACAATTTTCTAACAGCATATCTGAAAAATTTCACACAGTTTCCACAGGATATAGTGAATTTCTTTTAAATCAACCGGCATTTCCCGTGGAGACGTCAGCTTTAGGCGTGACTAAATCAGCTGAAAGTATTGAAAAAACTAAAGCTAGCAAGCAAAAATTGGAGGAAAACGCTCTCATTCCTATTGATTCTACTACATCTGCATTTATAGTCGCTGATCAGACAGTAGTAGAAAACACGGTAAATTTTATGAAAAACGATGTAGACTTAACAATTAAAAGTGACTGTAGTGATAGAAAGAGCAAAGAGAGCTTTAAAAACATTCATGAATCCAACACAGAGAAATCGGAAACTGCTATTTTCATGACCGATGAGGAAAAATGTTTCGAAAACCCTGACCAAGAAAAAAACGAAAAATGTAAGTTGCTCAACAGGAGACAAAAAAAGAAAATGCTAAAAAAGCTCTTCGAAGAAGCGTCAACAGTGGACGGTACAAATAAAGAAAAGGTGAAAGGTGTAAAGGAAATGTTACGAACAATTTTGACGTCCGACAGCAGCGGTACTGAGGATATATCAGAGTCAGTCACGACGTTCGCTAAAGGGGTCACGCTAAAGCCTCACTTCAAAAGTTCCGCCAGTATGACAAACTTCTACAATATAGACAATACTATAGTTGAGGAGAATTTGCGTATTGATGAGGTTTTGTATCCAACAAAAGAAAATAGCAGCGAGTGTAGCGACGCTGACAACGACAATGACGTACCAAAGCGCTGTATGTGTAGAACATTCGCGGCTAAATTAAATATGATTACGCCAGGGGTAAGTCCGTGCTGCTGTCGTGGCTGCGATAAACAAGATGAAGAGATACACTGCAATTTGATTCATAACCCAAAGAGTCTAGTCGACGTCCAAACTCAAGATTCAAGAAATACCCATTTTAAGACATACACGACCAATGTTTCGACAATTGTCAAATTACAATCTAGAGAGAGCAAAGAAGGGTATGGATATATGGATCAAAGCATTTGTCAAATCACAAGTGGTTCCTTTCAAACGCGTGCTAGTACGTTAGAGCGACAGAGTCTTACGAATTCATCCAACGCCGTCATGTACCTCAGTAACTCCAACTATTCAATAGATGCGAGAAATTATTTGGACCTATCAGACGTACTACAATCGGACGAAACGAAAAAGGCTGTGCTGGAAATATACGCTGAAAAAACCGTGACCGACGCAGGCACACACTTCATAGCAAAGTTGCCGAAATTTATTTTAAGCAATGATTGACAAACGATTTTCGTATTTATATGTATACCATGTTTTGTAAAAATTGTATTTAATATTTATATCTCTTTCTACATTCTAGCGTTTTTTTTTTAATAGTATATCCTCCTCTTTATGGATATTAGATGTTAGCGACTACTTCCATTGATATCACTAATAGCCGGCCGCTTAGTTTCCGGTGAAATTATGATAGGTGGCAGTCAGACTAACATATGTTTTTTTTGGTAACGTTAATTGTGTTCTGGTATTCTGTCCTGTTATCTGACTTATACTCAGTTGGAATATAAGTGTAAATAGTGTGGCGTTATTTCGCTAGCCTAACCTACGTTATAACAAAGACGACAAATGAAACACATCGTTATTATAATTTATTTTAATATATTAATTTGGTATCAAAAGTATAAAATATACATGTGATGTTGAAGGGAACTTATTGTATTGTATTGTTATATTGTAAAATCTCTCTTTTAAGATATCGGTGGACTGTTTGTATAATAACAAATATTATCTGCTACTATAAGGATGCTAAGATATTTGAATAATCTACCTCTGAAAACACTAGTTCGCATTTATTTCTATTTAACCTAACCACAGAAAACAATTACCAACTTAATGACAGTTTACTTGATAAACTGTCATAAAATGTACGTTTTCTTTGCGTCTTAGAAATGAGAAGGGGCAACTCAAAAAAAATAACTGTACGAGTAATGGAGTTACCATTTTAAATAATATATTATTTGGCTGTCTTTGGTTTTCCAGCTCCTCTGCATTATAATCTCGTCTGAAATGAAACATAATTTTTCATGAAGATAATGTAATGGAAATTGGAAATATTATTCAATGCTCATGATGACATTATAATGATATTGGTTCAATAATGATTCCTGGTACCGTTTCCATGAATCCAGAATAGTTACTCTCTTATAATCGTTTCGCCAATCACTCTTTTCTCTTTAGCAGAACCAACCAAATTTCGTTTTTACCAAAAATTCCGGGCACTTAATGTAATCTCATCTCATCAAACGTGTATCTACCCTCAGTATCTGTGTTGTCTTGTAGATACTGAGGGTAGACACACTTTTTTAAGGTTCCTTTTACAAATTGAGGACTGCCAATTATTCATTTTCATTTCATTTCACTGAGTGAGTAAAACCTTACGTCAATACACCATCACCACGTGAAGCAACAATAAACAGACATATCTATTACTTACCCATTTCCACACCAATACTGTGTTAACACAATGATCAAAAGTGCTAAAAACAATGTGCTAATGGTGCTAAGTGATACAAATAACTATACACTACACAATGAGGTTGTACTCATCTTTACAACGATGTTATTTTTTTTGACATTCTGGTCTAACCAAGGTAGGTGGATCCTTTAATACGAAAATGTAAGGTTAAAAATAGATTTTCTAAACTTTCTCTAGAATATCTGTATCTATTTTGAATATCATAAATGGTCTCCTGGTTTTCATCGCTTATCATTATTGCAACAATAATGTAATAATTTAAATGAAACTTGAACGGTTTAAAACGCGATATATACTAGTTAATCTTGTATAAAAATTAACTTAACTACGGCCCGACGTTTCGGATGCTATACAGCAGCCATGGTCACGGAGACACGCCGTTACATACAATTTTAACTAATATATATCGCGTTTTAAACCGTTAGTGTTTTATTTAAAAGTGTACTACTCGCGTAAATTAGACAGTATTTAATAATGTAATAATTCAATTAATGGTATTCGAATAATAGTTACAGGGGTCGTTTAATAAATCACTTTAAATCCAATACACATTTAATCGAATCATTCGAGATATACACAAATAAGTACGAACCTTACACAGAGCACTAGCAAACAACAATATACAAAACGCTGTACATTATACAATAAATAACAACAATTATTTCTAACATTGGCTCAGACTGGTCTTTACTGTGTCTTTATTCAATTTTTCATTGACAATATGGCATAAATTCAATTGAAAATGTAAAAGAAAGACTTTAAGTCATTAGATATGTGTTATCATTTTAAACGTAAAAAGTTTCGATATTTGCAAACTAGGTGGCGCTTTACAAAATTAAAAGAGTTATCGAAATACATTACAGATAAAATGTTCCAGCATTACACAAAACTTGAGTGTTAAATTTTAATATTATAAAACACAGTAGAAACCAGTTTAAATTGTTACAAAACAAATGAACAAGGATATCTAGCTGTTTTCAAACACGGATATTAATATAATTATTATAAGAAATATTTGTGATATTTTTCTACATAGTAACACTTTCAATTTGTCAACTAGAATATTATGGATTTACGAAACTGTCGATAAACGATTTGAGGTTATAATTCTTTTATAAGGCTATGTTATCTTGTCCTCTTCAATTCTTTGTTGGTTAGAGAAAATTGGCCATCACTTATATATTCATTGATATTTATATACTCTGTGTTGTGCAGTGTATAAAAGGAAAAAAAACTCAGATTGCCGCATACGAAACGTTACATTACATAAATATATTGATATGCTTTTCATGTAATTAATTAATGGTCAACCAAATTTTGAGTTAAAAGTATTGTATTATTAATATCTATACCATCCACGCATACAGCGTAAGTAAATGTATTACAGATTAAAAATATTATTTTATAATCTATAACCCCAGCAGTGAGGCAAAAATAAGTTGTAATAATGATATTACAAGGAACGGCCATTTTTTTCTATAACCACTTTTAACTAACAGTATTTGAACAAGTGCCTGAATCTAGATATTAAAAATATAACAGTTTTAAAAGCATTTTTAGAAAAATATTAAATCGGGCTATTTATACTTTTGTTTGCGAAAAAATTTAGAACTTTTTTATCTACGAACTATCTAGTTTTATATAAAGTTTAAATAGTTCAAAACAGTACGTAACGTTTCAAAATCTCTTATGGAGACATTATTCCAGACTAATCATATGCAAACACACCGACATGACACATTGTACTATGTGTAGCCAGCAACAAAAATGGTTAATGAAAATTTAAAAAAAAAACGTGATGCTTGCTTTTGTTGCTGGCTTACTATAAATGCTTTATAAATACAACTTAATTAACTATACAGGTAATCACAAGATTTGTTAGCATCTGAATATAAATACAAGTAAGAAATAATATCATGGCTATTTTAAACAAAAGAAGAAAAAAAAGACGATTGTGTTAATTTAGTATTTGAGAGCGATTTGATATTTTGTACCATCATCAATATAATGATGACAAGGGAGATTCAAACAGTCCACTTTAAAAAATAAAATCACAGATAAAATAGAAAAAGTGAGAACTTAAAAAATATTTATACAAATTATATTAAACTTGATTGCTTAAACAATAAATAAGTATTTCCCTAATAAAATATTAAATATTTATCCTTAAACCTAACAGAAAAGTATGTTTGAGCAGAAGGAAACTTAAAGTAATATTTGCTATATCAAATAGTCAGAATCTTTTTGTACCAATCCAAAGACTGATGTGAGAAAGAAGAAGTAATTCGTGATGCAATGCTAAGAATTCATTACAGTAACTAACGAAAAGAAGGATAAAATATGAATTACACAAATCAATTATTTAAACAAAAACATTACATTCGTTATGAAAATTGGTGACATGTTGACATATGATTGTTAAAAAACAATTTTTGACGGTAGTTTTATGCTTTTGTTAAAACAAAAAGATTCGCTGTCTGTATTTTACTGTAATAGCCTTAATACGCAAGTGTTAAGGTAGAAATTACATTGCGCGAGAGGTGCATGTATCAATAAGTTGAAAAAAATTCGACGATGAGGTGTAGGACTCGGTAGCTCAATTGGTAGAGCAACAGCACGGAAAGCTGACGATGCCGGTTCAAGTCCTGCCCGAGTCGAAAATTTTTTCAATTTATTTTCGATTTTTAAATTATATAGTGTTAATGCAGCTACACAATTGCCGAGGTTAAAAAATACAATATGGTCATAGAATTGAGATTCATTTAAACATCAAAGGTAATATTGTCTATGCTTAATAGGGAAGCAAACAATTTAATTTTATCGGCGGGAAATCTTGAGCATAGATAACAGATTTATTGAAGTCATAGTCAATTTGAGTATACAATGTCAAAATCTTAGAGAATTCAACAGTTAGCGAATACTGCAAAAATTTACAAAAGGACTGAAAATCTAGCACACAACATTGGATACATATAGTAGAAGTATGAAATTGTTTTAAAGCCCCATCACTAAAGGTTTACTATCCTATGATTCAGTAAGAGTCGCGTATATATTTAACATTGCAGATCAAAACACCGAGTTACATTAACTAAACTTTTCTTCAACTTGATGGACATCATAACTTGAAATTGTTATATGTGACGTTTCAGATGTCAAATGCGAGATTTCAACCTGAAAAAGATGTTTCACTTGCCAATAAACTTTGAACTAATCCAAATTTGTGATACCCACACTTATCCACACTTACAAAATCTCGTAAAGATTTTTAATGTAATAAATTTAATACTCACCTTTTGCAAATAAAGTAAGCATAAAAAACAAATATTATTAACTATTGTTAGGGCATTTAAATAGTTTTCAATACATGCAGTTATCTTAAGCTCCGTGTTTAATTCATGCAATTTATGTCCGTGACGAAGCTGCATGATTTTTTATGATGGCAAATGAACCCTTTTTTTAAGACTAATTAACTAAAGATTGTAAATTATTTGCAGTGAATTGTAATTTCACAAATAGTGATACGTATTATATTATTTATAACACATAAAATAAAGTTTTCAAAAACTATTGGTACATTTAAGTATTGGTCGAAAACAAAACTATGTTTTAAAAACATAAATTATAACTAGGGACTATTATAATAATTAGGGACGTAACTAGGGACTATTATAATAATTAGGGACGTAACTAGGTAAACTATCAACGTTGGCATCTGTCAATGTAAGAGAATCCGTATTATTTCCAAAGCTACAAAGGCCCTTTAATAAAAGCGCCATCTAGGGGTCATTTATAAAAAGTTTACACCAAAAGGTTATTCTAGACAAAACATCAATTTGTACTATGCAAATGAACATCTCGACTATAATATTTATAGTCTGTTATGTATAACAGGAATTATTTATCATATCACGTTTATTATTGCGAAGGATTATAATTGAACTTGTTTTAACTTTATTTGATTAAAAACATGTCAATCTTAAAGAAATGCTAGTGTTAGAGAAAAATAGCGTTTTTTAAGCGAACTTAACTATAGCAAAGCACTAATAAACACTGAACGCGGCAAACGGTTCAAAATATTACCAACATCAAATTCTGCATTCCTAAAATGGAAGCACCCATTTTGTGTTATACTTTACACGAATTAACCTAACTATAATCGGACGCCTAGGGATATAAATTCACGAACAATCCGTAATGCAAAACACGTCAAAAATCAACGAACCCGACCGAGGCAGGCGCAGATTATAAACGACTTCTAAGTTAAACATCTGTCAAATTTCAACCAACGCGACTGGTCGAATTATTTATTGCTTTTGACAACTCCGCATTGTATATCTATCCTTTTCTCTTTAAAAGATTATCCTTCACGAGAGCGAGACAGATATAGTTTTGTTGCTTCTTTTTGAGGCTCTTTGCTCAAAGCCCGATTACTGTCCCATTTCCACGTATTTCCAAGACAGATTATTCACTAGAAGTCACACGAAAAAGGCGAAAAATCACTTATAATCATAGTCTACGCGATTTTTCAATTGCATCTTTAAACCCACCATGTCAAGCGGCGTCCAAAAGAAAAGGCAGCGTTAAATGTGAAGCAGTGTGTTAGTATGTGAAGCAATACGGTATTGTTGGGTGACAGGCACCTATTCTAAACGTGTAGAACAATTGAATAAAACACTTTTAACGGTTTCAAACGCAAAATATTTTAGTTAATTTGTTTTTATCATGACAAGACGTGTTACTGTTTTGCTGTAGTCACAGGGCAAAAATAAAGTAATACATTTTACGTTTTAAACCGTTTTTGTTCATAGAGCATTCGCCAGACTACAGACAATACTGTGTAACCACTAACAGATTAAAAATATTTATTTTTAAACTCGGCAAATATTTTTTACTTATAAAAGCATTCTTCTTTTTTTTAATATCACATAATTACAGTTTATTCGATAATATTAGTTGATAATCATTCAAAATCATTTAAATAAAAAACGGTTTAAAACGCGATATATATTAACAAATTTATTTTAACTAGAGGCCGACGTCTTCCCATGACCACGGCTGCCAAGGCATCTGAAACGTCTGTCCGTAGTCAAAATAATTTTGTTAACATAAATCGCGTTTTAAACCGTTACAATTTTTTATTTAAATATGTACTACTCGCGTAAACTAAAAACAGTATTTAAAGCATTGTCATTACCCATAATGTAAGCATTATTTCAAATGAAGATTAAATTTCTGTAAATCTGTAAATGGCTACAAAATATTGTTCAGTAAATAAAGGTAGCCATACTGTTTCCTCTGCAGTATATTTTTATGTGCAAATCGATTTTTCTGAGAAATATCGATACATTTAAACATTGCCGTTATTATTGTTTCAAGACATTAAAATTCTTTATTATGATACACATACAGACAAATTCTTAAAAGATGTAGTTTGTCTAGTAATTTAGCAATTAAACTGATGAGGCCACTGGAGGCAGAGTAGCCTAACTGCAAATTTATGACTTGACTTATTTATATTTTTATGGTCTAAAAACAATAATTTACAAGAGCACCGTGACCGAAAAATTGTTAACATAATTCTTACACAAACAATATTACAAATTCATTTTAACCTAAGTTTATTGCGCATTTATTCCCTTGTCATATAATCTTGTTCTTTTGTTATTAGGCCACTTTGGCTCTAGCGGCCTCGTATCTATTTGTTGACATTTCTGGTCTATGACACTATGTAATAGTGTTTCTTTTTGTATATTTTTAATAAGTACATACCACTTCGGTCGTGAGGCAGTTGATGGGTGTCGCTCGCGGAGGGGGCGCGGGGCGCGGGGAACGGCGGCCATCGTTTGGGGTGTTCCCACGGCCGGGAGTAACTGGGTAGCCTGGAAAGATTCATTAAAATCACATATAGATCCAAAGTTAAAACAGCGCATTTGTTTATATGTTATATGGCTGTGGTATTTGACCTTCCATCATCTGACCCCCTGCTTTTGTCTACCTCTATCATTAAAGAAATTTTTCTCTGTCATTCGAAACATCCAATGACTAATGGGCTCGTTGGTGTAATGGAAGCAATTGCTTGTAATCAACGGGTCTTGGGTCGATTCACCTGGGTCCATTGATTTTTTAATCAATTAAAAATTTTTCAGCAACATGATAGTGGATCATCTGGAAATCCTTATATTAAATGAGTAGTAAGAATACCGAAATTCCGTCCGGATCACAGATAAAAAAATTTCCACGTTCTGTTTTAGTCTGTGGATATAAAATCTAAAGCCAAAGGGATGAATACTCATAAGGTATAGAATAGCACATCATGTCACGATGTTAGGGGTTGTCCATAAATAACGTGATCTTTTTTTAAAATTTTTCCCCCCCCCCCCCCTGTGGGGAAAGGGGGGGAAAAAAAAAACCCCCCCCCCCCCCCCCCCCCCCCCCCCCCCCTTTTTTACCCCCCCCCAAAAAAAAATTTTTTTTTTTTTTAATAAAAAAAAAAAAGGTTACAAATCTTATTTTGTTTGATAAGACCATTAAATGTCTCCACCATTTGTTCCTATTTCACGTTGAAAATCGCGTTTGACGAAATAATAAATACACAGATTCTTACTACACCCCCCTCCCCCTTGGTGTTATATTAGTGAGTTTTACAGACTCCTCCCCCTTTCAAAATATTAATGGACAACCCCTTATAAAGCTGGGGTATTTTATCTATCATTCAGTGATACCTTGCTTGTCTGTCCTAATCTACCATAAAGAAGCGATTTTGTTGAACGCAGATTGTTGTCAGATTAAATCTAGATTAACAGTTTTACCTTGTTCGCTACTACTGGACTCTGTAAAACTCGGTGTACCCTCGGTCCATGTCGGCGTCGACCCTTCCACGGATGCCGGCGGTGTCCAACAAACACTGCAGAATTCGTTTTGCAATTATAGTTTATTTGTAAAGGTATAAATTAGTACACATTAAAAAAAAACCACTAACGGTTGAACGCGAAATACAATACATACTTATTTACAAATTATTACTAGCTACGGCCCGACGTTTCAGATGCTTAGCGGGTAAGTATAATTTAGTTTAAAACTATCCGCGCGAAACACAAAAATACCTTTATGCACCAAAGGTGAATGTGAACAGTACTAAGTACTAACCTCGCTTCAGTACTTCTAGCGCTGCTTAAAGCAGCTGGTGTTAACGCGAGAGAAGAAGCCGAGCTCGTTGTCATGACACTGGCAGCGCTGGATGCTCCCCTACGCCTCCCGGATGCACTCGAAGATGTCGTAGATGAAGAATTAGTTCTGCTGGTCCTCGCTGGTTGCGCTTCTTCAAACGGTGGCGGTGGCGTCGAACAACAGGAGAGCGGCGGCCCCGCTAACAAACAACTAGCGTTACTAACTAGCACGGCTACTGAAGAACTTCTAGCTCACTACTCCTTAAACTAAGAAGGGTAGAATATTCATGACTAACTGTTCCAAAATTAAAACTATTCGATTTTCAAGTTTCGAAGATTTTTTTTTGGGACAGTCAGCATAAAACGAATATTAATTCAACCGATGCAATGAGCTATTCGACACATTGTTTAAATTTATTCAAAGAGAAATACTTAGGTATGACGTCATTTTTTCCACAACTACCCCTTGCCACTATCACACGATGTACTTTCTAAAATATGACGTCATAAGTCGGTTTTCGTTACTATAGATCAAAGAAAGAAAACATTTGCAAGTAATTGTTCATGCATGAATTAAAAACACTTTTAGTATATATTTTTTTGTCAAATAGCCACTTGCTGGTGTGCGTATATTGAGTGAAGGTCAGGAGCGAGCTAGACGATTCTTCGAAAGCTGTGCCACTAGACTACTGCATTACACAAGAAATGGTAACACGTTAGGAACGAACTAATAGGACATGCTTAGAAATCAAAAACTACAACAGTAGACATAGCTTTAATAGTGCTAACACAGACTATAAAACATTTTCTCATGCGATTTGGAATTTCAATACAATTTTGAGCCAATCAATTTCCATGATATCATTTCACAGTACGACTTCGAACTCTTTTCTCATTCTAAATATCTTCCTGTCTGATAGTCTTTTGAAGCTGCTCCTCTTTATTTCTCCAAAAGTTTTCGGCGGTCTGTTCTCTGGTACTACGGTGACAGAAAACTTCCTAATTTTATCTGTCACGTTGCTCGGCTTGGGAAGCTGCAAAGTCGCTACGGGAGGTTTTGGCGCAGGTCTTTTCCCAGGTCTCGGTTTAACAGCCTTCTTCTCGAATACTTCTTTCTTCTGGTCAACGTTTGTATGTTGAACCGATTTAAGCACTTGGTGAGTCGCCATCGATGTAATGGAACTGCACTCTGACTCAGTATTAGATTTGAGTATGTTCTTCTGAAACATGTTTATTTGCGTCTTAGCCTTTTCGCGGCATACAGCTTCGTCCCTGGATCTCTCACCGTGTTCTTCCGTGTACGTTTTTATTTCTATCTTCGGTTTCACCTTTTTCTCCTTCTTGGATTGGGTGAAAGGGAACTTCTTCGATAAGCCAGACATGAGGCCTTGTTTCGGGCGGTTATTAGGTTTCTCAGGCTTTTCGATCTTTGCTATGACAGGTTCACTTATTTCTCGTTCAATTGGTGACGTTGAAGGTTTCTTAACCGGTGGCATTTCATCTTCCGATTCGGAGTAGATACATTCTTCTACTTTAATTGGAGTCGGCGTGGGCGACTTCTTTGAGAACTTGAAGAACTGATAGCGACTCTTAGTCGTCTTTACGTTCGTGACTTTATCATATTGAACATCTTTCAGTTCCTCAATGATAATTTCCTCATCGCTACTTGAATCAGTAAAGGATTTATCGTCGTAATCGCCGTCCAATTGGTGGCGCATCGCATCCTTCATATCGAACTTGGCCATCATGTTGGACTGAGCGAATAGATTGGGCGGTTTTATTCCCTCTAGGGTGTTTAATTTGGAAATATCTATAGTATCAGACAAGGGCACGTGGCATGCAATATCCTTAAAGTTATAATCATGCCCATAAACAAAGTTATCGTCAGCATCGACGCTAAAATTAAAATCACCTTTGCTGTCGAATGTCGGTTGGTGTCCCCCTCTTTTCGCTTTCGGCGAGCCTCTGGGAGGCACTGGAGGTGGAACCCTTTGCTTCTGCGATCCTTTGAGTACAGCCGGGAACGCTATATCTGGTTCCGGCATGGATAACGTTGTTTTTGTAGCTTGGCTCACTTTAGCGGCGGTCGAAACCGGTGACGTCACGGACGTCGGAGTGATTTGGGCGGTTACGTCCGACAACGAAACTACAGTAAGAAAACACTCGCACGGTTGTAAAGACGTTTATTCGAGTATACATTGTACAAATAACATACAATAGATTTGGCATCCGAAGATAAAGCGGAGTAACAAAAGAGGAAGCGTAAAGTTAGATATCCAAAATGGCGTGTTTGTATTTATATTTTTTATACGGAGCTTGACCGTCAACGTATCGTATTTATTATTGGTGCGTTTTGAAAATTTAGTGAAAGACAAGTACGTAAAATAGAAAATGTATAGCATGCAGTTTTAGGAGTGGTTAAAAGTAAAATTATACCCAATAGTAAAGATCCGATAGGTCGATAGCAGCATGAAACAAGAGAATGACGATAATAAGTTTAAATTTTTCGTGTGTCGTCCTATTTTACGCTTAGACTTAGATTATTTTAATATATTTTAATCACTAACTATTGAATAATCTAATTATTTTAATAGTCGTGAACCAAGTTTTATTAGTCTCACCTGCTTTTGCGTTAAATCCGCTGGAACTTGCTGCCCCTAAATCCAAATGCAAGCGTGAAATATTCATATTTCTTTAGGAACTTATTTCTTTAAAAATTTAGACGGAAATATCTTTAAAAAACCAATAACCTGTCAAAATATTAACTTATTTAAAATTAAAACAAAAATGTTACCAATTGAATGTTAAAATGTCATATAAATAAAACAATTGTGTATCAAAACTTCATTTAATTAACATTCACCTTCATTCATTACAATAAATATGTCTTATTTGATAAACATTCACTCATAATTATTCTGATTGATTTCTCTATTTAGTGTTTACAAAATACATGAAAAATTATTATGTTAAGTGTCAAAAATTATCGGTAATCCATAATAAAAATCCACGCAGTAATTAAAACAATTTGTAAATTAACCTTTTTTATGACAGAGGAGGGTAGACAAGCTTAAAGTTTACTTGGTTGTATAGCCCAGCTATATAATTGACATACGTCAAAAATCTCTCCAAAAGAAACCACAGATCTGTAAATTTCAGACTACCTACTATAAGTGGGTAGTTTGAAATTTACAGATCTAGTTAAGTGCATCATATAATTTTGTTTTGACGTTTGTTCCATTACATAAACAATTTAGTCTGTGTGAATAAACAGATTGCGTATTACAGATTACCAAAAGATTTTTATCTGTGATGTGAATTGCAATTCGAGTTTGCAAAATACTACAAAATTAGTAAAAAATGCGTTTCATCTACATACCTACAATCTTACATAATTGTTTAAATATAAATTCTTTGTGATAAATCAAGGTAACAAGGATTCAATAGTAAAAATAAATCTCAAATAATATAAATAAGTAGAACGCCAAATTGTATACTCACTAGGATATAGGACAGAGAATGTCGACAATTATAAAATAAAGTTTAGTTTAAAGAAAGTAAAGGTCTTTCTTTTAATACAAATGAATTCCTAATAAAATAAGTCAGTTAAAACATATTTTCTTCTTAATAAGATTTGTGTCAATTTGCGTCAATTATTTACTAAACATGTCTTATTGATTTAATGTCATTATAAAATTTGTGACACGAAAGAATGGTTTTAAACTAAACTAGGAATGTATAGAAAATAGGATAAGTTTTTGGACATAATGCTTCGAATTGTATACTTCACGAAAGTTATTCGAGTTCATAAAATGTACGGTCGTTTTTATTGAATAAATAAAATTGCCTTTGTAATCAAAGACTAAAGAAAAAAAGAGAAATATAGTATGTATAAAAATAAATAGTGGTACTCATAACAATATCTGGTGGATCAGATATCATCTGTCTCTTTTAGTCATAGAGAGAGATATATATACAGCAGAAGAGAACACAATATAGCAGAAGAGTTATCCCAAAAACGTCCTAAAAGAATCTACTTTGAACCTCTGAAAAGAACTCCTACTGACATAACTTATGACGTCATCAATCAAGCATTGTATACTATTGTCTCTTTTACGTGTAAGCAAAAAGACTAGGATAGGAACATTCGGTCGGTCGATTAATTTTAAAGCAGAATATTTCTGGTACGCCTAAATTTTTATATAATTTTAGAAAGCTTGACTATTTAAGCGTTAGAAAAGATACACTGCTCAAAGCAGAGACGGATTAACAGACGGATTTTGGAAACAGTAATCATACGAATCAGTCTAGTGTAACAGTTAAATATCTTTATAAACCTAACGATAGACATAACACTAGTGTACTGACCATAATCTGACGACAATCACACCTTTTACTTGGCTCTCCATATTAGACCCATAGATAACGTAAAAGCTATCCAAAATCATAGATAACTAAATCTGATTTGACTCTGGGCAGTTTGTACGAGCGTTTACATAGACTAAAGACCTATAACGGAAGCGTTTCATCCATGGAGGTTTTAACCTCTTTCGTTAACTTTCAATCAGCGGGAGGTACCACAATAATCGTGCTACCGCTATCGTTTCCGGAATATATTTCGGACTTATCCAGACTCCTTACATAGACGACCTCCTTGATGACTCTTTCGGAATCTGAATCCTTGATGTGTTCGTCTCCATTAAGCTGGACTACGGAGACATGTTCCTTTGAAATATCCTTCGGTGAGAGAAGTGTGGTTTCCTCTGTAAGGTCGACTTTCGATACACCTTTAGTGAGTTCTATCTTAGGCGAATCCGTAGACACGTCCTCTTGGGTACCTTCCCTAATAATTAGCGGAGATTCTGGTCTAATGTAGACGGTTTGCGTCGATTGCACCTTACGAAATCTCATATCTTTGGGTAGAGTTGAGGATTCTCTGGGTTCCAGCTTGGTGGGTGAGACACTGCGCGTTCTGTAGCTGACGTTGAGATTTTTGGGCAAAGTGCTCGTGTTGCGCTCAATTTCGGTGTTCGGTGCGCTTTCGGTTTTAACGAGACCAATATCCATGAAGAACTTCTTAAACTTCTCTACAAACGTTGGCGATTTGGCCCTATTGTAACTCATAGACAGCCTCTCATTCGACTCTTCTTTGGAGTTAGCTTCTTCTATACGCTCTGGAATGTTCGAGGCGCTCTTGTGCCGTTCTAGAACGTTCGATCTCTTCTTCCATGGCCTATCAAATTCTTCGTCATCAATGAAGGGTATGTCTTGGAGATTATTGTCGTTTCTAGTGTCGACGGCGGCATCTTTGAGTATTTTGATGACCGGTGCGGTTTGTGCGTCCGCTATAAATATTTGCGGGACACTGGTACTTGTATTGTCCGTTTGTATGCCGCTGTCAGCTAGACTTCCGTTTATATGGGAGCTGCCGGCGCCCGTGCTCAGCACTTTGGTCAGCTGATCAGATAGGGATTCCATTCTATCCTGAACAGACGTTCTGTACATGTTTTCGTCATAGGAGGTCCCTGGCTCCCTTATCTGCAAATTTGGATCGAAGTCGATTCGTCTACCGAACGGCAATCTATCTCTATCGATTTTCAATCTATCTGATAGGACAGATGGATACTCTGTGGGCATCTGGTGTCTTTGGTTCCATGTGGAAATTGTCGTGTCTGTGAAATCGCTCAGGCTAGATCGAACGGACGACCTGGGCGATCTGACCTGTCTCATAAAGTCTGGATTATAGTCCTTTATAGCTCGGCCGATGTACGTTCGTCCTGCGTACAAAACGCAGTATTAGACGGGTGGATTTGGGATCTGATCGATCTCATACATTTCAGTTTATTTCACACCACCACACAACACTGTTTCACTTTTAGCACAACACTTCAGAAAACGCGGGTAAACAATGAAAACAAATGAAAAATAGGCCACACACCAGAAGGGATTGAGGGTAGGGAAAAATAAACTGAAATGTATATATAGCAATAAATAGGTACTAAAATTGCATTCACTCTGTGTCAGGAATGGGATAAGTATCTACTTTGTTAAATCAAAACAAAACCAGTAACTAAAGTATTGTAAGTGTATTTTTACCGTAAAGGAAACTTGTTACAACATGCAGATTTTAATAAATATAACATGCAAAATAATTGGGCATATGTTTGTATATTTATTTTAATAAGAACTTAAACTGAAAAAGGTTTTTCGAAAATCGTGTTCCTCGTTTTCATAATTTTTTTTGCAATCACCAAATTAACATTAAACCATTCCTTATTAAAAAACGCACGCGAAAAGTCAATTAATTAGGGCTAGCAACAACCGATTAGACTGACATTTGACATTGACAGAAATGCAGAATTTAAATCGAATATCTAAGGTTTCGATTATAAAAAATACATTTTCAATCGAATAAGACTAAGCCTCACCTGGTGTATCGATTTCTTCGATAGGTCTCGATGGCTTCGCGATGCTTTTTCGTTTCGACGGCGAGTGTTTCAGTGCTGTGGGATTTAATGGACTCTTAAAAGATAAAAAATTAAGTTTTAAATACCAACAATATTAAATTAATCGTTGATTTTTAAACGTCATTAGTTAAATTATAGAACACGTGTAAAAAATACTGTCAAAAACATTTTATAAAAATGGCGTGTAATCAGCGAAAACATAAAAATTTATTCGCAAAAATAACACGTGTGCGATAGTCGATTTCCAAAAAGGTTTCATTAGAAAACTTGGATAAAACAATAATCTGTTTTTCCTTTGAATAATCGATTTTAAATAATCGATGAATTTCGGAAATCGATACCGCTATGAAGCATAGAGAGTAGAAATACCGTGTAAGTCGAAGAGTCATGCTACATTTTGAAGATAAAACATGGGCTACAGATTATAGATAAAGTACAGAATAGCATACGTCATGAGCATATGAAAAATTTAAGTTCTTTTAATTGTAACTACAGAGAACACTAAATACGAATGTCGAAAACGTAAAATTGTTATAATGATTAACGACGCTATTGTCTAAACGATTGAATTAGGATATATTATGTTGCATAACTAATGATGTGATTTTTTTCATGACAGACAAGCGCGGGATTCACTTGATGGAAGGTGAAACACCCCAGCCATTACGATAAAATATAAGATACGCTGTCGGCTTATTTTAGATATTTTAAAATCCAGACTGAAACCGAGACATGGCTGTTTCTATCTATATAAGATGTTGGACCTGGACAAATTTGAATATTACCACAAACCCATTTACTCGACAAAATCTGACATGATCCAAAACAGACCTGGTTGTAATCGAACTCACGACTCGTAGAGTAATAGCCATACAGCGCCACCAACCAGTATAAAAACATTTTTAAATATTATAATGTCATTAAGCTAAGGTAAATATAGATTTTTTCCTCTAACAAAAAGAAACAAATTTTAAACTCCCGCGCATTATAACAATTTCATTAATAAGAATGTAGACGTCACATCATGCTTATTACAAATAGGTACCCGGACTTACTCAAACCTCCAGTGACACGCGCCAAAATCCAATTACGGACAGTGATAGAGAATGGGGAAAAAAAACACATTATTCTCACATGACACGACAACAATATCGTAACGGGAGTCGTGACTCGTGCATGACTTTCGAGTTGACGTCATGCAAAAAAACTCTAGCAAAAGAAACGTAATTCAAAAAAAATACATGCCTGAATAAATTAAAAAAACGATCACGTAAATTAATTGTAACGTTACTTTAGTGGTAACTGGTAAATCGGCAATCTGGGCTTAGATATTGGTGCAATTTTTTAACTGTAACTAACGACTAACGTAACGAGATAAAGACGTAAAAATTCGAACTGTTACTCAAAACATTACGATTTTATTATCTATACTTAACAATCATATACGTGTTGCATTGGATCGCGTTAAGACGTCCTAGATTCGAACCATGAGAAAACAAGTGATCTCGGGCAGGACACAGATAACGAATCAACTAATTGATTGTAGATAGTTACTCAACGTAGACAGAACTATGTTCTTTTCCCATATGAAAAAGACATGGCAAAATCTTCGTTTTTAAATCACTTTTAAGAAATGTGCCAATTTTGTAAAACAGCAGTTGTGGCCAATGTTTTGTAATTAATAAGTTGACTTGTTATTTGTTTATTATCTTGTCTAATTAGCTTTAAGTGCCATCCATGTGACATCACTGAAAATCAGAGCTGCTGCAATTTTGTTCTTGACAACAGCTTAGTGACTCTTTACACAGGAAAGTACTTATGTAACTATTTTTTATAATTTAAAAAAAATTGAAAAAGAAAAGTTGTAAACCCCTGATCTTACATTCTTTATCTCGTCTCTTAGGTTCTAATTTTTCTCTAAGTAACATCTACATGTCCATAAGTAATAAGTTTCCCATCTACTCTTGTAATATGAACACGTGCTTTTAACTAAGCTATGCCCATAAGTACAAATATGCCTTTAAGTGAAAATATGCCCTTAAGTACGAATATGCACCAACACCCGCGCCCTCTACAACACACATTAGCCTATAGCGTATGCCCTACAGTACCTATGTAGCTGGTCACCAAGGTTCGGAATTTGCGGTGATTCCCCTTGATCTCCGGAAGGTCCACTAATCAACAATTTAGTCGGGTTACAGATGCGAATTGTGTTAAATTTTAGACACCATAACTTAATTATTACTCGATAGTATGGTTCCATTGACTGTCATTCAATTAATATTCCATTGAATGGAACTTATGCTTTCAAATGTCAAATTTTGACAAAAAAGGTTTTATTGTTTCAAATGGTGGAATTTTTTTTAGAAAACAGATCCATACTGCGCCTTAAGTAACATAAAAAGCGTAACATATAACATCTATTATCAGCATGATAAAGATGGAGTCGTGAACATTTAGTCTTTATATCTAGATCTTTGGAAGCCCTCCGTGACGCAATGTAAATAAATCCAATTACTGATTAGCGTAGCAAAGTGAAATTTTATGGGATATCGACTTTTATGAAAAAATAGAAGAAACGTTTAAAAAAGTATACTTTTAACGGTTTAGAACGCTAAATGTATTAGATAACCTATTTTTTTTAATGAGAAATATATTAGGTAACTTAATTTTAACCAGACGTTTCTACTTGCTTCACAAAAGTCGTTGGTTAATCAAAATGAAATAGTTTTTTTAAACAGTTTAAAACGCGAAATATAGTAGTTATAACTACGACCCGACGTTCAAGATGCTTTGTATCAGCAGCATGACTTGTCCATAGTTATTAACTCTTCTTTTCGGATATAAAAATATAATGTCGCTTCTTCTATTTTATCACTGACTGCCCAATGAACAAAAAACGAGCTTACGTCTACAAGAATTGAGAAAAAAGAATTTGGAAGAAAGACAGAAGCTTCGGGGCTCAGTTTTCGCCAATATAAAGATGCCTTTAATATCTAATATGAAGAATTCTCTCTGCGATTGCAAAAAGACCGATACTTACACGAAGGTATTTTCTTAAAGACCGTTTTCCCCATGAAGTCTAGAAATCGTTGCGCGTAGAAGCTGGGTCTGTGCACTGAAACTGTGTCCTGGAAAGTATTTGAAAATTGCATTATTATACGGGCTAGCTTGTCTTGTGTTACATTTCTTTCCATAATTAAAAAAAATACGATCTTTAAATGTGGGTAGTTGTGGATTACAAAAAAAATACATTATATTATCGACTTATACATTTAGGAATAAACAATCTGCGGCGGTATTTTTTGTGACAGAGGAGGACAAACATCCATGGGGTTTGGTTGATGTCGAAATACCATAACCCGTGGACGATCGTTTGTGATCCGGACGAAATTAGATACTCTGTGCAGTTTAAGCGAGTAGTACACATTTAAACAAGACACCTAACGGTTTTCAACGCGAAATATTTTAGTTAATCTTTGATTGTGTCTCAAATGTGTATGTATGTGTTGTCAATATGCACATAAAACGAGCACATTTGAATAAGACACTTTAACGGTTTAAAACGCGATATATTAGTTAAACTTATTCGAAAATGATTTTAACTAATATATCACGTTTTAAACCATTAAAGTGTTTTATTTACATGTGTACTACTCGCGGCAACGAGCACGTCAAAAAATTAAATAAAAAGAATCGATTTAAAATCTTTGACGATCCAGGCGGCCTTGAAAACCACGAGACCAGCGATAAATGCCGCTATAAACTGAGCAAAATAACGAAAACTTACTCCGTCATGTATCATACTCTTCCACGTGTGCTCGAGTTTCTTGCGAAGCCGATACGATTGAAGAATATCGATGATACCCAGGAACAAAAGCAAGCGTTCCCCGCGCGCGTTCCTCGCCGGAATACCGCCAGGGCTGGAAACAAATACGGTAATTTCTAATGACAGATGGCAAGCATATTAAATTTGATGGAAGGTCTTATAAGACCTCGCCCGCGTCGTATAACACCGAACTTCCAAGCTTTTAACTTATAAATAAATAAAAAAAAAAAAGATGTCTCAAACGATAGCAAGGGAAACATAGGTCAGAATTTGGGTGGAATTTGCTACAGAAAACCGATTTATACATTATCTGAATCTATACAAAATTGACAAGTGAAACAGTAAAAAACTAGATTTAATTAACAAGCATAAGTAACGCCATATCGAATGATCTAGAACGTTGTAACTTACGGAACGTCCTCTTCTTCGTCGATCGGTTCGCTTTCCGCTTGTATACTCTCCATGGCCGTAGAGTGCGCCACCAGTCGTTGACGGTTTATCGACCTGAAAAAGCCAATGTTAAGTACAAACTTATATATAAGTGTAAGTTAGCTTAATGCTTTAGATTCCTGAAGATGCAAAGACTCAAAGACCTTAAAAGGTTTTATTTGTGCACCTTAAATCCATGCTCAAGTTTTAGTTACAAGCAAAAGACTGATTAGTAGAAAAGGGGAGAGAAAAATTTGTAAATAGTTGGCTCTAATAAGAATTGACTATATAAATAGATATATACATATAGAGGCGTAGAGTATAGAGGGAGTATTAAAAATATCAATAATCATATAATTACACAATATACTGCTAACAGGCACTCTATTGAATCAAGTATATACAAATACTGTAGACTGAGACAAAACATATCTTTCAATCTCTTTCATGCATCATCGAAACCTTATATTCTTCAAAAGTATCTCCGTCCCATTCTACTCAATATGAGAGTGAAGGGGACAGCTATATTCTCAATCGTATCCGCCATTAGTCACATAACAAATTGTTATCCAAACAAAACATGCAGAACGATTAGACCATCACGTTGTTAGACGTCACAAGCTAACGGACAAACATAAAAAAAAGAAACAAAATTGCGTACTGTGTCCTTTTCACTTGCGCCTTGAAATCTTCTTGACTTTGTTCCAATCTGAAATATTAGTTTAATCAGCCTTAGATAGCTATTACTGTATGTAGATGAACCATCGTTACTATAGATCACATATCTGGGGAGGCAAATATTCAGAGTTCCAACATCCTCGACTGAGGTAGAAGGGGAAGGGGGGTGATATAAAATGGTCAGTATAATCACCGGGCCTTATATCATAACAGAAAATCATAAGAAACATTTGAAAACTTTAAAATTTTTCACATTTCGGCCCTAAATACCTCGTTCAAAATCGATTAAAATGAATTTCATAACTCGGGTGGATCTTAAACCGGCATCCATAGCGTTCCGTGCTGTTGCTCTAACCAACAGCGTAGCGCAGTAGCTGGTTTAGGCACGGAACGTACGCCGGTTCAAGTCCACCGATGTTGTAATAAAATTTTAACCTATAATAAATTTAATAGAAAGCCTTATAGATCTACATCGCACCTAGTCCTATTTAATCCTTTCTTCTCCCCATCTCCTTCGTCGTCACTTTGGCCCGAGTCCGTCCTCTTACGGGCTTCCGTCTTCTCCCGCTGAGCTTCGTCCAGGTTGTGAATGCCGACTAGGAGTGAGTAGTCCATTATCTGAAAGCATTCAGAATAAAATATATCACTTTGCTCAAGTGCAAATTTGGGTATGAAAATAATAATTCAACTTGTACCCAAATACAGACATTACTTTTGAAAATACACATATAATGTCGGATAATCCTTGCCACTAGTAAAGTGATAAAGTTTGTAATATCTTTTCTCAAAAACAATGATGAGGTGTTCTTTGCTTGAATTGTAAGGCTTTCGCGGCCATTTTGAAAAGCTTCTTCAGTTTTCGAGCTGTTGGGCTGTAGCAATTGAGGTGGTAAGGACCTTTTGTTATGACAATCGTTGAGAACTGCTCACACACAGCTCAAAAACCTAAAAAGCTTTAACGGGCTCGTAGACGTAACGGTTGCTATGTACGGCCTAATAAGCAACGGGTCGATTCGATCCGCACCGGGTCATACTTATTTTTAATCAATTTAATTTTATTCTGAGACATATTGGATTGCGTGTGAAAATCTTGAACTTAAATGTCGTCATTCCATCCAGGTTTTACCACTGTCCACGTACGAAAAAGCCAGGACGTTTAATCAAGCTCCGGTTTCGGTATATGGATTTCCGAATATCCAAAGCCCAATTATTGCCTGTTATTCAAGATCAGCCTTAAAGTGTATACGTTGGCCAGTGCTATAGTGTAGTAAAGAATAAGAAATGAAACCTTAAAACTCTCCAGCACCCGGCAGTCCCGCTGCATGGTCTTGATGAGGGCGGTGTACGTGTCCGCCTCGAGGAATATACCCTCAGTATGGTGCTCCATGAAGTCCAGATCCTTGTAAGTTGGTGAATTCTTCTGTCTTTCCGTTTTGCTTGCCTGGTAAAAAAATAATAATAAAGCAATGGGAATCGATTGTGAAAAGGAGAAGGACAAGTGACTAAGGATAGTGATAGACAAAAAAAATGTTTTTTAAACCTATATTTAGATAGATATTGTATTACATACTAGGTCTCTTATAGTGAAATTTATTTATATATTAGTAATTCTACATTAATACCAATTGCAAGTGAAGGTTGAAATTACATTGCGCAAGAGATACACTTATAAATAGGGTGTTTTAGAAGAAATACTTAGTGTTATCCTTCGAAACGCATACAGGCGTAGTTGTAGGTGAACATCAGTGATTAATATAATTAACTAACCTTCCTCTTGTACGTGGATCCCTTGAGATCGTATTTCTGATGCAGCTTGACTGAGGACGGCAACAAGTTGTTCATGGCTACCAGCCGCACGTTCTTACTGTTGCACTGATAGCAGTACAGTCCGAAGAACTTCGGTAGCAATGTGCGGGGGTTCTGTAGAAAAGAATTATGATTAGGACGATGATTACAAATAACGCAACTTTTTTGGAGTTTCACTGTTTAGTGCTTATTAAATACTAAAGTAAAAAATAAGCAGCCAAAATACTGTGTCAATGTACAAATGTTAGTATGCAAGATGTAGCTAGAAGAAGCCAAGAAATGTTGTCTGTCATTTACGCGAGTGGTACACATTCAAATAAAACCATTTTAACGGTTTAAAATGAAAAATATATTCTTTAATTCATTATTTTGCCGAAGGTAACACTGTGTCACTAAAATCAACACACCACTTATATATATTTTACGTTTTAAACCGTTTATAGTAAGACATCTTTAATGCTTTATATAAATTATTTATTTATTTTGCACAAAACAGAACAAACAGATACACTATGCAATTTTAAAACTATCAAGTGTACCAGGGCAGCCTTTTTCACTATAAACCATCTCTAATAATTACTTAAACTATACAGAATAAAATAATAATAACCCACCAAGATAAAAAAAAAGGAAAAAGAAGTTTTGAAGTTATTCTTCCTAAATTGAAGTTCAATTTAGGAAGAATAACATGAAAAGCACAGAAAATGCTTATATAGACCTGATCGAGGTTCAAGTAGTATCCAGGCAGGAGCTTTTGCAAGAACTCCCCCTCCTTGTGCTGCACGGTCTTGATGATGAACTCATCGTCGTTCGTGAGGTAGAATATGCTCCCGGACGCCCCGGGGTTGCTCAGCTCGCGTAGCGGCGCGCTACACATTGACATCTGAAAAATTTATAGGATCATATAAATATACTAACTATAGACAATACACTTTTACGACTCGGGCAGGACTCGAACAGCCATCCACAGCGTTACGTGGCTGTTGTTCAATTTATAATAGCCATCATGTGCAATAATTTGTGAAAAATAATTATAAATTCATTGCAATAATGTTGGACCCGGTGGTGACCGGACACACGACTAGTTGTGTTGTGTGTGGACATACAAAAACCTTCTCTATCTCTCTCTAGCTATTCTTAAACCAAATAGAGAATTACTACGAGTAGTACTTGTTGTTATCACACGATAGTGAACGCGTTGTGTTGTTATTTTGACACGTTCCAATGACCTTATCGTTGCAATGAATCATGTTAAATATTTGATAAATAAACATTACAATTAGAATAATAAACATGTGTATTATTTCAAATAAAACATTTGAACGGTTTAAAACGCGAAATACATAAATTAAACTTATTTTATTATGGGTACGCATCAACGCTAGACGGTTTCTTATGTATTACGATGTGTGTGGATGTATGTAGTTAAATAATCTCTCCGTGACCACGACTGCTCCAAAGCATCCGAAACGTCGGGGCGAATTTAAAACCGTTAAAGTGTTTTATTTAAATGTTTACACTCGCGTAAACTACACACAGTATTAAATTGCGTATTTTGATAAGGAATTAGAATAATTCGTTTATAATACTTTGCTATGAAGATATTAAGGATGATAGATTAGATTATATAAATACCAATTTTTAAAGCCAAAAAGATCTTGCGAAAAAATGTGTATACATACATTGCCGTAGTATTAAGTAATCTTAGTAACGGCGCGACTCGCTTGTTGGTTTAAAGGTAGGATTCTATTCCCACAGGTTCAAACTAACACACTAACAGTGTTCGTCTTGAAATATGATAGTAAATGGGTAGAAATAACATCAAAATTCCGTCCGCAGATGAAAAAGGCATGCCATTCGCGTTTCGGTTGTAGTCCGAATA
This sequence comes from Leptosia nina, assembly GCA_963661955.1. Lineage (NCBI taxonomy): Eukaryota > Metazoa > Arthropoda > Insecta > Lepidoptera > Pieridae > Leptosia > Leptosia nina. The sequence goes on from CAVLEF010000011.1 coordinate 1,962,744, forward strand.
ACATAGATCAAGAGCGCACCTTGTCGAGACCGTTATATGGATGGGTTAATTGTTCAATTGAACCCCGCGTTTGTCTGTTATCTTCTATCATAAAACATTTAATTGTTACCATACTCCACTGGAACGGCTAGACTGAATTCTATGACATTTTATATTGTCATTTAAGTAATGTGTTGTACGCCATTTTTTGGACAACGTTGTAATAAACCAACTAACCTCCTCATCTTAATAAAATATAGCTGTTACCCACGTCGTTCTTGCTAGTCAATCTTAAAATATAATTATTTAGATCTGTTAAAGAGGAAGCATTATTTTATACGTAGTTTTCTACTATCTGATCTGATGGTATGAATCGTCTGCGCAGTCCACGCAACGACAACTCTCCAAAATGATTTATTTCCCTGAGTAGTTGCTGAGATTAGAGCTTTTAAATAAAGGAACAAAAAACTCTTCACGTTTCTCTGCCTTTTTATAAACTTAGGTCTATAAATGTCAAAATAACATTGACAAAGACCGCCAAAAGCGATCTCTTGAAATATAATCGTATCAACACTCGCTGTGCAAACAGGTATTTAAACAGAGATGCTGTTTCGCGGAATGGCGAGAAAAATATTTATTGAGCGTGACGTGGAGGCAGGAAAACGTAGAATTGTGAAATTATATTTTCGATAAAAAAATGTATAATTTTTATAACGGATTGCGTTTCAATGCAATTTCATGCAATCCGTTTCAGGTCAACAAAGGGCCTGATATAAGCTGAATAAGATCCCATTCTACCAAACCAGAACCACGCCACATTATTTTATACTGTAAAGATATATTATGTTTTATTTTTATGTTTAGTAAATCTGTTATATTTTAATAAAACAACCCCGTAACCACGGCCGCTGCAATGCATCCGAAACGTCGGGCCGAAGTTGAAAAAATCATTTTCAAATAAATTTAACTAATATATCGCGTTTTAAACAGTTAGTGTTTTATTTCAATGTGTACTACTCGAGTAAACTATAGACAGTATTTAAGTCTGTTATAATATATGCCTTTGCATAGCTTATAGTGGTAATAAATAAACTTGTGGTTTGTGACGTGGACCAAATTTCAATATATTATTTACAGACATTATATATGTCCGCACTTTCCAAAATCACAAGTGTTTAAAAACAAATTAGACCCGTTGAAAATTAACCAACGACACGTTGCTTATTATCTATACATGGAAAAATAGTATACTCTGTAGTTCTCATTTTTATAAAACCCTTTTAACGGTTTGAAACGCTCCCTGTGACCATAGCTGCAATACATGAAACTTCGGAACGTAGTTAAAATAAGTTAACTAGTATATTTCGCGTTAAGTGTTTTTTTAAAAACGAAAAACTCATTCCTGTGACCACGGCTACTGGAGATACTCCGAAATGTCAGGTCGTAGCTAAACTAAGTTACCTAATAAATTTCGCGTTTTAAACCGTATCCTCACCAAAAAGTCGTCCGGCTGTATCCCGAACAGATCGCGAAAGTATCTGAACGCGATCGGCGCGTACGTCTTGAACTTGAACTCGGAGTAGTGGTGCGCGGGTGTGTGGTTCGAGCCCTCGCTGGGGAAGTTGGTCGTCTCGACGGTCATGAAGTCCTGCATCAGCAGATCACGCTCCGGCTTCGAAGCGAGACCGCCGATCGCATGTTGGATGCCTGCGAATATGAACAGTTATGATCAACTAACAATTTCGTTTACGCATAAACTACTGAACAGAATTTGATGTAAATATAGATTGTAAATAGGTACAAGATTAAAATTAACATTGTGTGAAATATTGACACAAGTGGTACATATTAAATAAAACATGATTAACGGTTGATAACGCGAAATACGTAAATAAATATTTTTTTTTATTAAACCAAAAGCGACCGAAATGTTGAATTGTATAAATCATTTAATTTGGATATTACAAATTGGTTAGGGCAACAACACAAATGCCAACAAAGATAAAATAAAAGACGGGTCGTCTTTTATTTTATTTTAATCCGATTATCTTTTTTAACTTAAACGTGTTTACTCTTAAACCAAACTATACTATAGAACTGCGACAGTTACAGACAAATGTTTATAGCAGAAATATACATAGACATATAATTATACTAGCTGTGCCCACGACTTCGTTCGCGTGGAATAGTGACTTGGAATATAATTTTTCATTATTTAGGCTGTGTATTAATTTATGAATTGCGCATTAGCGCAGCCAATCTATGTTGTAAGTGCTACTTTGCCGCAACACTCTCAGCTCACATAACTCTTACTCCAACTCCCACTTCCACTCCTACTCCCACCCCCACTCCCACTTCTATTTCCAAAAAGCCAAAGAAGAAAGTTTCATTGATTTAGCTTCAAAAAACCACGAATTTCCATACAAACTTTCTTCCCATTTTTTTTATTACTTGAAGGAATCGACTCTTTACCGACGCCCCCGCCTGGCTACATCGAGTGGCGGAGGGAGTGTGGGGGTCGGCCAGCTTGACCACTACCCACTAAACCTCCAAGAGCGCACGGGAGACTTGCCGAACGTGGGCGGGCGGTTAGTTGAAACTTTCATCTCCCTTTTCAACCTCTTACAACCCGCTTTTCACAATAAAAACTATGTTCTTTCTCAGGGTCTAGACCATATGTGTACTAAATTTCATTTAAATCCGTTCAGTAGTTTTGGCGTAAAAGAGTAACAGACAGACAGACAGAGTTACTTTCGCATTTATAATATTAGTAAGGATGTATAATTATATACTACTAAACATTCGGACATTCTTAAACCAACATCTATACTAACATACGACGGGAAGGGACGCGACCGACGTCGTGGGTAACAGCCCTAAGTTTATAAAGATGAAGGGGTTTGCAAAAGCGAATTTGGATGCCCAAAGTAACGATTCTCGCGGACGAAGTCGCCGACACAGCTAGTATCCTAGAGTCAAAAGAGGCGCCTTATTGTGGTCATTACGGGCAATAAAACGATCGTCCCACTTCCACCTGCTTCCTGTGGTACGTCTAATAGAGTCTTTGATCTCTACACCGGTATCCACCAACGACATCTATTACTTACAGCCAATATATAAATAACGTAACTTTCAGTTTCCCCGTGACCACGGCTGCTGCAAAGCATCCGAAACGTCGCGTCCTAGTTAAAATAATTTCAACTAATATATATCGCGTTTTAAACCGCCTAATTGTATTTAAACGTAACTTTATCATGATTTTCTTAAACGTAGTGAAATGATTTCTTATTAGCTTTATAATTAACGTAATAAGTAGTGTAACAATGGGCTGTGTGGGTTCGAATCCCGTCCGTGTTCACGTTTAAAAAACCTAATGCTAGTTGTCACTCTTCTCTTGGTGTCAGAAGTATTAATTAGGAATAGGAAGCAGTTTCATTTGTTTCATTGAACCGAGTTTACAATTAAAGTCAAAGTAATGAACAAGTCGTGTAAAAATAAATTGTTTAGTAAACTGTAAATAAATTGTCGGAATCATTAGCGATAGCTAGGGTTGGCTACAAACGAATACATAATATCATTTGCATGCTACCCGTAATAATACAGAATAGCTGTATTCATATTAATAACTAGCTGTGCCCGCGACTTCGTCCGCGTGGAATAGTGACTCGTGGTAGAATTTTTAATTATTTAGGCTGTTTATTATACATACATATGTAAGGGCGCAGTTAGGGCAGCCTATCTATGTTGTACTAAGTGCTACTTTAACGCGACACTCTCACCGCACATGACTCCTACTCTAACTCCCACTCTCAGTCGTACACTTACTCTCACTCCCACTCCTATTCCCAAAAGCCAAAGAAGAAAGTTTCATTACTCTAGCTTCAAAAATCACGAATTTCCATACAAACTTTCATCCCCTTTTTCAACCCCTATCAACCTTTATTTCGTAATAAAATAATGGCTCTAAAATATCTGTGTACCAAATTTCATTTAAATCAGTTCATTAGTTTCGGAGTTAAAGCCGAACAGACAGACAGACAAAGTTACTTTCGCATTTATAATATTAGTATAGATTTATTTAAATAAAAAATTATAAATGATATGAATAACACGGTTTGATTTTGTTCGGCTTTTCTAGTAATTTGTTTTATGGCTATTTGTTTACACCTCCCGTTGCTTTTAATATAAATTTCTAAAGAATTTCTATCGTAATCTAGTAATAACTATAGTCTATCTCTGTTTTACTCAGTGATAATGTAGCTTTCTAATGAAAAAAGAATTATTAAAATCGGTCCAGTACTTTATGAGTTTATCCGTTACATACAAAAATACAAATCTTTCCTCTTTATAATATTAGTGTAGATAGCTGTTACCCACGATATTCGTATCCCGTCGTTCGAGTCGTTCTTGCAAGTTAATTATAAAAGATAGACATATAACGTCGAGGACTTTTTTTTAGATCATTTAAAGGGGAATAATTCTTTTATACATAGTTTTTTGGTATTTTGAACCGTTTTCGGAGCGTACGCATCGGAAACCTACAGAGATGAAAAATTTCCCCCGTTTTGTTCACATTTCTCGCTGTATCTTCGCTCCTATTAGTCACATCGCAATGTGTATCGCCTATAACCTTCCTCGATAAAATAATACTCTAACCAACAAAAAAAAAATTCCATTCGAACCAATTCGAGTACTTCCTGAGATACGATACCGTACGTGCTATGGTCGTGATAAGGGCGTGTCCCATGTTTAGTATTTGCGCATATTCAAAGTCAAAATAAGTCGTTGGGTAGATGTTAAATCCCATCAAATGAACTTCAAGCTTGTCTGACCTCTCAAATTTTTTGTGGTGTTGGTGGTTGTATGAAAAAGTATAGCTTATAATCACCCCAGACTCAATCTTCCTTCCCATTTAACTGTGCATTACAATATGTACGTATTACACGCTATTAACATTTATTATTAATACTAATTGTCAACTGTAATATAAATTATGTGACTCGTTTGTGGCAGCCCTAGGGACTGCACGGCGTCGTGTGGGCGTTAATCATTGTGTCGCAGTTGACACAAACAATTATATTTCATTTATCGTTATGTAGGACAATAGTTGACGTTTTTAATATCGCTAATGTGTTTCCTATGTACTTAATTCTACCCTCCCCATAAGCAAGATAAATGTAAAATTACTTTTATATGGATCATGTACGACAGAAGTGGTGATGCCTATTTAATCTTCATAAACCAGTGTATTTTTTAGTTCCAGGATTCAAACCGAGGATCTTTGTTAGTTGTAAAAATACTAAAGACTTAGAGATGAGAAGAGGCCGTGAGAGCCGCTAAGGCTATGATCAAAGCCTTGTATTCAAGAGATTGTGTTGTTCCGTTGATTGTTTGGATAAACTGCAGTGTTTTATGGCGTTCGTTTCGGCGGCGTCTTAGTAAACATGTCGGTTTATTTTCGACCGACAGAAGGCCACACGGAGAAAATATAAAATAGATACAGGTTAACTTCGGTTTATCTAACTAAAATTTCGCAATGGCTGCATAGGGCTGTCAAAATATTTTTAAATAGATATATTTATTATATTTTGTAAATCTGTAATGTATATCTTCATTTAGATTTTTAAAAAATACGATACGGGCGGGACCTGAATCGGCTATCACTGCGTTCCGTGTTGTTGCTCTAATCAAGTGAAGTACCATATCATCGTATTAAGCTTTAATTTATATAGTGCCATCATGTGCAATAACATGTGAAAATATTAAAGTTTTCTTTCATTTGCGAGTATTTATCTTATACTAGCGACCCGCCCCGGCCTCGCTCGGGCACATGCTGAAAATACACACTCGACAGAAACCTTCCTCTTAAATCACTCTATTAAAAAATCGCACGAAAATACGTTGAGCAGTTTTAAAGATTTGAATGTACATAGGGACAGAAAAGGCGATTTTGTTTTATACTATGTAGTGACAAGTGTAAAGTAACTAGATTTTTTATTAATCATCAACAGTATCCTAAGAACTCCTAAGGCTTTGTCCCAAAATAAATTTTCGGAGAGATATTTATCAAACTTTAATAAAAAATAAAAGTGCAATTTCATTAGCGTTAGTTAAGTACATAGATCTTGGATTCGAACACATCATGAGAACCAAAAGAAGACGCGCGACAGTCCAACTAACCCAATTGTATGGATCCCATAATCTGCGAAGACTGGATCTTCTTGTAGGTGATCTCGCCTCCTTCGCCGACGCGACGATGACCAATCTTCCGATCGGACTTGTGCACCTTGCTGATGGCGCCCAAGGGCCCGACCGCCGGCTGAAAGGGAAATACAAAATACTGTATTTTTACGGGAACGTTGGTATAAAGGTAGCAATGTACGGCTAATAATCAACGGGTCGTTGTTTCCCAGTTTGGGAAGTCCCTGGGTTGGGACCCAGTGGGGAGCTCGATCCCCACTGGGTCCAACATTTATCTGATCAATTTATAATTTTTCGAAAACATGTTGAATTTCGTATTAAATGGTAGGAATATCGAAATTTCGTCCGGGTCACGAGCCACCGTCCACAGATGAAAAAAGCCGTGAAGCTTAACGCGATTCGGTTTCAGTCTGTGGAATTTTTGAATATCCACAGACCCCACACACATCTATTTCAGTAATCCACTTTAAAGGGAAGTAGTGGAAAAGACATCTTTGTCCCACCGGCTCGAAACGATTATACTACCCAGGAAGTAAGAACCAAGACTACCTAGAAGCAAAGCTATCCAAAACTTCCAAAAAGGCTTTGAGAGTTTATATTATCGGTTCTCGTTGCCTAGTGTTGTCTTAATGGATACAGTATTGTTTCAAATTCATTGTAAAGACTAAGATGCGGCAGAAACAAGAAGATTTAACTTTTATTGTTTAGATTCATAAATAAGTTAATATTGCTAGCAAAAAGAGAAGAAATAAATTACCACAGTATTGAATAACGATATAATACTTAAATAAAACAATTTAACAGTTTAAAACGCGATGTATATTAGTTAAACTTATTTGAAAATATTTTTTACTACGGCCCGACATTTCGGATGCTTTGCAACAGCCGTGATCACGGTGCCTCGGATCACGTAGTAAAAGAAGGCCGTAGTTTAACTAATATAATTTTCGTTAATTAAGTTTTATTGAATATGTGTACAGCGCCATCTGGTGTAAACTAAAGCTTTTTTTAATGTATAATTATAATTTAAGCGTGGGGCATACTGAAAATTTCGTTGTGCCTTACTTCCTGGTACAACATAAGCTGAGTGGTGTCCCTCCAGTTTTATCAAATATATTTTAAAGTTTTTTATTTTCGTGATATTTTTTGTATGTGGAAAAAACATTATTTAATTTTCTTTCTTTGTCATTGAAAAGTAGATAGCGCATGTTTAATAAAAAAAAACCCTTAATCACATAACTCTACGGAAACGTAAGTATTCTCAGCAAAATGAAACATAAAATGAGGCTGCAAGAGTCAGAGTGGGCTCATAAAAAAAAACATGATTTTCAATAAGGACGAAAATAAAAATGCACAATTAATATGCGAAAATGATTTTGTACTATTATTTGTGTAAGAATTATGTTAACAACTATCGGTCACTGTGCTCTTGTAGATTAACATTTTTAAACTATAAATATACATAACTCAAGTCATAAAATTGCAGTTACTACTCCGCCTAGCGGCCTCAATTAACAAAGCGTTTTTGCAGCGTTTATTTTTCACCCGACTGTTCATAACACAGCCCGCTGACCCATCGTTTCGACCGAGCAGCTCTGCACTCGCGCTAAATGTAGTTCTAACTGTATGAGACGCGTTAAGGTCATCGTTCTATGTAAATAATGGTCATGAATCACCGCCAAACATATTATATCCAAGTAAGGCTGAGCTGGAGAAAGGCCAATTCGCGCTCTATTGTAATAATAAGATAAAGTTTGTTTGGTTATACACTAAGAATATAATGGTCTTTTTTATTATAGAGGAAGGCAGACAAGAATACAGAGAAATAGCCCAGCCGTATACCATCTAAACGAGATGCGCTGTCGGCCTATTTACCACTGCTTTTTCATCTGAGGACTGTAGCCAATGATCAGGACGGAATTCCGATATTCTGATCGCCCATTTAATATACAGATTTTCCGACGATGTCCAACGCGTTTTAGAGAAATTATATATGAATTAGGCACATGTTAAACCCAGTGGAGATCGAACCCACGTCCCCTTGACTATTAGTCATACCCAATTTAGTTGATTATTACCCAACTTGCTCTTCAAAATTACATTAAAAAAAGATCTGATTATGCCACAATTTTCAAGATATTGCATTTATTTATCTTATACAGCACCTTATGACTAATAATAGCAGGAAACTAAAAAGGCTTTTTGAAAAGTGAAATTCGTTTTAGAACAGCGGGGCACATCTATGTCCGTTGGTCAAAGGCCGTTGTCACACTAAAATAAACTTTACATTTTTCCGGGGCTCGAAACTGGGACCTCTCTAAGCAATACGTTTAACCATTGAACTACGTAGAGGTTAACATTGAAAATCGAGATAAACCATTTTCTTTGTGAATTTATGTTTGTGCATTCTATACTGTTAAATATCTCTGGAGTTATATAAATAAGAACACCTTCAAAACCTAGTAGTAATTATTATAGTTAATATATAATTGAATATTAATTTATATGTGAAACCTTCAATGGGACAAAAATAGCTTCATTCAACACATATGTTATTAAACATATATGTTATGGTAATGTATTTTCTTCTGGCACATATAAAACTTAAAAAAAATAGGAATATCTTCTGGCCTCTATCATTACTAATTTTAAAATATGCAAAACATCAATTATAAATATTGTGAAACAGACCAAAGTTCCATCTGACAATTTAATCAAAAGTATTTTCACCCATATAGCACATGCAAGATGTCATGAGGCAAAATATAAAGGTCAGACCGTGTTGAGGCCATTTTAAATGTTACAAAATACAAACTTGATTTCCTTTCCTTCTTTTCATTGCCTGCATATTTACTGTAACTTGCTGTTAACCACTAATTTTAAATATTAATGTATAATACTGAATATATTTCATTGAAAATAAAGAACTCGGAGACATAGTACAATTGTTATGCAACAGAAATCACTTGGCAGCCAAATTTAAAACTTGTACAAAAAAGCTGACAAGCAAAAAATATATAATAAAAACACATTCAGTCCAAAGTACACAAAAATGCAAAACCACTACAACACAACAGGTGACTCATAATATCAACCTTGTAGGCTTATAATAATACCAATGTCCCATGATCATTGATGAAGAGAGGGAAGGTTTTTTCCAGTTTTACAAGATAAATCAATGGAAAGACTGAATAAAATTGTACCAGGTTATTGGGGCAGTCTTGTGGAGGCAAGTGAGCCACATATAAATTGAAACGCTTCGTTATGGACTACTAAAGTAACTTCTCACTACAATCACATTTTAGTTAAGTATGAAGACTGATTTTCAGTTACAAAATGTAAATTTACAGTATTAGTTTTGCAACTTCAGTCTTTGTTTTATTGAAAATAATTGGTAACCCTGTTATGCTCTTCATATCTCAGTCATAATACAGCATGTCTATGTTGGCTGAAGATACATCCATATTCATGTAAATCTCATGTTTGTTAAAAAATCTATATTTATTTTTAATTGACATAGACGCATAGTCAGAACAATATGAATAAGATGAGATCGACATAAAAATACAATTATATCCTTCAGAAGTATTCTGAAGATATTTGACCATTTTCAGACGAAATAGTTTGAGGACCAAAATGTAATTATAAAGTTGCTAACTTCTTATTGAGGTTACGCAGTCAAGGCTCTGCTTGTTTTAATTTTGTGATGCAGCAAATGATTCACTTAATGACCTCTTATCAAATATGTGGTGGTAAAAGGGAATTTTAAAATAATACATCTCCCGATTTTTAAAGCCCATAGGTGAACAGGTCAAAAGCCCTAATAGCTTTGCACAATGGCTGTAAAATCCTTATACAAATTATTTGTAGTGTCTTGTTACTTGCACAAATTGCTTGTAGTTTGTACAAATTTGAAAATATTATTGAATTAAGCATTATTAAGAATTAAAAGCTTCTTCATCTGCAGACTAACCACCTGACATATGAAACCAATATACTAAATTACATCTGCCTCTAGTTAAAGCACATCAATTATGAGAAAAGATTATACAACATCCAAAAATAGTTGCCATCCATTCAGATTTAAACAAAAAAGGTACTTAATAATTTATCTTTAATATAAATTATGAGAAGGTACAGATTAACTTCATTAAACTGATTATACAGCATATAAGCAAGATTTATAACTTGGATTATTTGGTTTGGAAAACGTATGAAAAGACCCAAGGTCAAACAATTGTGACGTATTTTAAGACAAAAAACAGATACTAGAAGATTACAACATATTAAGAAAAAGCAAATTATGCAAGATTAAATGAATTTTTAGGAAAAAGCAAGTTGGTAATACAGAGAAAACAGGACATTAGTATTGAACCAGACAAACATAATTATATCCATAGTTATATTACATTTCGTAGATGATACTTTTAAGATATTATTTATTTTTCATCGTACAACTATGTAATATGTACTATGTATATACTGTACAGAACACAAAATAAGAGGTTTTTTGTACTGAAAATAATATACAATCATCTAGGTATGAAATTATTAATAAGTCGATATTTTATTTGAATTCATAAAGCTTTACAAAGATTATTTAAGATGCTAATTTTTATAGCTCCACTTTGTTAGTATAAAATTAAAATGACTTTAAAAATTGTAATTAAAGCTAATAAAGCAATATTAGGCTAAGTGTTGTTTTTGTATAATTAGCCTTAAGTAGAAACTAATAAATATAAAACTTGTTTCATATTGTAGGTGAACAAAAATAGTTATATAGGATTTCTTACATTCCTACTTAATATATCAAAATTGAATTCCAAGAACAAATAAACAATGATGTTACAATACAAAATTCTCACAAATTGTGTTTGGCAAGAATTACAATTAGTATATTTATAATTAATCATTGTGTTAAAAATCCCACAAAGCAATGCTTACTAAAGCTTCTTATAAGATGATCAATGTATACAGTCTTAGTTTTTTATATTTACACTGTTGCATGAACCCTTTTAATAAATAGCATATGATCATAGTTATGTAGATAACTTCAAGTAGTTTTTTCAAAGACTTGGACTTTATCAGATATTAGTTCCTTGACCTCGTAATTTTATAGCACTCTGGACATTAAGAGCAAAACCAAACAAACAATATACCAGCATGATGTATAATCTCATTGTAATCACTATGCATACTAATTACAAAAGCAACTTTCTCCACGACTCATATAAATGAAAATTTTGTTCAACATAAAAGAAAAACCACTTACATCGTATGGTACATTTTTTTCAGCAATCGAGAGTCTGTCGCGATCTGGAATTAAATAAATACGTGATTAGAGCAAAGTAAGTGGGTCGTTACATTTTTTTCGCATTATCTATTACGAGAGAGTGGCCATTGAGAATAGACGATTTGTGATAAAGAACTTACCATCGTCCTCTGAACCAGATGGCCCCGTGGTGATATCCGTCTTTTTCGTCACGGAACTATCCATCACTTCTATGTGATCAGTATCTCCCGAAGCCATTTTTGTTTTCTGTTACACCCCCTATTTTGAAGTCACTACTATCAATGTTGGCACAATAATAATTAACATGGCTCAAATCACATTTGCATTGATATCACAATGATTCACTTTAATTTAATTAGATGAAATCAATTTAGTTTACGCGAAAACGCTCGCCCTAAGCAGCCGTCTGACATGACCGTTCATAGTAACTGAGTTGCCATTTATGTAACTTTTTCAACAAGGACGTTTAACGTTGATATACTCTATAGTTTCAGTATGGAACGTTTATATCTGTAGAGAATTCTTCTCTGCCATAAAACATAAGAAGAAGCCAAATTAAATAAAACTTATTATTATTTTCAAGTTATTATTAAAGATCATTGTGTTTACTTATCATTATGATAATATAAGTATATTAAATTAAAGATCCCTGTGGTAGTTATCATCCACGTTCTACAGGGCAGAGTTTTATTTATTTTACTTATTGTTCGTCCCTCATGAATCGCTTTGATGCTGATCCCGCCGCCTTTTATTGAAGTCTAAAATATATTAGTTTTTTATTTAATTTAAAAAATATGCGATAAATATGATAATAAAAATTAATAGTAGCAGCACTAAGCTTGACGTTTCAGTCTTTTGACGCCATGTTTATCTCTTTGCGTCATAAATTGACAATCCGAAAACTAAATCGCTTCGCTACAGCGGTACGAATTCTAGGTTATTATTCTTTAGCGTCTTTCTGTATTTCCAATTTGTACAATATTTAATTAGGTGTTGTTATAAACAGTGCATACATAGACAATCTGAGAATAACTGAAGCTATTCTTTTCCTTGCAGTGAAAGCTAGTAGCGGATTTTGTTCAAAATTCACAAATACATATTTTGATTAGCGTCTAGCAATGAAGATGGGAAAAAAAGTTAGAGAATATAAGTCGGGGGACTTTATATTTGCAAAAGTAAAAGGGTACCCAGCGTGGCCAGCAAGGGTGAGTGCTAGTTCTTCGGAATGTTTATTTGAAGCTAATACGTGCTTATGGATGGTAAATTATATGTTTGGGCGGGAAGACATATTGTTCGACGCTTGCCAAGCTAAGCTGCGGGTCATAATCATCAAAGCGCCACTGGCAGTTTAGAGTATCATACATTTGTGACCTTTTAACAATATTGTATAATAATGGAGATTAAATATAACAGATTGCCCAATTTTGTAATAAGGATTAGTATTTGCACCATACCAAGTACAGTAGCATTATGTAAGTTAGCTCATTGATTGATTGAGTGCCTATGTTTTTTTTTTATATGTTGACATGTATGTTTGTTTTCTTAACTCTAAAAGTATCAGACTTTTGAGAGTAAAGAAAACGAAGCTGTAATTTTTGTGTAGTAGCAAAATTGGGCATTCGGGATTGAATATGCTGTCGCATAATTATTTTAACGATATATTTCGTGTTCTTCATTCTCAGGTACAAAGACCAAATGGAAAGAAATATTTTGTATACTTCTATGGTACGGGTGAAACGTAAGTAATCATTTGAAAATTCAAAGCTGCTTGTCATATAAGAATGTCAACTGTATATGGGATGTTATCTACCACACTCCCTATATGCATGTTGGCGGATGTTACACAATACTATTAAAGTTACAAATATAGTTTCTCCAAAACAAAAACTTTTCCAAATGAGGCCACTAGAGGCAGAGTAGCCTAACTGAAATTTTTATGACTTCAGTTATTCATATTTTCATTAAGTTATAAAAAGGTTAATCTACAAGAGCACAGTGACCGACAATTGTTAACATAATTCGTACACAAATAATAGTACAAATTCATTTTCGCCTAAGTTACCTGCACATTTTTATTTTCCTTCTTATTGAAATCATGGCTTTTGTTTTTGGGCCACTTTGGCCCTAGCAGCCTCAAATTAATGCCTTAGTACTAAATCAATATGCCATTATTGATTATGGCACACAGTTCATATAAAAACTTTATTTATTTAAACCCACCTTTCTGTCACTACAAAAGTTTTGTTTGATTAAACCTATTTTATTCATTTCAGAGCGAATCTACCACCCAATATGATATTTGACTATGCAGAGAACAAAGACAAATTCCTCTACAAGGCTGTGAAACGTCGTGACTTCAATGACGGTGTAAAGCAGATTGAATATGATTTTGCAAACAATGTGCCCCTCGAAGAAGTTATAGGTGTTGTTGCTGAGGTAAGTATATATTATTATGTCATTTAAGATATATAATGGCAACACTTGGAATTTTATATTATTTACATATATGATTCTACAATAATACTACATGGTACATTATATAGAAAGTAAATAGGATATTTTATAGATATTATTCTACAAGTTAATTTTCAATAATTTAATAAAAATATAAATATTACCAAAGTATTTATTTCATAATTTTTGCTTTTAATTCCTTTTGTAGGGTGAAGAACCTGGAAATGAAACAGTTAATGAAGGTGATGAGACCGTAGCTGATACCACTGCGGCTGATGAAACTATAGATGAGGTAAGAGAAACATTAGTAATATCTATTTATCATCTTACAATTCCTAAACAAACTGAGGTTTGTTGTAACACCTGCACTTGGTATGAGGAAGGCTTTGTGAACACTTGTTTTTATGTTTTAGTAGTGTTGTAGACAGAAACACATTTCTTTAATATTAAAACAATATAACAACCTACTCCGTATATAATTTCGTATAAGACATTGTCTTGGATAACTAAAGAATGTTAATTATGTTTTCACATTGGATTTACAAGCCCAGAACTGTTACAAAGTATGTTGCTTTTCTTAATAAAATCCATACATAAAATTTAAAAATGTCTGCGACATAATGATTATGCATATCAAGGTTTTTCCAAGCATTTGTCGAAGAGGCAAACAAAGTAAATTTGATTTTAAATTAGTGTTACTAATTGTTATAATTTCTTTAGTCACCAGCAACATCAACACAACATGATACTAGCATTGAAGATTCTGATGAAACAGGCGGATTGGTTATTGACGAAGCTAAGGTGAGTTTAATGGTTCAGTAAGAATTATGTGAACGCATGGAAATAGTTTTCATATAAATTGCAAGAATTGTTTGCAGGCTAAGAGTCGAAAATCGACGGCCAAAACACCAGCGAAGGAGCCTCCCAAGCCGAAGGAAGTTAAAACGCCAAAAGGCAAAGGAAAGAAAGAAGAAGAGGATAAAGAAGAAGAGTTAGTCAGTCGCAGCGGTAGGAAGATACGTCCCAAGCGGTAATTATAACTATAATTTGATTTTAAAATTACATAATAAGTAGAGTCCTGTTGTTATAAAAGAATAAATTAAATAATTACTGAACTTGTTTCGTACGTGCGGTGGGAATATTTATCTATAAAAATGCTTATAATTAATTATATTTATTCTACTTGGATTTCTTGGGAAGCAATCTATACCAAGTATAGTATTGATTGTGTAAGGAGAATCCATAGATTATTGGATATTAGTCACTGCCGAAATGTGGCTTTAAAGGTCTAAGTTGTATTTGCGATTGTGACTTACATTTTAACATTAGTGTATAAAAAAAATATGAAAAGTATCGTCAAAAACTGTTCAGTACAATGGTAGTAAGTATAACTAGTTATTATTTTAAAACAAAATCTTGTATAGAAGAATAGAACTTAATTAAGAATCATTCGTGTGTTTCAGATATATGGACGAACATACAGAAGAAAACTCAACATTACCGTCACCAGCGCCAAAAAAACGTCGCGGTACTTCGCCCACCACAGATAAAGGAAAGGCCGATAAGGGCTTAAAACATTTTAATGTTTTACCACAGGTAATGAAAAAAAATATTTCATACTAGTTGTGCCTGCAACTTCGTTCGCGTGGAATAGTGACTTGGTGTAGAATTTTTAATTATTTAGGTTGTTTATTAATTTATGTAATTGCGCATTTATCGCAGCCAATCTATGTTGTAAGTGCTACTTTGCCGCAACACTCCAACTCCCACTCCCATTCCCAAAAAGCCAAAGAAGAAAGTTTTATTGTTCTAGCTTCAAAAACAACGAATTTCCATACAAACTTTCACCCCCCCTTTACAACCCCCTTTTCACAATAAAAAGTAGCATATGTTCTTTCTCAGGGTCTAGACCATTTGTATACCAAATTTCATTCAAATCCGTTCAGTAGTTTTGGCGTGAAAGAGTAACAGACAGACAGACAGAGTTACTTTCGCATTTATAATATTAGTAAGGATTTATTATTATGTTGTGTTTAATTATATGTTAAAAATACAACATTTTTATTATTTTATTCCTTTACAGAATGAACTTGAGGATCTGAAAGAGCCTGTTGCAGTTGGTAAGTTATTTTATTTACATTGAAATTTGCAAACTAAAGGAATCTATACTGATTGTATATTTAGATTATAGATTATACACTGCAATAGAGTTCCGCAATTCCATCATAGATGGCGCTTGTTTAAAAAAGTTTATTACCAGCTTCATATGAAATAGACTGCACAAATTATTTTTTTAAATATCTTTCCATTTGAGATTTTAATAGAATCTGTGACCTAATTAATTCAAGTTAAAGGCGCGAAACAAATGCAGTATTGTAGGGTGATTTGTAAATTACTAGACATAAAAATACATTGTAATTAGAAAATCTTGTGAAATAGTGACACTTTTTTAAATATTGTGATGGATTTATCGGATATGAATGTGGATAATTTGGGTCCGAGTTTGGATTTATTTGAAAATCTTGATAATGACACAAATGTTTTCAATGAAGGTAATTATTATTTTATTTATTAATATAACTTATCTTAATATAACGTAAGTTATTTTATTTTTTTTAGTGTTGGTTTTAGGTTCTGCTTTGATAGATACGTCTTACAACAAAACTGAAAAAGCATCTTTAAAACCAACTAATGAAAGTAAACCAAAAATTTATTGTCAAGATTCCTCTAATACATCAACTACCAAAATCGTACCTACATTCGGAAAAAAGAAAGTTATAGAAAAGAAAAAATTCACACCGCCCATTAAAAAGGACACACAATTAAGTGCTAAAGCAATAATTAATAACAACAGCGCTCATAATGGACAATCTGAAAAGAATTCTCAAAACCCAAACAAAAAACCCACCAAAAACAATAAGAAAAGAGAAAAAGGTCCAATAAAAATGCCTAAGACAAAGAAAACAACTGAAGTGAAGGATGCAAAGAAAGCTTTTAATATCATAGATAAAAACTCTAAACCTAACGAAAAAAAGTTAAAACGCAAAAGCAATAGCTGTGTGTCTACATCCCCAAATGACGAAATAAAATTACAACCCACAAATAACACAATGAATTCTACTGGCAATACTTATGAGTCAAATTGCAATAATACCATGAATAACTTAGAAAACATTTTAACTGACCCGACAAGTGTTTTCAATAATATTCTTGTTGATGATAGTCAAAATTTTAACAATATCTATGATACCATAGATAACACTCAAACCCTAGAACAAAACAATGTTTTGGGATTCAATGGCCTAATTTTCAATTCATATAACATTCTTAATGAAGACATAGACTTGGTATTATCACAGACTCAATCAAACACACAGATTATACCAATTCAAAGTCTGTCGCAATGTAAACATTTATTTTCAAACAGTGTACCTTCAGGACTTGAGTTTGAAAATTTATTTAAAAACGTTAATAAAAAAGATATTAATCATAATACTTTGACTTCAATGACCGTTCAGGGTGGCGATATGGGCTTTGAGAAGTATTGCGATTTTGTTAAAGAAAATAGATTTGCCGCAGAATACTAATGCTATTATTTATTGGATAAGCAGATCCTATTGAAATGTGCTATACTAAAACTAAATACAATAATTAAAACTTAAAATAAAGTTACTTTTGTTTGATTTCTTTTTTCTTTCATTTATTGCGTAATCTTTTCAAAAATTATGTGCAAAGACAGCATAATCAATAATCCGTTATAAAATAAACACATTTGCTATAGTTTTATAAAAATGTTTTTTTTTTTGATAACCCTACATCCGTATAATCATCAAAATTTAGATTACTTTAGCCCAACTCTTGTTCATGCTTTAATTGACTAGCAACTATAGATTTAACATTCACACTGATACATTTAGGTATGTGTGCTCGAGATTCGAACCTTGGACCTTTCGCAGTTACATAGTAATATTTGAAATGGTTGACAGATGATTCAGACAAAGCGAACATCCTGATAGCCTACCTGCCGTCGGGACAGTATGTCGGTATCAAGCTGTTCGAATCGCGACCTACCAGCTTCAAAACCGAAGCTGCCAGACTGCAGTGGGACAAGCAGCAAGCTACTAATGCGATTACGCTTAAACTGCAGTTAGGTAAGGTATAGTTTACTTGTATATGCTTAAAAACTCGATTTTTATGATTATTATGAACATGGTGTATAAATACCCTAAATAATATTTAAGCATGTTATGTAATACATATTAAAGAGTAATGATCCAAATCTGATGTCATTTTGCAGAGAGAGAACAGATAACCCCTCAATCTGTTGCCGCACAGCTCATAATGGATCTTAGTCTTACAGATGAAGAGAAGAGTATGTTGGACAAGGAGAGAGAGACTGGTAAGTGATTCTTGTTTCTTATATTATTTTTTAATTTTATATGTATATGAAATTTTCGGTCCCCATGTCATAGACATTATATAATTAAATAATACTTTTAAAAAACCTTTTAAAATAACTAATTGTTACACGCTTAAGCTGCAGACAACATTTTTATAATATATGTATGTGTTTCAAATAAAGATATTGTATGGAAACTCGATTAAATAAATAAAATAAAATGTGATATAAAAAACTATTCTTGTATAATCTTCTGAGCTGGAAAGCGTTGGCCACTTCATTCACTACAATCCAAATCCTTAGTTGTAACAAGGTAGACATTAAATACTGTCTATAGTTTACGCGAGTAGTACACATACTAACGGTTTTAAATATATATTAGTTAAACTAATTTAAACATTATTTTAACTATGGCCCGACGTTTCGGATGCTTTGCAGCTCCCCGTGATCAAGACTGCTGCAAAGCATCCGAAACGTCGGGCCGAAGTTAAAAATCATTTTCAAATAAGTTTAACTAATATATCGCGCGTTTTAAACCGTTAAAGTGTTTTATTTAAAAGGTAGACATTGTATAGCGGATTCGAGTCTCGTTTATTTTTATTTTTTTCAATATTAATAACTGTGAAACTTTTGCGTTACAGAAGAGAAGAGATCTCGCCTACAATTCTTGAAGACAGAAGTAAAAATGATGGAGTTGGATGCAAAAATCAAAACGTGCCTTTGTCTAGAAAAAGCAGACACGGAAATGTGCTTGAAACATTTGGATGAATTTTTGGGTAAACTATTATTATACTATAATCAGAGTAGACAGTACACACATTTGTTTAAAAATATACCACTGTTAAAGAATATTATGACAATCCGGTGTCAAACCCATGACCACAGTGCACCGTCCTTTGCCACCATGTTCCACATCATGACTCAATAATGATGAATGATTGAATGTACAGAATGATGTTATGAATGATATTAGTCGTCATTAAGTATTTTTTCTGTACTGGCAAGCCTAAATTCTTTTCTAAACCCTGCTTATAATAAAATATCTAGAATCAATTAGTAATGTGCAGGCGCACAAATATTGGTAATTCCTTTTTTCCCTTTTTTTATTTTAGGCACAATATTATTTATTTTTCTTAGCTTTATAAATAATAGCTGTAGATGTCGTCTGTGTCCCATCGTTCTTGCGAGCTAATCTCAAAAGATAACGCAAGGAAAACTCAAAGGTGATTGAGTTTGTACGTTTGTTTTACATTTATCACTCTTTTCTCGACAAACGTTATAACCAACGTGGTTACTGATATTAGCGCGTTTAAACTCTTCAGCTTTATAGTATTAGTATAGATTGTTTGTTAACACAAAATAGTAGACACAAAATGTATTAATTTATTGTTCTCCACTTTAGAACTCGATGTCAAACCTCTAATGCTGTTGAAACACCCCACCTGCTTGGAGACCATAAAACGTATGCGCGCGTACATCGGAAACACGTCATCGTGGGACCTCAGTGAGAGCGCAGCGCTGATATTCAGCAAACACGCGCACAGAATACGCAAGCAGGCTGACACTATATATAACAATATGAAGGTAGTTGAATTGCAATAAAATAACGTCACATTTAAAAAATACTAGTGACATCTTGTTGGCCACAAACACATTTCTGTGTCTGTTTTTCTGATCAGTTCTCTTACAAGCTGTTGAGTTACTGTGGCCTGCCCGACTGAAACAATCTACTGTTTCCCCGGAGTTCGAACCCAATTGTGCTTAACGCAGTGCTAGGCAACACGTTAAAATATTTAGCTACAGAGTCTATCGAAAAAAAAATACTAACTGACGTATTTTTAAGTAATAAGTGAAAGCCCGTTTTCTCACGTGGCCTAAACACTTGCTGTTTCTCTTTCACTCACCGATTGTATTTACGGGCGGGCAGTCGAGTTAAAAATGTACATTGTGACATTTACAAAGTGGATCGCACTGTTTGATAACAACTTGTAAAAATTTCCGTTGTTATTATCAAGATTTTAATTGTTTAGTATTAAGAGAGTTAAGAATAAGAGAATTTCACCTTTCAATGTGTATAAGTCAAAATGGATTTCTATTTTTTACTGAACTATTTCAAATATACAAAAAAATGCTACTATGTGTCCTCAACCCCCATTTAAATAACATTGAACGAATTCCAGAAATTGTTCTCAACACCTGATGGCTTGTCCTTTTGGGAGTACTTCTCTGAGAGAGTATCACACTTCAAGAAGGTTACAACTAAGATGGCCGCCGAAGAAATTATGGAAATGGTGTTTGAACCTATAGGTAATGTATATTTGACATTAAAGTTATTTTCATCCCGACAATTTTAAGCGGGAATAGTATACAATGTATGTTTAATTAAGTAAATATCCTATCTTACAACATATGACACTAAAATGTTAAAAGTTAATTGAAAATATAATGGCTTATAGTATTTTAATAATTTTTAGAAATGTCCCAACCGACGTCACACACCATGAAATCTTCTGTAGAAACCGCCAACGAAATAGAGGCTGTAGTAAACGACGGAGAGAAGAAAAAGAAGCCTGCAGGTAATAAACAATCCTTTCAGTATTAAAAAAATACCGCCGCTCTTTAGTGACCTTCGTAAATTAGAGAAAAGAAGTTTAAAATTAAATGTTTCAGGAAAAGCGAAAAAAGTCGCCGCCACACCGACAAAAACGCCGGTGAAGCGACAAAACTCTAAGAAACAAGTTGCTGAAAAGGAAGAAGAGAAATCTCTAGAAGATACTAAGAAATCAGATGCAGAACAAAAGAAAAGCGATGCATCGGAAGATGACAATACCGAGAGTGAAAATCCAGAACCAGAAACAGACAAAGATGAAAGTATGGATCAAGATGAACTACCGACAGAAAGTAACATAGAACAATCAGAATCTGATACACAAGAAACAGAAAACACAAGCGAAGTAGAGCAAGAGAAAGCAATTGAAGAACAAGAAGAATTGAAAGAAGTTGAAAAGGAGTCAGAATCAGATAAAGACGAAAAGAAAGGTAAGAAGGATAAAGAAAAAGTAAAAGACAGTCCAGATAAAGTGAAAGAAGTTACAGAGAAACCGAAAGTAGAAAAGACCGCTGAAAAGAGAAAACTGAGTTCAGAGAACACGAATTCTAAAGAACCAAGTCCAAATAAAGACGAGAAAAATGGCAAAGACAATGAGAAAGACGAGAAAGAAGATGAACCTAAGGCGAAGAGGACGAGAGAGGTACTTTTTATTTCTTAACGTTACCAGATATGTATTACTTAATTCTACCATAGACTTTTGATGAAATATATTGATGGTAAAGGTGTGGGTATGGGGCAAACACATTTAGGTACGTCTGTCCTTTCCCCGCCGAAAATATTTATTGCATTCCTTAAATTCTTACAAACTAACAACTATGTTTTAAAACAATATTACTTTTTACGGTTTAAAACGCTAAATGTATTAATTACTTTTTTTTATTGATTTTAATTGCAGCATGCAGCAGCCGTGGTCACGGGGGATCGCTCTGTTTTAAACCGTTGTAAAGTACTTTCTATAAATGTTTACTACTCGCGTTAAAATACCTTGTATTACTTTTTCAGAGCAAGAAGACTGAGCCACCACAGCCTCGGACACCAACGAAAAGAAAGTCTAAAGCTTAACTGTATTTAACTCGTATTTAGTGTTCCAATGGATTTTGCGTAAAATGTAAAAAGACGCGAAATAAAACCGAATATCGTAATTAATAAGAATTAAGTAAGGACAAGAAAAGTTGAGTTAACATATGCACAATATATCCTTATATAATCTGTACTCAAATTTTTCGCCTAGAAGCAAAATGGCAGAAGTGCCTGTTGGTAAGTACATTTGTACATATTTTAGTTTACGTTTTGCGCATGCTCAATTGGAACGTGCAGTCCACGTTCTTTATAGTTTATGTTTAGTCATATATCGCAGACGGTTAATTTGAATCAATGACTAATTCTATAATACATGCTTCTAGTACTAAGATTCCAGCCTGGGATGTAAAGATATCCTAGTATTAAATTCCAGGATCTTTTTTCACATCATTAAAATATATTATCAGAAATTAATTACAGTACTTTGGCTGGTTAGTGCTATGGTTGGAACATGTAACTAATAAATGGTTCATCTTTCCAAAAATCAATTTATAATTCTTCCTGAAACTTGAAAATTTTGGGCATTAACGAAGAACTCATGAAGCACCATTTACAGATGCCAATTGTAATTCTGCATTATGGCTTTTAAATGTTCATAATGAATATAGGTAGACAACCCATTTGTAACTGGGGTGTACCTTCCATCGAATGAACCCTTTGTCTGTCATCTGATTAAAATTTTTTTATAATTGAACTTGAATTAATTGCTTGTGACTTAAGTTAAGGTATGTTATAAATATGTTATATAGATATATTATCAATCGTTTTTATTCGTGGAATAAATTCGGTGTTTTGGACAGTTGACAATTGTATTTTTTTCAATTATAGCAGTTTTCCATTATTTTGTCTAACAAATTATAAAGTGGCTAAAGTCTTGAGCTTCCATAGACAAGATATTCAATTAATTGAATTTAATTTATGTAGCGCGTGTTGCTTGGTTTCAAAGGACTAGTGCTTGGAACTCGATCAGTTCTGGAATCTAGCAATTCACTACATCTATGCATGGAACTAATATAATTGTATATTTTTTGCAATCTGACTATGATAAGTATTTCAAATTACATATATTAAGCTATAGAAAGTACACAATTTCTATTTTTATTATCGTGGACTGTATACATATTGTTGTAAATATCTACACTTGAAAATAAAGAATTTTCTATTATTTCTGTTTTTTATTACATTTTTTCAAAAACCTTTTGGCTCAAGATGTTCAGGGACACATTAAAAAAATGTTTAGTGTGTGTCTGTTCCTATGACAGTCATAAGGTCATCGGAAAATTAATGTTAAAGCAATAAAGATATTGAATAAAAACTGAATTTAAACTTATTTATTTACCAAATAAAACTAATCTATACTTTCTTAATTGCACATTTTCTTCGGAACAACTCCAGTCTCCTGTACAGCTTTTCTAACTGAAATTAAACAAATCCCAGTAAAAAAGGAATTTTACATGTCAAATAAATTAACTTAAAAAAAGACAACTTACGTTTTGCGGAAACGAAAGTAATTTCTGTTTTGGGAATAAAAAACCCTTTAACCCTGTTCACCTGAGCTGCTACAAATTGAGGCTGAGAGAAAGATTTTACTTCCATTTCTCTTGTTGGATAAGTATATTCTTCGAATAGTTTTACAAAATCTTCTCCCACTGGAATATAATTATTCCTTCTAAGAGGAGGTGCAGAGTAACCTTCCATAAAATTTTCACGTTCTTTATTTACTAAAAGTAAACCAAGTGAATAATATTCCTAATTTACCAAGGGTTTTAAAAAATAAATTGAAAAAATTCACGACTCAGGCAGGATTTGAACTGGCATAGTCAGTGCTCCATGCTGTTATTCTATAACCTATTGACTCCTATAGGACTCGGTAGTGCCATCATCCTGCACAGGAGGGTGGCACTACCGGCAGGCCGCGGCGCATGCGGGTCAAGGGTCCGCTCGCGTCCGGCAAGTCTCCCGTGGGCTCTTTGAGGTTTAGTGGGTAGTGGCCAAGCTGGCTGACCCCCACACCATTTGATGTGGCCAGGCGGGGGCTTCGGTAAAGAGTCGATTCATCCAAGTAAAAAAAAAACGGTAGTGCCATCATGTGCAATAACATATTAAAAATGTTAAGTGATACCTGATCTTTTTTGTTTGCTCCCCATTGTATATAATCCATTTAACTTTGCTTCATCTTCGTCAATAAACTCAAAATCAAATGAATGAAAACTAGTATCACTGTCATTATCCATTTTAGTAATATTATAACTAGTAAAAGTTTATGTTAACTAGAGTTAGAGTAAAATTAAAATGTAATTTTACGCGGGAAGCAACTTTTTTAACGATACAAATGGCAAAGGACATTGTCAATTTCTGTCAATATGACATTAGTAACAGTAGACTTATTAACAGATTATAAATATTCGACAAATAAGACAAGTGTTGTACCTGGTTATGTATTTATTATTTAGTAACAAAATGCAAGTCAATTACTCTTTCAGTTCATAATATATATTTTATACCTGATGAAATAAGCCACTACTAGGCAGTGCTTGTTTGGTCACAAATAGCAATATTAAAGAATATAAAGTTACAATTTATGATTTTACTGTGTGCAACCCTTAGGTGCAGCAAAGAGAACAAAATCTTAAAGTAAATTTTAACCTAAACGTAAATATACATGAGAAGGTTGTGTCACTTTTTGCCCGATTTCTTTATTCCACCTTGAGTTAGGGGGCCTTTCTGTGTGGCTTTCGCTTTTGCTTCCTGATAAGAAGAGAAATGCATTTTATTTCATGATTAAGACTTTCATTACTTTTTAAATATACATATTTAAATATATACTGCCATATAAACTGGTAGATAATGGCCAAGTGTACTGCAGAGTGAACAATGTTCACGATAGAGCAAGTAAGCTCACAAAGTACTTATGTATTGGTATCCCAAATATGTTAAAAAAGAATTCATGTTTAGCTTTAAGCATAATAAAATATTCCAACCAAATCAAAATCAAAATTTTCTTGATATAGGTATTTTCACTTTGAAAAAATATGAAGAAATATTTCTTTGCAGATAAATAAATATGATGGAAAGAAATACCATAAAAGTTTACTGGATATGACATAAATGATGTACCTGTAATGCCTTTTGTTGCTCCTTCAACTTCTGTTTTAGAGCCAGGTCATCATCGTCCATTTCTTTTGTAGACTTTTTTGGTGCCTTTAGTGGTTTCTTTTTACCACCTTCTCGGCCAGACATCTGAAGGAGTTTTAATAAAAATAAGCATTTATTTTCAATAGACAATAAAGGTAAGATTAAATAAAAAGAATGAATGGAAAGCTTTCATTATATATATATATATATATTTATTTTTTTTTAAGATAGAGGATAACAAGCAATTGTGGGGTTATAGCCACAATATAAAATATTTTAACAAGATGTGTCAACCTCTCTTGGCTTTACATATTAACTAAGTATATGTGGTCCCAGTTTTGAATGAAAAATAAAAAAAATAGTTTCAGTACAGGATCAAAAAACAGTTATAAACAATGGCCTTATTTGATTGATCAGTATAACATCTTTATTATGGGGAAATGGGTGAAATGGTCAGCGGACAACGTGGACTGATCACCCGTCCTGCCAAGGGTGTCCCCGATAGAAAATAATAATAATAACATCTTTATTCAATGAGCAGCCGTATCATTTAACATTTTTTTCTCAAGGCTTGTTTTTGCAATAAAGGCCCCAAATAGCCAGAAGTACGTATGTATACATTGTAAAACATTAAAATTAGTAAAAATATGTTTTTAACAATCAGAAAAAACAAATGTAGGTAGTCTTGTATATAGTTGCACTGACTAAACTTAAGTACAGCACCTATATATAATCCTATTGATATAGCATTTAGCATTAAACGGGGTATTTTACTCGCAATACGCCGGTCTGAATAAATGCGTAATCGGTAAATTACAAATACAAACATTATAGACACGAATAACCTATGAAATAATTTTCTTACTTTTATTCTAATAACAAAATTAATGAAGAAGTTGTTACATCTATATTATATTATGTAAAATGCGGGTAATTACCTTGGTGTGTTATATTTAGGTAGTACGAATTAAAATACAATTTAGTTTATAACGAGAATTATTTTCGCACACGACACGGCACCTTAATTTTTAAATTTGTTCAGTTGTCAAACTGACATTGACATTTGTGAGATTTCGACAATCCACAGAATCATAATTAGTAAAGGATGCAAACATTCTAACTAGCACTTTTTGTCAAACTTTTTAGGTTTTATTACAAATTTTATCGTGATAATTAGTATATATGTAAGTTATTAATTAGGTAACTTATAATAATATGTCTTGTCGAATGCGAAAGCCATGAAATTAAAAAAGGAAAAGAAGAAAATATATAATTATGAATATATCATAAATAGTTATTTATTATAATAACATGGTAAGAAATAAGATTCAATTAAGGCTTAAAAATTAATTTGTTTGATATCTTAGAGTAGCTAAAATAGTAGATAAAATTCTTTATAACTTACGCATACAACTTTAAAATTCATAGAGATGAACTGTAGCCAGTTGAACTAATTATAAGTTACGTCTTTATTTTTATTTTCATCCGTACATTTGTAGTCATTTCATAATTATTGCAAAGAGTAAAACATTCTGAAATTTGTAAATAATAAAAACCTTTCTAAATAAACGATTCAATACAGAAGCCACTATTTTCTTGAAAATATTATGACAGGTGCGTGATGATATGAAAACAAGAAATTGAAAGCTTTGTGGATGGGCGTAGAAGAGTGAATAGGTGCGGCCCATTGGTGAGCGTGTATTTCTGTATTACGAAGGTACTAGGTTGCTCTTTGATGGACCCCTATCTACGACGATTGGCTAGGGTTGTCACTCAAAGTAATACAATAATTTAAAAAAAGATACACGTTGATTAATTTGTTATAAATATCATTTTGATACTTGAAGCTTAGCTCAAAGCTCAAATTTTTTAAGGGCTCAGGAATAGTCAACTGATGGTGTGGACTGATTACCTAGAGAGAGAGTAGGAATAAAAATAATAATGACTAATAATTAATGGGTCGTGAATTCGATCCACCATTTATAATATTTCGGAAACATTGGCCTTCATCTGAAAATCGGAATATAAAATGTGTGGTAGGAATATCGAAATTCCGTGCCACCATCAAGTTTAATTTCGTTTCGGTTTCAGTCAGTGGATTATATCCAAAGCGACAATAGGCCACAAGCGCATCTTGTTTAGATTTTATATAGCTATATTATTTTAACTACAATTAAGTGAAAACCGCGCTTGTCTGTCCTTCCCTTTCAAAAAAAGGTTACTGGATTTTTTATGATAGAAAAGCAGAAATTTAACAGTGGTGGAATTGGGCGTCGTTATTTAATTTTTATATTTTTGTAATTGATGTTATCGTTTAATTAGCAAAAAATCTCATTGTTCATTGATACGTTCCTTTACCTAGATTTCGGCGATTATAAAACTAAAATTTAAAGTTTCCTTCATTGGGAAATAAGGAGGACCCGCTATCTTATTTTCGCCGATGTCTATGTATGGTCTACCGCCTAAAGATTACCAGTAGGTGTTGTCGCACTGGAAACCACGCCAGTGGAATTTAATATCATCTTAAACTGTGCCGTAGACCTATTTAGGAATTGGAAATTTAGAAATCCACGGCTTGATACCAAATTGCAAATTCACACTTTACGGTTTTCGAATCTGTGGATTGCGGTTTGTGAGGCGAACGAAGTTTTGTTGTTCCTGTTAAAATAGAAAAGAAGCGTTATAATTTATAACAATAATATTAGTTCTTTAAAAATATAGCCACATCTCGTTTGTTGTGTATGCGACTATTAAAGGTATATTCCATAAATAGTAATTATTTACTTTTTACGACCCGGCCTTTTGTTCCTTTTTTAAAACTGTGGCTTTTCAAGATCCAGTGCCTCTGTAGCCAAATGGTTAAACGTGCTGCCTAGCATTGCGTTAAGCGCGAGAGGTCTCGGGGAAATACTAGATTGTTTTAGATGGGCGTTGAAAGATAAAATGCAGTGCAGTAAATAACTTGAACAAAATATAATATAACATTAATATTTACAGATCGGATACGAATTAAAAAAGGGACATTTTACAGGTATCGTGATAACATTTAAGTGGCAGCCCTAAAACTAGACTACCCTAGGGTACTACAACAATAGAACCATGGGGTAGTAATTAAAAAAACGCGATACGCAGCTAGGGCGTGAATTTTCACGCGTTTCCACTCAACGCGTGACGTTTAGGCGTTTTACAAACGTCACGTCTTAATATGATACAAATATAATTCCATGATTTTTAAAATTAATTATCTTAATTCTATGCTTTATCGTTACTAAAATTATAAAATATATCTTAAAATAGTGAAGATCCTGTTTATTTATTTAGTTTCTACAAAAGTAAATCAGAACATGTTAATACAATGAACCTTACCTTAATAGCAAATTATCATAGTAAAGTAACACGATATAAAATACGACGCTTTTCTGATTACTATCACAATTTTAATGTGTTTTGAACGAAACGAAACGAAAGTGCTTATATTTCAAAGCTAGCGATGCAGCTAAGTATGTATGTATGATAACTTTTGCTTGTTACGTATACAAGGTTAATCTTTGTTAATACTAAAGCTGAAACACGCCAAACGATATTTTTATCGTATGTATCGAATGTATTGAAAACTTTAGGCAATAACATTTCCTATCACACTTACAGGCGTTGGACTGTCAGAATGGTTAAACGGCATACAAGTCTAGCGTTCATTATTGAGACAAAAACTATGTATGTACAAGCGCCTACACACCCATATTGAACTATTTCGGCGTGTTTAAAAATTTTAATCACCATTATTTACACTAAACATAATAAATTTTAAAAAATTGTTAAAAATACGAGCACGCTTTTTCAAATCTCTATTTAATTTTACTTAAAATAAAACGATTGTTTTAATTTGTCATAAATGCGGCCTCCAGTTTTTCTCTCAGATCTTCTTGTTGTAAAATTGTAAATTCCGAAGTGTAGATTTCGTAATAAAAGGCTTTTTATTACAGACACAGAGTTAGGATTTAGTGTGTTTAGTTTGTGAAATATTAAAAAATAAAATAAAGTTAGGCCCCTTCCGTGTTATATAATGAATAAAACCTAAAACTTTGGTATATCAAGTCTATCCCATTGATAAATGTTGTCTCTCGATAGACAAAGCCACGTTTTGAAACTTTAAACAAAGACTATTTAATTATATATACAGTAAATCTGCATTTCACCGTTCGTGTGTAAAAGGCCTTAAATATTGTAACCTGCGGTATTTTACATTATTCTCCACGTCATATGCATTAGTAGGGGACCGATTGGAATTTCAATCACGTTGTTACAACTCTGACCCAAGCGTCTTTGTAGAAATAAATTAATGTTTCCAAATTAATTAATGTTGGTTCACTTCTGAAAGCAATTATTATATTCCGAGAATTATTTTGCAATACTGCGAACTTAATAATGGAATGGAGGCTTACTTATCCAACGTTAAAGTTAAACATAAACGCGTGTAAGTTTTAATCTCGTTTTCTGTATGTGGGGCATGGGTATTTAAATAAAACACTTTTAACGGCCTAAAATGCATGATAACTTCAAGCCTAGGTCACGGTGTACGTGACCTACCCCCGTGATCGTATTCCGTATTGTTGCAAAGTATCTGAAACGTCAAGCCGTAGTTAAAAAGTGTTGTAAATAAGCTAACTAATATATTTCGCGTTTTATACGGTTTAAATTATTTATTCAAAAATCTACTACCGCTACAGACAATACTTATAACATTTTATTTATTGTCAACTTCAGAACATTGAATTAACTTACTATCTCGTGATTCAATACTTAAGGTGGATTCTTGTTTTTTTTTCTTAGAAACTTTCCAGATACCCAACTAACATCGCCACCCGGGCCCTTGTGGTCATAGGGGCCAATCACAGTTTACTACACTGTTTTAAATTCTGTCTATAGTTTACGCGAGTAGTACACATTTAAATAAAACTTTTTACAGTTTAAAACGCGATATATTAGTTAAACTTATTTGAGAATGATTTTTAACTAATATATCGCGTTTTAAACCGTTAAAGTGTTTTATTTAAATATATTGTTTTAGCTATGCGAGAGCATTATCATTAAATGTTTAGAATACCGTAAAAAGGCTTTAAAACTTTTAAAATCTAAAAACATTTCCATTTGCCTCTGTTAAAAGCATATTTTTTTTTCATTATGAAATCCCCTCGAAATCTAAAACTAACATCGAAGTTAAGTTGGAATGTTTCATGTGCATTGCAAAAAATAGTTTATTAAAAAGTCAATACTTAGTCGCTGAACCCAGAAAAATAACCAGATTACACACGAGGCGATTGTCGTACATTCGAGGCACTAAGTAGCGATAGCAACGAGTTAAGTTGTACTATAACTTAACTATGTGTTATTCTCGAGAATATATGAGGCTGCTGGAGACAGAGTGGTCTAATAAGAAAACATGATTTTCAATAAGGAGGAAAATAAAAATGCGAAGTAACTTAAGAGAAAATAAACGTGTTCATATTATTTCTGTATGAAATATGTTAACAATTTTCGATCTCTGTGCTGTGTAGATTAACATTTTTAGCCTATGAAAATATAAAAACTTACTCATAAAAATTGCAGTGAGGCTACTCCTCCTCTAGCGGCCTTATATTACATACATTGTACTGTAGATGATAGAATTCCAATTCATCCTAAGTTATCTTGGAAAATTTCTCATACAAGCGCTTATAAACTTAACTTGTGTAGTTAGACGTCATTAGTTTCATCCCTTGGCAAGCTGACCCTGGCCTGCTTATCAACACTAAGTTGGTGACTTGTAATCGACTTTTCAAATTTGTAGCAGCCGGCAGTCACCTCGTAACCACAAGCAAGATTCGGCTGCTGTAAAGCATCTAACCCAACTTCGGGCCCTAGATAAAATTAATTGTAAATCTTTACTACTGAGTTAACTAGTGTATTTGACGTTTTAAATCGCGTAGACTACAGACTATACTATAGATAGTACTTATGCTTATTTAGATAAACAAACTAAAGAAAATAAATACTATTGCAATAATACATAACTATTTTTTAATTAAGTACAACAATTATATACATTAAAATTTAACTATTTAAAGTATAAAAGATTGACAGTAAGTAAGTGTAACATAATAAGCAATAAACGTGTTTTATTTGAGTTAATTTATTTTTAATTATGCAATATTTATTTATCACTCCGTGCATCACATTTGCCTTGGCAAAACAATACAGATATTGTAAATAAGTTTAAAGTAAATATCTCGATTCAATGTTATAATTTCATCGGCGACATACAATTCGTAAGTTGCGCGGTGTATAGTCGGCTTAAACGAAGACTTACTTCCCGGTTGTCGTCACTGAAAAACCTATTTACTAGTACATAAGGAAAATGCGTACATGTGTTCAAGTGTGCGTAGTGCGTATTCCGTTATGAACGAGTGTCTGGTTCCATCGTCTCTTTAATTATCCCCACATTTACTGTGTCGTTTTGATTATTATAATAGTTAATAAAACTAATATAACACATTTTATTAATCACACATTAGAATTGTAATATTAAAGAATAGATGGCGGGGAAGAAGATACCTTCTATATATGGCACGGACTGGAAGCAAATCCAGGACCTAGATTCGATCGTGATTATCGTGGTTATAAAATATACATAGTTATTAATTTATTTTAATAATTATTTGCACAACATTTTTTTTACTACTTCAATATTGAAATATTGAAAATACAAAATTTTGAGAGAATCCGTTATATTATTTTATAGAATTAAAGTATTGATATTAACCTATTTACGAAAGATACCATACAAATAATGCACCGATTATTCCAAGAATTTTAACAATGGAAACAGACAAAGTTCTTGAAAAGTGCGTAATATAAGGCAACAGTGTGCTTCCCTTTAAAACCCTATGCATGTGTGCAATGCGTTTGCACACACACATATGTAGATAAACAGATTAAAAACGCGATATAATTACTAACAAGTGGACTGGATAGTGTTACCAGTTTATAATTCAAATTACCTGATAAAATTCATTTCATTGCAATGATTATGCCAATTTTATATGATGAAAATAATTAATAGTTTTGATATAAGTATAATAACTCCATATTTATGTAAAATATTCCACAATATTTATATAAATATTAATAAACACAATTATCTTGTATATGTTTTTAAATTGAAAAGTTTTTAAAGTGTGACAAGCGCGAAACGGTGCAAAGCTCAAGTGGCCATTTTTAAATCTAAAATTAGTTCTCTAAATCATTTATATAATGTTGTTATTAATATATTTCCCTTTTTGACTTCGATAATTAAACATGGGCAAAAATATAGTTAAAAGTTCGCTCAACTTCTATAATTTCTCTAACACTGGCAACACTTGTTGAGCATTATTTTAATATAAGGTTTATTTTAATGACGCGGTTGCCTATACAAAAACACGCGGTTAATTGAAGCGAATTGAAATGTTGGAATTATAAAAATTGCGTGTTATTTACTTATTTTAATCGCATTAAACCATGTTTGCTTGACCTGTTTCCTTCGAGTGCTTTTTGTAAGGACTTTAGAAAATGCGGTTCTACGCTACTTCGCTACAAATTGTCTGCCCCATGTCCCTTTTCATGTCAGTCTCATCTGATGAGCGAGGAAGTGTCTTTTGATGCGGAAATTCTTAGGGAAAGATGCATGTACTCAATAACTTTGAATATATGCTAATTCCTGTGAAAAAAAGTCGCGTATAAACCGTTAAATGTGTTTTAATTAGATGTGTACTACTCGTTAAGTTTATAATATAGTACTTAATAAAGAGAGTGGTATGCTTGTAAATTTAATAAAATTAGCTCTACTTTTGACAGTTCGAAAATAAGACATGTCCTTTCTTTATATTTTCATTTTATCGAAAGTCTAAATGGATGGATGAAACACTATTAAACGAAACATGCGCTGGCGCAGCTTCTTTCAGGAGTATTTGGTTCGACACAAATAGCATTATATAGTATTGGTGTGGCATATACTTTAGTATTATTTAAGTTACCAATATCCTTTAAATTTTTCTGATACATCTCTAATAGGTCCTACCTTGATAATACAACAAGAAAAGGTCATTCGTTTATTATTTAGGGTGGAGGGGGGGTCGGCAATGATTTATTTTTTCTTACAAGGGGAGGGGAGAGTGTTTTGATTGTTCTTACGTAAGATCACAAATACGCAGCGTTATTTCAGTTGGTTTTTAGGTCCTTGGAGTGAAAACTCACTCTAGAATCATATCTGAAAAATTCGTAGTTAAACCGTTAATCAAATGTATGATTAAAATCTTAAATTTACTTAAAAATATTTTAACTACGCCCGACGTTTGGGAGGGCAGGCGTGGTCTGCGCAAAAAAATATTGAAGTTTAACCAATTTTCTTACACCGTTGATAAAGTAGATTAAAAGATAGGTGGCAAAATCAAATTTTTTTTTCAAGAACAATTCAATATTTTGGGATATAAATAAAGTTTTCTAGTATCTATTTTACTCTGCTATTCTCTTGTTGGGACTTCTTCCACCAACCCTCGAGTGTTATTTTAATATTACCAATAATACGTATGTATAATATTGTCGCCGTATCGCGGGAAACACAACAAGCGTAGAAGCATCTGCGCATAATATAGTGCACATTTTTCCATGACACACAGATAGTGGCCGCCCGTTACACCGTTCAATCTATCGCATAGGGAATACGAAGAATATGGAAACTCAAAACTCCAAATAAACTTGTATATGCATTGCTGAAAGAATTTGAACATGTTACAAAACAATAGTAAATACACTCTGCGGCCACTATTCGGAACTATTTGACAAATAAAACAAATTTTAAAAGGTTGACGCAGACTATGTTACATGTATGAATTTCAAACTTGCGATGCAGTGACGTGATAAATAGTTTCAGTAAATGACCAAAAACTTTGTTCTAGTTTCGCGAGGTTTTCAGTAGATGAGGGGCTGGTATGTTGGTTTAATGGTAGCAATATGGATATAATATAATACCTAATTTATATATAATATAGTAAAATACTTAATTTCAGAAACATGTTGGAGTTCGACTGGAAATCTGGATATCAAATGGATGGTAAGAATATTAGGACAGTCGGATCACGAACCACAAAAAAATAAAAAAAAATGTTAAGTTTAATTGAATTTCGATTTCAGTATATACATTTTCGAATATTTATAATCAGATAGGTCGACATCTTGCAAAATGGGCGGACGCAAAAGGTATAACTGAAACCTGAAAGAATATTACGAACATTTTTTTAAAGTTTAAAGTTGTTCGGAGTGTTTGTCTCAATATATGTAGTTCTGCACGCTCTGGACGAAAGTCTACGCCCAGTTATGAAATTAGTAATTCTCATTATAAGTTACACTACGGTGTAATAGTCATCCACCATAAAGGCGTGTGTCGCTAAGTGCATGCAGGAGCGAGCGAGCCTTCAAATGCAATTTGCGAAGCTGTGTTTATGTTGCGACTCCCTTTTATTTCGACCCCGTTTCCCGCTACCGATTTAATTTCCTTGAAAATGTTACGTGAATGTGTAATAGATGGCGTAAAGGGCGTTTTTGTGATCAAGATACAAAAGCTATAGTTTACCTGATGGACGACGATAGTCTTATAATATTTGAATGTTCAAAGTCAATAATAGGTCGATAGCGCATCTTGTTCAGGTGTTATATAGTTGTAGTATTTTACCCTCCATTAATAAATGTGTCGTTTATCATAAAGAATGTAAGCAAATCGAAATGATTTATGAACTAAGTACATTTATGGACGTCGATACAGTAAAAAATAAAATCACTCAAAAAAGAGCTCGGCGCCACTCTATAAATCGCCGAGTTTCAGTTACAAATTTCTCACGTACTTAGTAAAATTTTACGTTTAAATTTAAATAAAACACTTTTAACGGTTTAAACGCGTAATGTTAATTTACTTGAAGTTTCGGATGCGTTACAATAGCCACGAGGAGAACCGCCATCGGGCCTTAAAAGTGTTTTATTTGAATGCACTATTTGCGTATAGAGATGGCATTACTATTTTATATTTTTACATATGATGCCATTTTAAAACTAAAAAATCGATTCGAAACTTGTCACAAAACCGTCACGGGTAGCTGTACTGCTCTACACAGCACGGAAGGATGTGGATGCCGGATCATGTCCTACTCTTGTCGTATTTTTTTTTCAATTTAAAATAGATTGTTATTTTAGTACTAATTATATGTTTATCCTTGTTAGCAGGTTCTCCTAGACCCCAAGCATTGTTATATGAAACAATATTTAAAGTTTTAAAATTAAACTCCCTTCAGCAAAACAAGTGTATTAGATTACGTTGTATTACAATTAATACGATAGATAACTGTTACTTTTTCTAGGAACGGAGTATTAACCGTTTGTGTCCCCTTCCTTATATTGAAACCCCATATAGACCTATAATTAAGTATAGGAGCTTTACTATCAAAGCTAGAAACTATGAACGTGAGTTCGATTCCCATTTTTGTATGTTTTTTAACATCCAGAGAACTCGTGTTATCCACGTTTGGGTTTCAGACAGTTCCAAATGTCTAAAGCCAAAATAAGTCGACAGCGCATTTATTTATTTATTTACTATAGTTTATTAATAATAAACACTACATGAATGGTTTACATATAAAAAAAATAACTAGGTTATAAATAATGGGCGGCCTTTTCGCTAAACAGCGATATCTTTATAGGCAACCAGATTTGAAGGGAAAATAAAAAAAGTACTATAAAAAAAGCAATTAAGAATAGGAAAAATGAAATTGTAAAACAGGTCTTGGGAGAACGGAGAGATTTTTTTTGTAATGATAGAGGAGTACAGACAAACGTTGGGTCCATTTGATGGGAGGTGATACAGCCCAACCATATAACATCTACATAAGGTTTGGATATAAAGATTTGAGATTGAGTTTTTGAGTCAGTTTCAAATTCCTAACCCAACATAAGTCAATAGCGCATCTTAATATAATGTTATGGGGCCAGTATATTTCCCTAGTGAATCCCATACCTGTCTGTGCTCCTTGCTCATAAAAACTAGTGATTATTATTAGCGACGCCCGTACAGATCATTAACTCAACACAGAGCTATTAAAAATAAAAGCCCTTTGAGCCATACAACGGTTGCACATCTATTATTTAGCTAGAATAAAAACTAACGCCTAGCTAGGTACCAAAGACCTTTTCTAGGCTAGAACAATTGTAAGTTCAACGCGTCTACTAACCCTTTTAAAATCAGTTCCTATGAGGTCGATGACCTCCACCCTTAGTACTTATAGGTTAGCAAAAGCCGGTGACATATCTGGTATCCGCCATTTTGGATCGCAATTAAAACGCGTTTTTTAATGTGCGGGAGTGTCATTGATTTCAATAGGTCGCGGTGGAAATTTCATACGTTCTTTGGTCTTTTATAAGTATTAATACGTAAGGGAAGCCTTAAGTTTGATTATTTCGTTATGACTTATTATAAGATACGCAGACTACAAATATATAGCAGTTGATGAACTAAAAAAAGTTTTATCATAACCAAAAAAAAAAAAAATTCTTCTATAGATAATCAAAAAAATTGTTCAAGACAGTATAAGTCTATCTTTTAAGATGAACTCGCAAGAACGACGAGACGAACGACATCGTGGGTAACAGCTACATTTTATGAAGCTGAGAATGTTTGCAAAAATAACATTTGATACCTAATACACGTAATTTTTAAATAAATATTTCACATGGACGAAGTCACGGGCATAGCTAGTATGTCAAATGGCAAAATTTTGCCAAATACCAACTACGAAGGAACGGATGGCGTTAGCGTAGCAGTTTTTAGTACTTTAACGTCAGAGACACCCTCCATCTTCAGTCTCCCCGTGACCACGGCTGCTGCAAAGCATCCGAAACGTCGGGCCTATGTAGCTAATATGTATATATTTTAAACCGTTAAACTGGTTTAAAAAAAATGTAATATGATACCCAAAATAACTGTTTCACGCGGACGAAAGGACATAACTATTTCATAAAATTAAAACATAACCTTTTGACATTGACAAATCGTGAAATATTTCTATAGACTATAGAGTAATGGATGAATTGCCGTCGAAAATGATCAAAGGGTTGTGCCTGGTAATTGGGTATTAATGGTCGTGATCGCTATTTTCCCCGGATTTGCGGAGAAGGGAGGATTTTTTCCACACTACATTCAGTGAGCCACATCGCACTCGATATATTGGCTTGATACATTTGCTTCGGGTTTAAATTAAGAGAAATGCTTCTGAGTGGTTTGATTAAATCTACATCATTCAGTGCTCACCATGGATTTTATTTGTATCCAAAATAATTTAATAGATTTTTATAAACCAAGAATGGGAATACAAAAAAGTGTTTCGTGTTATACCTCTGATGGTGGCATCAGTCAACGTTACCACGGCTGTCGGCTGCACGGAAATGTCGTACCGTAGATAAATAAATTGTAAATACTTAAGTTAAGTAACATATTTGGCGTGCCGTTTAAACCGTTAAAAGAGTTTTATTTAAATGTCTATTGGCTAACCCACAGACAATGCTTCCGACAATCCTTATGTTGTACACAATTTAAAAAAATCGCGTCCGCTTATCATTTGATCGTTTTCACTTTGAAAGCGGTTTCAACTAATTAATTACCATCCACTGACGCAAAGTGGCGAAGGCTTTCACGTATAGACAGAAAAACTAAACCATTTATAGGAGGTCGTACATTTCACTGTTTTATTGAGCCGTTTCAACTTAAATCTATGTTTAATTCCTAAAACGCACTAAAAATTTCGAAACAAAACTTGCGCAATCAGTTTTGGCAATCACGGCGGCACAGACTATAAACATCGATGTGGTTATTTTAAAACCGTTAAATTAAAATTCGATAGGTTTCTCTTGTCTATGCCGTGACCATGTGACCAAGAGCTCTCGAAACTTCTAGAACTAAAATCATAGAGCCCAATCATTTTCCCTAGGCTATTTCATCGCGTCGTTGTTACTCGCAGCTGCGGCCAGTGAATACCATCAAAGTACCCTTACATAGGCAAAACTTTGAATGGGCATTTTAATTATTAATTTGTTTACCCTTGCGTTGTTTCGTCCAGCGCGAGCGCCAAAGATTATTGTTACGAAACTTAATTTATACCTAATTCTTGCTAAGTTCGAGAGGATTGTTATGCGAATAGCACAATTCTACATTTTAATTGTATTTGAGAACAATAGTTTGTAAGTAGTTATGGAATATTATCTAGGGACGATAAGTGCTAAATAAAATAAATGAAACTATATATTAAATGTAAAAATATCTATAGTTTTGAATTACAATACTATAAGGAAAAAGGAATATATAGTAATTTTCGAACAAGTTTAACCATTACATA
Source organism: Leptosia nina (assembly GCA_963661955.1). Lineage (NCBI taxonomy): Eukaryota > Metazoa > Arthropoda > Insecta > Lepidoptera > Pieridae > Leptosia > Leptosia nina. The sequence continues at coordinate 2,001,344 of CAVLEF010000011.1, forward strand.
TCGCATTTTAAACCGTTTAAAATGTGTACTACTCGCGTAGACAATATTTTAATAAATATTTTTAACTACTCTACTGCTTAATAAAAAGTGGTAATAATTGTTAAGCCATTATTCCCATTAGGGAATTAATTATATGTTAATTACAATAAACATTTAATTGTTTGAATAAACGGGATATGAAATAAACGTACAGGCAGTTCTTTTATATCAAACCTACTCGGACGCCGCGGCCGGCCACCTCGCTCTAGAAAAAAATAATTGTCCATTGTCTATGCTCAATGGCATGGGGGTTGCAACGGGTCATTTTAAATTCCATGCCTGTTGTCCCATGGGATAATAGCACTAACGTCACAAGTATAAGGTTGAGTTTCGCTTACGTTCAGATTCTGGTAAAGGGTTTAAACTTTATATTTTAGTAAAGAAAAAAACATGGAATAATTTAGTGAAGCAATGCTTGACCATTCTGATACATGGGGGACCGTTCGACAAACAATATCTAAATCTAAATAATTTATGAATTGATTAGCTGTTATTGTTTCAAGCACGTGAAAGGTATATCCTTAATTATTTATATTTAGAGTCGCTTCGTTACGTGACGCGTTACAGCGTATCTGGCAACCACCTCCAATATAAAATACTTCAACTTTGATTAATTTAAGTAAGGTATGAGTTGAATAGATAAATAAGGTAAGGTGGTAAATAAGAAAATTTTAACGGTTTAAAACACGACCATTGTTCTAGCAGTATGATTCGACCTGAGACTACTTAATTAAAATAAACTAATCAATAGCAATATATATCTCGTGCCATTTGCGTAAACTACAGATAATACATTCAAAGAAATATCTATTGAGTAAAAAAGTGTCAACGCCCACAGAATATACAAACAAGGCACTTAATACTCGTTCATAAGCGTAGCGGTGGCAACTTGAAAAATGTATTTTTTCATTGGCAACATTTTACATCTCGCGGTTTTATGCTGAAACGTTTTTATTCATTTTCTCCAGCCTTTTTCTTGCCTTCAACGACTTATATCGCAAGGACTCTCGTTCTAAGTGTTTTCCATATTATTTTACATACTTTTATAAAAGGGTCGGCTCCTTTACAGCATAAAAAATTCTTGTCTGTGGTTGCTTTGGGTTTGAAAGTGCGAGGGATTAACTTGAATTATGAAGTAGACATTTTGATGTGTGAATTGAACATATAGTAATTGTGGGGTGCGTTGATAAGCATTAGACCAAACATGTGTTTAAGTTAAAGATGAAAAAAGCATTTTAATTCGATAGGACGAATTTAACAATATCTTACGCATTTTATCTTAAATACTGTCTCTAGTACACATTTAAATAAAATACTTTAACGGTTTAAAACGAGTTAAAAATATTTGAATTCTTTTTTACTACGGCCCGACGCTTCGCATGCTTGGCTGCAGCCGCGATCAGGGGGGAGACTAGTATATATCGCGTTTTAAACCGTTAAAGGGTTTTATTTAAATAAAATAAAAAGAAGCCGCCATTTTGATTTCCAATTAATATACCCACGCAGTTAAGGCATATAATTTGTCATAGATTGATTGACTTAAATTAAAATAAAATTCGTCCACGCACAAGAGTAAAACTAGAAAACCGCTCAGAAACTAAAGTATGACTGTGGTTCTGTGTTTTCTAGAAAGTGGTTCCTAGAAAACTTGGTAACTAGCAAACATTGTGATAAATGCGACGAAATCTATATATTTTTAATTGTACCGTAATTAATTTTTATGTTAATATATTGTTTTTGAGTAAGATTTTTTTGAGTACTAGAGTCTTCAGCGATTTCGTCTTTCGTCATTTTGGGCATCTAAATTTAGTTTTATAAACCTCTTCATCGCGCCCCGTCGTTCTTGCAAGTTAATCTTAAAATATAGATATATACTTTGACAAACATTTTTTTAGAACGTTTAAAGAGGAATCATTCTTTAGTACACATTTTCTGGGTATCTTAAACTGTTTTCGCAGAGTACGCATCAAAAACCCAGGGAGATGAATAATTTTCCCCGTTTTTCCATTTTCCCGCTATTTCTTTGCTCCTATTAGTGCCATGTTTTATAATCTTATAACAGAGCGATGTTTTACAACCTTCCTCGATAAATGTTCTAACCAACACAAAAATAATTTTCCAATTCGAACTATTCGATTAGCGCGTAAACAAACAAACTCTTCAGCTTTATATATTAGTACAGATAAAAATCACAGTAGCCGTCATTAAGGCAAGTTTTTTGTCATATTAGAAGTTTGTAGCTAAAATCCAATTGTTTCTTCTTTGTCTAAAAGCTGTCATTGTTCGGACATTACTTCTGAAATTTATCATATATTAAAAACAAAATTTTAACGATTCAAAACGTGATATAAATATGCCAACTTATGTGCAAAGACGACCGCACAGAATAGTATATAATAATAACTGTTTCAAATTAAATAATAAAACTGCAATCGCATTGGAAACATGACTACTCTAATTCTAAACGAACAAAGCGCGTATAAAGCCTATCGATCCATAAACAACAGGAGCAATTTTAATGACACTTCAATAGGAGCGAGGGAAAAATAAAATGATATAACAGATAAAAAATAGAAGCGTGAAAAAGTCGTTATGTGGCATTCGAAATATGAAATAAAATGGAAAAATATTTTTTAATTTAGTTCAACAGTTTTCGAAGCATGTTTTTGACGCGTCTATAATTAAAGCGTATCGTTCTTCAGTACAATTGAGTAATAAAGGTGAAGGTAACTCTCGACAGCCTATTTTTCACTTTTATAACGTTGACATTTTTAAACCACCCTCGCACAATACAGTGCGCAATATGCAACCAAGATCTTTTAAGTAGTAATCGATGAAAACAGGGTTTCTTCCCTAGAATCACATTAATGCACCGTGTGGTCTAATTTAACTAGAAAAGTGTGTGCCTAGGCCGCCCCTAGAGATGAAAGACATCCATAGACTACAGACACAATAAAACGTAGATTAGGCAAATGTGTTTTGAAGTAAATAATGTAGATAGTAATAAGATAACAGAAAGAAGTATAGACACTTATACCGTACGTGAATAGCTATATTATGTCTTAGACTTTAAAAAAAGTTAACAAAATTCTGTTAATTTTTTTTATATAATATTTCTGTTAAGAAACTATCACGATTACATAATAAATCAACTGTTGCGCCAAAGTCTTATGCAGCATATAAAAAATGTGTATTATGTTTTACGCTTAATCGAAAGGCATGTCTTGCTTATAAACTATAAAGAAATAATCTTTTTTTAAATCTAAATATTTCAAGAAATTTTTAAAAGTACAAGACAGTTGATATTTTTACTTTTTTGAACATCAATCAGATAAATGGGAATAAAGGGACCTACCAGGGTACTAGGTCCTATAGTCCCTAGGAGATTAGCGGATTCAAACAAACAAATTCTTCAACTTTTCCAAGTATTTAGTAAAAACTGTATAAAAGGGGAAACAAATCTATACTTCTATTTATATATCTATATACTAATATATAAAGCTGAAGAGTTTGTTGGTTTGAAAGCGGTAATGACAGGAACTACAAGTTCGAATTGAAATTCTTTTTGTGTTGGTTAGAGAATCTTTAGAGGAAGGCTATATGCTATAAAATATCGCCCTGTGACGGTTACAAGCAAAGATACAGCAGGAAATGTGAAAAAATAATAGGAATATTATTCATGCAAAAATGGTTCAAGATACCCAAAAAATATATATGAAAGAATGATTTCTCTTAAAATGATCTAAAAAAGTCTGAAAAAAGCCCGCGACGCTATATGTCTATCTTTTAAGATTAACTTGTAAGAACGACGGGAAGGGACGCGACCAACATCGTGAGGGTAACAGCTTATGTTGTCATATCATTGTCTTTCGGGCTGTTCGGCCGATGTGAGCGAGAAGAGGTTCTCGACGTTTCGCCATCACGTGTGGACGGCATCATCAGGAGATGTTGACTCCTCGATTCAATTCTTCTAGCAATCGAGGAGTCAACATCTCCTGATGATGCCAAGACAATGATATGCTGATCGATGGCCGTGAAAGCCTTACTCAGAATATGTTGTGTTAAAAAAGAATTTGAATGCCCAAAATAAATATTCTTACCAGACGAAGTCGCTGGCACAGCTAGTTGATTATATAATTTGAATTTGAATATGGCTTGGGGTACTTCTCCTACCATCAAGTGGGCAGCATGGGGTTCCATACTGCCCACTTGATGGGCAGTATTGTCTTCCTCTGTTACCTTCTGATATCTATTTATTTATTATATTACGCCTTCTCTAATTTAGTAGTTATAAGTATATTGTAAAAAACTATATAAAAAGGCCACAGAACTGATTGGGGCCTACCATCAAGGGAACTCTACTATCCATATGTAATTCTTTAAATAAAACACTTTAACGGTTTAAAATGCGATATATTAATGCAGCACATCCAAAACGTCGGGCCGAAGTAAAAAAATAATTCTTAAATAAGCTTCACTAATATATCGCGTTTTAAACCGTTAAAGTGTTTTATTTAAATGTGTACTACTCGCGTAAACTGTAAACACTATTAACCTGTAATTCTTACAGTCTACAGTTTTGTAGGTCTAGATAAGAGTGAGGTCTATGCCCTAGTAAGAGAGTGCGTACGCCAGTAATAGGTGTTTAGCGTCGCTGCATAATGCGTATCCAGCTTGTCCCAGATCCCCTTAGATGTCTCCGTCCTGAACATTGTCGATAGAAATATGTCAAGCGTTGTTTTCATACTAAACTTTTTATGACGACATTTTTCATATGCTAAGGTTTCTCTTTGCTCTATCTACATTCTAGATGCTGGGCGTTTGTGTTTTGTTTGTGACAGAGGATAGAGAAGCATGGTGGTACCCAGCCATGTAACGAGTTAATAAGATATGCTGATCCATTTTGGATATTCGGAAGACCACAGACTAAAACCTAAACTTCGCAGCTTTTTCTTCCATGGATATGGTTGCTCGTGACCCGGGCGGAATATAGATATTCCTACCACTTATTTAACATCCAGATTTCCAAAGTGTTTTAGAAAAATTATAAATTGATTACAAACATGTTTGTCTCGGTGGTTGTGTTGTAAATTGTTTTAAATTATGTTTATATCTACTTTGTATTATTTTAGCTCAGTTTTATATGGATATAAAGTAAGTACAACCACGCTCATACAGGGCTCGAGTTCGAATCCCGAAAAAAATAATAAAACGTTTTATTTGGTTTTAACTGCGACCCGTTCCTAGTACTACGCGTTAAGGTGGTATAAACTGTTTTCGATTGTTTTGTGATAGGGGAGGACAGTTTTGCTAGATAGTAGACAAAATGGTCGAATAACATCTAAATATGATGTGATGTCCCGTTTTGGCTTTGGATATTCGGAAATTCACAGACTGGATTAAACTTCACTTTGAATACCTTACTCGTCTGTCCACTATTTAAAAAATGTAGGAGACCCAACTAGGACGCAAGGGGCCGGTAGCAATGACGATTTTCTAGCATTTACAACAGCCATAGGGTACGTTTCTTTCCACGCGTTCTCGTTCAATATTTCTCTTCCATTGTACGCAAGGATCTCTATTAAAGATCAAGAACTGAAGGCCACTTGACACGTCCTACGCGTCACTTAAGATCTAGGTTTTTTCATCTAATGATGAGGTTAAGGTGCTAAGTGCCTGTCATGTAAGCGAGAACTTAAGTTTTTTATTAAGTTAAATCAAAACGCATTTTAGGATTGAACAAAAATATGAAATATTCATAACTACCTCCTTAATATTGTTGTGTTCAATAAAAATACTATCCTAATTTATTAATGTAATAATTAGTTAAACATAATAATAAGGAATTAATAATTATTTAATAAATGTCTAGAACCAATATGCCGCAGCAGGTTTCAAATCCGCGGTCTGTAACAACTGAGCTACCATCTTCTGTTCGAGTCGCCCCTGTGTCAATCGGGCATAGCACAGAAGTCTGATCAATTACTTACCATTAAATAATACAACTTAACGGTTTTAAACGCGAAATATATTAATTAAACTTGTTTACAAAATATAAACTACACGCTTAAACTACTGACAGTATTTAACTACTTGCCTGTAAATATGATCAATGAAAACGGACACAGAAATGTGTTTGCATGCCCCATGAGGGGAAATGGGATTTCACTAGTCTAATTACTTGAAAACCTAAACCATTATGCATTTATTAAAATAATAGCGACATTTACTCTAATTTCCCATTAGAATAAGTGTCGCAGGACAAAAACCTCCTTTTTGTAAAGTCGGATATCACGTCGGATCATAGATAATAGAATACATTCAAATCAACAACACCCCAGCACTCAATGAGAGAGACTCTTCAAGTAATAATAATATACCCCATATAAAAAACATGACCATAGAACAAGACCTCCCAGTCCGTCGCGCTCCGAAGAAATTCTTCGGTTTCCATAGGAATCGGCGATAGGGCTGACAAACAGACAATTATTTCGATTATTTTATAGTAGAGGAAGGGGTAAAATACTACAAAAAATCTTTATCGGAGTTTTTAATTAGGGAATTTTATCATCTGGGAAAATATACAAGGACTTCTTCATTAAATATCATAAAAAATTACACCTTCCTACCTTCCTATCAATTATCTCAGTTGTTCTTATAGTGAAACATAATACAATTGATTTTAACCATAATTTGTAGTTAACGCAATAAAAAAATCACTTTTAACGGTTTATGACGCGAAGTTTAACTGTTAAATTATTTTTAATATTATTTAACTACGGTCTGACGTTTTGGGTGCTTTGCTATTGCAATTGCCATGGTCATGGAGGTATTGAAGGGGGGCCAAATATACCTAATGTCAAAATCTCAAAGTCAAATTTGGTAAGCTAGCGCCATCTATTTCATTGTAGTTGGTGTTAGAAGAAACTGGCTGGGTCCTTAAAGGACTGACTCAGAGAACTCGAGACAATACCTAACTGGTTTAATTCTGTTATTCTCGTATGCTCTTGTAGATAAACATTTTAAGAGTATGAAAATATAACTCAAATCATAAAATTGCAGTTAGGCTACTCTGCCTCTAGCCTCCATTGTAAGTCAGTGCTTCTGGCAGCCCTAATCAGGGGTCATGTTGCGTGGTTTTTGGTTCGTGTCAAACGTCTACAATGCCTATTATGAAGCACAAAGGTGTAGGGAACCCTCCTTTCGCACCTCGCTTTTGAGCTGGCTTTGCGCGAGGTGTAATTATTTAGAGAATTTTTGTGTCAGTGGAAAATTTTTATTTGCATAAGTGAATTAGTAGAACAGCTGGTTTCATATTGGTGTCACTTCAAAAAATCACATTTACACTAAATTTATAACAGCTGACGGACTTGGTCTAGTTGTATCATTGTATATAATAATCGGATCGTGGTTCGATCCCCATCAAATTCAACTATATATATTTTTTTTAAATGGATATTACACGGGTACGAATATCGAAGTTATGTCCGGGTCGTGAAATACCGTCCACAGATAAAAAAGCTATAATGTTTAATCGCGTTTAGGTTTCAGTCTGTGGTTTTACAAAGATCCAGTAAAAAAAGGTCAGATGCGCATCTGCTATAGATGTTATATAGCTGAGGTACTTCACCTTCAATTAAGTGAACTAAATGCTTGTCTGTCCTTCTCTATCATCTATCAAACCAGTTATCCGGACAGTAAATAGAAAAAAAAACTATCATAAAAAAACAGACCGGAACAAAGACAAATATACTTAAACTTACTTTGAATCTCTAAATAACTACTATTACAAGTGGTCTACAGATACAGACATGGATTATAGTCCAAACCTCGAACTATAGTCTATGTGTGTGTTTGCTCATTATACTCAAATAATATTATTTTTTTAGACGGGAATATAATGTAATTAAAACGTCAAATTAAATTATCTACTTGCTCTGTAGCTTAATTAAGCTGTGCACATTCGTTCACACCTATCTCTGTTCATCGGAGACTTGTGGGATAATAATTAATTTGTAAAAAGCACCATTCATTTAAATCCGCGCTTTTGTCCCCAGTAATTATTAATTATACCGGGGAATTTCACACTGTCATTAATATTGAATTGAGGTTCCCTTAAAGGAAATGGAGGTGATGTATTATAATGTGTGAAATCCTGTTTCCCCTCACGGGGAACGAGACGAACACATTTCTGTGCCCGTTTTACCGATCGATATCTTTCGGGCCTTTAGTGTTTTTCAGGGATTCGAAGGTGGTTATTTTTATTTTGCCATTATTGTAGTTTTAACCCAATTGCGAAGTTAATTGTTTTATTATCTATATTAAAATTATAAAGTTAAAGCGTTTGTTTGTTCATTTAATCGTGCTAATCTCAGTAACTACTGGTTTTAATTAAAAATGTATTTTTGTTTTAAATAGACCAATAGTAGGCCTTAAGGTATATAACATCACGCTGCAACCAATAGCACTTAAGAATCAGTTTGAATAGTTGTAAAAACGAGGAAAATTATTTATCTTTGAGAGCTTCGTTTGCGACCGCAACGGTCAGAAGAAATATGTATGAAAGAATTATTCTTTTAAATAAAACACTTTAACGGTTTAAAACGAGATATATTAGTTAAACTTATTTGAAAATGATTTTTAACTTCGGCCCGACGTTTCGGATGCTTTGCAGCAGCCGTGGTCACGGGGTCTCCCCGTTTAACTAATATATCGCGTTTTAAACCGTTAAAGTGTTTTATTTAAATGTGTACTACTCGCGTAAACTATAGACAGTATAGAATTATTCTTATTTAAATAACCTAAAATATGTTTCGACAGTATGCGCTTTTAACAAGAATCGTTTTTATGATAATCAAATTTAGTCGATTTATATGGCAAAAGAACTTAGTTGTGCCAGGTCAGCTAGTAAAACACGCCGGGGGGGCGTTAGAAAAGGCAATATAAAACCTTCAAGCACAGTTATTTCCCCATTAAGTATTTACGCGAATTACGCGCTTAAGTAACGAACATTTTTCCGCGTAGCAACACTGCCTTGAGGCTCGCTTTCTTAACGCACAAGACAAAATGGCGGACTCTTGACATATTTCCATTGAGATCAAAGTGCTAGGTACATAGGGGCTGAACCCTCATAGATTCTAGGTATAATTTACATCTAGGATAGGGTGCAACGCGATATGCACTAACTAGTTATGTAATACGGTCTAGGAGAAAGATTTGCTAGTTCTAGGGTTCCGTATATGTTTTGATTTATAGTTATTTCAGATATTAAACTAGATTTCAATTTTAGTATTTTTTTTTGTATTTGCAATTTTTGAATTGAACTGCTTTTTAGACCGAAATTCACTTACAAAACCTACCAAATTTGGACCAACTGTATATATAGTGTAGGTCAAAATTTGAAGGTGGCGGTATTACAAGTCGCTTCCGTAGCTTAATGGTTACACTAGCTTAGCATTGTGTAACAACGTGAAAATTACGATAAATTATTTCGGTCGAGCAGTGCTCATGTCAAAGTTTATAAAATCGATTAGTAAAATAGATTTTTTTTATGATAGAAGAGGACAGAAAAACGTGAGGTTTACTTGTTGGAAAGTAAACAAGATATGCTGTCGATCTATTTTAACTATGGTATTTGGAAATACAGACATACCGAAACGCATTTAAACTTCATGGCTTTTTCGCCTGTGGACGGTGGTTCGTGACCCGGACGAAATTCAAATACTGTCTATAGTTTACGCGAGTAGTACACATTTGAATAAAACACTATAACGGTTTAAAACGCGATATATTAGTTAGCACATTTAAATAAAACACTTTAACGCTTTAAAACGCGATATATTAGTTACTAACTTACTAGCTAATATATCGCGTTTTAAACTTAAAATTAGTATTTCAATATGCCTAACCCATTAAAAATCCACATTTCCATACGAAGTTCAACATGTTTGAGAAAAATTATAAACTGATTAGAAACATGTAGGACCCGCGTGGGGCTCGAACCCACGCCCCGTTTATTACTATCCAAACATTGCACCATTACACGTGGAATACGAAAATGAGCTCGCCCCAAACAAAACTTACTAGTGTACAAACTGTTCAAGCAGCCGCTACTGAACCCATAGGTTATAGTTCAGGCACACGCTTGGCTCTTTTGTGTGTACATTGTTCTTGACAGGGGACTTCTATATATCGCAAATGCATAAGCCATGTTCTATCAATAATTCATCTAAGTGTATTCTCCTCCACATTATCCATATATCTTTTCTGTGTTGTTATATAGATTTAGTTACATATTTTAATTAAATCTATATTTATCTTGTTAGTATAGTGGTCGGCACTCAACTGACAAAAATCGGTGAAGGTGTCAGATAAAATCTTCCTGAGAAATAATTTAGTTTTTGTTGTTAGTAGACACCCACCAACCCATACTGCAGTAGCTTGGTGGTATCTAGAAACATTTTGTCCAGTAAGATAGCACTGTTGCGGATAGCAGAAGGGAAATTAACCGTTTGTAAAAACGAATTTGGATGCCCGAAATAACGATTCTCGCGGCCGAAGTCGCTGGCACAGCTAGTAACTAATATATATATATTACTAGTACTTCTAACGATATGACCTATAATATTACTAACTCAGTTCGACTAACTATTAACACTCAGTTTGAGATCTTCAAATATGTATCGTTAAAACCTAAACATTTTCAAAAATCTTTTAGTAAATAGAATTTAGATGTGGTACCTTTTAAAGTCCATACGAATATATGTCTAAAACAAAAGACACTATAAAATCGCGTTTGAACATTTCTCAATAATTTTACAGATATTTTGAAAAAATGCGATGTTTATGAAGATTTCAAAATGAGGCTTTATGCTGAAGTGATTACCTATCATGTCAGTGATATTCAAGAACAAACAAAATGTCAGAAAAATGTATTGGGCCAAAAGATAAATAAGTGCAAAACTGAAAAACATACCAAAATACCCCCTAAAATGCCATAACACATAATTTTCCGCGAAATTTTCAGTCAAGCAAAACCAATAGTTGTAAAATTTTCCTGAAAACCTTACGCAACAAACATGAAGGACGACGATGGTAAGTTATCTACTCTTTACTTGCAATTTGGAAATAAGCTTGATAAATAGATTTGACTCCTGTTGTAAAATTGAGAAAAATACGACAACAAAATTAACTACCTTCTTTAGCCAGTCTTGTTTCGGTCAGGCAGGGCAGAAAAGCCTGATGGACTACACGCCTGATAATTTGAGGCCGCCCTATCAAACTCTGGATTCCAATAAACAGCATACAGCAAACGTAAAGACACCGTTAGTCAATTCTACAAGGACCCGGCAACTTTCGCCAAATACCAACTTCGACCGCACATATGACGCTGTCGTAGCAGTTTTTACTTTAACGTCAGAGACACCCTCCGTTTTTAGTTTTCCCGTGACCACAGCTGTAGCTGTAAAGCACTCGAAACGTCGGGTTGTAGTTAAAATAATTTTCAAATAAGTTTAACTAAATACATCGCATTTTGAACCGTTAGTGTTTTATTTTAAGGTGCAAGTACCCATGCCATATAACATCTCAAGAAGATGCGCTGTCGGCCTTTTTTGTTTTTGGATATTCGGTGCGGTGTGCAGATTTCTTTGCCTTGCTGAACTAAATAACAAATAATTACAGAGAACGAAGAAAACACCTTCGGGGTTACCAGGTATGCATGCATGCCGTCCCTGGTCGCCCTTCAGCAGATGAGGAACCGTCTCCATCTCGCGTTCCTCGGTAGAAAACTCATGAAATGGACGATGCTGGCCACTGGCAGAGAGCTGAGAAGAATCGCCGGTGAACTGGACGGGTATATTTTTTTATTAGAGAATAATCAAAGCCAAAGTAACTCTAAATTTACTTTTACTACCAAATGAAGGACGTAGATTGAACGAGAAGAAATGGCAAGAAACTCGCCGCCATTCCTTTTACAGTCTTCACATACTTTAAGTGTACCACATATAAGTAAAACACTTTAACGGTTTAAAACGCGATATAATAGTTAAACTTACTTGAAAATTATTTTTTACTTCGGCCCGACGTTTCGGATGCTTTGCAGCAGCCGTGGTTACGGGTACATACCATTACACCAACTAGCCTGTTAGAGTATCAGAACGTTGGTATTAAAATATCGTATGCAACCTATACCGTACCTATTATTACTACTTTAATGGAGTCTTCGGGTTGGTACACTTATTTTGTGTTTATTGAATGCATAATCTGTCTTGGATTGTGGAGTCGAGTCTCCTAGCCTAGACCAAAGCCAGTTGTCCAGTCCAGTGCCGTCAAATTCCGAGATTCGAGCCCTGTTGTAAAGTTCTTACTCTTTTGACAATGTTTTTATTTTTCTAGGGTTTACAAGGGATTCAATGACGATATGAGAGAGGCGTTTATATTGCTGGCAAGGAGTAGGTATTTTTACCCGGAACTAAATAAGATGGTTATTGAAAATGTACCGAAGCAAGTGAGTAGACTAATTCAAATGACTTGTAATAAGCAAATAAACATTTCACATAAAAATCGAATTAAGTAAAGAGTTCTAGTTTGATGAATATTAATAAAAAAAACATTTTAATCAAATAAAGCAATTGTTTTACCCATTTATTGACTAATATTTTGCGTATTAAACCGTTAAAAGTATTATTTAAATGTGTATTACTCGCGAACACTACAAACAATACAATTTTTACAGTATTAATATATAAAAAAAACAAAAGTAAGTCCTAACAGATAGTTTATGATAAGCAAAAATAATAAATGCAGACAGCAGTATTAGAACTATATTATAAAAAAAATAAAAAAGTTTTCCGCCCCCCGGGTGGGCTCGAACCACCAACCTTTCGGTTAACAGCCGAACGCGCTAGCCAATTGCGCCACGGAGGCGTTGTAAATTTTGTTGAAATATATCAGTACATCCTAATTTGTATTATCAGTAACTTAATTAGTAACTTTGTGTAGTTTTATCTCTTTTCCATTTATAAGATTAGACTGTGATAGATATATCAGGTGTATATTATTTGTTCAAATAATAGTACAATTTGATATAACAAGTGTTTTCTATTCACATTTATTCAAATCAACTACAAAATGTTTATATGCCAAATTGTTAAAATTAAATTCAACAAACCTGTAAATCCCTATAGTACAATTTATTTAAAACATTAAATTTTAGCTAGCTGAAGCTTGACAATATAATATAATAGACATAAAATAGGAGTCGAACCGGATTATCTAAGATCTACTGACTTGGAAGTAGAGAAAATAATAATATCTAATTTTTTTGAATTACTTGCTAATAATAAATTGATTCCAGGCTGGTGTGGTCGTAATACCAACTACGAAAGCAGTCTCAGCCGTCAAATTGATGCATTATAAAATTTATGAGGTCAGTACATTATTAAAGTAAACCGCTTAGTTCAAGTTTATTACGCGAAATAAAATATATAAATAATTTTAACCTTCATCCGGTTCCTTTGACTACCGCTGTAAATTGTTAAAAGTGAGAGTAAAAAAAATAATTTTACCCATACTAGTTTTTTTCGGATTTTAACGTGATCAGTTTCTTTTTCGTATTTATATGACAGAATTTGTGTTTATCTAGTTGATACCCCAGCCTATAGCATCTAAACTAGATGCGCTGTCACCTATTTTAGCTTTGGATATTTGGAAATCCACAGACTAAAAACGAAACGCGATTAATCTTTCACGGCTTTTTCATCTGTGCAAGGTGGTTCGTGAGTCGAACGGAATTTCGCCATTCCCACCACCCATTTAATATCCATATTTCCAGTTTTTAAAAATTATAAATTGATTAGAAAAATGTTGGACCCGGTGAGAATCGAACTCAGGACCCGTTCTTAACCTTCTACCTGGAACTTAGATAATATATATATATATATAGTTTAATACTATAATCATCTCTTTATGTTCTAAAACGCCGCCACTAAAATATATGACAGTTATAATCGTTATATCATTGTTTTTCGGGCTGTTCGGCCGATGTGAGCGAGAACAGGTTCTCGACGTTTCGCCATCAAGTGTGGACGGCACATCAGGAGCAATGTTGAGGATTGCTCGTGATGGACGTCTCAACTGATGATGCAAACGTCGAGAACCTATCCTCGCCACACGTGCCGAAACAATGTATGCTGAACGATGGCCGTGAAAGCCTTACACAATTTATTAGTCATAATCGTTCGTTACGTTTTCCAGTATTTCCACTTTTTTAATGCCGCAATATCCGATATGGACTAGAAATTAGCGCTAAACAAGTCGTTCTTCTGACTGAAATAGTTACATTTTAAAAATATACTATATAACATAAATAAGAAATAAGTTTAAAAGTATACCTACTTATTTTTTATTAAGCACGTTGCTTGTTGTTTATGCATTGTTTTACATATTTGTAACGTTATAAAACGTGTTTTATTTAAATTCAATTAAATAATTCCTTTATTATCACAAAGTACAATATTTAACAAATAAAATAATAATACAAAAGATCCTTACAATTAAATAATACAAAAAGTACAATTTTAACTTTGTGCAATAGGCAAGGCTCAGAGTGCTCAGCAGTCAGTCTGTCCTCAGATAACAGTAGTCAAAACATGTAAATATTGTAGAAAAGTTGTAACGAACTTAAAAAATGTAATTATGACAAATTTTAGTGGCAGCGCGAATGTAAACATAAATTGTTATTATTTTTTTTATTGTTATTATTTATACTATACTTGTGCGTAAGTAAGACAAAATAAAGAGAAAAAAATATATTCTCAATGTTTGTTGTAAAGGTCATACCTAGTTACAGTACTTTCAATCGAGCATTTCCTTAGTAGAGGAGGTAAACTATTCAAATTTTTTAAATGTACTAACTACTCTCGTAATCTACAGACAATATTGCTCGTATAAATTTTACCAGTCGCACACGATTTTTTACCATTTTGAAACAAACTTTAGACAAAACTGTCTATAGTTTACGCGAGTAGTACACATTTATTAAGGTTTAAAACGCGATATATTAGTAAACTATTGCGAAAATGATTTTTAACTTCGGCCCGACGGATGCTTTGCAGCAGCCGTGGTCACGGGGGACTAAAGGGGGGGGGTGTCTTTGGCGTCAAAGTAAAGGTTTTTTGCGGGGGGGGCTTTTTTTTTTGTGGGGGGTTTTTTTGGGGGGGGGTTGGTGTTTTTTGAATTGTGTGGTGGGTTTGTTTGTGTTTGTTTTTTTGTTTAAACTGGTACTAACAGATTGAATAAACAGATGATTTTCAATGGTTTGTTGTAATAGTCATTATTTAGTTATAGTGCTTTCAAAACCGAAGCATTTCATTAGTGGAGGACGGCTAAACTGTCAAACACCTGGGATTCAAAAATTTTTAGTCAATTCTTAAGGACCTTTCGTCAATCTACAGAACAGATATTGCTCGTATAATTTTTACCATCGTCAGCATCATCCATTTACCATTTTGAAACACAACGTTTAGACATTCATGAATACGTTTTAAAAAATGGTGAAATTAAACATTTTAAAGCAACGCCTATATCATATTTATGCAGACTGAAGCGAAACCCTACGTCCACCTCGGTATAGAAAAGGGCGGTCAAACGATTCTCGAGACGAAGAAAGCTTGGTTGGAACTGCTAAAGAGATTAATTCTGATGCTGCAACTGAGGACCAGTTTTGAAACAGTCGAGGGGTCTAATAAAGCAGCTACGAAGTAAGTTTTGATATTGCTTGTTTTTAACAGAATCATTTTGAAAACGATCTGTTTAAAAAACTTTACTTTCACGGTTATTGCACATGTTGCTATTATAGATTTATATTTAAAAAAAGGATTTTTATGATAGCGGAGGACGGGCAAGCTTGGTGTTTACTTGATGGAAGGTGAAATACTCCAGCCGTATACTATCTCAACAATGCGCTGTTAACGTATTTTGGCGTTGGATATTCGGAAATCCAAAGACTGAATCCGAAACGAGATTTTAACTTCACGGCTTTTTCATCTGTGGCGGTTCGTGACCCACATGGAATTTCGATATTCCTACCACCCCTATTTAATATTTCAGATTTCCAGACGAAGTCCACCATGTTTCAGAAGAAATATAAATTGATTAGAAAAATGCTCCAGTGGGTATCGAAACGGCGACAAGTTGATTAATTACAACTAGCCCGTCAGATATCCGTATCTATCAAAACGTTAATGTTCGGTTGGAATAGAATTGCGCGAGACATGCATGTATCGATAACTCACTTGGTCATAGCTGAAGCGCGGAAAGCTGTGAATGCAGGTTCAAGTCTAGTCCGTGTCGTAAAGTTATAGTTTTGAACGTAAAGTAACGAAGCGTGTATTACTTTGGCGGGATTTTTGTTTAGATCGTAAAGACAATATTTATAAATATCCAATACGACGTTTTCGAAATGATTCTGTGTGGTACATTTAATTACTAGATTGTAATAGTACCTACGTTAGAAGTTTTAGTAGCAAATGTTTCTATAGAGTAGAGAACATAGGTGCTTAGTATGACTATAAAATACAAGGATTGAGTCGAGCTTACTAGAACAACAGAAGTTGTCAATTAATGTTTCGATTCTGTCTTGTCTATAATTCAATAAATTAAGAATACACAGATACAAAATAACGAATAAGGTAGCCACAGATGTAAGTACATAGACATATGATTTGAAACCAGGACCTTGTTCGTTACTTATCTAGTTACCAAATACAGATAATAAATTACATCTGTCATTGTTGTAGTCATAGACTGTAGAACGTAGTGTAGATATAATGTCCTAAGGACCAAGCTGCCGATGAACTCACCCTTCCGTCTCTCTAAGGACTGGACGGCAATAAAATCTATTGCGTCAAATAATTAATTACCAATTTTGAATCCGTTCCTTTTCCAAAACATGAAATATAACATAGTAATAAGATGATAATGACTCGCTTTAATTGTATCGCTCTTGTATGTATTTTAAATATATTTAAATTTTTGTGTTTTAATCTAATGTTATAAATGGGTTTGACGATGGGATGTATGTCACATTCATACATACGTTTCAGCATATCATTGTCTTTTGGGCTGTTCGGTAGATGTGAGCGAGAAGAGGTTCTTGACGTTTGATCGATGGCCGTAAAAGCCTCACACAATTTTTCATACATACGTTTGTTGGAAGAAATCATACTTTGAAAAATCATTAACAGGGACGTAGCCAATCGCAATTAAAATTTGTTTATTTTATAATACGTTCTTATATTTCGCCTCTATAAGTCTACTGTTAAATTATTTTTTTGTCAACTTTTTTTTGTAACCGTTAACTATTTTATATTTTCTAGTTCGTGTTTCCTTTAAACCTATAGAATAACAGATTTTCATCTAAATGGGTATTCCATCTGAGTAAAAAATTCCTTCTAAAACAACTTGATGCCTTTAATTGAAGAAGACACAGTTTTGTGGCTAATACCAGCTATCGAGTTCATCGTCAGTGTGGCATTTCTCAAAACAGCTACGAAGCAATCTTTATGAATCTCGCAAAGGACCAAAACTTCCTGATAATTAAAAACGTGCAGTCCTTATGGAGCAGAGTCATCGGTAGTCGAAACTAACTCTTTAAATGAACTTGAAAAACATTGTCTGCAGGAAAATGAACGTGCTCGGCAAAATTGTTATACCAAAAACAAACGTAACGATGGCATACATAAATAACGAACTAGAGGAGTTGGCGAGAGAAGAGTTTTTTAGACTTAAAAAGGTATTAGACATTAAGAGGAAGTTGAAGAAAGGTAAAGAGGTAAAAAAGCCAGTTGAAGAGAAACCTAAAAAGAAACGAAAACCTATAATACCACCACCAGAAGAGATAGAAGAAGGCAAATGCATTCTATGTGGAGCAATTATACAAGAGGAACCCATTACTGAAGAAGAGAAAGCACTTCAAGATGAGAAACTTGAACGACTTAAAGCGCAAATAAATGAAATTGTTAATATAACACGGGGATTAAATGAAGAGGGAATATTACACACTAATGTAAATGATTTTTTAAAAACCGCAGAAGATTTGAAGGAGAAGATAGGAACTAGTGAATATAGCTTTGACTTTGAACAAATTTCGGTTGATTTAAACATAGACGAGTTATGTCTTGATTGTAGAGTAAAATATTTAGAAGAACACAAGAAGAAAGAAGTTGAAGAACCAAGTACGTCAACAACTGAGGAGCCTTTGCTTCCCGAAGAATCTAAAGACGTACCAAGTCCTGATTTAAGTCACGCCACAGGCGTTACTATAAAAGAGCCATCAAAGGAAACTTTGCGATCTGGAAAAACTCCACAGCCGTCCGAAGTTTATTCACAACCGGATATTGAGTTAGGCACATTTGAAACGGAAGAAAAAGAGATAGTTAAAATAAAACGTGTAAGAAACGAAGATGGCACTTATTCTGAACAAAAGAAGGTTATTAAAATAAAGAGAGAAGTCAAAGCACCAGTGAGAGGCAAATCTACGGCATCAAATGCAAATAATAGTAGAGTATCAGAACAACAGTCTGAAGCGTCAAGGAAATCACCATATTCAGGTTCTAGAACAATTGGGTTAGTGGAATTGAAAACTGGGAAAAAGGCTGTAATGCGAAAATTTTATCAAAGAAAAGTAAAATCAGTCCCAATAACGCCAGCATGTCTAATAACGGAACCTATGCAAAGGTTCAGTGTATCTAGTGCTACATTACTCCAGTTAGATTCAGATACAAATTACAGTAGTTCAAGTGACGAATTCCTAATAATATCTTACAGTAAATCAGATCTTAAAATAGGGAAAGCTAAAGGAAATCAGCACGATTCTACTGTGGCTATAGCTGCGGTCACCACTTCAGAGGAAGAATTATTGTTAAAAATATTGGATACATCCGATATATATAGTATTGGGCTTAGATCCCAATCAATCCTGAAATTGAATAAGTTATCAAAACGTGAATTAAAGCATAGTTCCTCTTTTTATATTTAAATTTCCATTAAGTATTTTTTTTATTTCATTAACTTAATGATTATTCCTAATATACAAATTGCCGATTTAAAATAATAAAATACAATGAAGTCCTTAGAAGAGGAACGAGGGTGAGCCTAGCAGCTATGATATCTGTATTTAAATTGTTCATGGAAATCTTTGTCTGCAGGAGAATGAATGTTTTGAAAAAAATAGTCATACCAAGAACGAATGTTACAATATCTTACATTTTATCCGAACTAGAAGAAATGGCCCGAGAAGAATTTCACAGATTAAAAAAAGTCAAAGAAAAAAAAAATAAAGGAAAAATCAAAGATAAAAAGAATGATGGATTATGTCCTATATGTATTGATAAAATAAGTGATGAATCAGATACAATAAAGAAAAGCTCAGAAAAAACCTATTACACCAGTAATTGTAAAAGAAGTGTATAAACAACCGGAAACACCGTCTCCTGGACTAAGCACAACGACATCTTGGCAAACTAAAGAAGGTTTAGAATCAGAACATATACTTGAAAGTGATTTAAAACTTGAATACATTAAAAAGCATATAAATGATTTAATCATATTGGGAAAGACTTTTATAGGGACAGGGGTTGAATATATTGACGTTACAGAATTTTTACAAATCTGTGAAAATGCCAAAGAAAAAATAGAGGAAACATTTAAGACCAATAGTGAAAGTCAGTCTCCATATAAGGAAGATTATAACACAAGATTAGACAATTTTAAGGGTCATTTACGGGATGTAATTGAATTAGCAAAAGATTTAAAAGAGGACACTATTGTTGATCCCAATGTAGAAAATTTTATCCACGCATGCGAACAAGTGGATGAAAAAATAAATGTCGATCGCACAAAATCGATGAAAAGTACAGATAAAACTCGGTTACAAAAACTAGATAGCCATATTGATGATGTTGTCAGAATTACTAGAGAGTACAAAAAACAAGGTATTCTGTCACCTAGCGTTGAAGAATTTATGAATTCTTGTAAGACAATAAAGTTAAAAATCAAAGAATACTCTGCGCAAGAATCAAAAGTGGATAAAATCAATCATCTAAAAGAGCACGTATCTGATCTAGAGGTTTTGACTGATGAAGTCAAAAAGAAAGGGCTAGAATCAAAAAGCATGGAAGACTTCTCTAAATCTTGCAAAAAGTTTAAGGATAAATTAGAAAGCTATGCCAAGTCAGACCGAAAAGATATCGCCTTAAGTACTCTGCTAGAACAAATTGACGAGACAATTGGAATAAGTATGGAAGCGAAAGATATAGGAATAGTTGGCGACAGTATAGAAGACTTGGTGAAATCTTCAGAAAAACTTAAAAAACGATTTATGCCTGTAGAAGACACTAAATCTAGAATATTAAAAAGTTTAAAAGCAAACATTGATGATGTAATGTCAATAATAGACAGGTATAAAGAAGAAAGTCTGGTATCGGATAGTGTGGAAGATTTTCTAAGAACATGTGAAATGGCTAGGCATAGGATTGACGAATATGAGGTTTTCCCTCCAAACACTGAGGTTAAACCTTCGGAACCACCGTGTTACGGTAATTGTGGTGTGAGTTGTAATACGCCATACCACACCGAAGTCATTATGCCTAGTGAAGATATGGAAATATGTAAATCATGTAATAAAATGTTTCAAAAAGAGAATTCATCGCTTACACCTTGTGGGTCGTGTACTGATGAAATGAAAGAAGTTAAAGTTCCCTCCGACTTTAGCGTGTGCGAGACTTGTTCAAACACAGCTGAACCTATCTTAGAGGTTGTCGAATCTCCATCTAAAATTTCGGACGATGACTCGGATGACATTGTATATTGTGATATTTGTAGAAAAGTTGTGAGAACTAAACATGATCATGAACCACCGACGGTAGATAGCAAAACGGGGTATTTTGAGAAAAAGAAACGAAAAGTGGTAAAAATTACAAGATCTCAAAACCCCGACGGAACTATAAGGGAAGAAACTCAAACTATATCGATTAGAAAAGTTAGACGCGATAATACACAGACATCATTAGAAGACGACGATGACGATGATGATGACGGCGATACATCTGAATCGTCGGATGATGGTACGCGAGTAGCTTTGTGTACTCTACGAGATCACAATCAGTGTGGTTTTTTTGCAAACCGATTGATTAAATCTGATATAGAATTAAAAACGCCCCTAATGATATCGGGCTTACGGAGTTGTATATCTATGGGGACTATGGCTTCAAATGCTAATGAACCTTTAGAATTACACATTAATTCTAGCAATAATTTCGAATTAGAAAGCGTTTAACATTCAAAACTATCTGACAAGTAACCTTTTTTCTTTCTCTTTCTAAAATTGTTACTATACACCAAACCTAAGACAGAAGGATGAGTGCCATCGTAGTAGTTGATAAAAGGAACTATTTACATTTTTACAAATTTGACCCACAGGAAGTACAATGTGTTATCGAAAATGATAATACCAAAAGTGCACCTAAGCGAGGGGTATATCATAGCCGAATTAGAAGAAATTGAGAGAGAAGATAATTTTCGCTTAAAAAGGTTCAAAGAACTAAAGAACAAAAAGAGTAAAAAGCACGCGGGACCGATTTGCCCTGAATGTAAACTGGCGATAGATGAAAGTAATATTTGTACATGTGAAATTCCATTAGAAAAACAACAGTACATAACGTGTCCTTTGTGTGACGCAAATGTAGAAATTACTAAAGAATTGGAATGTATTTGCAAGCAAAAAGAAGAAATTCAAGAAGCTTCAGAGAAATCAATTTCTCAGAAACAGGAAAGCGTATGTACCTGTGATAATGCTGTTGGTGATGTAATGGATTTATGTCCATGTGCACAAGAAACCGTAAAGAAAGAAATCTCATTGAGTAAAAATAAACCTTTGGCTAGTAAAACAAACAAGTCGGAGACATGGACTAGATCATCGCAAAAAATGTGTTCTTGTGAAAAAATCGGTGAAAAGATACAGAATACAAAAACACAGCCCGATTTAAAATTTCAAACTAATAAGTTACCAGAACAGGAATGTTCTTGTGAAAGAATTGGCGATAAAAAAGCTAATGTTAAAGTAATAAAGGACGTTTCTGAATCACCCGAAAAATCTTGTTGTTGTGTAACCACAGATGAACCTAAAATAGACCTAGAAGACGTGCGCAAGTTAATTGGTGCGGAAAAAATTAACAATTTAAAAGATATTGTAATACAAAAAAGTATAAAGGAACCAAGCAAAGTGACATTTAATAAAACAAGCGACAAATCAGACTGTATGTCCTGTAAGTCAGATAATACCAAAACAATCAAAAGCGATGTTAACAAAAATACTGATTCTACTGGACAGTTGAAAATATGTTCAAAATGTACTCAGGAAAAGGGGTCTGATAAAAACGACTCTAAAAATGTAACAATTCACATAATTATAGGCCCTGAAAATAAAGATGGAGAAAGAGATGTGACAAAAGCGCAAGAATCAGCAAAAAAATCACGTTTTATAGAAGTACCACAAAATGTACAAAATGCGGATGACTCGGCTGACTTAGGAACCTTTGTAAGCGAGTTTAAGGAAGTAGTAACTATAAAGAGATTTAAAAATGAAGATGGTACAATAAGAGAAGAAAAACAAGTAGTAACAATGAAATCAGAGGGTAAAAATACAGATTCTGCTAGTGAGATCAATGGAATTAAAAAACATTCCTGTTCAACTCCAGAAAAGGCACAAATAAAACAAAAAGGTTCTACTAGCTCTTCTCAATTAGAAAAAGTGAAAATAGCCGCACCAATAGATAGTAAAAAATCCAAAGGTAGTTGCAAATCAAAATCAGGTGTTTCAAGCGCAGCAGAATCAAATTTGTCTATTGAACAAGTTCAATGCTGTAGTATGGGAGCTCAGACTGCTGAAGTAGAAAAATCTACTACAAATTCTTGCTGTAAAACAAATGTGAAGAACAAGGCAAACGCGTCAACATCAGTGACTAGTTCCCTTTCAGGAAAGTCATCCAGAGCATGCTTGCAACATTCATCTCGTAAAGACATCAACTCTGATCGCCCAAAAAGTTGTTGTACTATAAAAATCGTCGCCAAACCTAAAAATGCAAAGAGTCAAGATAAAGTTCTCACGGATAATTGTGTAGATTTAATTAAAAAGCTTTTGTTAGAAGCAAATCAATCAAAGGCGTCTTGCCAGTCTAATATGACGAAGTCTAAGTCAGATGGTTGTGCCTGTAAATCCAAAAAGGACACCAAAGATTTAAAAAGCTCAACAAGCCAGACCTCAAACAACAGTTGTGGTTCAACAACCACAGAAAAACGATGTGCCTGTGGCAAAGAAAAAGCAGGCCCGAAACCAAAGCCTTGTGAAAAAAACACTTGCATACATAAAACGAACGCTTCCAGTTCTGATTATTGTAAGTGTAAATCGAAAACTTCGGTGTCTATAAAATCGGATAAAATGTCTCAATGTTCTTCTAATACTTCCGTTAAAGGTTGTGAAGAGTCTTCATGTGTTCACAGGAAGAAAGAATCGCAATCCTCTTGCATGTGCAAAAGTAATTCTGCTGATAAAAGTGTTCAGTTCAACGCCAAAGAGAGTTCGACAGATTCAGCGTGTAAGGGTCAATCACAAGTTAAAATGGAGGTTTGTCCATCGTGCGGCTCAAGAGTACCATCGAAATCTACACCAAGCAATTTAACTAATAAATCTAGCGAGTGTAGTTGTGCACCAAAACCTACTCCTTCGATAAAGTCTACTTGTAAAGAAACACCATCAAAAGAATCCCTATGTAGTTGTAAAAGCAAAGACGAAATCAGACCGAAAAAAGTGGATGACAAGAGTGACTGTAACAAGGGATCCAAAAGAAGTATCTCTTTTAGTCCCGCACCTAAGTCTTCCATTTGTTCTTGCTCAAAAACACCAAGCAAACCAGCATCAACGTGTTGTAAAGATTCATCATCCACTAATTCGTTTGAAAAAAGTCGGGATACACAAACCGACTGTCCAAAATGCGCTAAAGCTGCAGCTAAGGAAAGTTCTTCTAGTAAGACACAAGCGAAGAGTCCGAGCCTTAGATCAAAAACGACCAGCTCCTGCTGCAAAGTCGAAGAAAAAAACAGCTGTAGCTGCAAAAAAGAAACGAAACCCGAACCAAAATGTCCCATATGCGCCAAACAGAGTCCCAAAAAAATTGAACCCAAATGTAGCTGTACATCAAAATCGGATACAAGCATTCAAAGCCGAACGAGTACTGGGTCCAGAAATGCAACCAAATCAGATTCCCTATGTTCAGTTTGTTCAAAGAAGAAAGAACCCTCTTGCAGTTGTGGTGGCAAGTCACGTTCCGATGCCAAGTCTGTATCCAGTAACTTTTCGAGTACCAAGTCCACGGGCACAGATAAGATGTGTCCTAAGTGCTCACAAAACGACGAGATAAGAACCATAAAAGCGCCTAGCCAGAAATCATCTTGCAGCTGTCAAACACCCAAAGACAACGAGTGCTGTGGAAAGCGTTCAAAAAGCAGTGTACAGTTTCTCGAGTCAGAGATATGTCCGATGTGTGAGCCAAGGTCCAAAGACATGGGGACGTCCACCCGAAGGTCTGATAGGTATGACGTGAGGAATTTCGGTATGTTGAAGAACGCTGAAGCGCCGAAGAAAACAACATGCACTTGCTCTTCAGACACTTATGTGGGTCTTGATAAATGGTACGAGAATACGCCTAGAGCTAGCTCTTATCATGGTCAATGTTATCATTAACTTAGCATTTCAAGGAAATAGAACAGAACTGTCAAAATAACACGAATGTTTTGATAATACTGAATATTTTTTCCATGTCACGCCAATTTAGTGTAAAATAAAGAATTGCACACCAACAATCCTAAATAAATCCTTTAACCACCAATATTTTTTATTTGCAATTCAACGAAAAATCATTTAGACTACTTTTATTGTCACAGATTATAATTGACAATTAAAATAGAAGAAGTGAGTTATTTCTGTCACATTTGTTTTTATTTAAATGATTAAGTTGCATTAAAAATTAATATTATAAAATACACGCGAACTTTAACGTAAACCCGGTACGGTGTTGGTCGTGGGTTCTAGGCCCTATGTAACATGTTAAAATGTCAATCTTTCACAGATTACGCCGCGGGTTAAATACAGACTTTACAATGAAAAAAAAAGGTTTTATACTTTATTTCGTACAACGCGCATGCGCATAGAGGCGTTATAATTAGATATGAAAGCCAAAAAGTTAATTTGTCAAGCTTCAGTAATGCCCCGATTCGCATAGTAACTCAGGTATTGTAGATGCGCGTGTGACGTCATGTCTACGTACTACGGCGGCTGGCGTGATGCCAGTATGCTTACTATACTCCTAGGGCTGTCACTACCAAGATTTTATATTTTAAAAATCGTGGCAAATTTAGATGGAATATCGTCTAAAATACAAATAATAATTAATAGTCACAGCCATAGTTAAAAAATTAACGATTCGAGCGGGACTTGAACCGGAATCCACAGCATTCCTTGCTGCTGCTCCAGCCAATTGACCTACACGTTAATTTCAAATCACCACCATCACCGGACAACAACACTTTGTTTTTTGTTTCAATGTAATAAGATTTGTAATTTATATAATACGTGTAAAGAAATTAATTACATTCAGTTACATGCTTCGATTTCTTGTAAATATTACCGGCAAAATTTGACTTTCTGAAAACAAAATTCGTCAGTTACTAAAATCGCATTGAGCTAAAATTTATATTAAACCTCATTTAATGAGACGCGTGGAATTCGAACTCCCAACCAATTTCATTCAATCCAAAACCAAGTTTTTTTCAATATAAGAGTATCATGTGCGAAATATTGTAATTTCTAAGATTGTATTTATTTTTTGTTTTCAAATATAACTGACAAACGAAACAATCACAAAAAATAAAAATGTTACAAAATAAGATTTAAATTGAAAAAAAAATCCAATATGAAGCGAGAAAACGCGACATAACGCTAAAAAGCGATTTCTTTCAGGCAACCTTGAAGATGGATATATACAATAATAAATGATGATAATGAGGGTAACAGCAGAGCTACAAGATTATGCCATGCTAAAAATATTCTTATAGTTTGACTTAATAATTAAAGTATTTACTCCGCTGGCGCAGCGACCCAAAGTGAGTCTTGGCCTCCGAAACTAAAGAGCGCCACTTTCGCCGATCTTGCGCGGCTTTCGCCATTCGGCCACACCGAGCTCACACAAGTCCGTCTCCACGTCGTCCTTCCAACGATTCCAACCTTCCAGCGGCCGACAGGTCAGGCTGCCAGTTGGGGTTCCGATATACGCTTTCTTGACACTCCGATCATCTCTCATACTTCGGCCAGCCCAGCGAAATTTTCGGGATTTTGCTTCCCCCATTATGTTGGGTTCGGTTACGAGTTTTTCGATCTCTTGCTTTAATAATGAAACTAATTTACCCAATCCAATTTGTAAACCATGCACATAAGTGAGTATCAAATTATTATTTGTATTAACTGTTTGTTTCAACCCTGGCGCATTGAATTCGCAAAAAGCAGAGTAACAAAAGATAGAGACGTCTGTCGGTTAGTTTAGCTAATTATCCAGGTCCGAATGCAAAGTATTGCAGCCACGCTGATTATTTAGATGTGTTTTGTTGTTAGTCTAGACTTTAGACAGTCCTGGGAGGTTAGGAACGCTGGTACGCAAAGTGTATTTTATGATTCTCAACTACTGTATTCTCGCGCCGATGTAAGAATTGGTGCATCTATGTTTGATGTTAATTTTAATAAGGGGTGCGTCGAAATTGTTTATACGACTATAGGTATATATTTTTTTATGATAGAGGAGGACAAACAGGCTTTATGGAAGGTGAAACACTCCAGGCACATAACATTATTATCGACCTATTTTTGCTTTGGATATTCGGAAATTTTGATTAACTAGTTCTAGTTAGTCTAAATCTTAAATTGAATAAATAAAAATATTAATCTCTTAGTTCTATTTTAAGATTTATTGTCATATATACAAAATCGTTACGAATTCATTAAAACCATTGGTTTAGTTTCAATCACTTATCGTCCCACTAACCAGAGATATGATAGAGGAGCATAGACCACTCGCGGAGCACGGAGCTCACTTAATGTGAAATACATACACCAGCCACACAACATATCAACAAGATGCGTTATCTACCTTTTTTGGCTTTATATTCTAGAATACACAGACTGAACCCGATACGTGATTAAACTTCACTGCTTTTTCACTTGTGCTGCGGTGGTGGTTTGATACCCGAATATTCCTACCTATTTAATATTCAGATTTTCAGTAGAAATCCAACATGAATTTTACTTAGACTAGTCATTGGGTCCAGAGCCATCGGTTGCCTATAACGCCTACCACGGTGCATTAATGGTGAGACTAAAATGCTCTCTGCTGGGGATTGTGTCACCTCATACTTCCAACTCCGAAAAAACTTTGATTTTTTAATTAGAAGTAATATTTTGCCCATCCCCGGAATCGAAACCGGACCTCGTGACTGAATAGCATTAAAATGACTAAAATGAATGATTTACACGAATAATATACTTTTAAATAAAACAGTTTTAACAGTTCAATACGCTAAAACTCTAGGCCGTTGTTGAGAGAGAAAAGAACATAATGAATAATTCACTTCAACAAATTGAAGTGATGGTGGGTCTTAGTTTAAAGTACATATAAATAATTACTTAGATTTCACCAAAATTTGGTTTAGAATATACATAATTCTTAGATTGCAAAATTATTAATTAATATCGCATAGTGAAATCCCGTTTCCCCCTCGTGGAGCGTGGGGCGAACATAATTATGTGTCCGTTTCACTGATCCGTTCATTTTAACAGGCAAGTTGATCAGACTTCTGTGCCCTACCCGACCGGAACAACGTTTCTTTTTGTTCCCCTGGAATTCTAACCCAGGACATCTAGAGCTTAACGCAATGCTAGGCAATACGTTTAACCTTTTGGCTACAGAGTCGGCCATTAATTAAGGTAGGTACATATTGAAACAATAGATTTTATAAGACAGAAATGTATGCAGTAATTCGGCGAGGTCACGCTTCCATGTTGCTAATAATTGTCCGCATGACTAACTGTTAGTCATTGTACAGAGCACTTATATATAGAGACAAAACAAATTAACATAAGCCAATCCTTTTTTTTTAAATGGAGGTGTGCTTTATAAATAGAGGTATGACGCAGAACTTTGTTCAACTACCTACTTTTAACGGCTTAAGATGTGAATTATACAAGTTAACATATTAAGTATTGTAGTTTAAGCGACTATTACACATTTAAATAAAACATTTTAACCGGTTTAAAACACAAAATTTTGACTTAGTTTTATTTAATATGGCTATGGTTTGACATTTCGGTTACTTTGCAGCGTCCCTCCGTGACTATGGTTGCTGAAAAGCAGCTGAAAACCGTAAAAATATTTTATTTAAAATAATAAATTTAATTTTAACTACGTCACCGTGCAAAGTCCGAAACATAGGGCCGTAATTAATTTTAAAAATAAGTTTACTACTATTAAACAAATTCGGTCTTTATAACAGCTACAAAAATATGTCGTTCAGTAATTTACATAGACGAAACGGTGTTAGTTTTTTATACAAAAAAATCTAATCAAAACTAATTTAGCTACTTATTTAAATATTAACAACGATAAGTTCCATTTAAATAGAACACGTTAACGGTTTCAAACGCGATATATTTTAGTTAAACTTATTTGAAAATTATTTTTTAAGCGAAGACACTGTGAGGTAATTCTACCAAGACCCGGCCAGTTTCGCCGAATACCAACTTTGACGGAACAGATGGCGCTAGCGTAGCATACTTTTTACTTTGACGTCAGAGACATACTCCATCCTTAGTCTCCCAGTGACCACGGCTGTTGCAAATCATGCGAAACGTCGGACCGTAGTTGAAAATAATTTACCAACAAGTTTAAAAAAAATATCGCGTTTTAAACCGTTAGTATTTAATTTAATATTAATATTCTTTTGTAAATAATAATTCTTTATTCAGGTTCAAACCCACATCTTACAAATATGTCATAAAACAATAAAAATTCAAATAATAATAATAATGTCAATACGAATCAGTTAAGATTACTGTTTATTTTAAATGTGTACTACTTGCGTAAACTACTGACAGTATTTAGTTAGTTCCATTTCTCAGAATGTAATGTTTGAGTCTCTGTGCTGTTATAGCCTATGCAGATCACTGATATAACGTAACTCGAAGGACCAAACTTTCACTAACTGATAAAGTTCTCAGACGGCTCGACTTTGATCTTGGATTAAATGGTCTGTGATTCAATATTATCTCCATTGTTGAGAAGATTTTATATTCGGACCAAGCATTATTCACCAGTCTATGAAATATTAATAAACGTAGACTCGAACCCACGAGTACGAGTTACTTTAGGTATTGTCTGCAGTTTACGCGAGCAGTACACATTGAAATAAAATTTTAACCGTTTAAAACTCGAAATATATTTGTAACAATGGCTGCTGCTAAGTAAACGAAATGTCATATCGTTTTTTTATGATCGAGGAATACACAAGCATGGTTTTCACTTGGTAGGTGAAATATCCCAACCCATAAAGCATCTAAGATGCGCCGTCGACCTATTGGCTTTGTATATTCGGAAATCCAGGGATTAAAACCGATACGCGAATAAACTACACGGATTTTTCATTTGGTAGTTTGGGACTCGGACGAAATTTCGATATCTGCTCCATTCATTCCTGATTTCGAGATGAAGTCTAACATGTTTTAGGAATTTTTAAATTGATTAGAAACATCATGGACATGGTGGGGATCGAACCTACGATACGTTGATTATTAGCCATACATTGCTTACACCAACCAGCCTATTATATGAAACAGGTCCATCAATGTATTTTGCCTTTTTAGCAGTTAAAAATATTTTATTTAATTATATTACTTACGTCCCCTATTCCACTCTAATTACTAGTTATGGGAAAAAAGCAGCCCTCTAAAGCTCTATAAAAAATGAAACCACCATCGCCAGTTCAATTCTTCCTATATACTATATAGGTATTAGGCATATATCAACTAGTGATGTTCGGTGTTCTTATCGATGAAATTGTAAATAACGATTTGATAATATAGAATTTTCATAGTTTTTTTTTATTAAAAGATTTGAGATTGCAACTCACTTAATCTAAATAACTGTATCATATAATATATTAAAATGTTACCATTATTAATATATAACATTTTTTTTGTTATTGGTATTTGTACCAAAAAATATGTCGTACAACTGCAAATTACTTTTAACATTAGAGAACTTTAATATTTTTCACATGATGGCACTATATAAATAAAAAATAATAATATCGTCCAATTGGTTAGAGCAACAGCACACATGCTGTGGGTGCTGCTTCGAGTCCTGCCTTTGTCGTTTTTTTTTAAATTTTACATTCGATTTTTAATTTCCAATATTACATAATATTTCGCATCCTAGATCTAGTGATTTGCAGTATAGTAAGAATCGTATATTGTATCGTAAGAATCGCAATAGATTTTACTGTAAATTTGAGGGACACCATTAAATTAAGAATATAAATTCGAAAGTGGTGTAAATATCGATACTTTATAAATCGGTAAAGCGGCAAATCTTTAACGGACTTTTTCGAACGGAACAACCCTAGCGCTTCCTATGTAAACGTAATTACATAGAAAGTGTCATTTTATACAAGCGCCGGCAACACATAGGGAGAGCTCCTCCCCCTAGCTAGAGGTCTTTGACCCTATTATTTACATTACAGCGATCGTTCTAGACTGCGACGATGTGCTATGGGACGAATATCCATTGCGTAATTTCCATGAAACGATGGAAGCTTGCGAACATAATATATTTTAATCTTCTTAACACAGAAAAAAATATAGAAGTCATTATAAAAATTTAAAAAACTTTCAAAATTTGTTTTATTGCACATGGCATTAAATAATTAGTTAAATTATGTATGCCATAACATATTCGTTTCGTTGAAAGTCAACTAATATATTTTTAAACAGTTGAACGTGTTTTATTTAAATGTGTTCAACGTGTTGTCTAGAAACGGCATTATAATAATTAAAATTCGACCCGGCAGTTTCGCCAAATACCAACTACGACGGAACAGATGGCGCTAGCGTAGCAGTTTTTACTTTGACATTAGAGACACCCACTATCCTTATCTTGGGCGCAAAGCATCCGAAACGTCGGGCCGTAGTTAAACTAGATTCTAAATAAGTTCACGTTTTAACTCGCTAAAGCGTTTTATTTAAATAAAATTTGATTTTGATTGGAATAAATTGTGTTTGGGGCCTGGGGTGCCACGAGATATAAATCGACCTTGTTTTCTACCAAAGCACTTCATCTGTGGACGGTGTTTCATCTGTAGCTATTGCTCTATGGCTTCTTGCAATTAATTTTTAACTATACAATGTTAAACTAATCTGAGCTAATTTTTTAGAATAACATCATACTGAGGTTTATACCATGAAATATCTTGATACTTTTGAAAACTTTAATATTCTTCATATGTGCATTTTTATTTATATAGTGCACATGATGGCACTGTATAAATCAAAACCAATTATGACCGGCGCCATGGGCAGGACTCGAACCGGCATGCACTGAAATTGATAAAATGTTCAGTAGTATTGGTCTATAATCGGTGTCCGATTACTGGATATCAAACTTTCAATAAAAAAAGGGAACTAAAAATCTCAAATCATCAATCAAAAAAAAGAACCGTGGTCCTCAAATGGTTAGAGGATCGCTGTGGATGCCGTATCAAGTCCTGGCCGTTTCGTAAACTTTTTAATTTAAAATTGATTTTAAACAACATTTCCAATTAGAAGTTATTCTACATAACATTTTTATTTATTTATATTTATTGGCAGAAGTAAATACAAATATAATTAAATACACCAATATAGTTGCCTATGAAGAGAAGCCACTCAGCTACGCTGATATTCTGTGGTCCGTACATTGAATCTTTTCAATGAAGTCTTAATACCAAGATGTCCTAACCGGCGGATCTAGTAAGGGGGGCATGCCCCCCCCCCCCCCCTGAGCTGGAGAGAACATAATTGAGTTTATTACAAAATAATACATTAATAAAATACTATATCTATTGCTATAAAAGTTAAATTAAAGATTCTTGACTTTACCACAACTATGTGATCCCTCCTGGCGCCAAAACTGTCTTAACACCGAGATGTCCTAGAACCGAAAATGCAACACGGGACAGTTTACAGTCGTTATTTTCCACAACCCGTTCTGCACAAGCTTCCTACACGGGGTATCGGGTGTCACCTCTGGTGGGCTGTCAATCAATGGATGTCATCCTAGACAATTGCGTGACTAGCCTGACCAATGAAGCGCGATGTCCTAACTTCTTCTACATCGATGCGTTGGTCAATAATATCATCAGTACATAATTGGTTTTACTTTTTTTTATGATAAAGGAAGGAAAGCGGTTGATGGAGGTGGAGGACCACAGCCATATAACATCTCGGTAAGAAGTGCTGTGTGTGATTTAATTTGGCTTTGGATATTCGGAAATCGACAGACTGAAATAGAAACGCTTTTTCATCTGTGGTGGTCTGATATTCCTGCCACACGTTTAATATCTAGATTTCTAGACGATGTTTCAGTACAATTATAAATTTACAAACATGTTGGACCCTGTGGGGATAGCACCCAAGGCCCGTTGATTATTAGCATACATAACTGCCATTAGACCAACGGGCCCGTCAATATTTTTATCAATTTAAAACGCAAAATATATTAGTTAACATTGTCAATTGTCACTTGTAGCAGTCGATAGAAATGATGGGCATACCTTATGACAAATTTGCTATGCTAGCGCCAACTGTTTTGTTTATTTCTAAATAATATATTGTATAACATTGGATCGAGACTCGAGATCGAGAAGTAACTTAAGTAAACAAACTGAAATCTGTCTCAACTAGATGGGGCATGGGGCAGTACATACACTTCGTCTCAATTGAAAACACTTAGAGCTGGGCGAAATATGTAAACATATAATATGTCTCCCCGTGACCACGGCTGATGCTAAGCATCCTTAACGTTGGGTCGAAGTTGAGTATAACTTTCAAATAAGTTTAACTAATATATCACATTTTAAACCGTTAAAGTGTTTTATTTAAATGTGTACTACTCACGTAAACTACAGACTTTATATCATAAACATGTTTCCGTGTTAAAATTAATTGAATAAGTCCTTTGAATATCTAACAATGATTTACAATCATGCCATATCGGGTGGGAATCGGACCCACGACCCAGTTAATGTACAAAGGAGTGCGAAAATATTTAAACAGTAATTAATTGTTCTTAATAGCTACGATAAAATGTCCCAGTAATTAAAGCACTTGTGAATAATTATAACATCGTCATTTAAACATCGAACGCGACGTTCCTTTTTCAAATCTATCCGTTAATTATAGACAATTTACATGTCATGCTAATGACATCCTCATTAAATAGACCGCAAAAATACTCACGTCGGAACTAATATCACAGGTGAGTTGGTGATGAGTTAATCGCGCGTACAGTACATTGCGTGAGTCGGGAGCGAACCGCGATCGAGTTACATTGGTAATACGAGATGTGAGGAGCGGTGCACGCAAATATTTATATACGAGTTAAAACGACGTATGTGTAGCGTCGGGTACACACCTAACGTTTGAAACGTTACGCTTTATAGCCCGCATTATGCCACACTAACATATTATGAGAGGAGCTGAATACGTAGTAATACAGTGTAAACTCTATATAGCGACACTGAAGGGACTGTGCATTTTATGGCGTTATAGAGAGTTGTCGTTAAGTGGAGAGAAGAAACATTGTATGAAAAACAAGCTAAACCAACCAAAGCCAATTAATTTCGACGCTTAAGAGAGTTTGTCGTTAAATAGAGTAACGTTACATGGAGTTTACACTGTATTTGTATTTTTTTTCCACAAATGGCTTACCCGTTTTTGATGTTATGGCGTGTCAACGCAGACTTTTCTTTGTAATGAGTACGATTTTTTTAACTACCAAAAATAACTTGGTTGATGATTTGAATGGTACCTACATACCAATAATAATCTTGAGCACCATTTCATAAAATATGCCATTTCCTACCTTGTTATATGAATATATGAAACTTATTTTAATTACAGCCCAACGTTTTGTGAAAAAAAAGGATTAATATATGTATATCGCGTTTTAAACGGTTAAACGCGGTTTATTTTGACTTTTAAAATTAATTATTATTTCTAATTTATAAAAAAACTATGTGATAATAAATTATTTACTAAAAACAGTAATAAATATAACAGAAACTTTAGCCTTGTAATCTTGTTACAGCATATTTTTCCAACGTTAGTCCTTAGGTGTGTAACTTGTATTATGTTTTTATCTAAAACGACTCTATCCATTGGTATTATGGTATAAATTCCCTTAAAAATAAGTTTTAGTACTTGTACGTTTGTGATATATAAAGACGTATGTCCAGACTTTTGTATGATAATATCACCTTTATGCGTCATTGTTAAGAGTCAATTTTAAATTGATCTGTTCGTATTGTTGAGTCGATTTACAAGTAAGTTGGGTGGTGTAGTTTTAATTATTATTATGCGTAGGGCACTGGAATAACGATCTTTGGTACGGGGGCATTACTAAGCTGTTTGTAATAAGTTTTTTTACTAGAGGTGGTCGTTGGTCTATAACTAGATTCTCTCGTAACTCTTCAACATTCATATTAAAAATTATACATTCTACGAATTAAGCATTGCCTGCAATTCATAGGAGTAGACACAGTTAAGTAAAGCACTTAACGGTTTAAAACGCGAAATATATTTGTTAACTTATTTAACTTCGGCTTGACGCGGATATTTCGGCTGCTTTGCAGCTGTCTGCGAGAGGACACCGTGATTATGGCTGCTGGAAAATAAGTTTACCAATATATTTAGCATGTCAAACCGTTATTACCGTTTATTGTACCGACACGTATATTTTTTGATAGAAAATTGTCTGATCTGACAAGACGAACTTTTATGAGACTATAGGACGCAAACATCGGGTTTACTAGATAGGTAGTAAGGTGCCTATTTTGGCTTTGACCGAAATGCGATTAAGCTATACAGATTTTTTTACTGTAGAGGGCGGGTTGTGACGTCGAATTTAAATATTCCTACCACCTTTTAATACCTAGATTTCCAGTCGAAGTCCACCATGATTTGAAAAAAATTACTTCATTAAAAACATGTTTGACCCGGTAAGGACCAAAGGAGTCAAAATATACTTTTGAATTTGTCAAAATATTGAGAAATCTTTTGTCTTTTAAATTAAATATCGTGTGTCGGCTGAAAACATTCTTGAACCGGTATCTACTATTCGTGGAAACAGACAGACTTTAGAAGAGCTTTTCAACATTATTTTTATGTTTTTGACATCGTGTAGGTACCTACCTACTGTTGAAAAGTTGTTAATTTTACAATGTATGGCGTTTAACAATACTTATGGATTACGTATACATATATATAAGCTATTAAAATTGTAATCTATCAAAATATCCGCCAAATAATATGAATGACGTTCTATGTGAAATGTAAAAACTTTTACCATTTGAATATTTCAAAAATTACATAACCAAATGACGAGAGTTCAGGATCGCCTTCATGTCACACAAACACGACTATAAAATTGACTGCTGGATTTGTGGTCCAAGTTAAAATTGTATTAAACGGATTGATTACAATTTAACTGACTATTAAACGTTTGTAATCAGTTAGAACGTGTACTGACTTATTGAACAACACACGCACATTTACAATCAACCGAAGTAAGAGATATACACTAATATTAATCTGAAAAGACTATTTGTTTGAAAGGGCTTATCACTGTGGAACTACTGTTTGGATTGAAAACGGGGGGTCTCCCCGTGATCACGGCTGCTAGTTTACATGAGTTGTACACAATATTGAAATAAAACACTTTTTTCGCGTTTTAAATCATATATTTTAGTTCAATTTATTTGGCCCGACGTTTCGGATGCTCCGTCAGTCTCCCCGTGACCACGGCTGGTGCAAAGCATCCGAAACGTCGGGCCGTAGTTAAAAATAATTTTCAAACAAGTTTAACTAAAATATATCGAGTTTTAAACCGTTAAAGTATTTTACTTAAATATACTCCTCTATCACAAATGTGTCTCTTGTGACTTAGCACGCCCCGTAAACACACAAGCACGGTCGGGCCGAGATGTACGTCAGTGTAACCCGATATTCCGCAGCGCGTTGATGCGAAAATATTGAAACCTGCATCTCTCCTCGGTAGGCGGCACTCGTTAGACATATAGCGAGTCAGCAAACCCCCGATGTGCGCTTATCTAAATTCTATCTTCATTTCACTAGACTAGTGGATACTCGCTGCTTTGCACACTTTTTTTATTATACACAAACATATGTGTGAAATCCACATATATCCATTTGACTGATGAAACGGACACAGAAGTATGTCTTGAATAAGAAACGGTTTTATTTACAGGCAGTAGTAGTTGATCAGACTTCTGTGCTCTGCCCGAAACAAATTACAGTTTCCCCGGGATTTGAACCCTACTCTCGACCATAACGAAATGCTAGGCAACATGTTTAACCATGTAACATTATGATAAGTGAATTACTCCAGCCACACAACATCTAAACAAAATGCGTTGTCGATTTGGTATGAGGCGGCTAGAGGCAGAGTGGCCTAATAAAAAAATGATTTAATAATAAATAAATAAGGAGTAAAATAAAAATGCGCAATTAACTTAGTAGTAGTTCTTTACACTTTTCACTCATTTAATATCCAGATTTCCAGAATAACTAAAAATTGAATATTTAAAAACATTTAAATAAAACACTTTAACGGTATTAAACGCGATATAATAGTTAAACTTATTTGGAAATGATTTTAACTTCGGCCCGACGTTTCAGATGCTTTGCAGCAGCCGTGGTCACGGGGAGACTATGACATGTTATTGCACATAAAGGCACTATATAATTTAAAAATCGAAAATAAATAAGTAAGAAAATCAATAAGTTGAAAAAAAGGTTGTAGGACTCGGTAGCTCATTTGGTAGAGCAACAGCACGGAAAGCTGACGATGCCGGTTCAAGTCCTGCCCGAGTCGAAATTTTTTTCAATTTATTTTCGATTTTTACATTATATAGTGCCTTCATGTGCACACATGTTGGATCCGTTGAGGATCGAACCCACGGCCCGTTGGTTATAAGCCATACAATTAGACCAGCGAACTTGACGAAATGGTTTTATTTTAACGCCATGTTACGTTAAAGCTTATTAAGTCGATGACACTTCTTTACTGCTTAACCAAGCCGAGTCGCAATTGGTTGCGAAGCAGTAAATAGTTCCTAATGTATGATACTTCTCGACTTGCTAGAAACTTCTCGATAACATATTTTCACGTGTTATTTATGTGTTGCCGGCGCCAGGTCGCTTGTTGTATGAACTCGTAAAAGTTTCAGTTACCATAATTTAATGGCGGCTCGTTCATAGACAACCATTATTCTGCACTTCGGAGAAGATCGTTGGTCCAATAGTAGTAATTTATGGCACGATCAACGAGTCGCGGGTTCGATAGCGCTGGGTCCAATTTATAACGTTCTAGTAAGTCGTTTTGTGAAAATTTTGATATAAAAAGCGGCATTGCAGTGTCAGTGTGATTTCCGAATTTCCAACGCCAATATAGGCCGACAGCGCATCGAAATAATAAGGGCTGGCGACTTTATTTTGTCAAAAATGGATTTTATGTGCCTACTAATATTCAACTTTATGCCTGAGAGATAACTTAGAATCAATGTTAAATTTCCTAATTAATAAATAATCACATAACGTAACGAAGCGGCTTACCCTACTATGGGATACCACTTTGAAAAGATTTAAAAATATATTACGTTTAATTTGTGACGATTGAAGAAATTGGATTTTGATTAAACATAGCAAAGTCCCCCCAATCCACAGCCAGCGCATCTTCTCGAGATGTTTTTAGACTGGGTTATTTTACCTTTCATCTAGTAAACCCTAACTCTAAACCCTAAGTAAGGATATTATTTGGGTTATTAGAAAAATATGTATCCTAAAAATCACATACCTTTTTCACCCAAAGTCGCGGAAGAAAGCTGTAAAGATTAAGACAGTGGTTAGTAAGTAGAAATTAAGTAAGTAAATAATTTAAAAGTTTATTACTTTCTACATGTTATTGCACATGAAGGCACTATATAATTTAAAAATCGAATATAAAATGAAAAACTTTTCGACTCGGGCAGGACTTGAACCGGCATCGTCAGCGTTCCGTGCTGTTGCTCTACCAATTGAGCTACCGAGTCCAAGGCAATTTTTTTTTAAAGATCATTAAGTTAGGCATATGTATGTTTCCCTGGCCTCTTCTATAGTAAGAATTTAAGATTTGAATAGGTTTATAATTTTCAGCGTTAAAATCTAAAGAATGAATATGATTGATGTATCGCGAGCGACTTTGTCCGCGTGGAATAGCTATCTTATAAGATAGATATATAGTGTTATGGACATTTTTTTAGATCGTTTAAGGAGGAATCATTCTTTGTTACATATTTTTTGAGTATCTTAAAATGTTTTTGCAGCGTACGCAAAGGAAACACACAAAGACGATTGATTTTACAATTTTTGTTTTAACTTTTTCCATTGTCTCTTTGCTTCTATTAGTGCCCGAATCCTTGGAAAATGCTCTAACCAAATTAAAAAGAATTTTCCAATTCGAACCAATAGTTCCTGAGATAAGCGTGTTCAAACAAACGAACTCCTCAGCTTTATATAGTAGTATAGCTTTACATGACGTTTCGGCTAGTAACCTTAAACCGTATTAAACCGGAAACATTTGTGAATAGGTTATATTAGTGAAAAATCCTCTTAAAAGCTTTTCTCTGTAGGTCGGAGGCAGGTCGTATCCATTGTGATATCGTGGGTCATAAACTACGTTTGAATATCGAGGCCAAACACAAATATGAGATTTTTCCACTCGGTTTGTGGCCATTTATCCCGTTGCGCCGAAGCAGGAATATGATTTTCCGTTTTTCTAAACGTTACGAGAATTTCTCATTTTCCACGAACTAGCCTATCGCTTATCTATTTTATATTACTCTATTAGTTATTACCAGCCGCGTTATCATAGAAAAATACATTAACATTTTAAAAACAAACTATACTAATATATAAAGCTGAAGAGTTTGATTGTTTAAACATGCTAACATCAAGGAGTACTGGTTCGAAAATATTTTTTTTTTGTGTCGGATAGACCATTTCTCGAGAAAGGCTTTAGAAGTTCAGGCTATCATATAAGATTATTATATAGGAACGGAGAAACAATGGAATGTTGGTCTTTGAAGGTGCCATTGCATTTCGCTGACCAAATGTACTTATGTGTCTACCTCTTACGATTAAATCACAAGGACCTCTTTTACGGTAATCGAATTTGGTCTAAATTAATGCATAATTATGCATTATATATTATATTAATAAATTGTGTAAGGCTTTCACGGCCATCGTTCAGCATATCATTCTCTTTCGGGCTGTTCGGCCGATGTGAACGAGAACCTCTTCTCGCTCACATCGGCCGAACAGCCCGAAAGACAATGATATGATATATTATATTTATTTATAATCAATTATTGGTTACTTGTATCAACAAAATAATAATAATCTAAATACTGTCTATAGTTTACGCGAGTAGTACACATTTAAATAAAACACTTTAACGGTTTAAAACGCGATATATTAGTTAAACTTATTTGAAAAAGATTTTTAACATCGGCCCGACGTTTCGGATGCTTTGCAGCAGCCGTGGTCACGGGGAGATATTTAAATATTAATCTTGCAAACAACTAAAAGTTTGTCGAATTAGCTAGTAAAAGTTAATGCGGAAAATAAATTTAATACCTCAAATTAATAATAGACAAATAATAACGATATTTTTTATGTGTATTGTTTTAAGGGCTTACCACATAGATTATAACGAGAATACAAAAGTTTACTATGAGATTGTATATTTCTTTAGGCTAAACAACATACATACAATGTCGATAATAATAAACCTATGCCTCCAGACGGTTAATAAAAGTACAAAGGTGAAAGAAATTGAGTTTTTATACAAAATTGAATTCGTCATTCCATAATCTCTTTAAACCTGGATCTTAGGGCACAGACATAATGTAATATTTTTAATAATCGTTCTGAGAGAGAAATATTGTGAAATCTTGTGGAGCATTGGGCGAGCACAATTCTGTGTCCGTTGCACTGATCGATGTTATTTACAGGCGAGTAATTGATTGTCTTCTTCGGATCCCAACCTAGGACGACTCGTGATTAAAGCAATGCTAGGCACAATGAAAATTAATAAATTACAAAAAGATATAGTAAATTGACGTAATAATACTATGGTTGTTTTATGTCTAATCGGCTCGGCCGAATTTGATGAAATTTGGTATCAGTAGCTGCCACCAAAAAGCTTTTAAAGATTAAATTAAATAACCTTGTGGTGAGGTATAACAAAATTAAAAGAAAACGAATAGTGTAATCTGGCAACACCCGAATATTATTTACAATTCGTAACGAAATACAAGTTCACAACCCGTCTGCTGTCGTTCAGGAAATTGAATTCCCAAGTTATGCTTTTGTCCCTTCTGTCGCCTGGTCTACTATACTCTATGGAATGTTCAGTTGCGCAATTTACAGATAAATCCTTACATCCGGTTAACTATTTTACTTACAATACGTATTTACTGTTTTCGTTTGATTAGTTTTAGGTTAATTGAGGGTACTACTCGTAATGAAAATTTTAAATACGATCGACGGAGAGCCGACGGAGCGACCTATATACTAATATAATCAAAATAAATAGCTTATTTCATATATACTCAAAAAAACTATATTAAAATATATTCCAAGAGAAAAAGTAATAACCAACATATCGCC
Source organism: Leptosia nina (assembly GCA_963661955.1). Classification (NCBI taxonomy): domain Eukaryota; kingdom Metazoa; phylum Arthropoda; class Insecta; order Lepidoptera; family Pieridae; genus Leptosia; species Leptosia nina. Next base: position 2,042,523 of record CAVLEF010000011.1, read on the forward strand.
AATTTTATATTTATCGTGATAAGTACTATATACCTATATTGAGATGTATGGTATGAGATACATTATGTTGAGATTATGGTATAAACAAAGTAAGTGTAAAAACACAAATTTTACTTATAATCTTTTTAATTTATGATGCCGCATATATGATAAAACCGATATTAAATGTTTTTTAAACACGAAAGTTGACCAACTTGTTGACGGAATGTTAACACTCAAATTTTCTCACTGTTAGGTAGCTATAGACTGTATGTCTTCAGCGGAAATGCTGATGGAACTGTTTGTGTACATTGGGGTGTTTAAGAACTGTTTTGAAGGCGTCAAGGTATTAAATACAGAACATTTATTAATACTGTACCTTTAAGGTACTTTGACGGTCTCGTGGGTCGAATGGTAGCAATGTTATTAGCCATACATTGCTACCATTCGACCCAGGATTTGATCCCCACGCTGTCCAACATGTTTATAATAAATTTGTATACGTTTTTTTTAATTTTTGGACGCGGTATTTGTTAAGGAAAATATTTTAAGCAAATTTTTATACTGGAAAATACAAAAAGTATTTTTCATTTTTCTTTGTTATTTTTAAACACTATGTTCTTGATACCTTTTAGTATTTATAACCTTACTACTTTCAAGAACGTTGTCTTAACGTGTAAATAGGTACACAGGTTTTTATACTTAGAGAAAATTAATAGAAAGTTACACCAACTATGTAAGTATTGTTTAAAACACAGTCTTATTCGTCATACTAAAGTAAGTAGCTGTACGTAAGGTATCATATTAGGTTTTACCTTATACAAGTCCATTATTTCGTTAAGAGATTCCTACATTTGTTGCGAAATTGTCACAAAGTAAGCGCCCTCATTGCGAGACAATTATTTGAAAATAAACGGCATTCACGTAATTTGATCCTAATTTATTATTTCTGAACAAATTGATCGGACGCTCGTTACTTACGGCAAAATGGCGGCAATTTGCTCCGGGCGGCCATCTTGTAATGATTTGGCGCGCTCGATGACAGTTCTTTTTAAAATTGCACAGAGTAGGGAATCGATTAGTAATAATTGGTCGTATTATGTTGAGTTATGAGCTGTGGCTGCGTCCTTATTTGCATAACCTATATTTAGGGCACGTTGAAAGAACTATTCGCTTGGATTTCGTAGAAAAATATCGATTTGCAAACGAGCCCTCAATTACAGACTATAAATGCATCAATGCTTTGAATTTTAAAGAAAATATTGTTGTTTAAGTTTCCATAAGAATGTTTTCGATGATACTGGCTTTTATTTTATACAAAAGCAGAATATGATATTAATAAATATATGTGTTAATTTTGCAACTTCTATTTAAAGTACGTTTATTTATGTGCGAGTTCTGAAAATTGTATATTAAAATGATGCAGCATGTGTTCTGTTTCACATTTACAAAATTAATAGCTACTCATAATTACAAGAAATTATCGACAGGCGTCGTTAAATGATGTGAAGATTATTTATTTAACGTTCGATGTTTAGATTTAAATGTTGCAAACAGTTTATAATTAAGCAACACAATTATCTGATAAAATTAAGTTTAATTAGGGAGGTAAAACATGAATTATCATGGGAAACAGAACACTGGTTTAGTCGTAAGTTTCTATGTCCAAGATTTATTGTCAAGTCATACTGAACTCTATACAGGAAAAAGGTAATTTTTTTTTCTCTTTTTAATTTCATTATCTTGGCTTAAAGGTCTCGTTACCAAGCCATTAAATAGTGTAAAAAATCACTGTTTTCTTTTTCCTTTCTCTTACATGCTAGTGTTTTTATATTATATCAATTGTACTCATAATAGTCTGGTGATTTGTATATGTAACACAGTCGTAGTACAAATAATGAATTCACAACACAAAATTCAATTGTAATTAAAATTAAATATAAATGATATACCTATTATATATTGTTCTAATAAACACATTATGAGTATATGTACTTTTTCTTCTATAGCACATTTAGTTAGTACTTCCTTTTTTATCTACTATAAATATTGTGCATCATGTAATTTTAGTTGGTCAATGTAAGTCAGTTTGTAGTATCGATGAAATTAAATGGTAGCAATTAAAAATATGTCCGCTAATGACAAAGTGAGTCCTAGCAGTGCATAATGAATGTAGTACCAGCCATGCCCCGACAAACCAATTACACCATACGACAAAAGACATAACGGAACTTTTTTTTATTGTGTTATATAACGTATAAAAAATGCCTAGCGATTTCTAAGCACTAATTAAATACGTAAAATATACTAGATTTCTGGACAAAATGGTTATATGCTTTTAAATAAAATACTTTAACGGTTTAAAACGCGATATATTAGTTAAACTTATTTGAAAATGATTTTTAACTTCAGCCCGAGGTCTCGGATGCTTTGCAGCAGCTTCCAAATAACTTTAACTAATATATCGCGTTTTAAACCGTTATAGTGTTTTATTTAAATGTGTACTACTCGCGTAAACTATAGACAACTGCTGAAAACAATCAAAAATTATATTAATCAATTTTGGATTGTTGGTCTCACGTTTTTAACCCTTAAAAGAGGAACTAAACCTTTGCTTAATTTTTGAGAAAATATTTACTCCTTGCAGTTTATAATTTTGGTTAAGTACGTGACTTTTACGTTAACGATCTTGTTTCATATTGTATTATTTGTGTTATGTATTTAAATGTTTCTATATCTAGATAAATTCATCTAAAACATATATAGGTGACACGATCGATAATAAAACTTTTGCGTCGTATCGGAACCGTGACGTGTATTGTAAAGAGATCGGATAGTTTACGATTCTCTTTGACTTTGCAATCTGGGCGATGCGATTATGAATATTATATCGATACTGTATCGATTTTGTATCGAATACGATTTTAATTGAAAATGAACGATCGAATTCCACTAAATGTTACATGAAAGTTCTAGATTTAGAATTGAGTTTTGTCAGAACTATATATTCTAACATTTGTAAATCAATATAGCAATTCTCATATTGATAAGTTATTTTTTCCCAATAGAACATAAGCCCCATGGGTGAATAGGATTACCAGATTATATATTTTGTTTAATTGTGAAACATAATCTTTTTGACTCGTTAGACCAATGTACTCCTAGCAAACATCAACTCGTGGGTTTGATTCAGCATATCTCTAAAATAAATTTATAGTTTTTCTGAAAGCCTGCGTTTTGTGAAAGCGTCTTGTAAATCTGATATTAAACGAGTCACGAATAAACGTCTTTAAATAAAGCCCTAAAATCTATTCGGGTTTTGATTGTAGACTGTATTTACGAATGTGCAAAGCCAAAATAGGACGACAATGCCTCTTGTTTAATGGTTATATGGGTGGCGCATTATATATCTTCGTCTGCCGTGCCATGTTGTCATATAAAATTAATATACATCAATTAATTGAATTTATCTACGTAAATACATAGATAAGTTTTATTATAGTTACATTTTATTGTCTACTATTGTTGGTCACATCTGCGGTCATTGAACCCCTGTATCTAGACAGCAGAATTCGGTCAAGGTTTGCCAGACTGCTTCTGAGTCATTATGTTAATACTCTGTATTTAGCGGACATAAATAAGAGCAAGGCGTGGCCGACTAGATTAAGGCGGTGCTAAATATATCGAGGAGAGATTTTTAATCTGTGATTTGCATAGGCTGTGGAGATTCAGATAATAATGTCAGAAGACAGAAAATAAACATGACACTGGCAAATACTTATATCTTCTTGCCATAAAAAACGAAAATATAGATTATCTTAACGTATATATCATTACATTCATATGGTCTAAAATGTATTAACCAAATCAAATAAATATATATTTTTAATTTTTTTATTTTTATTAGGACAAATCAATAGTTGTTGGTTGTGGGTTCGATGTCTGCATGTATCAACACTTTTTTTAATCTGGATTTGTAAGCAAACAAGTTAATAAGGTACATGGACAATAATACTCTTGCTGTAAACGTAAATAATATTTTTATAAATATTCTAAGCAAACGAAATGAGAAGTAAACGTCATAATAAAATAGATCTCTCGCAAAATCAAATGACATTCATTCTAAAACACCATTACGAATATGCTTTTAAGCGAAACCGGAACTACCTACATCTAGACTTGGTCGAAAATATCGGAAAAACTTTTCCATCGCTAGGGCTTGTCCACAACTGTTTTAACACAAAAATAACCTTTCAAGTAATAAACTATAAACAACTACTCAAATTCTACTCAAGAAATAACACTAATACAAATGTAAAAAAGATAACTGCCTAATCTTCAGTGCATTTGACTACAAATCACAAAGCCCTACATTTAAATCTTGATTAAGGATTTGTATAGAGACTGTTTTAAAATATTACTTTAATACAATATTAGAATACCAAAACAGAGTTAGGAAGGTATCATTACCTTTGTGTCTATCATCAACATCGTCAACATCACAAATTGAGTGGCAGCTAAAGCTCACCAACTCGCTCTGAAGTGACTTAGGAAAGCTAAGTGGAAAGTATTGTGACTGATTGAACTGATTTAAAAAAAATGGTTTGTAATTCAGTTTAAAAATATAACGTTACTTGGTTGACAACCCTAGCGGACAAAACTTTATGGCGGTAAAATAACAGGGGTGTCAGTTACATAGTCAATTAGCAGACAATGCTATTTTAGTAGAAGATGAATATTACATTTGGACTAAAAGTTTCTGGATACGGACTCTGAATACAAGACACGTCGGGGTGTGTGAGGGGGATAAATTCGGTAACGGGTAACATTTCTCAATTCGCCTCTAGAGGGTATTTATTTACGTATTTTAAATAGTACGGTTTAGTAACCAATTACACCAAGTTATCTATAGGTACATATTAAAAGCTTTCTTGTGTGTTAATAGTCAATATCTCGATCCAAAAACATACATATTTTTTGGTATCTTGAACCGTTTTTGCAACGCACACAACGATTGCATTTAAAGATGTTTTCCCAGTTTTATCCACATTTCCCTCTGTTACCTTGCTCCTATTGGTTGCAGCACGATGTTATATAAATACTGTCCTAGTTTACGCATGTTTAAATAAAACACTTTAACGGTTTAAAGCGATATATTAATTAAACTTATTTGAAAATAATTTTTAACTTCGGCCCGAAGTTTCAGATGCTTTGCAGCAGCTGTGGTCACGGGGAGAGTCTCCCGTTAAACCTTTAAAGTGTTTTATTTTACCTTGGCCTATAGCCTTTCTCGAGAAATTGTCTATCCAAAAAAAAAATACTTCTTAATTCAAACCAGTAGTTCCTGAGTTTAGCGCGTTTAAACAAATCTCTTCAGATATGTCACATTAGTAACTAATATAATTGTAATTTCCTTTCAGAAAGAGCAACGTCCTAGGGAAAGTAATAGTCCCGCGGATAAACATGACTGCAAAATACATTGATTCCGAGTTGGACGAGAAGGAGAGAGAAGAAACGTTTCGTCTTAAAAGAGTGAAACAAAAGAAAAACTTGGAAAGAAAAGCAGAAGACGCGCGAAGGTATCTAGCTATGCATCCGGAGTTAGCGGAAGAGGGGGCTGTGGGGGAATAGACAAGTGACTACAGAAAACTAGGAAGGAATCGCCAGCAAAAATATAACGAAAAAGTGAAAAACCCTACTAACTGGATGAAAAGAAAGTTGCCTATTTTAGGGTACAAACAGACAATAAAAAAAAGCTTTTGAATAAAGTAATTAAGATAATAAGATAAGGTATACAACAATAACAATGTATTTATTGTCTGTAGTTTATGCGAGTAGCACACATTTATATAAAACTTGTATAAAACGCGAAATATATTAGTTCCTTTTTTATTTACTTTAACTACGCTACGTGCTACGGGTACCAGTTAAATAATATAAGTAAATAAAAATAAGTAAACTAATATATTTCGTTTTAAACCGTTAAAAGTGTTTTATTGAAACGATTGTGTGTATTAAAAACATGCATAAGATTAACGTCAAAATAAGTCTATTTTCAGTTATTAACATGGAAAATGAGAAATGTTACTTTCTCATTTTCCGCCCTTTTAGAATGTAAAAATACAAATTTATATATTTCTGAAATAATGTAATCACAGACATTTAAATTGTTATTAAAGTAAATTGAGGAGAAATATAGACAGTAAAACTATATAGCGTATATTTCTCACAATTTGTTATGTTGCTAAGCAAAAATCTGACAGGAGAAACTAAGGTAATAAAAAAAATAAGTGGTTTTATAGCTCTGAATAAAGACCACGTTTTTCCACAATACAAATAATTTAGTTTTATTGATAGAAAATAAATATATGTTGTGTCACGTGACTACTTGTTATAATTAAAATATCTGTTTTACTTAAATATAATTAAAAAAAAACAATATTTTTTTGGTAACAAAGAAATAAATACTTAGTAACGCACAGTATTATAATTTAAATCAAACTAGACACATTAATGTACATATAACAGTGAAAAAAGTACGATTTCTTAAGCCTACTGAAATAAATACATATTCAAAGTTTTTCTCAATTTTACATTCGAATTAAAAAAAATTAAACCCTAAAAACGCCAGTTACATGAACGCCAGTAAAAATGATTCCCACAGGTAAATATGAGTACCGGATTAAAACTAGTAATTAGAAAAAGTAAGTCCGTGTCTCTATGGGTTCCACAGAGAGAAAAGAACAGTTTGATACTGTCTGTACTTTACGCGAGTGGTACACATTTAAATAAAATACTTTAACGGTTTCAAATGCGAAAATATTAGTTAAAGTTATTTGAAAATGATTTTAATTACGGTCTATGTCCCGTAACTACGGCTGCTGCAAAGCATCCGAAACGTCGGGCCGGATGTTTCCTATCCTTACAATTCATGAACGCTGCGTTCGCCTATCACAACCACAGTAATTATTATAACTCAAAATCTACAAACTTTTGGCCTCTATTACGTTAAATAATATTATTTGCGAAATACAAAACTTTACACGTAATAAATATTTGAAAGAAACTCAGTTTTATTGAGGTATTGTTATTCGATAGCAACTGTTATTATGTATTCTGTGCTACTGTAATAAAAATGTACTTGAAAATTACAACTATTTTTTTGTAATGTATATCTAGAATTAAACTTCATATTTTTATGATTAAAGTGCGGATTAAAAAACTGTACACACAGATATACGTCAATCATTGTTAATTTCTAGATGCTTATATATATGTATGTACACATAATAATTTAGGTAAGCAGTGTTAAGAAATGGTAAAAGGAAAATGTCATATAGAAGAATCCGTGGAAAATCCCGAGGTGTCATTGTACAATTTACAGAATTGCTAAATTTCTTTTTTGGCTTGATTTTAGTGATGTGCGCGAGATAACGATAAATTATGAATTTCATAATGCTTTTACGGCCATTTTGTTTCTTGGGTTTTCGAACTGTTAAGCCGTGGCATTTGGCATATTCTCGCATTCTCGTTTCGCTATCAGTTTGACTTATTGGAAAATAATAACATTTGATTAGCTCAAACGTTGCATATAAATTATAAACCGTAATTGTACATTTATTAATGTTAAAATTATGGGCGAGAGGTGCTTATACCAATGGGTTGAAGAAATTCGGTGACGAGGGCGAGACACCATAGCTCAGTTGGTTGGAGCAGCAGCACGAAATGCTGTGGATGCTGGTTCAAGTTATCAAGTTTTTTCAATCTAAATAAACATTATTTCAAATTATTAACTTTAAAATTAGTAACTTACTAGATTAGAATGACTATATACTAATTAAAGTTAAACTATGCCGTTTATTGAAGAGTCAATATTTTTTAGAATTTGGATGAATCTATTATAGGTTTGTCTGTATTATATTAAGAATAGATACAATTCATAATAATTCATTCTCTAAGAATAATTGCAACTTACATATCGAAAGAATAAGTCAAGTATTTATTTAGACTGTAGTTATACACATGCAAATCTTTAAATAAAATAAAATTAACTGTCATGACATTGAAATTTGTATGATAAATAAAATTTCCTATCCCGTAATTTTGATAAATGAAACACAAAAAAACGATTAATTATGATATCGATATTAACACATCACTAGCCCATTAGACGTATAGGGCTGTCACTGCATCAATCATAATCAGGTTGGGTATCATGGAAGCACAATAATGGAAAACTTCGCTTTTCTTGCTGATCGATCAATGCTAGGAATTCAGAGGAACCTAGCCCTTTCTTGTGGAGTTATTACTTTTCTGTTTATTTCATATTTGCTAATGAATCTCATCATCAATTCATCAATCATTTATCATCTATAGCTGTTAATTGTATGGCGATTAGTATTATCGCTGATAGGAATTACTGGTAAAGGTCAGGTTAACAATCAGCGTTAAATAAATACGCTTTATAATGTAAAAAAGGAAAATAAATTGAAAATTCGACTCGGGCAGGACTTGAACCGGCATCGTCAGCGTTCTGTACTGTTGCTCTAACAATTGAGCTACCGAGTCAATTTATATTCGATTTTTAAATTATATAGTGCCTTCATGTGTAACATGTAAAAAATAATAAAGTCTTAAATACGCTTTGATATTTATAATATAAAAAAAATATTATAGAATATCCTAACCCAAAAATGGCTCTAATGGGTTTTTTTAAATGACTGTTGAGATGTGAAATTCCGTTTCCCCCTTTACATTTTTATGGCCGTTTCACTGATAAAAACAATTATGGTACTATATATTACGCAATACGCAAAGCCTTTAACTATTTAGGAGAAAGAATATTGGACATTTCTTCTCTATTTAAAATACATAGCTATAAGTTGACAGGAGTGAGGTCACCCAAGCCGTTGGCCGGTCTATTTTACAATGTAATAAACAGCCGCCGCCAGGACCCCAGGCCTATCTCAAGAATCGCGTGACGCTCGCATAGGCCGACCGAACAATCAGTTTAGTGTTACTTGTATTGATGTTGTGAAAATATTTTGTTACCGCGTTTACATGCGGCCAATTTGTAGGGTGACCATGAAGTGGACAAAAAAGTAAACAAAAATAATGATGACTTCGAACCGGCGACAGTAGAGTGCTGTTGCTCTTGCCAATGCTACCGTAATCAATCTAGTGAAAGTCACGTATCGATCATTCGATTTATTAATTTAACATAAACTCCTTTTTTTTTATTTGAGAAGAGATCTTTCAACACAGTCTTTAAAAGTGCTAATCTCCAGAACTACTGGTTCGAAGAGAAAATTATTTTTGTATTAAATAGACCTTTTATAGAAGAAGGTTTTAGGCTACATAAACAACGCTGCCACCAATAGGAGCAAAGAAACAGTGGAAAATGTGAAAACCCCGGGATAATTATTGACCTATTAAAATTTCAGGGCTCTCATTGCGTGCGCTGCGATTAAGGTTAATAAACAAAAAAAATATAAAATAAAATTTTATTTCTTTAAATTATGTAAAACAAATATTCGCGACAGTATGTCAATCTTTTAAGATTAAGTAGCGAAAGACCCGTTTTATGGTAATCAAATTTGATCCACATTAATGCATTGTTAGAATTATTGTATCAACATATTTTTTTCTTGCAAATAACAAAACAATTTTGGCGGAGCAGGTAGTACTTGTATATATCGTGTTTTAAACAGTTAAAGTGTAACCTATGTGTAGACAAGACAAGATTTTGTTCAATAGAACCTGTTATTTAACAGTAATATAGGTTATATAATAGATGTCTTATATTGATGAAGAAGTAATTTAGTTATTTTTTTAAGCCCCCAATTATCCCGAAAGCTTGGAAAAGGTGGTCACACTAGCAACAAAAGCAATTGTGAACGAAGTCAATATAATATTTTACGATCGTAAAGCCTTCTGTAGCGAGTTTACGCAGCGAAACAATGTATTGTATTATTTAACAAATAGTCTGTTATTGCCGACTGTCTCCATAGTTCAGTGGTGTCGCAGTTATTACTCAACGTAGACATTACATCTATGATTTTTTATAACTACCCAAACAAGTTGTTATATGTCTGGGGTTTTTCACAACAAGAGGCGTTGCCGGCCTATTTTGGATTTGGATATTCGGAAATCCACAGGCTGAAACCGAAACGCGATTCAACATGTCGGCTTTGTTCACCTGTGGACGGCGATTCGTGATCCGGACAAAATTTCAATATTTTTACCACTCTTTTAATATCCAGATTTCCAGACGAAGTCCAACATGTTTAAGAAAAATAATAAATTGCTTTGAAAAATGTAGGCATTGGTAGGGAACCAAGACTCGATAATTATTATTACATTGCATTACACCAACGAGCCTGTTGATGTGCGTGTGATGAGCACAGATAAAGAAAAAAAAATGTTTAAGAACTTTAACATTTTTACATGGTATTGGTATGATGGTATTAAATAAATTATTTTTTTTTCAGATTGAACAAAATTTACGACACGGGCGGGACACACGTACCGCAGCGTAGCGCGCTGCTCTAAGCAACTGAGTTACCATGTCCTACACGTCATGGAATTTCTTCAACCTATTACATGTATCGCTTGCGCAATGTTATTTCAACCTTAACACTTACATTGAACTTACAATTAGTTAGAGCAGCAGAAGGGGAACGATGTCGATGCCGGTTCAATTCCTGCCCGTGTCATTAATTTATTTAGTATTAAGTAAGTAAGACTGAATAACAAGACGAATCACTACATAGTATAAAATGAAGTCGCTTTTTCTGTCTGTGTATTTAGTGTCAGCATTGCACCCGAGCAAAGCCAGGGCGGGCGCTAGTATTGAATAATATAACAATAGAACTTATTGCACTCCGGCCTTTGTAAAAGCCAGAAGCGTACATTATGCGTCTAAAAAATATCCTAAATAAGCTTTTTCTAAAGGAGCGAGTATGTTTTAAACTGGGGCGAAAAACTGAAATTAAGATATATAAATGTTGACGCCAAAAGCAACTTTGAATTCAGGTGATAAGTCTTATAATCGATTGAACAAAATTGTAGGCTTTCTTTTAATTACGACCGCTGAACTGAAAACATAAATGTCAACTTCTAAATTGCCTTAACAATTTCTTTCGAGGATATAGGGCGCTGGAGTGTGACGTCACGAAAATTAGTTTCTTTATGTAGTAAAAGATACAATACAGTTAATAAACACGTCTACTAATAATTGTTTTTTATCTGATTCTCATTTTCTCTCTTTGGGGATTGTGGCAGACACAATCCACTAACAGGATCTATGGTCAATTGAAATAAAGCATTTTAACGGTTTAAAACGCGAATTGTATCAGTTAACAATTTCTTTTAACTACGGCCCGACGTTTCGGATGCTTTGTATCAGACGTGGTCACGGGAGAATGTGTACTACATTATGATCAATTTTGAATACGTACAGACAATTATTTCGGGGCAATACCGACTGTATAATATTTCCCCTAATTATTAATAAATATTGTTCAGTGAAACAGGCACAGGTTTGTTCCAAGCTATGCTTATATAATTAAGCTGATGAGTTTGTTTGTATAAACGCGCTAATCTCAGAAACGAATGGTTCCAGTTGAAAATTATTTTTGTGTTAAATAGACTATTTATCGAGGAAGGATTTAGAAGTGTATAAAAACTCTGAGACCAATAGGAGTGAAGAAAAGGGGAAAATTATTCTTTTTTAAGAGCTGCCGTTGCGTCGGGTGCAAAAAAGGTTCAAGAAACCGAAAATAATGTCTAAAATCTAAATCTATCTTTTAAGATTAACTTGCAAGAACGACGTCGTGGGTAACAGTTAGAATTTATACTAAATGGTTAGCAATAACAAATTTGAAGCCCAAAATAGCTATTCGACGCGGACGAACTCGCGGCCAGAGCTAGTACAAAATTAACGGGATGTTACACTATGCTCATTTAATTTGTAGGTACTTGTCAACTAAATACGTCATAAAGCTATTATGATAAAAATGGCGTCTGTTTCAAAGTGTATTCACAAAAACAAAGCAGTGCGGAACAATAGATTTGAAATTCCTAATTTTAGACAAACGTCATTAAACTTTCTCCGTGTATTACCCGTTCTGTGCCCCGTTACGTCAAAGGGTACAGTTATTGTTCGGAAATAGATAGTTTTATTGTCCTGGACGCTTTATCTATTTCTTTAGTACCGAAATTTAACGAGTTAATATATTTACAATTTTTAAACAATCTCTTCTATCTCGTCTTGCAATTTGTGCCGAATGTAAAGGTAGCAATGTAAGGCGGCGTAAGCGGGCCGTGGCTTCGATCCCCACCCGGTCCAATATTTTTCTGATCAATTTATACTTTTTTCTGAAAAACTTTGGGCTTCGTCTGTAAATTTAATTAACAAATGGGTGGTATGAATATCGTAATTACGTCCGTCCCGTCCACACGCGTCGTTTCGATTTTAGTCTGCGGATTTTGCGGCAAAGCCAGAATACCCAGTTCGATAGCGCATCTTCTTTAGATGTTATATGGCTTATATACTTGATAAAAAACTTTATTTTAACAACGGCCCGACGTTTCGGATGCTTCGCAGCAGCCGCGGTCACGGGGAGGTAGATATATTTCATACTGTTAAGTGGACCCTATGTTTGTCTGCCTTTTCCCAATGATAACAAACCCACTATCCAGAATAGGTCGTACGTAGGTGGAAAGGTGGGGTAATTCGCCATTCATTTAGTCACCATAATACCCACGCGACAAGCATCCTCTCTCTTAAAAAATTGGTTTGTAGAAATAACTTGGTTAATTTCTTTACCCGGTTTCGAGTCTCGGCGAAAACGACGAATTGTATTTCTCTTATTACAACGTAAACGCCGTTCAAAGATTGTTAAGATGGAATTAAAGCCGCTTCCCGTTTAGAATGACATGTTACTATCGCTGTCCGTTTGTTTGTTTGTCAATAATTCGATAGTACTAAATACACTTGTACTCCTTATCGCGACATGATAAACAGAATAACATGGGTTTAATCATTATGTTAGCTTGTGTAAGAGAATTTATATAGTCTGTGTGCTGAGATAGAAGTCATTTAAATAAAACACTGTAACGGTTTAAAACGCGATTTTTTTGAAAACGCTTTGCAACAGCCGTGGTCACGGGGAGGCCAGAGATAGAAGTCATTTATCTGTTACGACAGAGGGGGAAGGACATATTTTTTTATGATAGCGGAAATACTCCAGCCATATAACACAACAACAAGATGTGCTGTTAATCTATTTTGGCTTTGGATATTCGGAAATGCACAGAATGACACCGAAACGCGATTAAAACAAGCCCCTACAGACCCCCCCCCCCGCTCTCGCCGCATTTTCAAGACTTATGCGGACCACAAAAACATTTTGATTGTATTTCCAAGATATACAACACAGTAGTACAGTACAGTTATTCAAGTGTAATGAGTAGGTACATATATTTTTAATACATTAGTAAAATACCCACTTTTTACTTGTATCTATTGTTCTTGAAAATAAATTATATTTTAATTACTTGACCAAATCTGGATCCTCCCACGTGATAAATTGCATATATCATCCAAACAAAAATAACAACATAATTAAATTAGCAAACGATAGTTTTCGTTTGTACTTAATATAATTAGCAACAATGCTGCTTCAATGTCAGCTAAAAGTGGAAACTGAGCGTGGGAAGTGACACTATGCTTTTTATTTATTTAGGATATTTTTAAATTTTACAATACTTTTATAAAATTACACAAAGCACAAATACTAGCTGTATATTGCTTATTCTCTTTGTTAAATATATAAATGTCATTTTATATACAGCCTTTTTGTAAGGTATGTAAATAGAATTTAGAATTAACTATATTAAAATATGTTGACCTTCAGTGAAAAGATGTATCCGTATGGAAGAATGAAAAACAAAAAGTCTTTATATAATATATCCTAATATATAAAGCTGAACAGTTTGTTTGTTTGAACGAGCTAATCTGAGGAACTGCTGTTTCGCATTGCAATTTTTTTTGTGTGTTGGTTACAGCATTTGTCGAGGAAGGCTATAAGACATGTGTAGTTTAGTGAGTGCTCTTAAATGATTGGGACATAAATCTACTATCTAATAAACTATATCCATGAATTGTATTATTGTTATTAAATTCACTGTAGAAAAGCTGTGACAGCACAGTTTTTCTACAGTTTTTACAGTACATTAGCACAGGCTAATTCGTCTACATAATTGAAAACCTTTAGCTTTATTTTACATAAAAATAAAATAAAAAAGTAACGTTCACAAACAAAATTATGCAAAATTTTCACACGATGTTCATTTTAGCTTGTATTAAAAGCTATGCCTATATTTAAGATCGAAAAATAAAACACGCTTGACTTGAACATACGACCAAGCTTATATTGTGCACGAATCTCTTAGCAAGTGAAATTACATACTTAAGTAAAAAATGGGACCTAAAATAACTTCAAATTATGGTCACCCCACTCCCGAAACCGTACCGGTACTAACAAAGGGATTTATTTCGTAATTAAATTCGCGATAAACTTATTTTGTCAATAGCGTAAGTTTCTGGGTTCCGCAATACTTTGAACCGTTGGAAAATTGAGAAATTGTAGTACACATTTTAATCAAACACTTTAACGGTTTTAAACGCGACGGCCCGACGTTTCGGATGCCTTCCCCGTGAGCACGGCTGCTGCAAAGCATATATGTATATAGTATTTTAAACCGCCAAAGTGAATACTTAATGTCAGGTAAAATTTATCAAGCCCCCATAACATCGAAGTCAGATGTGTTGTCTACCAATTTTTTATACATTCGGAAATCAACAAGCTGAGCTCAAGACTGAAGCTTATGTTTTAAAAACCAGAAAATAATTTAGCAACATGTTTGAGCTACTTAGAGTCGAATCCAGGGCCTCCTTACTATATCATGAGCTGAATACATTTTTGAATTTTGGGTAATATTTTACGGAAGGTCAAACTCTTGTCCGTTATCTTTTAATATGACTTAAAATACGAATAATCGCATAACGGTTTAAAACGAGAATACATTACTTTATTAATTTTTAATTACAACCCGACGGAATTTTGGATTCAAACTGGAGCAGTCATCACGAGGGAACTGTCCCATTTGTTTTATAAAGTTGAAAGTCTTTCATGAACTGCTGTTACACACACACACAACGGACAATACTTCAATCATTACATTTTAGTTTTATGTTGACAGACAAACGATTTGCATATAGCAATTGTCTGTAGTTTACGCGAGTAGTAGATATTTAAACTAAACACTTTATCGGCTAAAACGCGAAATATATTACTTAATTTATTTACAATGGTCGGGCTAGAATAATTTGTAACAAATTTAATATATTTTGCGTTTTAAACCGTTAAAAGTGTTTTATTAAAATTTGTATAACTTTTATACAACTTACATACTTATATTAACTGCATACAAGCTTATAATTTTTACTGTTCTACGTTTAGAGTTGTAGACTCTACACATTTTTCTTCGCACTTTAAAAAATGCTGTATGCTGAACCATTACAACATTTAACGCACTTGGCACGTTCTTTTAACTAGTTACGTTGACGATAAGAGGATTAAAATTTTTACTTCTGCGGATTCATAATGGTACAGTTACACAGTGCCCGAAATTTTCCATCTCAAAATTTTGCCAACGCAACTACTAATTTAAAAGTAAGATTTTAACAGGCTGTCTTATTGTTGAAGTTCCATTTATTCTTTGTAGGTATTATCGATTTAATTTCGAGAAAGTTAACCAGGCTTTTGTGCTCTGTAAGACCGAAACTGCTGCTACAAAGCATCCGAAACGTCGGGCCCAAGTTAAAAATCATTTTCAAATAAGTTTAACTAAAATATCGCGTTTTAAACCGTTAAAGTGTTTTATTTAAATGTGTACTACTCGCGTAAACTATAGACAGTATCTAAGACCGAAACTGTTTATTATGTTTCTTCTTAAATCGAATATTATATAGTTGTAATAAAACAAAGCAATTTAATCATTTGATCTAGAATAATTTCAGTAAGACGAAGATATTCTACAAAAGAAAAACTAGGAATAAATACTTTGGGCTCGAAAAATTTAAAAGTCAAAACTATGCAGGCCTAATAAGTTTAAATTACTTTTTGCACAAAAGACAATATTACTTAATTATTTATTATTCAAAATAATATTTTGGAAACTCAATTATCTGCCTCTGTACTTTTATTTTGTATTAAGTATTTACTCAATCATTATTTTGTAACTCTTTATAAGATTTACTTTTTAGTTACTTTATTTTTTTTTCAACTAGTTCAAATGCACACCTCATATGATGTGGATAAAACCAATATAATAATAACACATTCTCTCGTAGCGTTATTAAACAGTAAATATTGTTAGGAATATAGTTGACTTTTAAAGTGCCTAAGTATTCTTTAATAATATTTAATGAGCTTAAGCGTATGCATTATAAAACATTAACGTCAGCTTTAATGAATTTAATGTTTTATCTACGTTATTATGGGGTACGATATTGTTAGGTAACCATAAATACGCAGCATAATGCAGGTTATTCACTATTTTACTGTCCTACGTAGCCTATTAAAATATTTTCCCCATATTGCATCGTCATAGACATCGTAAAACCTCTATTTGAGCTTGGCGAGCTTAAAAGCTTGTGTTGATGCATTTTTTTACTTATTGTCTGCGTTCACAATATACAATTCCAGCTATAAATTTTAAAGTGCCATTCAAGTCGAAATGTGAATAGAAAACTTCAATTCTACATCTTATTAAATTTATCAAGTCATTTAGTAGAAAAAATATTTTACTTGTAATAAAAACTTGTTCATAACGTACAAAAAACAAATGAATATCTATTTTTCACGTTCTAAAGATTATATTAGGTGTTTCACAATAACCGACGCTTTAGGTGTTCACCAAAGACGTTCGATATTGGAAGCTTTGAACGCAGCTTTAAGGTAGCGGGGCGAGGTGTGCAGGGGAGGGTGTCGCATGCGTACAGCGGGCAGGGACTACATTCCATTAGTTCGTCCGGCCACCGCGCGGCGCTACGTTGCCTTATTGAGTCCGCGACGCCCGCTCTATACAAAGAACGCCTCAGTATTGTAAAAAATCTGTGATGTATTGATTAATTCCAACGTTTTTCAAACACAAAAAGTATCTTTGTACAAAAACGAACGCGTTTCGGTCCTAACAACAACAGTTTCAGTGAACATTGTGAGCTTTCGAAGGGGCCACGTCCCATGAAATTCCACATTTATCGACTAGAATCTTGTGTGTGGGGCGAACATGGAGGACCGCGGCGCGAGCAGTGAAAACGTTTATGTTGTGTTATAAAGCAGAGCGTAATGGACGTTATATAAACTTGTACTAAATATGGATTGGTATGTGAACGGCAGTGTTTAGAACGTATGCTTTACCGGATAATGCGAGTGTAGATCACAGAAACAAGAATGGTGTCCTACGCTTACTTCGGGCTGCGTCAAGCGCCTTGGACACTGCTAGTCCTCATTTTCTTTATCGAGAGCGTCATGGGCAACTTCGCCAAGTCCTTCTACATACATTGGAACACGACGAACAGTATATTCAGAATAGACAACACCGATCATGTTTTCGATCTGAATAAAGGGAACGCTCAATTCGAGTACGACCAAGTGAACATAATATGTCCGTTCTACACGCCTGGCACCTTCGAGGACGACACGGAAAAGTACATCATTTATAATGTTAGTAAAGAGGAATACGATACGTGTAGGATAACGAATCCAAACCCTCGCATTATCGCGATATGCGACAAGCCGCACAAACTAATGTATTTTACAATAACCTTTCGCCCGTTCACACCGCAACCCGGGGGGCTCGAGTTCCTTCCGGGGAAGGACTACTACTTCATATCGACGTCCAGTAAGGACGACTTGCATAGACGCATCGGCGGTCGGTGCCTCAGTCATAACATGAAGCTCGTGTTCCGGGTCTGCTGCAAGCCCGAGGAACAGTCCCCAGTTCCTCCGGCCCAGCAGACCCCGCCGCCGCCACCGCCTCCCCCCACTTTCCCACCGACGACCACAACGACGACAACGATCAAACCGGTGACGAAAAAGACGCACAAGTACGATAAGACTCCGAATGAGGTTGTGAAGAGCGAGGAACTGTCCTACTCCCGCGGGGCAGCCCTTGCGTCCTCGATCGCCCTGGCTCTCGCTGCTAGTGCTGTGCTGGCGCCCCTGGCTCGGTGAATGTGTGCTAAGGCGGCTAGACGACCGCGACGCGAAGCCAAGCCTTCCGACACACAAACTCTGCAATATTTGCGACCCGACTCTCTCATATATTCGTGAATCTGTGTGTGAACTATGTGATGTGTATTGACGGATTTCAGTTTGTATCTAGTGGTGCCGGAGTGTTGGACTGTGAATTTCCTAGTTTCCAGAAAGTTCCATTGACAAATTTCGTTTAGTATAAGGAACCGTGCGCCTAATTTTTACTATTACAAATATTGGGCCTATAAAAGTAATCGAAGTAAGATCTTAGCAGATACTGCTGTAGTAGCGACGTAAATATACATGCATATATATATAAATATTAAAAAGTTAACATGTATTATAATGGTAATATAGGTTTCTTAAACCGTTAGGAATTAAATTTTTTATATTTTCACTAATGCAATGAAGGATATTTGACTAAGGGATAGAACTCGATAACTGTTAGGAGAAGTATAATTTAGAACATGTTAGGTTACAATTAGTTTGAAACGGTTTTATTTCCACGACCTAACGCTTAGAATTTATTTATACGAAATTTGAGACAAGCAAAACAACTTGTCCGGAAGCACTGTGATTTTGGTTTTATTTAGGATGTAATTTTTGTCTATGCTTTTTATGTGATATCGAACTAATGTATTTAAAATGTGCATTTCACCTCAATTTTCTCTCGACTGATTTATAAGCTTCTTTTATTGATTTTACGCGAGCTATTTTCGAAACTTTTCTTTTTAATCACACTCGTGACTCTTCGTCATTTGGTGCTCATTTCTCGAGCAGAACGGCAACATACGTAAAATCTTTGCCTCATAGCCTAATTACCATCATTTTCTCATACATCATCTGTTTTTGGAATGATTTTATCTTTTGTATCGGCGTCATCAATCATACGAACGTACAGTTATACAAAGGGATCTTTACCATTAACTCGGCCTGCTTCAGTTCATCAATAAAAAGGTACACCGAAAATAAGTAAAGAATGACTGAATCTGGCAACATTAAAGGATTTTTGACGTCTTTTGAATACCCTTGGCTCGTTTAGAGATGATTTGACGTCCCAAACGCTTGAGAATCATTCCAATTTCAGTGAAGCACACCTGTGCCATTACAATTAAAATAGTAAAATAGTCAAGTAGTTGAAATAGTCCGGTTTTCAGTTAGACATACGCATTTAGTGGCAGTCTATATTTTTAAATAGTGCTTAAGGTTTTAAGCGCTTGAGTTTCATAATGCATTTGAGCTAAGAATTTAAGAATTGCGTAAGCGCCTATGAAATATTGCCATAATCTGCACAAGGTACTTGCATTACTATCGTTACCAAGAAATGCCTTGATACAGCAATTCCTCATATTTATCGCCTCCACAACACCTCTATAACGCAATATTTCTTCTGTCTAGCGAAATTTAATTTTGTAATATCAATCCTTAGTTATTGCATACATTTATCATGGCGGCGGCTATTATAGGCCAACCGTTTGCGTAAAGATCTTTAAATTTACATTAGATTGAACAAAATAATATCCATAGAAGCTTCTAGCAATGCCTATGATTTACTATGGTTACTTGAAAATGGCGAAAGATCGCCACGCAAGTTGCAAAGAAACAAATTGCGCAAAATTTCTTGTTGAAGAAATGAAAAGAGTGAGTAATTTGCATTCATAAAACAATCGGTTTAATTGTAAACACGTGAGTAAGCAAGTGAGTGCATTGTTGCAAAACATTGAATGAATCCAGATGGTTTTTATCTATGACTCATATTAATTATGTCACAATCATCGACAATAATGAGGTTTCAATGAAAAAGATGATATATCAATTAATTAGAAAAATAGAGGAGAACATAGGCATATTTCGTACTATAGTGGTCACGAATCTTTTGTCAATTAGTGTTGGCGATGAATTTATCGCACCGTATCTTTATTTCTTACTAAAACCACTGAAACATAAATAAAATTAGCCATCTGACGTTCATATAAACAGCGAGGTGACATGGAAAGCTAATGCATTGTTTTCTAAACAAATTTTTAAAATACCGTTTATTTTCGATTCCTATTAATGTAGGGTTGTCTAAAGTATGTTTTTTTGCAAGAATTAGATTATGAGTTGGAATTGAATTATTTAAAGAACATAACACCAGGAAACCTTTTAATTTTATTATATGTAAATTACACACCTTTATGTGCAACTTATATATTTTGACAATTAAAATATTAGGATTTTGTTAAATCAATTCTTAAGACACTCTCGTTTCGTCACAATTCAGAAATTATTGGTACTTAAGAATTGTTGGTACTTGTACCAACCCTAAAAACCATGTCGCCATATGCTGAGTGGCTGAGTGCGTCTATTTTTATGAACAGTTTATTATACTTAAGCGTTTCGTCGTACTCCTTAAACTTCAGCTATTTTCAGGATACACTGAAGGGATTGTGGAAATGTTTGCTACAATAACGTATAAAAACTATACTAAATAAATAACAGTTTGAAAATGTCCACACGAGCAGTTGATTTAGCAAACAGACGTAAAAGTGTATCCGTCCACTGTTCAAAGGAGTGCGACAATGAAAAAAGCAAAGTCAGCTCAATCGTATCGCTTCGTCTAAAGGCTACCCGGTCAATTCTGAGAAAAGCTTTGTCAAAACTAAAGCCGATCTCACCAAAGGTGCGAAGCTTTGTCGCGCAAACGATAGAAAATTTCAAAAGATATAAACCAGCGGACGAGTCTCGAGTGAACAGCCGCTCGAGAAAGATTCTAATTAATGACTCCAAACAAAACATACCAACCTTGAACGCACGATTTCAAAACAAGACAATAAAAAGTTGGACGTTATTATTCATACCCTCTATAATTTCATAGAGATGCGTATAATTGTGTTCAGATGACATCAAAGAATTTCACTTGAGATTAATTGACGACATCTAGCGAGTTTAACAAGAATCGGGGAATCTATTTTCACGTGTCACGTTCTTGGAAGAGATTAAAAATCTTCATCATAGATGAGAGCTACAAAGGATTATTTTGTTGTTCTCCTAGATTGTAGTGTTAAATTGAGTTTGTGCTTTTCAAGATTTATCACAAGTAAAATTACTTGCACATTTAGTATAATAATGCAATACATTGTGACTATAGCACTCATGTTTAGAACAGTGGAGTAGATAAAGTTATATATCATTGTAACAAAGATGTTTATATCAGAGAAGGTTCTTAAAGATGTTTGCGGTTTATTCAGAAGAGACGAATAATCCTTCTGGCAATAGGAAACACAACATAAAAAGCATATATTATGCACAATCTGAAGGGATTATCTTCCTCCTGACTACATTTAAGGGTAAGCCCCAGTGAGATCTTAAAACCCACGCAACGAGATAAAGAGAAAGTCGTAATGTGGTAGTTTTAAATAAATATAACAATAGGTTTAATACGTTTTGTTCAGAGATAATAATCTGTTTGCAAGTAATAGAGATCGGATCGGTGATCCTGATGAGACGAACATTAAATAACCTTTAAAGAGGATCTAAGTTTTTTAACTTTTAACATACCCTCAGATAAAATACTATCCGTAGTAAACACACTTAAATAAAACACTAACGGTTTAAAACGCGATATTTGAAAAAAAATCTTGAGCTACGGCCCGACGTTTCGGATGCTGTGCAGCAGCCCCGTGACCAGTTTAACTAATATATATCGCGTTTTAAACCGCCAAAATGTTATATTTAAATACTCGCAGATTGATTTGCCCTGAATTATTGTAATTGATATATGTATTGACAATATCAACAATAGAAAACAGTAATATAATAATGGTTAATACAAAGTGGAAATTTCCGATTCCAGAGAGTTTTACAACTTACTGGAATAATGTTATAACCAAGTACACTTATTTGTTCGATAGTTTTCTATGACCAGTCAAATTACTAGATAACAATAAGAAAAATTCGTCTCGTTCTATAATTAATACAAAGCTTCCGTTACCGGGTGGCCGCTAGCACGAAGCTATACACCACGAATGCAATATGAAACTCAACGCATCAGTTTAGTAATCTCTCTGATTAGTTTTTGGTTAGTTGTGCTGTGTACTTAGAATAATTACATCGACCTCGTTTTGAATCTCTAATGAAACAGTCCGTTAGATAATAATTTTATAAAAGTTGGGCAGCCTCCAAGACACAATGTAGCGAGCGAATACGCTTGATATATAATGTGACATGTTAAAATGTTTATAACAAGAAGTGCCGACATAAATTTTGGTAAATCTGCAATTCTTGGTGTCCGAAACTCGATTTAATGTTACGAAAGCGTTTAGCCGAATAATGCGTATTTTTCGGCTGCAACTTTGTATGTTAGCCTTTATTTATGGCGTACATTATACACCAGTCATTTGATGGCATATATACGCCTACCCTCATTTTACTCAAAATTAACCAAAACGTTCAAGCCTCACCTGTTAATTGGTTTGTTTTCAAGACTTGGCTGTCATATTCTGATGGTAAAAGTTTATCATTCAATTGAGCCCTAATTTGTTACGATAAAAGGGACATCGTTCGTAATGACTCTGGAAAACGGTACTATTGTCATATATTTGACGGGGTTTTCTCAATTTAGTCGCCTTGTCTATAGTGTGGTGTCTCTTAAGAGCGCCATATTAAATTTGACAGTATTTCTTAAATAACCCATTTCTTAATAGCCCTAATACTGAGAGACTGCAAGATGACGTCACATGCAAATAGGCCAACGCATTTATGTCAATTTAAATCACAGTTATGCGAGGTTAGTTTTCAATTGGGGTTCAAGAACTGCGATCAATTTAAACTGTATTCATTGCGATTGAATTACATTGAGACCGATACAAATGTATCGGCCACTTAATTGATAATTCTGTGCGCATAAATTATAATTCACTAACCGGATTGACGCGAAGCTATCGAGAACGATGAGAAAAAATGTCCCACATTTTAAACGAGGCAAATTAATTAATTTAATATAATGACATAATGCCCATAATAATCAATTAGCCTAATTTTTATCGCGATGTATTTAGGGTTTCATCGTTCGTGCATTGTGTCTGAGGCCCGACAATTATTGATAATATTATGTAAGTGAAAATGAATTTCTTTTAAACTATGGTATAGTTAAAATTATTCGAGCCGCTCGTGAGACAAGGTAGAAATATTCAAAAGGTGCCTGATTTATCGTGGTTTGTTTTAGCTTTTCGTTATTTTAAACTGGGTTAGCTGTCTCTATTAAACTCCTAAAAAGGGACAGAGATAGAATGTCGGCTTAACACTGAAATGTTCAGTATTAATCAGTGACATTTTAATCTTTGCAACTAAAGAAGCTCCTAGTTCTAGTTCCGATATGTTTCCAATTATTTAATACTCGGAATTCTGCATTTATTTTCGCTTTAATTTCAAAAAGCTGATCCAAAACTCGATAAATCATTTTGTTGCTCAGCGGGGGTTGTAACTTTTTTAAATTTAGACGTATTATGTTTATTTAATTTAAATTATATCTATATTTTATAAATTTATTTTTTTCGTCCATTTATAAGAGGAATGAATCTTTGGTATATATGATCATCGTGAAATTCAAAAACATAGTGGCGAAAAAAACAATTCAAATAACACCTGAGTTAAATGGCAAAAATCTAATAGCATTCAAGATGTCGGATTTTGATTATACGGTATTGAGCCGAATAAAAAACGGTTAATCGATAAAATGAATGGTGTTAAGAAGCAAAAAATGCTTGATAGATGTTAACGCCTTGTCTCGAACAATCATTGTTTTTTCGGGTTTTAATTATTTAAGTGGTTATTGCTCCGGGCTGGGGCTTAGCATATTTTAGTGCACTATGAAGAACTAAATACGTATACGCGAAAGATTCATTTGTCTCCATTTAAAATTCACATTGGTGCTAACGACTAAAGTTACTACGAAAATGTTTTTTATTTGTACACTCTTTCTATTTCACGAAGAAGCGTTTGCCAATGAAAGCGGTTTCTTGTCACAGTAACATCGAATTTGTGACAGATTCAAAATTTGCGTTAGATCTTTACAGAAACCTCCTTCGTGGAATAGAGATAAGACCTTTCACGAGACTGAAAAAAAATTCTTTGTACTTAATTTTAATATAGCGTTATAAATCTACCTCTTAAACTGTTTAAAAGTATTTTTCTATGTAATATTAGATTTCCGCCTTGTCTCACAGTGGTAGCGTAATTCCTAAAATGGCTGTCGCCATATCCTAAAAAGATTGTTGATTCGAAAAGAAAATTCTAGTGTAGTATCGCTGTTTGGTATAAATATTTTGCGACTATATATATTGATAAATAAGCGGCCATATTGTTTGGGTAGAAATAGGAGCAGAGGTAAGCGGAGGGGGAAAAGTTTGTACATAATAATTGGACGAATAGTCAGTACGATTGTGTCATGCGTACTTGTTGCATTTGAGTTAAATGAAATAAGAATACTGTGGTATTATTTATTTATTATCTGTATTTATTGGTGTCAAAAATACTGGCCGAAACGATGAATTAAGAATTTTATTAAAGGACTTGTGTATTTTGACGTTGTAAAAGATATCGTAAGGTCACAAATTCCAGCTTAGACTGTGTGTAGAGCTATAACAATGTTGGCACTCAAAAACAATGTAATTCTAAATCAGGTTCTTCGTCTATAAATGACTAATTAATCCACTGAGCCGTAAAATTAAACTGGTTTACAATGATATGCTCAAAAGATGGTTTTATGTTTTTATTATTTATAAGATCCTTATTACGATTGTTTTAATTAAAAGGCTCGCTTGACAGTATTGTATAAAAGTATAAAGTGATAGCAAGAATATTATTCCGATACGACGAAAAAACTTGTACTATTTGCAGTTCACGCAAGTGGTGTACAGTAAATAAAGAATTCGAATGGTTTAAAACGCGGACTGTATTATTTAACTGCGAATTTCGAAAGCAGACAATTATAGTAAAAAATATTTAATTTATTAAAATTCACAATAACATTGAATTTGAGTTATATTTTTAAACATATTTCACGGATTAAACCGTTACATATGTACCACTTGCGTATATTGCAAACAGTACTAACTGTGACGCACTTTTAATGGCGTTTGAATACATTGAAATTAACTCACCAGTGCAATATTAACAAGTGTATTGAAATAACATTATCAACAATTAATATAACAATGGTGTATCAACATTTTTTAAACTATATTCAGAAGAACTTAGGAGTCTGTTCTTGCTATCATGACTCGAACCGTTTTCTAATTAAATTAATCAAGGCTCTTCATTGTAACAATATTGTGAGAACAGTTAGTTTGATTAAACTATTTATGACGTCATCTGATCGAATCCTGATTGGCTACAACTAGCCAATCGCAGCTCAAGGACTCCTTTCAACGTCATTGGCTGTCATACAATTGTTTGATAATGAGATTACAGGAGCGTATTCAATAGCTATACTCGATAGCATGTCACGCATCGTTTATACGTTTTAAAATTGTATGTTATTTTTTAATTCGACTTTTCCTCTGAATTCGAAATCTGGATTATTCAATAAATTTCATTGCACTATCGTTTTACCAAGATGCCGGCCACTAAAGTAATTATAGTATTTGCAGTAATGTTAGAATGATCTAGAATATCATTACTACCACAAACACATAACTGAACGTCAAGTATCGTAAACACTGTTCCATACATTAGCGAGTCGTTGTGCGTTTTATTACATACTTTACCATCTCAACACGATATTCTATGAGTGCCCAAACGTGCCAGTATAACTCGCCCATCGTATAAGACGTTCTAATCTTACAGCAAATAACAATCTCTGCTCTTATTTATAAAAATATTTAACGATAATTAAAAAAATTGTTAACGATTTGGTAAGTTGTAAAAATAGTTTGGATAACTCGAAAATAACTGTACCTACTTAATATGATAAATGTAAATATCGTTAAGAAGTAGACCCTGTAGGTATGTATTTATTTTTACGATTTCGGGCCTTTGTTGAAATCCAAAGTTTTTTAATTTATTTTTCGACCAATAAATGTTGGAGAGAAATACATGTTGTTTTTGTTGACTCGTGTTGTTTGCAGTTTGGTTTGGGGCTAGGAGAATGTTTTATTCTACAATTGAACAACTCTTACTCAGGACCAGGGTAAACACAAAAGATATATTTAAAATGCATAGTTATACATCAGTTAGAAATTAATTCTATAAATTCAAGTGAAAACAAAGAATTTACAAGTTTTATTTAATTGAATTAATTGAACCATTTGAGTAAAACTCTTTGGTTTAAAACACACAAAACATTGAATAGTTTATTAGTTATTTTTAATAACGACATGCGTCCACAGGCTGTCCCTCTACGCATCCGAAAGGTGGTCAAAATTAAGTTAATAATTTCTCATTTTGAACCGTTAAAAGTGTTTCATTTTAAAAGATTATTACCATAAATTAAACTTATATTTCGTCTCATCTCTAGCATCGCAGCTATTCATGTTGATAAAACCTTATTCCAGAGCATAGACCAATTAGGTGTACCAGACTGATATATCTTGCATTTTAATATTCCGCCAGGGATCAAACCGGCGACCTTTTCATACATGGAAACTAGTTAGAACCGGTTCGCTCTATCGGTCGTTAATCTTAAAACATTGTGTGGTAAGCTATGGTGAGTGGTGGCGAGTTATTTTAGGATTTAGCGCCATTATTTTCATATTGAGGAGGTAAAAGTGTGAATTTGTTTTATCACACATAAACGCTATATACACTAGCTGTGCCCGCGACTTCGTTCGCGTGGAGGAGTTGTTTTGGGTATAGTATTATTTATTTTTGCAAATAACCTACAAACCTAACCAAAAATTGTAGGTGTCACTTACGACGTCGTCCCGTCGTTCTTGCAAGTTAATCTAGAAGACATTTTTTTAATTATGTAAAGAAAAATCATTCCATCCTTTGGTTTCTTAAACCGTTTTCGCAGTGCACGCAATGGAAGCCCTCAAAGATGATTAATTTTCCACATTTTGCATCTGTTTCTCCTATTGGTTGCAGTCTTATGTTTTGTAGCCTATAAATAGTGTATCCAACACGAAAACAATACTAAGTGACTGATTTAGGAGCTTAATCCCACCACGCTATGCCAGTGTGGGTTGGTGGCTTTATCAGACCACCGGTACATTAGTGTTGATAACCCAAAGCTACGTTTTACCGTGCTCACGTATGATGATGATCGACGTGGATTTCAAATCTACACTAAATAGCGTCTGTATTTTACGGCAAGTAGTACACATTTAAATAAAACAATTTTAACAGTTTAAAATTGAAATGTATTAGTTAGTCACTTTTTTGTTTAGTGTCTTGAAAATTAACTAGATAATGAATTAAATAAAACGTGTTTAACGGTTTAATGATTTTTACAGCCAGACGTTTCAGAGTCTTCTCGTGACCACGGCTGTTGCAAAGCATCCGAAACGCCCGACCGTAGTTGAAATAAATTTGAAATTGGTTAAATAATACATTTCGCGTTTTAAATCGTTCAACGCGTATTATCTAACGACTCTAGCAAGGTTTTACGTAGAAAAAAGAAAGCATGTAATTTACCTATGTAAACTGTTATCAACATTTACTATTTATAGAACCGTGATGCTAAAACCTTTTTGCTACAAAACGCACATGATTTGGAAAAGAGAAAGTATGCACATAGGTAGGGTTGCCACACCAATTAATTAAATAAAAAATACATTAATATTTTTTTTCACTGGCAACATTTCGCTTGTTGACATTAAAAATTCACCTAGATCATTTTACGACATTAAAAATTAGGGTTTGGATTAACAGAATATTACTTTATTAAAAAATCATCTTGGAATCTCTTTCGAACTACGATTTTTAATAAGAACAAATGAACTATTAAACTGGAAGATGACAAAATGAACAAAGGTCTAACAGTCAAACAATGGCCAAGTACTGTGCTTGGCAGGGATAATACATAGGTCCGATGTTTATAAATTACAATAGCGAAACGGACTTAGAAATATGCCTCTACTTAAGAGGGGATACACTAATGAAGAATGTAATTAGAATTTCACTTACATACGAATAACCTCTCTTTTGTTTATTGTAAGACACGAAGCTTTCTCATAGAATCGCTTAGAGTTTAGACTTGCTTGAATAAGTTGTGTATTTATGCGTCCCAGTTCTAGATTCTAACACATTGTCCAAGACAGAGGGGAATAATAAAATATTTAGATGGCAGCCCTATGCAATGCCTGCAACATAAAATATTTAAAAAAGATTAGTTAAAATACACGGAGCTAAAAGCGAACGGTTGTTACGAACGGATCGAAAAGTAAACGCAGTTGTTTGCTAATAAAATTGGCGTTTTTATTGGGGTACTGAATAGCAGAGCACGGTTTTAGATACATATTTCGTTATTTAAATACAAAACACTTTAACGGTTTAAAACGCGATATATATAAGTCTAGTCTAATAGACAGTCTCCCCGTGAGCACGGCTGCTGCAAAGCATCCGAAACGTCCGGCCGTAGTTAAAATAATTTTCAAATAAGTTTCACTCAAAGTGTTTTTTTTTAATGTGTACTACGCGTAAAGTGCAGACAGTATTTACCTATTTCATTACTCTATGACAGATAACCTAATTCAAATAAAGCACTTCTAACGGTTTAAAACTTTAAATATATTAGTTAACTTATTAACAATATATGGTTAGGTACTACGATCCGATGTTTCGATTCCTGTGCAGCATTCGTGTGCAAAACTTAAACATTGCGCGTTTTAAACCGTTAAAACCGTTTTATTTACACACGCACAGGCATCGTATGAAATATTTCAATATTAGTGCCAACACGAATTAGCGCGTTGAATGGAATTTAAACAGATAAAGTGACAGTTAACATCGTCCCCACGTAATTGTTAAAACAATTATTAACTCAGCACTCGACTAATGAGGCGTGGATAATGAAGAGTAAACTCGGTGTAGGTCTCCTAATCAACTGCAATTGTTGTTCCAGTGGTTCAATATCCATAACTAGCTGTGTACATGATCACAGCGACTTCGTCTGCGTAGAATGGTTACTTTGGACATCAACATTTGGTTTTGCAAACATCTTGTCCACTGTTAATCTAAGCTGTTATCCATGACGTCGTCCGCGATCTGTCATTCTTACAACAACCTTAAAAGATAGACATATGTTGTTACGGACATTTTTTTAGATCATTTAAAGAGAAACCATTGTTTCATTAATATTTTTTGGGTATCTTGAACCCATTTTGCAACGAAAACTCGCGAAGATGAAAATTTTTTACTTTGTTTTATTTCCAAATTTCGCGCCATTTATTTGCTTCTATAAGCCAAAGCGCCGTGTGCGATGTTTTATAGCCTATACCTTTCTAAGAGTGCTATAACTAACACAAAAATAATGTTTCAATTCGAACCAGTAATTCCTGAGATTAGCGCGTTCAAACAAACAAACTCCTTAGCTTTATATATTCGTATAGATAGACTGTTCCTGAAAACGCAAAGTCTTCTAGGTTATAATTTCGTACACCATAAAAAATATTAGCAGTTTAGAACTCCGACCAACTACTATGCTATTAAAAACGGTATAACGGACACAGAAATGTGCCCCATGCCCTTAGGAAAGAGAATTTCAATATCTATTACTCGTTATTTTAAAAACATTAAAAATAAAATAGACTGACAATTGACGATTCTTGATAATAAATAACATTGGTAATATAATGTGTTTAAGCTGAGTATAGAACCAAAGATTTGATTTTATAGATTAAATATGCATTACATACACTAACAGTAACATTACATATATAACAACAAGACATTATATAAAAACCCAGCCAGTTTCTACAAATACCAACTACGGCGAGAAAGATGGCGTAAGCGCAGCAGCTTTTACTTTGACATTAGGGACACCCTTCATCTTTAGTTCCCCAGTGACCACGACTGCTACACTACACAATACGCCACACTGCTGTATGTGAGACGTCGGGCCGTAGTAAAGTAAATAAAAATAAATTAACTCTTCTCTTTTTATCATAGAAGCGGACAGACTAGCACGCTGTCGACTTGGTGGTTGGTTAAATACTCCCAGTCTAGCCTTTTGTGGCTTTGAATATTCTGGAAAAATAAACTTCGCGTTTTAAACTGTTAAAAGTGTTTTATTAAAGACTCTACAGTGTATAAAGCTAATTTTAGTAAATTATCTGCCTGTTTTTTTGTTACAATTCGGATACACTTTGGACCTAAATTAATATATCCCAAATTCTATACAATAACTGTCATATCATAATTTGTCCGGCATTCGAATAAATTGCGCAGCGTGAGATGGAAACGTCAAAATAAAATAATGAACGCTGATTTGGTTTCATTATATTGTAATTGTTTTATTTTGGATGTGGCAAATGTCTTTTTAAAAATTGAGCTTTATAGAATGAATTTAGGAAAATATATATAGTGTAAATAGAAATCCTATCACAGGTCCAGATTCTGCTGGATAATTAGATAGATTTTTCTATTTGTATTTGTTTTCGACATTATTTTACATTACTTAAAGAAAAATAAGTTTTAACGTATTCTTTCGATATCTTGAAAAGTTTTCGCAGCCCACGCAACGGAATCCCACAAAGATTAATATTTTTTCCCGCTTTTCCACATTTCTCTCAGATTCTTCACTCCTATTGGTCACGCCGGATGTTTTATAGCCTAAAGCCTTCTTCGATAAATGGTCCAACCAAAACAAAAGTATATTAGTTAACTTATTTACAATTTATTTTAACTACGGCTTACATTATTTACAGCATCTGTGGTCAGTTCCCGCGTTGTCAACCTTTAAAAGTAATTTATTTAAATTTCTATTCGCCACTAATGAAAACATCGATAAAATTTGAAGTTAATTAAGTCTGCTGTAATGTTTTCATTATGTCATCGGCGTCTTACATAAATCTATACTAATATTATAAATCTGAAGAGTTTTTTTGTTTGTGTGAACAAATCTCAGGAAATACTGGTTCGTATTGAAAACATATTACTTTGTTTGATAGACCATTTATTGAGGAAGGCTTTAGGCGTTATAAAACATAGCGCTGCCACGGATGTTATTCAACTTTGTGGGTTGCGCTGCGAAAACGGGTGAAGATACCCAAAAATCATGTATGAAAGAATGATCCCTCTTTAAATGACCTAAAAAACCGTCCGAGACTATGCGTCTGTCTTTTGACGACGTAAAGCTAAAATTTATAAAAATTTTGATGCCCAAAATACGAACGACGGACGGACGGACGAAGTCGCGGCTACAGCTAGTGATTTGATAAACTTGGAGATAACCAAAGTGTGGCGAATGCTCATAAAAAGTTAATCGTTGCGCACGCGATGCAATTTAGTCCACGATAATTAGCGAGCATTATGCAACTATATTGTCGCTGAAATTCTGTGGTCTATTTAAAAGAGCAAGAAGTTTGATAGACCTTCTTTGTCTTGTAGAATTGTTTGGTAAGAAATTCAAATATTACTAGCATAAGCAAATTGTGGTGTAGTTTCTTGTATAATCTATACTAATATATAAAACTGAAGAGTTTGTTTGAATGCGCTAATCTCAGGAACTGTTGGTCCGAATTGAAAATAATATTTATGTATTGGTTAGAGCATTTATCGAGGACGGATTTTATTACACGTCAGGCTGCGACCGAGAAACAGTGGGAAGTGTGGAAAAAACGGGGAAAATTATTCATATTATTCATTATTCAAACAGTTTCACAATATGTAGTTACTGGATTGTAAGTTTAATTAGTTATGATATTTGCACATCCAAATATTTCAAAGATGAGTGTAAAGGATAAACTTCTTATCCTGATTGTATCAGCGTGTATGTACGTATTGTTCGTCGAAACACGTACAAGACCGAACCTCGTATGTGTCATACTAACGTCTTGGGTCGCACTCGCGGTGCGCAAAGTGCATTAGAGACGTCTTATACTTTGCACTAAACTAAAGGCAAAGTTGGTTTTAGTAAAAGAAACTGAACTTATTTTTTTAACGGCATTTATTTCCTAGTAGTAAATGTTGTTAAAAAACTTAAATATTACACGATAATAAAGTAATCTTAATCTAAGTAACCCCCAGCGGTCGAAAATATCCTTATGTATTTTGCTGATTGAATTTACCTACTTATTGATCATAATTCGGTGCCTTGCCGGAAAAAAATTTCTTCCCAAGACTCGAATCCAGGATCTCCGGTACTTATAACAAACAGTGCCTGGCCACGTTTAGCCACTATATTGTGGAAGCGGCAAAAGTTACGATATTCCAGAAAACACTATAAAAAGACAAAGTAGTGATACATTAGTTAGTTATGGTCATAGGGGAATGCAACTGTCGTAGTTCTACATTACCCAATAAGGTATTTTAAACCGTGAATAAATTACCTATCAATCATTACTCTGAACATTCTTGGAGAAACCCTTCTTCAACGATGAATAAAAAGTAATACTCAGTACCGATTGCGTTGTATATAACGCGAGTTAAAACATGTCGCGTGTCTTGTATGGATATCCTGTCAAATATTAGTTTAAATGTTATTTGTTTAAATATTGTTTCGTTTAACTTTAAAAGCCTAAACCGACAAAGGAAACGCGAAAACGTGTTATTCGAAACAAATAATCTGTACCAGATGGTGTGTTGGCTTGTACCTTTTCCCTTGTAAGCGATATGCCAGTGATACCTGAAGTACTTTAAACCATCGATACGGGCTATCATCATCCCCATCAGTCATCATCAATCTGGTGCAGCTTGGTGGGGTTTAAAGCTCTCTATACAACAGGAGACCTGTGTTCGGTATTGGAACATTAATACGATTAAACAGTTACTAATGAGGTTTATAGTTTACATATACATATACAGATTTAAATACGCTTAACGGTTTAAAACGTGAAATATATTAGTTACATTATTTTAATGCTTCAGCGCATCTTTTAAAGCCTATAAGCCTTCCTCGGTAAATGCTCTAATTAAAACATAAAGAACTAGTAGTTCCCGAGATTAGTGCGTTCAAACAAACTCACCAGTTCTTATATTAGTATAGTGTGTAAGTTTGAGTTATGATAAGCGTTACGTTATATCGCTGAAAGCTTTCCTTGGCTAATGCTCTTGGCAACACAAAAATAATTATTCAATTCTCACAAGTAGTTCCTAAGATACACGCGGTCAAAGAAACATACTCTTCAGCGTTATATTATTAGTATAGACTACGCGGTGATCTCTACTGACAAAGATTTCTTGAAATTAATGTAATATTCCTCACTGTTATATGTTGGTGAGTACTTAATGACTTTGCGTCTGAGTTTTTCCTATTATCAGCATGTATGACAGTGTTTTGGTCACGCGTTCTTAGAACCGATGTCGAATCACGAGAATACGTTATGAATAATAAGTGTGGGCAAAAACCAATCCTCTAAAAACATTACTCATACAAAAACAAAAAGTGCTAGACAACTTCATTAAAGAAAATATGATTTCATGACATATTATCTGTAGTTTACGCGAGTAACTCCGGATCCCAATAAACAGCATACCGGCAAACGCGAAGACACCGTTAGTCAAATCTGCAAGGTCCCGGCCAGTTTCGCCAAATACCAACTTCGACGGAACAGATGGCGCTAGCGTAGCAATTTTTACTTTGACCTCAGAGACACCCCTATCTTTAATTATGACGACGGCTGCTGCAAAGCATTCGAAACGTCAACTAATAAATATCGCGTTTTAAACCGTAAAGGTGTTTTATTTAAAAGTGATTTATTATTCCAAATCCAAACATCGGTCGACAACTTATGTTAGTTAGACGGTTATAACTGGAGGACTCCTTCCATGAAGTAAACCTTTAATTATTTATACTCTATATAAAAAAAATTGGTTATTCCTTTACGTATGTGTGTATTTTGTATGTTTATCTTTCCTTCAAGCCCTTACTAGAAAACGAATATACAAGTATTGTTTATTGTCAGTTGATAAAATAACTGTGTTATTATGGTCTTAAAACGTCGATTTCATATCTAGATCTAGACTTTAGAAGAAGAATAAATAATTGTAGAAAGAAAAGCATTATTTGTATATTTAAATGATTTTAGTTCAGTAATTAATTTGTCACACAAATATTTTTTTATAACAACGCAAACACGAAATCATACCAATACACACTTACACATGTTTTCTTGAAATAAACTCCTTAAAAACTATATATTTTCGATTTTTAAATTATATTAAAATGTTTTTATTTGGTCCAAATAATTCCCGTAACTAAGTCTAACACTGTAGGAATGCGGGAAAATTGAAAAGTCGTGACACTGACCTCCAAATCCGTGTGAATCTTTGACATCGTGACCGGGACAGACCCAGTGTCATCAAGATGGACACCTGAGGTTCACCCCGGGTTCCTTATCGAATCTTATATTCTACTATGACCTGGAGTAGTTCGTACACATAAGTTTTTGGTTCACTTGATGGAAGGTGATATATTCTAGCCATCTAAACAAGATGCGATGTCGTCCTATTCTGGCTTTGGATATGGTGAATACACAGACTGAAACCGAAACGCGATTAACGCGATGGTTCGTGAGCCAAACGGAATTTTAAAATTCCTACTACCCAATTAATATCTAAAATTCTAGATGAAGTCCAACATGTATCAGAAAATTATAAGTTGTATCTGGTAGGGATCGAAGCCGGGCCGGGTCGGGCCGAAGTTAAAAATAATTTTCAAATAAGTTTAACTAATATATCGCGTTTCAAACCGTTAAAGTGTTATATTTAAATGTGTACTACTCGCGTAAACTATAGACAGTATATACTTTTGACTTACAAAACAATTTATTATTTTTAGGTTATAAGTTTGCTTTAAAATGTTCTTAACTATTTGCATTGCAAGTTTTTCTAATTTTTTTCAGTTCCTTTCCTTAACTGCTACAGAACCACCAAATTAAGATAACACGTTTATAACGGTTTAAAACGCGAGTTAAATCTATACAAATATTATAAAGCGGAAAGCTTGTTTGTTTGTTTACAAATTAAAAGTTATTTTTGTTATTGGATAAGTGATTTATCGAAGGTTTAAGGTTCCATAACATCACGCTGCGGCCAATAGCAGTTGGGTAACAACGAAAAAACGGGGATTTTTAACAGTTTAAAACGCGATATATATTAATAAAACTTATTTGAAAATTATTTTTAATTTGGGCCCGACGTTTCAGATGCTTTGCAGCAGCCGTGGTCACGGGTTATCGCGCCTTAGATTGTTGTAGTGTTTTATTTTAATGTGTACTACTCGGGTAAATCACAGACAGTATTTGTAATATGTATTTCTAAGTAAACATGTAATTTTATTTAATTACCTTTCAGTAATTCTATGTAAATATGCTACTGAAAAATAAAACTCATCTAGATGAACCATATTGTGCGCTTTAACCCGTCTTATAAAACAACAATTAATCTTATTTCAATACGGAACCCTAAACCCCGTGCCCTCTACGGGTCGTCGATTTTGGAGAATGCGCTGTTACGATCACGACTGTACCAATTATATCATTTCTTAATAAACTCTCGAACAAAAGCATTTTTACGTGGTTCACATGATTCGTCTTAGTTGGGACTTCTCTGGTATTCTTTAAACCGTTATCATGTAATGATGGAGTACTCTTAGAGGATTGAATAAATTAAAGTATTAGCTGATCCGGCAAACGTTTTGTTTAAATAGAACTATTATACTATATTAGTAAGTAATAAATCGCGTTTTAAACAGTTAAAGTGTTTTATTTAAATCTGTACTACTCGTGTAAGCTAAAGACAGTATTTAAACGTTTTGTTGTTTGCAAGATTAATTCTATTATGTCAATTCAACAGTAACAAATAAGTGGTTCTTGAAATCAAAGATAGACAGCTACTGTCGCACATTTAGAGAGGAATTATTCTTTCATACATATCTTTTTGTTTCTTATCGAAAAGCAAGCACGAAAGCCCTCAAAGATGATTTTGTCCCATTTTTTGCACTGTTTCTTCTCTGTCATATCTGTAGATGTTATATCGCCTAAAGCCTTCTTCGATAAACAGTCTATCAATTGGAAATATTCTTTTAATAGACACTTGTAGTTCTTAAGATTATCGCGTTAAAACAAATAAGGTCTTAATATATTAGGATATATTATATTAAAGTATTTAAATAAATGTTTATTGCTTAAATCACGACATAGTATAAAACAAAGTCGCTTTTTCTGTCCCTATATAAGCTTAAATATTAACTACGCAACGGATTTTGGTGTGTTTTTTAAATAGATAGAGTCATTCAAGATGAAGGTTTTTATATGCAACAGACACAGTTTTCTGTAGTTTAGTATCAGCATTGCACCCGAGCGAAGCCGGGGCGGCGATAATATACAAAAAAGTTAATAAATCAGTTAACTAATTTACTTTAAAGGGAACACAGATAGAAGGCGTGGTCCTCATTATGTGCTAAAAATGTCACCCCCATTCCGGTTTAGGATGATTTTTTACTATTTACTTATTTTACCTACGACCCGACGTTTTGATG
The DNA here is from genome assembly GCA_963661955.1 of Leptosia nina. Lineage (NCBI taxonomy): Eukaryota > Metazoa > Arthropoda > Insecta > Lepidoptera > Pieridae > Leptosia > Leptosia nina. The sequence continues at coordinate 2,079,450 of CAVLEF010000011.1, forward strand.
CGTCGCAAAGTGCGCTGTAAATACATAGTGTCACAGAATTGTTTTCTATATTGAATGACCCGATATACGATGTAGGTATATAAAACAGAGTAAAATGTCGTTTATTAAATAAATAATAAACGAAAACTAATTGTGGAAAGTCCTGCTTAAAAATATAATTGATAGTAAGTTATAAACTTAACTGTATTTCTTTGAAAGTTTGGTAAATGTTTAAAGGTTCTTCAAGATTTTATGAATATGCAAAGTTTTGTTTGCCAAGTGTTGAAAAGTAAATAAAGGCGATTGCTTTTATGCGCCCACGCACGGATAAAGTTATAACGTCGAGTGACTCAAAGTCACTTGATTGCTTTATAATACGCTGACAATGCAATATTATTCCAAGGATACGCATTCATTAAATTTAAGGGTATTCATTATTTAATAAAAAAAAAGTTAAACATCAAGCTTTTCTATATAGTATATGTCGTTTATTCCAAAAAATATCTTTGGAGAGAAGTTATTGTTCTAGTAAAACTTTGAACAAAACATTTCTTAACGGATTAAAACGTTTTTGAATTTTTTAATAAATTTATAATTTTTCTAAATCATGTCAGACTTCGTCTGGAATCAGAATATTAAATGGTTGAAAATTCGAAATTCTGTCCAATTCACGAACCACCGTCCACAGATAAAAAGGCCGTGAAGTTTAATTTCGTTTCGATAACAGTCTGAAGATTTCCGATTATCCAAAGCCAAAGTCGGTCGATAGCGTCTCTTGTTCGGATGTTACATGGATATGGTATAATCACCTACCATTAAGAGAAACTCATGTCACTATGTCATAAAAAATACCATCTTAAGTCACCTCCGTGACCAGGGTTGTACAGCAGCCTAACATGAGCTAACAGTCAAAAATTAAGGAACAAAGATAGCGGTCAATGTCTATGAATAACAATAAGTTTATTGTCTCTCTTTTAATAATAAAATTACAGTAAGTGTTGAGGCTATTACAGTAAGTTTAGGCAATAATAATAATATTCTCTAGGTTTTATTATTTCTGTTAAATTATATCTGATTAAATACTGTCTATAGTTAACGCGAGTAGGAACTACACATTTAAATAAAACACTTTAACGGTGTAAAACGCGATATTAGTTGAACTTATTTTAAAATGATTTTTAACTTCGACCCGACGTTTCGGATGCTTTGCAGCAGCCGTGGTCACGGGGAGACGAAAGATGGAGGATGTCTCTGACGTCAAAGTAAAAATTGCTACGCTAGCGCCATCTGTTTCGTCGAAGTTGGTTTTCGGCGAAACTGGCCGGGTGCTTACAGAATTGACTAACGGTGTCTTCGCGTTTGCGGTATGTGTTTAAAATTAAATTGTTTTATTTAAATCATATTAGATTATTTAAAACCAAGTCCATAATTTCCTCGGTTAGAAACTACTGTAGAATAGCTATATGTAAAATGACAAAGTAAAACTGTTCAATCGATATTCGAAACCGTTAAACGATTACGATACCGTAGCATAATCGATTATTCCGACTCAATCGATTGTACCAAAAACATCGATGTCATGATTTTTACGCAATATCATTGGATTATCGCTAAATAATCGCTTTTTATGACAGACAAGCATGTTCACTTCATGAAAGGTACAATCACAGCCAAAAAATCCAAACAAGATGCACTGTCGGCCTATTTTGGCACTAAACATTCGGAAGTGGCTGAATTGCATTTACCATTTCTAGGTTTTTCCATGGGCAGTGCGTGACTCGAACCAAATTTCGATATTCCACCCCGTTTAATATCCAGACTTCGTAACGAAATGAAATGTTTTTTAGAATGGTTATATATAGATTTTGGAAATGTACGAACCGCTAGGAATCTAAAAGTTGGAATACTGTACTGTACGTAAACTAATTTAGATTTAAAAAAATACAACCCGGGCAGGACTCGAATTCACTGGGAACTCAATTGGTGTAAGCAAGGGCACGGTACGCTACGGATGCCGGTGCAAGTCTTGCCTGTATCGTAAAATTTTTCAATCTAAAAACGATTTTTAATTATTACAAAAGTATGCCAATGCATTTCGTGTTTTGTATCTTTTCATAAACTTGGACTTTGAAAGCTCCCTTCATGTTTTTGAATTGGGGACTGATAACACATCAACAATTAAAAAAAGCAATAAGCAAGACAAACTGAAAAAATAAAAAAAACTTGCTGAAAGAAACTGAAAAGATGAAATCGAACATTGCAAGAAGAAATGTTTCTTATAATCTTTAAAGTTTGTACATATTATATTAAAAAATATCTGCGATAGTATGTCTAATTTTAAGATTAACTTGCAAGAACAACGTCGTCGGTAACAGCTATAAATTAGAAAACTGAGGAGATTGTTTGTAAATGTAAACATTATGCCCGAAATACGCGGACGAAGTCGCTGACACAACTTGTACTATATGTGACGATAATATTATTGAGCTTTATACATATGAGGGATAAATATCTCATGCGACACCCTTAATTATATTTCGTTTGGCAATTAGTCTAATAACACATTTGACGTACGCGCACATGTATTTTGTGTTTTGATAACAATTACTCGGTAAATTACAGGCTTCAAAACGATACATTAAATCAGAAACGAGTAAATTCCGTGACCTGGATTTGCTTGGGTGGATATTAGACAATGGGTGTATAATTGCGTTTTGTCTACGTGGAACCTCAATTAGATATTTAAGTGTTTGTTTTACGGATCTCTTTCATTTATAGGTTTGTATTGACCACTGTTTCATGGTAGATGAGGCCAAATAAGTATGTGGTTCTTATAGTATTATAATTTTTCGGAAACCTGTTGGACTTCATGAAATCGTCCAACCATCGTCCACAGGTGAAAATGTCATCAAGTTTAGAGTAGCACGGATCGCTGTGGATGCGCTTCGAGTCCCGCCCGAGTAGTAATTTTTCAATCTAAATTAAATGCCTCTATACAACTTGAAAACTTAAGTAAACTTACAGTTTTGTTTATTCCTTATTTATTTCGTAAATACGTACCGATTTTTTTTTAATATTATTTCATATTCGGATGGCAGGGTCTAAAAAGTACAGTTAAGCCTAATAACAACTGACCTCGGGCGAAACGGGGGCCCAAAAATTACCTTCGCTAAATTGTATAGAAAACAGAGAAAACATAATTTGAGTATCACAGAGAAGAAACGATTCGTTTATAAGAAATTTTTATCAACTCAATAATTTCGGCATTCAAGTCTTCATTGGTATAATCATGTTCGTATATAAAGAGATGGGGTGTCTGTCTGTGCGTTGAACTAAAGAATTAATTTAGATATGTTATAATAGAACAGTTGTTTTTATTGTGAAGTTTCTGATAAGACTAATGCGCCAACACTGCCCAACGGAATACTTTTTATACACAGTATAAAATAGTAAAATATTATTGTTTTTATTAATATACATATAATGTATATATACAAGATGGTTAGATTATATATTAAATTTTGTATTAAAAGATAACGAAGAAATTTGAAATTGAAATAAAAATGTACAAGGCAAATAAATTTGACGAAATCATTTGATTTGAGCGCGAACGGATCCACGGGTCTTAGCTAGACACAGGTTATGCTAATGATAAAAGTTCGAGTCCGTTTTGCAAACGTATCAATTACTCTTTTTCACGATTAACGAATGTATCGAATTAGCATTTCGATTATTTCGTGAAATCGATTTAATTCGATTTTATTTGAAGGTTTAGAAGCGATTGCTGTAATTGGGGGCTGCTGATTGTAAACGGTTGGATTAACATGTGAAATTGGCTAAAATACAGGGGCATTTTCAGAGAACATTCGTTCACTCGTGGTGTTTGGTCCAATGCTAGTAATATTCAATGAGAGTCGTAAGTTCATGTCCCACCGGGTCAAACATGTATTTTACAAGAAAGGTAAACATTATCTTCTCTTGATTAAGGTTTTTTATTGAACATCCAATTTAGAATATTTAAAATGTTTAAAATTATGTCAACAATTCAATTTGAAGATATTAAAAATATGCACATTGCACCGGGAATCGAACACCCGACCTTATTGTAGGAACGCGCCTACACTGGTAGGTACCTAATTTAAAGTATAGAAAACAATATTTAAAAGTAACAAACAAACACACCACAAGATTTACAAATAAACATTGTATATGTAAAAAAATGCAAAACGAACATATAGTCTATAGTTTACACGAGTAGTACACATTTAAACGGTTTAAAACGCGATATATATTAGTTGAACTTATTTAGATATTATTTTAACTACGGCCCGATGTTTCGGATGCTTTGCAGCAGTTGAGACCTCCCCTAATATACATCGCGTTTTAAACTGTTAAAGTATTTTATTTAAAAATCTAACTAAGCTTTGCACTTAAGTACAAAGCAATTAGAATGTGGGCGCGGACAATGATAAAAATATTTAGAAAAGTAGAAAATCTTTATAATGTTATTTCTTACTGACATACCAAGCAGTCGGAACTCGGGGTTCGGAGTCGGAATTTTTTCTAAACTATCACTGTTCATTAGAAGTCATTATGCTAAGGATTGTTGTATGCCATCCAGTCGGTATCGTGCTGTTAGATACGTTTTTTGTTCGTCGGACGCGGATATAGAGAACTGGATGTGAACTGTAATAGATCTTTTAATAAATGATTTCCTAATATATTATCTTTTTTATGATCTAGGTCAAACACTCATGTTGTTTATTTGATGGATGGTGAAATACCACCAATATTGTATTTACTTCTTGATATTGTTTGTTAGATAAAGTTTAAATTGTACTTTTTGTTTGTATGAAAATCTATATGTGGAAATCTACGGCTATTTCATCTATGGACAGTGGTTCGTGACCCGGACGAAATTTCGAGACTGGTACCACTTAATTAATACCCAGATTTCAGACTCAGTGGGGATAGAACCCACGGCCCGTTGATTCAATCCCACGCCATTTGTTGCTATCATAAGACTTTGCGGAAATATTGTTTATTAACAACAGATGTTGTTAAATAAATTAATAAACAATAAATATATCTTTATGAAATTCCGTTTACTTATGTGGACATGTGAAGAATACATTTTGTGCGTATATTTCAACTATAGCTACGGACGTCGTATTTCTGTAAAACCATTACCACGTCCAACATAAAAGTCACATCTAGTATTTTATATGCGCGTTGTGTTAACCGAACGAACATGGCCGCATTTGGCCTACTAAATAAAAACACATCCAAATTAATACTACTATCAAAGAATTAGTGAAATCGCATTTAATATAAATACTTTAGAATTTCGTCTTACACTTGTTTGAGTTTTTTAAGCTAGGCACGACCCAAGAGAACGTTCGTTTTTGGAATCACTCCATTTATTCCAAACTTATCTGAAACGGGGAGTCTCCCCGTGACCACGGATGCTGCAAAGCATCCGAAACGTCGGGCCAAAGTTAAAAATCATTTTGAAATTATGAATGGAATATTGAAGTTTAACTAATATATCGCGTTTGAAACCGTTAAAGTGTTTTATTTAAATGTGTACTACTCGCGTAAACTATAGACAGTAATATTTTTTATGATAGAGGAGGGCAAACTAGGATGAGATTTACTTGATGGTAGATGAAATAACCTAGCTATAATAACATCTCAACAAGATGCGCAGTCGGCCTATTTCGGATGTGCGATTGTGTATATATGATAAGTATGTTTATCTACATTAAATATAATAATATTTTAAGCTAGATTTAAGACAGTACACCCCAAGGATCGTTTCTGAAATCAATGAATTCTACTAATTCTGTCGTTTACGCCAGTATTAGTTAACTTGTAGAAAAAATGTGTAAACTACGGCCCGCTAGTAAATGCCGTAAGGCATCCGAAATGTCAGGCGACAATCCTCATGTTTATTAACATATTTACAAAGTTAATTTGTAAATATTATATTATATTAAGTAATATATTTTGTGTTTTAAACCGTTAAATGTGGTTTTATTTAAATACATTTCTGGCTGCAATATTTTGAATAATGACAAAGTTAAACTCATAATGGTACTAAAGATTCATTCTTTAGTTTATTTTTTTTTTGTAACTAAATACTTAATATTAAATAATGTTCTTAATTAATTAATCATTCACTTAAAATGATAATATTTGTCACAGTTTACAATATTAATTAAATTACATTACTTTTAATTATGATGTCTGTCTGTTTTGCATAAAACGCATTAAACATGGCTTTAGACATGTTAAAATTATTTATCTTAAACTGATATTATCTATCTTCATAGCACGAATGGATGCGAAAATTTATCTTTAATTATACCCTACAAGATTCAATTTAATCCTTGAGTAATAATCAATGGAATGTAAAGCTCTTGTATGAATCGAGCTTCACTTTTTGTTTTAATTATATGCCTTTTATTAACACTGTGACTCAACTTTAAAAAAGAAATCGTGACGCATCATTGCCCTATTATATATTACTAGCTATAGCCAGCAGTAGGCCAGGTGGTGCAGTGCACCAGGATCCCGGAATTTAGGGGCCCTCTAACCTTCTTTGAGAAGATATAAGCGTAGAAGGATTTTTTAGCGTTCTCGTTGCTGTTTATAATTTTGGAGGTTCATTTAATTCAAGCTATGCTAAAAGAGGGGAGGAGGATCCAATTCTTTCTTGAGCCTTAGGAGGATTCAGTAGACCGGGGCCCTTGTCCATCTAGCTACGCTACTGTGTGTCAGCGACTTCGCCCGCATAGAATAGTTATTTTTGGGCATCAATATTTATTTATATTTGTCATTGCAAACCTCCTGTTTATAAATTTAAGCTAGTACCCACGACAAATATAAGATAGACATAGAATAAAAGATGTATAGGGTCGCAGACATTTTTTTAGAACGATTTAAAAGGAATTATTCATTCATCCATATTTTTGGGTATCTTGAACCATTTTCGCAGTATACACCTCGGCTTCCCACAAAGCTGAATAATTTTTCCCGTTTTTTCCATTTTTTTCGTTGTCTCTTCGCTCCTAATTGTCACATCGCGATTTCTTATAGCCAACACAAAAAGATATCCTTAGATAAGCGCGTTTAAACAATCAAACAAACAAACTCTAGCTTTATATATTAGTATAGATTATATTCCAACCCCTCCGATGCTTTGCTCGTTTAAAATAGTAACTTTTAGGTAACCTTAAGTAAAATCAGTTTCGAACATCAATGTACAATGCATATTGTACAGAATACAGATAAAACATACTCTAAATATAATAATACCTTTACGAATATTGTATTTCCGCGAAACACAGAGTAAAGAGTCTGTTATAAATTCAAATTTGAAGTTTTAATGCAAATGTTTATGGAATACAGATAAATAGATGGGTTTTCCGTGAAAAGGCATATTCTGTGGAGGCGTTCGCTCAGAAATGCTCATTGAGGTTTAATGTAGAGGAATTAATTTGTTATCTATGGAGTAAAGATAAGACGCAATTAGTGGTGGAGTTCGTGGCTAATAAATGTATTGTTTAAGAATAAATATTGTTTAAGTTTAGTTCGGTAACATTGAAAATTAGCTGCGACTAATGTGTGTAAAAACATGTGTGTGTAAATAAATGTGTGGTAAAAACCCTTCGTGGTTGTCTAGTGCCACGGTAAACTCATGGTCTAGCATTTCAGGAGGTAAGTTTAAATCCAAGGGATACGAACTAAAGGTAACAACTATCAAATAGTATAAAAAATAATTTTATTATACTGTTTTTTTTACTTTAAACGGATTTGTGGGGTTCGTGGTAAGTATAAATAAAAAAAAACAGAAGAAATCACTATAAATAAATAAGCACATGATTAAGAAAGGAACAAAGACATCATATTTTTGTTTTATCTATTTGGGTTTATCTGACTCGCATATTGCTACTCAATGAATAACATATAACTTTGAGGTTAAAATGCGTTTCGTTATACAGAGCGTAAACTGTACAAAATCTTAATTTTAAAGCGCGCATTTAAGTAGTAAACTCATTTTTAATTTAATCTAAATAGAGTGAAACGTTTCGGATGCTTTGCAGCAGCCGTGGTCACGGAGGTCCCTAATGTCCCTAGCTCCATCTGTTTCGTCGTAGTTGGTATTTGAAGAATCTAGCTTGCTCCTTAACCAACTGACTCAAGATCCCCGGTTTCCGTTATGCTGTTTTTGGGATGTAGTGTTTTTAAACCATTAAAACTGTATACTGTCTATAGTTTACGCGAGTAGTACACATTTAAATAAAACACTTTAACGGTTTAAAACGCGATATATATTAGTTAAACTTATTTGAAAATTATTTTTGACTTCGGCCCGACGTTTCATTATTACCATTAAAACTGTTTTATTTAAATGTGTACTTTTCGCGTAAAGTACAGACGATACTATATTTTGTATATTTCAAATAGCCGTGTTTCCAATTTCTAAGCAAAACCTAGTTTCGAATTTCTTCCGGTACAAACCTACTTATTCAACAACTGTATAGCATGACAAATCTATACATTTTCGAGTAGCTCTTGCTGTCTTTACATAAGACACGTTTTCCCCTAGCAACAGCGGCACGATAAAAGATCATGTTCGGTCGTGGCCTGTTTTAATGTTAAAACTCATTGTATTAATTGTAAGAGCAATTAAGAGCTTTCTCTAAACAAAGGCTTAAAAGTAAAAGGCGAAATATCTATTGATATGTTTCTTAAATATCTGTTATCTTAGGGCCGACGCAAACATGGTATTATAAGTATTGTAAGGTTGGTTATTGGTATAGAAATTATTTATATGGTAACTAAACATAATGCAATACACACACAGATAGGCAAAAACAACAATAAGTAAGTTTTCAAATACAAATATATTACATATTAATATTTCTTAAACTTTTCATTTCTTAGTTTCCGCAATAAATTTATTTTAAATAGATGGTAGCAACATTAAAATAACGTATCTAGGACCGCACTCTGATGTTGAACTTCAAAAATGTTAACAGTATAATCGTGACTGGCTGAAAATCATGTGAACAGATAATATTCGAATGTATTTGATTTTTTATCTGTGCTTGTTTTTGATCGTATTCATGTCAAATCAAATTTGGCGGGAGTTTAATTAGGTATAATCTGTTGACTCACTTGGCTTTTGTGTTTTTTTTTATCTGACGTTTAATCGGTTTCAAGTAACTATCTAGACAGATACAATATCAGTGCTATGTATTTTCAAGCTTAAATAAAGTTAGAGTTTAATGGCGTCTGTAGTTTACGTGAGTAATATAGGTACATTAAAATAAAACACTTTAACTAATATATATCGCATTTTAAACTGTTAAAGTTTTTTTTAAAGGTAAGAAGGTCTCTAATAGATCTTAAATTTTCGCGACGTAGTTTTTTTTATATATTTTAAGTTTAGCTTGTTATAAAGATAGCCGTACTCGTTGTCAATGTTCCTTAAACTTTTTATAATTTTTAACGCCTCCATGGCTCAAGTCCTGGGTTCCAATCCTGTCCCTTTCTCTTTTCAGAAGTCTGGGGAGTCGGACACAGAAATATGTTCTCCCTATACGCAGGAGAAACTTAATTTCATTTTGTACCCAATGAAAAACAGGTTAGCTTAAGCTATTTATTAAATCATTAGCTATAGCGAATTAAATGGTTAAAAATATTAAAAGATAGTATTTAACACATGAAATGAAATTTTCCGAAACCAGTATAGCCTTCGGTGTCTAGTATAAATAAGTTGTTAAAACACGTTCTAACCGAAGCCATAAAATATAACGCCGACGAGTTTAGGACTAAATTCTAACGTTATTAAAAAAACATTCGCTACCTGACTGTAGACTATAAAAACGGACGCGGTTCCCCGCCTGTTCATTCAAAAATTCTTGATACACCCCGTTTTTATAGGGTAGATGCGTCTGTATCGTGAAACGCTTAACATTTACATAAATTATACGGAATTAAACACACTTTAACTGTAGATAAATTAAAAGTGTGGTCTAGCATTACGTTAAAAGCGAGAGAGGCCCTGGGTTCGAATGGGGGAAAGAATACATTGTTTCAGTCGCATCACAGATGTCTGATGACAATTGCCTGTGAAAGAACTGATCAGTGACACGGATGCAGAAATACGTTGGCCCTATGCCCCAGGACGGGAAACGGGATTTCCAGAACAAAAACTCCTCTTAGGCACACCGTACCAGTCCATGCCTTGTTCCACTAAGACTATCCAGCGACATTTGAAGGGTCAACTAGTAGATGGCCATTTGAGATTATTTTTGTTGATAGAAAAGTTCGAAATGCTGTAAATTTCATTTTAAAAAGGGGTGGTAGGAATATTGAAAGACCGTCTGGGTTTTAAACCACCTTCCATAGATGTAAAAACCACGAGGCCAGCAAGGGCACACACTATTATAATAAAAGACAGAACAACCTCTATATAATAAAAGGAATGTAAAGCCAAGTTTCAGATTCAGTATGTAGATTTCTGAAAGTCCAAAGCCGAAATAGGTCGACAGTGACAGTCTTCTACAGATGTTATATGGTTCCGGGATCACCTTCCATCAATTGAACATGCTCATCTGTTTTCTATCGCAAATACAAATAACTTGTCTTGACCACAGTATACTTATCTTGACCACTGTTTGCCTATTTTTTGTACTGCATATATTTTGTCTTGCAGTATTCTTTGAAATCTACCCTCTTGCCCTATACTTATCGTCTGTTTATCACTTATCTAAATAATGTGCGTATTACCGAAATTCTCAGTCACGGTCTCAACTCGCTGAACTTTTATAAGCAGGCGCCTAAATACCGTGACCGTTTGGGTGAACAATGCAAGTAATCACTTAAGGCCAGGCCGTCGATTGAAACTAGGTTTCAAATTCTCGTTTAGATTGAAAATATTGTACCTTCATTTTATAAAATAGTACTACTAGTAATAGTACCAGAAGTCTAGAGTTACTTGAATTACGAACCACGTATTATTAAAACATTTGTCCTTTCCTATCACTTTTGTAATTTTTTTAAATACTTTAGACATATACGTAAATAAGTTTTAAAGCCTATTAAAACTATTTTTAATTTTTCAATTTAATACATAAGTATTAACGTGAAATCTAATTAAAAAAAATTAAAGCCTTCTGCGATTTCTTTTTTTAATTAAAAGCAATAGTTTCTGGACGTTTATGCAAAAAACCTCGACAGCTTTATAATATTAGTATAGATATATGTATATTTTTAATAGATACATTTATAATTATATACAATTAAATGTTTTACTATGTATTACATACAAAAAGCAGTAATTATATAAATAATTGTAAAATTTGATATTAATAATATTTGTACGATAAATTCTGAAAGGCTTTCACGTCGTTCAGCATATCATTGTGTTTCGGGCTGTTCGGCCGACGTGAGCGAGAGGACGTCTTCTCGCTCACGTCGGCCGATTTGTACGATACTTTGATGTGTGTGTAATAACTTTTTTAATTTTGACAGTTAAGATTTAACATAAAGCAAAGTACTTTGTGAATCCATACGTACAGCCCGCTTGTGTTAGAAACAATGGTTACTAAAGTTAATCGTAATATTCGTACACAAAGAACGTCGCCTTAACTCGAAAACGGATAGACGGTCACAGTCCATAGAACGGAACCCCAGACAAATTGTTTCGTTTTAAATACATCAACACTTTATATGCATATTTAATTCTCAATGATAAGATTATATTTTTACTATTTATTAAACATCCAAAAATACAAAACCAGAATCAAACACCATACCCAAAACCAAAAGAAGAATCCTTACCATCGTCTAAATTGACACAAACGTTATATAGTAACCGTTTTTTAGTTATAACATGTACGATACTAATATCTATCCATGATTATAAAGATGAAGAGTTTGTTTGTTTGAATGCGCTAGTTTCAGGAACTACACAGCTAATCCTAGTCATAATATAAATGTGAAAGTTTGTATGTTTGGATGGATGTTTGTTATTCTTTCACGCAAAAACTACTGAATGGTTTTCAATAAACTTTCCAATAATATAGCTTATACATCAGAATAACACATAGGCTACAATTTATAAAGATATTGTATGAGCTGTCCAAAATATGACATTAAGTGTCCAGTCACTAGGAAAAAACCCACCTTTCTGCGAGCTATTCTGGCGTGTGCTGCCATAAACGTTAGTTACACATAATTATGTAATGTGATAATATAAATATGATAGACATCATTTACTTTAAATTCGCGATACTACGTAATCCTAATCCTAATCATGCGTGGACGAAGTCGCGGGCACCAGCTAGTAATTTATAAAGCTAAGCTGTTTGCTAAAATAAATAATATGATGCCCAAACAAATTATTCCTTTTTATGATTTTGTGCGAAAAAGGTTTTTTTTTAATTCGTCCGCTAGTTCATGGTCCATACTATGAACTATCATGTCACTTTAGCCGTGTTTCGTGTGCCGAAGCATCTCAGAAGCTGAATCGTTAAACGCGTACCCTGGTGTTAAACACCAGTAACAAAAAGTTTTTATTGGACTGGATACAGAAGTCCGATCTCTTACTGACTCAGACTTTTTTTTATGATAAAGGAGGACAGAAAACCATGAAGTTCACAGCATGAGGTTGATAACATCTAAACGAGATGCGCTGTCCTATTTTGGCTTTTAATATTTGCAAATCCATAGACTGAAATCGAAACGCAATTGCAGCAGCCGTGGTCACGGGGGGACTAAAGATGGAGGATGTCTCTGACGTCAAAGTAAAAAAGCAAATACCAACTTCGACGTACCAGATGGCGCTAGCGTAGCGGTTTTATTTTAAAAAAATTAACGCTGGGCAAAAATATTCGCTCCTCGGCAAAAATACAGCATATTGACCCATAAATTATTTGTTTATTATGAGTTAATACGAAACGTTACTCTATAAGGAAGATACATTATATGCAGATAACACATAATAGTGCATTGTTCGCGAACAATATTATCAATTTCGCCGGAAGGGCACATTGTTTATTGTTTTAAGCTAGCTTTTACCTTGAATTAAGCTTAAGCCTGGTCGACCTTAGCTTGTTCACTGAAATCTATCAGCAAAAGTGTTTTCAAAAATTGTAAGAATCAGTTTATAAAAGAAGACATAAGGATATCCTATAAAAAAGGAAAATAAAAACAATTTAACATTTCTTAGTTTCTTTACAGACAAGTAATTGATCAGGACATCCATACTCTGGCCTATAAATAGTAAGATATATATATTGTTACTCTCTTCAGGATTCAGAACCTCTCTACTTAACGCAATATGTAGGTATAAAATAAAATAGAAGTCATCGTTTGACGTCCGCACCATGTCTGACTAGTTGTGGTTTTATTTTTTTTTCATCTATAAAAACATAGAACATGCTTCACGAGTAGTGGAGCAAAAAATAGTCACCCCCTACTTCGCGTTGGGAACATACTTATATGTTGTTTATATTATCTACTTTTTTGGCTTAATGGTAGCAATGTATGAGTAATAGTCAACGGGTCGTGGGTTCGATTTCCACCGGATCCAATATGTTTCTAATCAATTTATAATTTTCCTGACATCTGTCTGGAAATCTGGATATTAAATGAGTGGCAGGAATATCGGAATTCCGCCCGGATCACGAACTACCGTCCACAGATGAAAAAGCCGTCAAATTTTATCGCGTTTTGGTTTCAGACAGTGGATTTCCGAATGACAAAAGCCAAAATAGATCGACAGCCGATCTGGTTTAAATGGTATAGGCTGAGGTATTACACCTACCATCAAGTGACCCCCACGCTTATCTGTCCTCCTCTAAAAAAGCTGAACCCAAGTAAAAGATATCTTTGTTGTTTTTCACCAAATGCCTTTACAAATTGTTTCAGAGAATAGATATGCCTTATATATCTACCGTCTTGTTGTATATGGTGAAAGTTGTATCAGATGCGTACCATTGTTTTGGACTACTTACTTGCTTGATCGCATCTAACACAAAGATAATTATATCTAGAAGAGCCAAAGACAAACTCTCTTGTTAGGCAATTTATTTTGTCTATTTTAAGTACGACTTAAAATTTTACATAATTTTATTGTTTGCTATATAGTGGAATCCCGTTTTCCCCGTGGGGCATAGGTCCAACGAACGTCTGTGTCTATTTCTCTGACAGGCAAGTACTTAGTTGATAAGACTATTTGGCCGAAACAATTGTTTCCCCGGGATTCAAACCCGTCCTGTCTCAAATTTAACGCAATGCTAGACAACACGTTTAACCAATTAGCTACAGAGGTTTAGCTCTATTAATCTTTAAAAAAAATTTAACAAAATGTTCCGTATTCCTTAATTTATGTTATATATAATAATTATATGTATACGTAATAGTTTTTGCATTGTTTATTACCTTTTTACAGTAATTCGTTTTGTCAACTGTAATATATGCACATAAATACTTAAATAAAATATGTATTTACTTTAAGTCCCAACGAATTAGGGGGTTTATATTTTGCTTTAAATTGTGCAATGAATGAAGTAAAGATTTATTGAAGGACTTGTGGAAACTCAAACTCCTTATCACGTCCAGTAGCGTTAATTCTACGAAATATCATGCTACACGTTACAAAATATGGTTTGAAACAATGGACTATTACGGAATATTCGTGTTAACGTTGTTATTTTAATAACTTAAGCTATAGGCTTATGTAATATCCTAATTAGGATTGTAGCATTATGTTAACTGTAAAATTGTTACAATGCGTGATTAATTTGCGGATTAAATTTTATGAGACTAATAAACGCCGTTATAAGTATCGTCTGTAGTTTTCGCGAGTAGACACATACAAATAAAACACTTTTAACAGTTTAAAACTCATTATATATTAGTTTATGCACAAGCTATCCGAAACATGGCGCCGTAGTTTAAATAAATTAATATTTATCGCGTTTTAAACCGTTAAAGTGATTTTATTTAAAAAGTTATTTTAACGAAAGAAACACCTAGAAACGTGTACTTTTAGTTATTCAGTAAACATTCCCGTATTCTTTGAATGGTGTGAAACATGTTTTTTTTCGTGTTTCTTGAATTTGTCTTTTAATTTTTGCATTATATTTTGATTAAATACTATACTTGTACAGGAATAGACAGAGCCCACATTCGGTGATAGTTGAAAAGTGTTTTATACGAGTTGGTATATAGTAAATTCGCGTAAGCATACTGTATAATAAGGACAGAAACGGTATAATATGGATAAACATTTAATAAGCATATATCTATAAGTTTAATACTCTAAGCACATACCTCCGGTCCAATGTTAGTTCCGATTTAATTGCACTGTTAGAAATCTATGTCTTCATTTATATAGAAGTCACATAAACATTTTTAATAAAAACTGTGCACAACCAACGCGCACGAGTGGCACCCAATAGCGACTAGCCGCGCGATCTAACTTCGGACGTCGTAGCGATAATATAAAACTACCCCAATTTTATTTATATTACTAGCTGTGTCAGCGACTTCGTCTCGTAAAATAGTAGTTTTGTGCATCCAAGTTTGTTTTTGCAAACCTAAAACGAAACCAAAACTGTAAATTTAAGCTATTGCCCACGACGTCGTTCTTGTTAATCTCAAAAGATAGACATACACACATATACATACATGCTATCGCGGATTTTTTTTTAGATAATTTAAAAAGGAATCATTAACATATGTTAAACCGTTTCTACAGCGGACGTAAGCTTACGCATCGAACTCCTGCACAGATGAATAATTTCCCCATTTTTTTCTCGTTTCCCGCTTCTTCTTCGCTTCTCTTGATAGCCTGAAGCCTTCCCCGATAAATGCTCTAACCAACACAAATATAATTTTTCAATTCGAGCCAGTAGTTCTTGAGATTAGCGCGTTCAAACCAAAAAACTATTCAGCATTATTTATTAAGTATAGCTTTTCGAACATACACAACAGTTAAACAGTAAAACTAAAGCTCAAAAAATAGAATAAATATCGATGAAAATTTAAAGCGAAAAATGCCTTCTTGCTTAGAATCTAGGTAGAGTCGTGTCTATCTCGGTCTTGCAAAAAAATCGAAAAAATGATCGAGCCGATTCGAGTACAAGCGATTATCGAACTGTAACAACTTCAGGAATCCGATTGAAGCAATCAGAATCGATATCAGTGCGATCCCGAATCACTCGGAACTCAATTATTCGCAGCGCTATGGCAGAATAAGCTAGGGTATGTGAATGTATACAGCTGGAGAAGAGCTGGACGTGTTGGTCCAGCTGATAAATCGGTGGTAGCGTATTCCTACTGGTAACGTGCTGGAAGCGTGTTTAAACTTTTTTATGTGATTACCCTCAAGACCGATGTCCATATCGATCAGATTGACTCGTCGGGGTAATGGTAGCCAATGTGCGGCTAATAATTAACAGATCCTGGAATCGATCCCCACCGAGTCCAACATGTCTCCTGAAGTATGTTGGATTTCGTCTGGAAATCTGGGTGTTAAATGGGTGGTAGGAGTAATGTAATGTCGTCAGGGTCGAGAGCGTCCACTGAAAAAGCTGTGAAGTTTAAGTGCGTTTCGGTATCAGTCTGTAGGCTTCCGAATATCTAAAGCAAAAATAGGTCGATAGCGCGATCGGCCGATCAGCCCGAAAGACAATGATATGCAGTCTCATGGTACTTGCAACAGTTTTTTTTTTTTTTTTTTGATTGGACTCTTACGTATTGTGTTCCTAAAGAGCCACGAATACTAACCGGGCGTTTTGGGCGAGCGCAGGGAAACTATTAATCATATTGAGTATCGTCCTACCTGAATTATTCTGCCATGTGCAAAACGATGCAGAAAAATACTGCACCGATTCATATGCCACGTATCCCATTTCTCAGTGACCAATTTATCTTGAGCCGCATTCTAAACACATTTACGTCTTATAGCCTGGCGTTAAAGTCGAAAATCGCTTGAAAAGTTTGAATAGACTAGGAAGTACTAAGCTTCTTGTTAATTGGTCCTGGCAGATGTTTTTCTAGGTCTAAATGAAGACATTTGAGTAAGTCGTAGAGTAGACAGTTATAGCCTTTAAGGTCTACTTACTTAATTACCCACAAAAAATTTAAACAAATACATCGTGTATTTTCCAAATATCAAAACAATTTAATCCTCGGCTTGAGTTACGAAAGTAAATATGACTATATAATTTAAAATCGAAAATAAATTAAAAAAATACTCTACTCGGGCAGGACTTGAACCGGCATCGTCAGTGTTCCGTGCTGTTGCTCTACCAATTGAGCTACCGAGTCCTGGTATTGGAGTCCTGAATATTAATGTTTTTAAAATGACTACTTAATGCACAACAATCTATAACAATGAATGAGACCTTTATATTATTAATAATGTTATAATTATATTACAAATTAACCATAAACCAATCAAAGCCTCCAAAAAGTATTTAATGCATCGCTTTTACTCACGTCATTGCTATGTGACATCGGCAACAGCTGCCACAACAAATCCGGCAAAATCGTAATAACTTAATTCCAAATTCTCGTTATTCAATGCTAAAAAAACAAATAAAGCCAAAGTATGAAGAAATCCATCCTCAGAATGAAATCTTCAAGTCCAAAAATGAAATGAGAGAGTCTATGCTAAAATTATGCTATGGTGACTTGTATATACTGGGTCGAATTTGGATTGAAGCGTTAAAGGCTGTTCTGGTTGGTGCTAGAATGAATTTAATACCCAAAGTAGAAGCAGCCGCCCCACCACCAGAACCAAAATGCCCACCACCGATGAAGTATAAAGATCTACCGCTCTACACGAGCCCACACTACGATTACAAAGACCACGTAGCGGACAAGGAGAAGTGTTCAAAAGCTGGGACCCCACTCATGCAGGAATACCTCCTCCCAACAGTGAGAGCTTATAGGAAAGACATGCAGCAGGGTCTCTGCCAAATCGGCTGTGGCTTCACCAACGCGTGGGTGCAACTAAAAATGGAAATGGCGGATCACGAGAAGAACTTCAAGAAGTACATGCGTGACCCAGAGAAACTTGTTATGAGGCAAGGTATCGTCTTCATGGGTGTAGTGACTGGATGTTTCTTGACCAGAAAACGTGGTATACCGAGCCGTGTCTTCGGAAGTACCCTCGGTGGGTTGATCGCTGGCTCCATTACCTTTCCTGATGAGAGTGACTTGGCGTTTAGAGAGATACTGTTCAGAGGTGGTAAGGTGCTTATAGCGATGTATAATGCGTTCTGCAACGACGACTTTGCGTTGGAGGAGAGACTGTCGTGTAGAGATGACTTACCAGCTGTACCGCCGCCAAGAAAACCTCAATGTCCTTTAAAAAAGTGAATATAGCATAATAAATTCCAAGTATTATATATTTTTTTTATTTACTACTATCCACCACTGACAATTTACTTGGAATTTTAATTTATTTTAAATAGAACACTTTAACGGTTTAAAATGCGATATATTAGTTAAACTTATTTCGAAATGATTTTTAACTTTGGCCCGACGTTTCGGATTCTTTGCAGCAGCCGTGGTCACGGGGAGACGGGTTAGTGTTTTTATTTAAATGTGTACTACTCGCGTAAACTATAGACAGTATTTTAATTTATTTCAACCTGTTAACGCCCCTTTGCTTCTCTGTCTCCTCTGAAACTGTTAGGTCCATTACGCTGCTGCACTAAAGATTGGTGGGCTTGCACCACTAGTTACACCTATACTTCGAGTTTGTACTAACAACCATAGACACATTTTTAAAAGTTTGCTCGAACTATTAGCTCGATTGATTAGCTCTACAGCGTACAACAAAATTGACTAACATGCGTTACAATTCATAAAGGAGATCTTTAAAAAACTTACAATCAGTGTAAAATAAACACTTCAATACGAAGGTTTTACAAATTTAATAAAGCTGAAGAGTTAAAGCCGCTAATCTCAGGAAGTACTGATTGGAATTGAATAATAATATTCGTGTCGGATAGAGCATTTTGGTTATAGACGGTTCACCAAACCAAAACATATGTATGATAGAATGATTTGTTATGTAATCTTTTAAGATCATTTGTTTTAACTCACAAGAACCGTTTTAAATGTACCTAAACAAAGATTTACAACAAAATCACTTATAGAGTTGTATCAACATCATTGATATTTAATTAAAAATCGAAAATAAATTGAAAAAATTTTCGACTCGGGCAGGCTTGAACCGGCATCGTCAGCGTCAGAGCAACAGCACGGAACGCTGACGATGCCGGTTCAAGTCCTGCCCGAGTCGAAAATTTTTTCAATTTATTTTCGATTTTTAAATTATATAGTGCCTTCATGTGCAATAACATGTGAAAAAATATTAATGTTTTTAAAGATCATTAATATAATTAAATTAACCTTGCAAAAAACAAAAAAAAAGTTTGCCGTATCCGCAGATTAATCTATACTAATATATAAAGCTAAAGAGTTTGTTTGTTTGTTTGAACGCGCTAATCTCAGGAACTACCGGTTCGAATTGAAAAATTATTTGTGTTGGTTCGAGCATTTATCGAGGAAGGCCATAGACTATAAAACATTGCCTTGTAACTAATACAAGCAAAGATACAGCGAGAAATGATGATCTAAAAAAAATTCGTGACGCTACATGTCTATCTTTTAAGATTAACTTGCAAGAACGACGGGAAGGGACGCGAGCGACGTCGTGGGTAACTTAATTTTATAAATATGATGAATATGATTGCAAAAACCAATTTGTAGCCCAAAATAACGATTCACGCGGACGAAGTCGCTGGCACAGCTATTATAAATATTTATGTGTCTGTGGTATACAGCTAAAAGGCGTAAGCAATATTCAACCACAAACTAGACAGTGCGAAGGCTTCTGATATTCTATTTTTGCGGCATTCAGGATTCATAGCCCGCTGAAGCCGAATCCCGCTATCTGCCATTCAGGGCTTTTTCATCTATGAATAATTCACCACAGACTGCGTTTATATGTATTGTATTGCATTCTGTATATGTATGTAGTGTTTAAAGTGCTTAAGTAAAGTAAACTGAAAGTGTATGATGAATACCGTCTTTAGCGTAATTTTCTTACATCACTTTATTATTGGTTGGTCAATGGTTAAACGTATTGCCTAGCATTGCGTGAAGCTCGAGAAGTCCTTTGTTCGAATCCCAGGGAAACAAAAGATTGTTTCGGTCGGGCAGCGCACAGAAGTGTGATCAACTGATGGGCCGAACACAAAAATGTGTTCGGTCCATGCCCAACGAGGGGGGCGACGGGATTTCATTTATTTCAAGAATTAATGAGATTTATTAGTGTGTATAAAACAAATGTGATATCGGTGCGTACAGGATAAAAGTTCAGTTTAAGTTCGAATACCAAAATAAATATTGGCTGTAGTTTACCCAAACAAGACACAGTTAAATAAAGCAGTTTTACCGATTCAAAACGCTATATAACTAATAAGTTTCGCGTTTTAAACCGATTTATTTGAATCATAATATGCATAGTTTAAAGACAATAACGCGAAAGTCTGACTCACTTACATGATTACAATTCGATCGATGAAAAATACATTTGTCTGGCCCATGCCCCACATGGGATAGGGAAGTACAAAAAAACATAGGTTTTAGATGATGTAAGGTGAAATATAACATCTAAACGAGATGCACTGATGATTTCGCCCGGGTGACAATCAAATCCACGACCGTGTTTGAATAAATGGACTAAATAAAAATCAAATTAAGCTATACAGCTCTTCATCAGCAGCCATACTTTCTTGATGCAGGTGGAATTTTGATATTCCTATCGCCTATTTCAACATGACACCCGTTGGTTATTATTAGCAATAAATTGCTGCGATTGTAGCAAACAGGTGTGCAGCTATAACAGCTGGAAAAAAAATTACTTTTTTGGAACACAAATCAGATGTTTCCATACGCAAACATAGAAAAAATAGATATATGTGAATCGACTCCATTCAGCTTTTTTATATGTCAAACGAGGCTGCTAGAGTCAGAGTGGCCTAATAACAAAAGCATGATTTCACAATAAGGAGGAAAATAAAAATGCGCAATTAACTTAGGCGAAAATGAGTTTTTACTATCATTTGCGTAAGTAGTATGTTAACAATGTTTGGTCATAGTGCTCTTGTAGATTAACATTTTTAGAATCTATACTAATATTATAAATGCGAAAGTAACCGTCTGTCTGTCTGTCCGGCTTTAACGCCGAAACTACTGAATCTATTTAAATGAAACTTAGGACACAGATATATTAGAGCCTGAGAAAGGACACAGGCTACCTTTTATTGTTGAAAGTTTGTATAGAAATTAGTGATTTTTAATTCTAAAACAATAAAACTTTCTTCTTTGGCTTTTTGGGAATGAGAGTGAGAGCGGGAGTTACGGTAGGAGTGTTGTGAGGTGAGAGTGGAATTGTTTTGGCAAAGTAGCACTTACCACACAGATTGGCTGCCCTGAACGCGCCCTTTTATAAATAAATAAACAGCCTAAATAATTAAAAGTTCTACTTAAAATCACTATTCCATGCGCACGAAGTCGCGGGCCCAGCTAGTATAAATATAAATAAGTCAAGTCATAAAATTGCAGTTAGGCTACTCAGGCTCTAGCTACAATTACATTTAGGTATTTTTATGTTGGGAAAAGGTCATGTTAATCACATTTGTAAGTTTTACCCACGGAACTTAATAAATGCCTACTCTAACTGTAAAGATACCTACAAGAGAACTCTATTACGAAAGCGATAAAGATCATTTACCAGTAAACTTAGAAATATCTAAGAAAAATATACGACAATAACCGAGTGCAATAAAAGTAAGTACGCACAGTCTAGCATTAAAACAGTAGGAATATTGTGAAGTACAAAATAAATACAATTATCGTAACTAAGCAAACAGCTAAAGTTATCAGGAGTTACCGTTAACTTTAAGTGGTTTTTCATGCCTTTATCTTAAGTTTTAGCTGTTACAAATTCTTTCTTCTCTTTATTGTCTGTAGTTTACGCAAGTAGTTACTAAATATTTGAATAAAACACTCTTACTAGTTCAGAACGTGAAATATCAGCCTCATTAGCAACTGCAAATTATTAGAAGTAAATTGTAAGTTAACCAATATTGTCCCGTTGTAAACCGTTAAAACTGTTTTAGGAATGTAGAATGCATCTATAATAATTATATGGATATTAGATGGGTGGCGGGGATATCGAGATTCCGTCCGTCCGTCCGTCCACAGAAAAAATGAATGAAAAAGCGCGTGCAGTCCTACTCTATCTCTAAAACTATAGATCGTTTATGCCCGGTCTATACAACCGTAAATAAAACCGATCATTTAAATAAAACATTTTAACGGTTTAAAACGCGATATATTAGTTAAACTTGTAATATTATATTACAAGACTCCGTCTCCCCGTGACCACGGCTGCTGCAAAGCATCCGAAACGTCGGGCCGAAGTTAAAAATCATTTTCAAAATAAGTTTAACTAATAAGTCGCGTTTTAAACCGTTAAGGTGTTTTATTTCAATGTGTACTACTCGCATAAACTATAGATTTAAAACCGATCAGTGAAACGGGCACAGAAATGTATTCATTTCACTTTAATATGAAATATAATTATTTTCTTTCTTTCTTCCCTCCTTTTGTCTATGCATTAAATACCTATGATAAATCGCCAAGGTTATTTACCTCGCGCAGAAAAACTTTTTCCGTCGGACTTTTGAGTTGGAAACAAAGCTTTCGTCTTAAGTTCGTCACTATTGTTTCCGTGCGCTGCATTAACTTGCTACTTTACGCGTGTATATACGAATTTGAACTTTATTTCTGACATATTAAGGTGTAATTTCGTTTAACGTTCGACAGTCTTAATTTTTCTCCAAATGACGTCACTATCGTAAGTCTAATCTAGTGATAAGATTTTTATTATAGTGCAACATGGACCCGTGTTATCTATGAGTACTGTTTTATGAACCATTACGAGCTTTAGATGTGTGAAGATAATTCGTATGGTAACAGCACCACGAAGGAATTGCGTAATATTATTAGTTCATCAAAAAATGTTTTGTAAGGACTAGGTACTACAGAACATTCATTTTCGTGGAAGAATGGTTGCCTAAACTTTTAACGGTTTAAAACGTGTATAAATTAGTTAAACTTACAATTTATTTTAAATACGGCCCAACGTTACTTTGTTTTGCAGCAGTGGTCACGGGGTACTTTAAATAAATTGAACATAGGTTTGACTAATATACTTCGCGTTTCAAACCATTAAAATGGTTTTATTTATATTTTACAATGGGGATGAATTTTACATTAATAAATCTTAATTTGTTAAATTATCTTAGTTAAATTAATTTTTCATATGTTATTTTAAACAATGTAATTAAAAAAAAGTATTGAAAATCCATGACGCGGGCGGGACTCGAACCACAACGAGCCGTGCTGCTAACCAATTAAGCTAACGTGTTAGCAACAAGTTCACACCGTGTCATCGATTTTTTCAATCTCACTCATCTCAAAATAATATTTATAAAACGTTATGTTTAGTGTAAACATACCAAAGCCTAAATTTTAATTACAAGCCCCGAATGATGATTCAACAATGAAATTACGAGCGATCATTTAAAAATCGCCTTTTTTGGAGTAAATAATGATAATGTTCTGATGTAAAAGATACACATCTCATGATATTTATAACATTATTTTACTAATAACAATCGATATTTTATTATTGAATCTTATCAGATCGAACAAGATGTTTCACAGCTGTTATATGATACTTGCAATTGTACACACCCTATTTAAATGTGTATGAAAAGTTTTTGTAAAGTCAAGTAACATTAAAAAAAGTAAAAGTATAATTAATATATACCTATGCAGCGAGTATCTATATTACTAAGCTAAAGAGTATGTTTGTTTGAACGCGCTAACCTCGGGAACTACCGGTTCAAATTGAAAAATTCTCGTAGCGTTGGTTAAATTATTAATCGAGGGAGGTTTCTTGGTTATAAAAGAACAGCCTGTGGCAGAATGGGATAAAGTTCGCAACAGTTTAAAATTTACTTTCGGAACCGTTTTCATCGAAATACTTATATAGCAAAAGTACAATTACCATGTCAGCTAACTGAACGTAAACACTTTTAAACTAATGTAATGTTATATTTTATTTAAATTCTTTGTAACGAAGACGATTATTCTATTTTAGACCGTTACAGTACTTTATTGCAGAAACATAAGTAATATTAAAGTTCTCCAGAATAATATGAGATGTAATATTAGTTATTATCTATTGTTATATATCGTTTATCTAGATTAATATTTTAAATAACTAAAATATTATGTAAAAATACGTTGATTTTTGATATAAAACTATTTATTGTTAAATAAAAGTCTATTTCAAAATGAAAATAACCAAAGTAAAATATTACATTGAAAGTTTAAAGTGCCTGTTATCTTAAATACATTTAAATACAACACTTTAACGGTATTATATATTAGTTAATCCAAAACCTCGGACTGTAGTTAAAAATACATTTTAAAATAAGTTTTACTAATATATATCGCGTTTTAAACCGTTAAATTGTTTTATTAAAATGTGTACTACACGCGTAAACTACAGACAGTATTTTATCGTCAATGCATTTGGCATTACAAAAGGCGGTGTTACCAGATTTCTACTGGCCGTGGTGGTCAAAATTGCCATCATTAAATATTAATTTCGAAGAGATTATCAAAGAAACCAATATATCATTTTAACACCAGGACGTAATGATTCATTCGCCTCTCGAACGTTGACAAAGTGCTCTTAAATTGTTCGTATTGTTATCAATATTTTGAGTGGGGAAAAAGATTTTAGGGTCGCCGCAAACGAGTCTAGATTATATTTATTGTAGTTAACATGGCCGTCATCAAAAAATACACGAGTCGCTACAAACTAATTCAAGTTTGTAGAGACTCGTGTTTGTAATTTTTTTTTATATCATATACCTAGTGGTACGGTAAAGGCACAGAACTTTTTTAACGAAGGGATAAAAGAAACACAGAAATATGTTTGCCCTATGGGGCATAGAGCGCAGAACAAACGTAATTTAAATTTAAAAATCGAAAATAAGTTAAATAAAAATCACGACAAGGACACGACCTGAACCGGCATCCACAACTTTCCGTGCTGTTGCTCTAACCAATTGGGCTACCGTGGCGTATTTTTTTTTTTAAATTTGTAATCAATTTTAAATTTATATAGTGCCATTATGTGTAATAACATGTTAAAAATATTAAAGTTTTGTAACGAAAATAAATAATAAACGAAATTTAATTGATCAAACATGTCTCCTTTTTCCAAGATATAATTGCCTCTTTTTATAATATATTAGAAAATAGCTAGAAAACTCGAGCTTTTAAAATTCCAACACCTCCATTTTAACTAAAAATAACCTGGCAATTAATCAAAATGCATAAAAAAGATAAAGACTTAAAAACTTTTGCATCGGCGCATTGACGATCCCGCTTTCAGCAACTGTCAAAGTGACAGCTGATTTATGATTTTCCATTGTGGCAACACCGCTTCGTTATGCCAAACCCATTTATACCGCTAATGACATTTGAGATATCTATAATGGCAGATAATAAAGGCGCGAAAATACTTGTTACTTTTAATTAGTTTTGTTTAGATGCGTTCTTACATGGACGATTTGATGAATGAGGTTGTAAATATAGACATTTTAAATTTTTTGTCTGCTTGTGTTTTACACATTAACTACATAGATTTCGACTACATATGTTATAGACAACATTTAAATAAAAATAGATTTTATACATTCGTTGTAACATAAAAGGTAATGTAGTGTTGTATCACCAACGCAAACGGCACATCACTAGAGTTATATTTGAACGCCTTTGTAAGTGTGATTGATACACGATCCGAACTTTGAACCCCGCGAAATTGCTTCTCTAATTATGTGTCAATTTTTCATTTATTTTTATCGTGATGAAGGTGTTAATTCGATTTGTGCGTACAAAGCTTAAATTATAGATACAAATCTATAGAAATTGTGTTCTAAAGAAAACCTTAAAGTCATATGATTTTTTTACATTATCGTATTCGCGTGTGCGCACGCTCATTGCACATGGTATGTTAGGATAAAATAAAAATCTTTTTAAATTGAAAATTTTGGATGACTCAGGCGGGACTCGAACCCACGTCTACAACGTGCCTCTACTATCTGATCTGTCATATAATTCAGAACAAAAAATCAACAACATTTATAACAGTTATAAGTATATGCTATCCAAAAATAAGTTTTTTGATAAATATTTGTGTATATTTATTTAATGTAAAAACGAGTTATATCATTAGCCTTATAATAGACTGCCCTGTCCCGGCTACGCACGGGTAAACATAAATAAGTACAGATATTAAAATTATGAGCATGCTAATTAAAACGACCATGAATCACTAAATTGGAAAAAAAATGTATTTCGCGTCCTAGCTGTTAACGACCGTTGTCTATCTCGCTGGTTCAGGAGCCGCTGAGAGCGTTCGGTATTAGTGTCCCGTGCACGCGTTCGCGAATTCGTAGCTCTATTTCCTGCAAGTCGCTGAGACGAACTTGCATTTTGTTCTGCAAAACGAACCTGAACAATTCCATGTCGTTCGCGCCCACTGTGTAAGGAGCCCACTGACCCTCTATCGTCGAATTAGATGATGAGGAATGTCCGATTTCAATAATTTAAAAAGTAATCATCAGGTATTGAGACAGGCTTGAATATCAAATTATTTATTTGGATAAAAAAATGTAAATAGTATGGATAACACGGTTTGATTTTGATCGGCATTTCTATCAATTTGTTAAATGTAAAAAAATAGTTATAGCGACGTAACTGCAATAGTTAGACACTATATGCTTTCGCGATGTTTTTTGTACATATTGATATACTCTATAATATTGTCGATCATATTTTTGTCCTATCATTAATACTTTTCGCAGCGTACGCGAAGAAAGACATTTTGCGGCAAATTTTTTTACGCCTTCCGTTGGTTTTTGTAAGAATTTCTATAGATGCCTATAATAATCAAGTACTAAATAAAGCCTATGTTACTCAGTGATGATGTAGCTTTCTAATGAAAAAAGAATTATTAAAATCGGTTCAGTACTTTTTGAGTTTACCCGTTACATACAAAAATACAAATCTTTCCTCTTTATAATAAAAATGGGACCTAAGCAGCGTAAAGACGTTTAAGATAAAGCTTTTATTCAAATTAGCATTTATCTACGGTACGTATAATATATGGAGACTTCGTGAATTACCTTAAGAGTAGTACAGTGGTGCTCCCACAATGGAATCTCCATTTTAGTTAAAACAATTATAATAAGGCTGCGCTTTAAGTAAACGCTTGAAAGTTCGTGAGCTATCTTTTAATGTATTTTCAATGCTGGAAATAACTTTATATCTAATAACTGCACAACTAGCATGTTTAAATAAAACACTTTAGCGGTTTAAAATGCGATATATAATAGTTAAACTTATTTGAAAATGATTTTAACTACGGCCCGACGTATCGGATGTTTTGCAACAGCCGTGGCCACGGGGAGACTAAAGATGGAGGGTGTGTCTGATTCTGTGTGAGTTGAGTATGTTTTTACCTCAATAAAGATAAAATAGAAAAAAAGTCTTCATATTTTCGTTTTATCAATTTCAGTTTATCTGAGTCGCATATTGCTAGGTACCTACTCATAACACATAACTTTAGCTTTGAAAAATGCTGGTTGCCTAGAGTTTTTATATATCTATAGAGTGTAAACTGTATAAAACGTACCTGTACGTTTCGTTAATACCATATTACGTATTTGAATAAAAAAAAACTGCAAGTTAATCTTAAAAGGTAGACATATAGTATCGCGCACTTTCTTTTAGATCATTTAAGAAGGAATCATTCTTTCATTCATATTTTTTGGGTATCTTGAACCGTTTTCGCAGCGTACGCATCGGAAACCCAGAGAGATAAATAATTTCCCCCGTTTTTTTTCACACTTCTTGCTGTTTCTTCGCTCCTATTAGTCACAGCCTTCCTCAATATGCTCTAACACAAAAATATTTTTTTAATTCGAACCAGTAGTTCCTGAGATTAGCGCATTAAAACAAACAAACTCTTTTAGCTTATTATATATATATATATATATTAGTATAGAAGTGAAAACTTCCTAAAGCTTTATTGTTATTACTAAATTGGTTATCATTATAAGCTGTTAAGTTTTCCAAATATTATAAAAATAAAATAAAATAACGGCAAGAAAATTTACAACTTAACAGAACAGAGCATAGAAGGCCATGTAAAAATTTGTGTCACGAGGAAATCATAATACTTATTTAATATTTACCATCGCCCAACGTGTCTCTGAACGGACATGGTGTATTGCAGGTTTCACAAATCGCGAATGTTGCCACTGCACACCGTGAAATATACACGTTTTGGGGTTCCATGAAAATATAAAAAAAAAATCTTGAATAATAATTTATTTTACAGTTAAAGTGTTTTGTTAAAGAAAATCATTTATTTTGTAGTTATCTATGAGTTCACTTATGAACATATACAGTTTAAAAAAATCTTATTTAAAACTTACTTACGCGAGCGTTTATAACGCGAAATATTAAGTAATAGTATTAGTTAACTGTAACTTATATATAATTTATTCTATCTACGTCCCGACCGTTACCTTTTAAACCGTTAAAAGCGTTTTATTCTAACATACATTTAGTTCTAATCTTGGGCGAACGAACGAGTAGTATCAAGAAACGCCGCCACTTTCTGCGAGCACTATACAATTCTGTATATAATCCTACGGAACCACGAGCCAATTCGGAGCGTCGCCCTTGACCAGCCGATACCTCTTAAGATAACTTTAACATCGTAAAGGTGATAATTGATTAGCACACACGTCCGTTGTAAAATTTTATATTTCTCCAATGATTCAGGCTTAAAAGGGTTTCGGCTTTTTTCGTCATAACTTCGCTCTGAGTAATGGTGAATTATGACAAAGTGTTTTTAATCTTGATTTATGTATTTCCATTGGAAAAGGATAGCGAATAAAAATTACGATCAAAATACCTCGGGTCATTGCAGCGTAATCGTTATGCACAGATAAGAAGATCTTTCTGTGCCTTATCGGACCGAAATTATTGTCTGTTTCGCCGGGATTAAACTGTTTAATGATAGAGGAGGACAACTTACTTGATAGAAGGTGAAATAGTCCAGCCATATACTACTAACATGTTTCAGAAAAATTATACATTTACTAGAAATATGTTGGACCCGCTAGGTAGATTTAGTAGGTAGATTTTATACATTGGAAAACTATTTACGACCGAAAAATTATACAGTCAGGACTCGAAGCTACGACCAACAGCGTACAGTGCCGTTTAATTGCTCTTCTTCGGTAACTCAATTTGTTGCGGATGAGTCTTGGTCTTTTTTTAATAGCGAGGTCATTAACGACCACTATGTGCTAGATATTTATTAATAAACTAACAATAAACAAGACTAGGAATTTTAAATTAACAATTTTAAGGGTCTGAATATATTTCACCAAGACTAGTATCTTTTTCTTCAAAGGACTTCACAAGAAAGTTAATTTACAAATCTCAAATAAATGCGCCATTGTCTTACACAAAATGGCCGCCAAGCCTAATAATTAAGACAGCAATAATAAAAGACGTATTGATTGATGTCTCCACGCCCGCTGGACGGAATTATTGTTCTGGATATAATAACATATTGTTAATGATAAATTTGGATCATTAAAATAACTCATCTAATTCTGTAATTTCTAATTATTCTATTGTAATATATTACGTGCAACCGAAAACTAAAAGGGAAATAACAAAGCGCATTTACTTATATCTAGTATTTGTTCTTATATCAGCGACTAAAATACAACATTTAAATAAAAGTAGGTTTAAATAAAATACTTTAACGGTTTAAAACGCGATATATTAGTTAAACTTATTTGAAACTTCGGCCCGACGTTTCGGATGCTTTGCAGCAGCCGTGGTCACGGGGAGACTCGTTGTATTTTCAAATAAGTTTAACTAATATATCGCGTTTTAAACCGTTAAAGTGTTTTATTTAAATGTGTACTACTCGCGTAAACTATAGACAGTAAAAATAGGTTTGCTAAAGTAAACTTCTTTTTATTTGATTTTAACTACGGCCCTACGTTTCACGTGACAATGTCGGGCTTATTATAATATAACTAGCTGTGCCCGCGACTTCGTCTGCGTGGAGTAGTTATTGTAGGCTTCATTATTGCTGATTTCCTCTTCAGATTTACAAATTATGTTGTCCGAGTCCTGTCGCGTGTCATTCATGCAATATAATCTTTAAAAAACACTTTATTTTAGTATTTAAAGAAGAAACATTCTTTCGTGCATAGTTTTTTCGTTTCTTGAATCGTTTTCGCAGCATAACGGAAGCCCTGAGAGATGAATAATTTTTCCTGTTTTCACCCCATTTTCTCTGTTTTATATGAATGATTCAATTAACAAACAAATAATCCATCATAACGAACCAGTAAGTCCTAAAATTAACGAATTTAAACAAACTCTTCAGCTTTATAGTACTAATAATAGATACAAATTAAATCTGATTTTCAATTGACTATAGAAACACAATTTAAAGATCGCTTGAAAAGTATAGATTTGGGAAATAAACTAAATTATTATAACAGGCCACCTAGATACGTCATTAGGGCGCTATCTGACGGCCGGTAATGAATTTAGTTGTTTACACGCGCCGGGTATCGAATCCAGTTAAACGCGCTAATTCGTAGACCTTAATGCATTTTATGATCTAGTCAAAAGACATATAAACGTATAGACCGGACACATATTTTCATAAAAGTTGTAATCACCCATTTTCAAACATTTGAAATTTCTTGTTATTGAGTTACCTTCAATTTACGAATGATTATGAATACGTTATATAAGTTATATTAATTAAAACCTTTTTAAAACGTGAAGTTAATATTATTTATTGTATACCATTCTTTTTTCAATCTACATAAACTTTTCTTAATAACATGTTCACTATGATTTACTATTAAAACAAATTACTTATACTTAACTTACTAATATATTAAAATAAAAAATTAAATATAAAATACCATTCTATGCATACAAATAGAATAAGCTATTTATGGGTAGGTAAATATTCTTCCTACGCCGTTGGCCATGGGTTCTATTTCCGTTCATTGGTAACTGAAAATCCAATTTTATTCCAAATTAAACTTAAGTAAAGTATTTTTGATGAAAAATAACTATGACATCAACATTGTACCCTGCTGTACAACAACTTTTAAATACAATTTTACGGTTTAAAACGGGAATTATTGTTACATTATTTTTAAATTCAATTTCACTACACACTTAAAGCCGTGATCATTATATATTTCGCGTTTCAATCCGTTAGAAGTGTTTTATTTAAAACTGTACCATTCGCGTAAACTATAGACAATATACAACACCTTGTATCTGTCAGTAGTTCAACAGCTAATGTCAAATTACTCTTGAATGCATCTTTTGCAGAAACAAATTATCTTCACTAGATTTGAGACATTTAGTACTTTTTTGTTTTGACTCGCGAAGGCTCTTCGGAAAACTTGTCCACCATTTTGCATCTCCGCCATCTTGATTTGCGTTCGTCTTTAGTTTGTTAGGTCTATGGTACAACATTTGGCGAGCATCGTTCGTTTAACGTAAATATTTACGTGTGACTCACGAAGCAGGCGGCCGTTGGGACGCTAAAATACCGCTCCAGGTAATTCGAAAAAGCATTTGAGAAATTCCTAAAGTGTTTTTAAAAACCGCGACCGATCGAGTAACGTTTGGAATCCTAAAATGTTTTGTAAAATATTCTGAGTGTAAATAATTTGTATGATAGACGACAAAGAAGTATGGAGTTCGCTTCATGGTAGGTGAAATATAAAATGTGCGGTCGATCTATTTTGGCTTTGGATATTCGGAGATCTGAAACCGAAACGCGACCGTGGCTCGTGACCTGGACGAAATTGCAATATTCCTTCCAGTCAATTAATATCCCGATTTGCTGACAGATGATTTTATACATATTATTATTGTCTAATATACATATATTTTCTTGCTATCTTCTATAATCTTTTTTCGTTCCTTTTATCAAGCCATTAATGTGTCACAGCCCAAGTGTGGACTCTTGTAGGAGTTAAACACTTACATCCACCTCACTACTTTTTTGCTGTATTATATTTGTCTATTACATTGATTTAAATGTAAGTATTTTTTATATTATCGCTGTAAAAGTTCTTGTTTGTATATAATATCGTTGTTCTATTAAATTAAGCAGTATAACTAGATTTTCAGCATCAAGTAGTCAATTGAGTAAAGAATACTTCAGTTCAGTTAAAAATAAAGATATTCCAAATATTTTTTACAAGTACGTCCTTTTTTACATGTAGTAGTAATTCCAGTAGTTTAGTAGTACCACGTTGTATATCACTTCCCTTATTGCTTCAGAAGTAAAATATTCATATGAACTTCCAATATCCACAGATGGCGAAGGTAAATTCCTCTTCTAGGAAAATACAAATAACGATTTTACAAAAGCAGTCAATAATCTTGTAGATATTTATCTAGCGATGTCAATTGTCATACAAATGGGCGATAAACAAGAATTTATGTCGGCTCAATATGGTAATCAGATAGGTTTTTCGCCTATGACTAGTTGAAGCACACGGTAGCGCCTGTATTGTTATTTTAATGATGGTAGAAGGTGAATACCACAGCCATATAATATTAATACAGGATTCCCAGTCGACTTATATTCCAATTAGACATTTGCCAATCCACAGACTAAAATCGAGACGAATACGTCACCGCTGTCATTTGAGGACTGTGATCTGTGACCTGGATGTAATTTCAATATTACTACCACCCATTTAACATCCAGATGTTCCAGACGAAGTCTAACGTGTTTCATAAATGTTATAAATTAATTTCAGAAACCTTTCAGCTCAACCTTTCAACTAAAATATATCGCGTTTTAAACCGTTAAAGTGTTTTATTTAAATTTGTACTACTCGCGTTTTATTAGACATATAATTGAAAATTTTAATATTATTCACATGCTACCAATATATAAATATAAAATCTAAATCTTGGTTAGAGCAGCAGCACGGATCGTTGTAGATGCCAGTTCCAACCCCGTTTGTATTTTTTTCAATATATTATTTTTATAGCCATACGTTTCCTTTGCACCAACGGGTCTGTCAAAA
This sequence comes from Leptosia nina, assembly GCA_963661955.1. NCBI lineage: Eukaryota > Metazoa > Arthropoda > Insecta > Lepidoptera > Pieridae > Leptosia > Leptosia nina. The sequence goes on from CAVLEF010000011.1 coordinate 2,112,806, forward strand.
GTTTAGTAAACGAAACACATAGACTACAACAACATCTGACGTGTTTTCTAACGATTATCAATTCCTATTTAAATAAAAAAACTTAAGGGTTTAAAACTTGAAATATATTAGTTAAACTTATTTTAATAAAGCCCGACGTTTCGGCTTCTCAACCGCCTTGGTCACGGGGAGACAGAAAATAATGTTCAAATAAGCTATTATTTGTAAGTTAAATAAAATAAATAAATATTTTTTTTTAGCTTTATTAAAATGTGTACTACTTGCGTAAAGTACATACAGACGTTTTAATTTTAATTTTTATGTATTAATTTACTTTTTCGGGATGATGACTTATACCGTCAAACCAAGTTAGTACTAGAATATTATGCTTCAATTGTAATATATTATGTATTATTAATATTAACTTTAATACACTTTAACATTTTTATGTAAATCGTAAGTAAAATAAACAGTCTTCACATATTCAAAATAGGTTTGTTAAGAGCAAAGTTATTAGACAAATCTACGCGTAAATTTGGATTATAGATTATTGTTTTGTCATGTTATTTGAATACGCCTTTGATAGTAATTAGGGTTCCTTGGACGGGCGAAGTATAAATAAAATAATTATTACGAGAGCCATGTTGATTCAGCTTATCTTATACAGAGGAGAATAACAAGCTAGTCAGGCTTTTAATTGTGGTAATATTTCAGCCTTATAACATCTACTTTGGCTTTGGATATTTGGAAATCTACAGACTAAAATCAAACCTCGACTAAAAGTCACGGTTATTTCGTCTATAGAATGTGACCCGGACGGAATTTCAATATTCCATCCTTTGGATATCCGGATTTCCGTTTCAATGTGTTTAGCAAAATTATAACTTGATTAAAAACATGTTAGACCCGACGGGAATAGAATCCATTAAAACATGGAAAAACAACGTACATAATATGTCCAAGTATTGACGGCTGTTTTTGATATTAATAAATCGCGAGTACACATAAAAAACGAAATATATCACTTAACACACGTTTAAAACACGAAATATATCACTAAACTTATTCACAATTGATCTTAACTACACTCCGGCGTTTGGGATGCTTTGCAGCAACAGGTAACGAGACCCGTTCGCGTTTTAAACAGTCAAAAGCGTGTTTTAAGAGAACAATCATCGTTAAAATGTTAAGCCTCGAGTTTCTGTGCCTTTCGACTGTTTTGAACGCGTTTAATGATTTAATAAAAATAATTTTATACGGAACCAAATTTTTACATTCGACACACACTTAACTAACTTCGACCTCAATTCTAACGTTGCTGATTTAAGTTTGAAATACTATTATTATGTGCTAAATACCCATCGATATATTAAATATTTATGTTAATTTGTTACTTATGGCTCGGTTTTAAGTTACTAGCCACATAAATATCTACTTAGTTGGCTAATTTAAACAATATTAAAAAAACTAATATCCTATTTTAATATCCTAATTAACTCCAATAAATAAAGGACTAATAATCATTTCCAATTAGTGTAGGTATATATATATTTTCAAATTATAAAATTTTTTAAGTGACTTATGTTTCTGTATAATATTACAGATGATGTCGCAATAATATATTTATATATTCTTTATTGCACAAAACATAAAAATATTACAAATTAAACTGATATACTAGAATGGAGAGCAATGCTTATCGCTAACAAACAATCTCTTCCAGGCAACGTAAAGTTATGAAATGTTAAGAAAATTAGTTGTGCAAGGTAGGCGAAACACGTAACGTCCACGGGTACCGCGTTTTAAACCGTTAAAGTGTTTTATTTAAATATCTTACTTACAAATCTGTCAAAATATCTGAGTAGTTACAGTAATGATATATTTAAATTCAATACACCATGAGAACTTAGCCGTTTAAAAGCAAATATTTTTTTAAGTACTAATAAAAACGTCGACAGTCTATAAATAAAACTAAGTGAAGATCTACCAAAAGCGGAAAGTTGCAAGGGAAACTCGCTTTGCTATGTTAAAAGCGTATGCAAATTGCGTTGATAATTAAACAAAAAATTCTATATACTATGGTGAGGGTATTCGCTGACTCGGCTATCTACAGTTAATTTCATATTCCAATATATCATTAAGCCTCAAGCAATCATTATACATATCGACGTAGGAAAACGTATTTGCTGTAAGCCGCAAAATAAGATATGCTCACCAGAGCCAAAAAACTTTTTTGGAATTAAAAAATAAAACGTAACAAAACACTACACATTTTTAAAAACGTATTTAAAATCAAACAATAAAACTATTTTTTCTCGTTTTATATGTTGGCTATAAAGATATCCTTTTAAATAAAACACTTTAACGGTTAAAACGCGATATATTAGTTAAACTTATTTGGAAATGATTTTTAACTTCGGCCCGACGTTTCGGATGCTTTGCAGCAGTCGTTGGCACGGGGAGACCACAGAAAATAAGTATAAGTTTAACTAATATATCGCGTTTTAAACCGTTAAAGTTTTTTATTTAAATGTCTTCTATTCTTCATTACATTAAAGGACACGGCATCACCTTTTTAAACGGATAAATCACCGCACTAGTGCGTGCGCACCTTTAAACCTGTCCAGTCGAACAATGGAATTGCTAGGCAAATTAAGAAAATACTTAGCGAACGGCGCTAGGCACCTGTCCACGATTCTCAATAATTAATAGTTTTTTCTCTAGTTTAAGTTGTATTTAAATTGATTATAAGAAACATACTGTTCATGCGATGACGAAAATAACCAACTAATTGTGATGAAGGAATCCAAGAGTACATAAGCAACTGTAAATATTTAAATGAAACACTTTAACAGTTTAAAATGCGATATATATTAGTTAAACTCATTTGAAAATTATTTTTACCTTGGCCCCGACGTTTCGTGGTCACGGGGAGACTATGCCATTAAAGTGTTTTATTTAAATGTGTACTACTCGCGTAAACTACAGACAGTACCTACTTTACACTAAATATATTTGTTACTAGCTGACCCGGCAAACGTTGTTTTGCCATATAAATAATTTTACTAAAAAGGCTATTAAAAAATAAGGGTTGATCGTAGAAGGGTGAAATACAAAATTAGGGGTGGACTACCCCTAAACATTTAGGGAGATGAAAAATAGATGTTAGCCGATTCTCATAGTTGCCGGATAAGCACAAAAAATTTCATTAAAATCCGTCAAGCCGTTTCGGAGAAGTATGGCAACGAGAACTGTGACACGAGAATTTTATATACTAGATTAAGGAGGACAGACAAACGTGGGTTTCAGCTGATGGTAGGTGAAATAGCGCAGCCAGATAACTTCTAAACAAGATGCAAAGAAAATCCACAGACTGAAATCGAGACGCATTTAAACTTCATTGGTTCGTGTCCCGTATCCAGAATAACCTAGAACATTCCAACAAGATGTGCTGTTTAAATTTGGCTTTGGATATGTGGAAATTTACAGATTGAAACCGAAACACGATTGACGGCTCTTTCATCTGTGGACGGTGATTCCTACCATCCATTTAATATCCAGACATCCAGACGAAGTCCAACATGTTTAAAAAAAAATAAAATGGTTACAGACGCTGATTATACTTTGCTATCATTAGATTAACAAGTTCGCCAAAAAATATATACACTATGTATGCAATAGTTCATGGTCTGACTTTCAACATGCAAGTACTTAAAAAAGAAACAAAGTCTATCTAGAAATCTAGATAATTTTTTCTGACATGTAAATAAAAGAGTGTTATAAAAATATGTACTACTCGCGTAAACTACAGACAATACTTAAGTTCACACAAAGAGTTAGTTAAGTTATAACCTAAATTTTATTTACTTGACTTCCTTAACAGGTCCCAAACCCCCGTAAAATAACTAGCAAAGAACAACTTGTCTCCGGTAATTCGATAAAAAGATTGATATTCGTAAAACAGTATTAACTTTCTTGTTTGTATAGATGCAATGTCTGAACTGATTTGGACAGTCACGTGCAAAATTGGTTTGGCATTTTTTTTAAATATTATATCTAAGGTTTAAAAACTTTTTCACGCGTGCACATGATGGCACTATTTTCAAAAATAAAAAATCCTGTCAAAAAGTCCTGCCCGTATCGATTTTTTTTTCAATTTATTTTCGATTGTTTAATTATTATATCTTAGGTTTTTATAGCTTTTTGTGTAATTAATTATTTTATTTTATTTAAATAATAATTATAACTAAATATTTATGTATTACAAATATAAGATACAGTTATAAACTACATAAGTTCTTAGTACTTATAACTATGTAGTACTGCCGCATTTAAATGCGGAACATAAGGTCCTAGGTTTGAATCAAGAAAAATGTTTGTTCCGTATTTAGAATTTCCACTGTTTGTGCTATTGGGTCTGGTTTTAAGCACTTAGTTCTGAGTGGAAGTCGCTCAATCCCAGCAGCTCGTACTGGAACCGCGTAGTGAAATTAACCTTAAACCATTTCTCCTATGAGAGAGGAGACCAGTACTCAGTAGTGGTCAAGTTTTCATTCCTTAAAATGCTTATCTAGTGTGTATTTTATAGTCTACCCAAATGATCTATTTCCAATGTACGCAATAAATGTTATATAATAATATATGTAATAGTTAAATTTTTAAACACAATTTATATTTGTATCGGTTACAATTGTTCAATTATAATTGTCCGTTATCAAATCCGCTTTTAACGTAAACGAGGGTTTTTAGATCCACAAAAGGATGTATTTCTGTTTTAATAACTTCGGCCATTAATTTCTGTGGATCATTAAGGCAGTATTTAATGGTATCTTGTTACTCGTGACCCGTTAGCAGAATAACGATGGGTTTCGTACTTCGTTCCTCAAACAAGCATTGAAAATACATTTTGGCAAAGTACTGACTTTTATCTGGTTATTGATTTTCGGCAGTATTATACATCGTTACTATTTATATGTTTTTTTATGTAAGAAGAGGACAACAACAAACTTGTTGTTGTCCTCTTCATGTGAAATAAACAAAACTCCTCCATGTGAAATACTCCTAGATATTCTGAAATCTGTAGACTGAGACTAAAACGCGGTTAAACTTGACGGATATTTTATACGTGGACGCCGGTTCGTTTCTCTGACGGTATATCGATATTCCTACCACCAATTTTATTTTGTTAGTCCATATTAGTATAAGTTAGGTCTAAAGATAAAATGACTGCACAGTACGTTTTAAGCCATCGAACGTGTTTGGTTTAGTAAAATTTAACTGGAAAACATGTATAGCTAAAAATAGATATTGCCTAGAACTAATTTTTCTTCCCGACTGTCCACTGTTTGCGCTAAAACAAGTTTTATGATCGATTGTGACAGAACGGTAAACTTTGTACGGTCCGACTTGCCATAATAAAACATTATAGCCAGGATAATTTTGTCTCGAACTGTACAGCGGTTTATTTTTACTAAATGGATTATCAAATGACTAGAATTCTTATGTTAGAAGAGTTATTCCATCTAAGGATGTAGAAATGTGTCTGACTTGAAGTCTTAATTTCTACGGAACCAATGAAACAATGTATTTATTAATTTCTTTATTATTCAAAGCAAACAATATACTGAGTTAAAACAATGCATTTTAAATTGGCGGCTCTAGAAATCCCATGTTACGTTATAATTTCCGATAATCTATTTTAGAATCTTCAGGATAGAAGGACAGACAGAGATTGGTTTCAGTTATAGTAAGGTAAAATATTCCGGCCGTTTAACGGCCGATGTGTCGGATACCTATTTTGGAATTGGATATTTGGAAACGGGATTAAGCTTCAAGGCTTTTTTATCTGTAGATCATCAACTAACTCCAATATTTAAGAATTATTTTTAAATATTACACGCGGTAGGCATCGAACTTTAAGTCCGTTGACCTAGCCCTTAATTCCTGTTATTAGCTCCTTAAAGAGGGGGATTATCAAAAAAACATGAACTATCAAGTCTAATACAATAATAATTTTAATCTGTGTTGCTTGAAGCACACGCGACGTTAACTTATAGTTTCACCTGTAAAAGCATTTTAAAACTGAAAATTTAAATCACTTTTAAGTTAAAAATTAAATACACAAGCCACTTAATTAAAAGCCTTATTTATTGGTGATTTAAAATAATTCTCTTGGCGATTGCTTATAAAATGCGTGGCGTTAGAATATTAGAGTTATAAGTGGTTGACCTAATTATAGGATATGGGGATTAAGCACGCGAGGTGTTTTGATGCATTTTCAGCTTTTACTTGACCATCCAAATATCCAACCATCCAAATGAATCGTATTTTAATCTTACCCAAACATACATACATACGTGTATTTAACATCAGAGTACGGTTTACTAAACCGGACTTAGTAGATTTTTATAGTATTTTAATAAAACACTTTTAACGGTTTAAAACGCGAGATATATTTATGATGTTAACATATTTTAAATTTATTTTAACCATGGCGTAACGTTTTGCTACAGCCTTGACTATGGAGGAGGTCAAAATTAAAAATGTATTAACTAATATATTCAGCGTTTAAACCGTTAAATTTTATTTAAAAGATAATAATAAATGTATTATTATCTTTTAAATAAAAGACAACAACAAGACAAGGCTTAATTTTCAGAATAACTACGACTTCTATATACGCAGTGCTGAGCCAAGTGTTTTTAAATGTGTTTGATTTGCTTGCACTAGAGACAATCCTTTGACAATAAATTACCTATAATCTTTTATCATAGACAACTAAACCTTTTTTTAAGGACACAAAAACCGATAACGCTTTCGCAAAAAACGCGCAAAACGTTAGTCACCGAACAAATTAATTTCGTAAAAGGCAAATCATTATCTAATCTAATAAGATCGCCGTGACTCAGCTGAATGTAAAATAATTAAATATTTTCATAACGCGACACTGTGTGGGCAATAAATCACAGTTACTGCTCGTTTCCATTGTACCGCGAGACGTGTTATTTCACTAGTGTGTAAACTTTATAAAAATATATCTTTATTTTTAATATACTAACATAAATAAAGAATATCTTTTTGTCCTTTAAATGATCAATGATCTTTTGAACTAATTTAATAAAAAATTAAGAGTTTATTTAAGTAACAATTAATGAATTATACACATATTTAAGTTAGTGACATTAAAATAAAAAATAAAACTTAGGACTGAAAACGCTGTATGTTACATTTTTAAGTACGTCACATTATTGTACAGTTAAATTTATTGCTTAGGGATAAAATAGCATAGTATTATAAAATAACCCAAAATAAGTAGATAGGATATCATATCGCATGCATGTTAAACTACATGCATACAATCTGTCAATGTCAAAACGTCCGAGTTTTATTATAAGTATAATGGAAACAGACATGAACTCATACAAGCATCCCCGTCTGTTGCTTCGCTGATGCGTTATAACAAGAAACAATAGCCCATATATGCCTTTATACAGGGTGTCCTACAACCTTTTCAAAAACATGTATAACGACCTAATCAATCTTAGTCTAAACAAGAATTCAAGATTTTCATTATACTTGAAAGGTAAATTTATTTATTTATTTTCGAAATGTTTGTTTGTGTTATTTTAAAAAAAAGTTTTATAATACAATATAATCTTATACGCATACATATCTGCTTTGGACCTGATCTATATCATAAGTTGCCTCTTAGTATAAAAAATTCCCAGTCGCTGAATATTCCTTTAAAATTTTTGAAAATGCATACTTTAAAAGTCTAAATTTATTTATATTATTATTTCTTTATATAAGGTGTCGCTATAAGCCTTTAAAATAATACATTTTAGTTTAAAAATCATTGTTTTCTTAAATACTGTCTATAGTTTACGCGAGTAGTACACATTTAAATAAAACACTTTAACGGTTTAAAACGCGATATATTAGTTAAACTTATTTGAAAATGATTTTTAACTTCGGCCCGACGTTTCGGATGCTTTGCAGCAGCCGTGGTCACGGGGACATTGTTTTCTTGTTAAGTGTATATTCTTAGAGAAAATTCATTCTTTATACCCAAGGAAAAAAACATTTTAGGTGATAATTTTATTTTATAGTCAGTTTCCATAACTGAAACATGGTACTTCTTAAGTATTGATTTTTCTCAAACGTGAAGTCGGGCCTAAGAATGAATTTGTGATCTGTCGTTTAGGTTACGAGAAAGTGGCTGCGGAGGGCCTTTTACTTTGGTTAGAATAAATCCCGTCTTCCTATATATATATATTGGTGTAAGGTCTGACCACTTAAGACCATCTACCATATCAAATGAGACCTATTCCCAGCTGTGGGACATTGATAGGCGAACGACAAATGAATATTAATTTCATTTGTCTTTCCAGGCTGTAAATATATTATTCTGTATATTCATCTTACTAAGATAGAAGAAATCGCGAGTTAAAAATATTGTCTACTTTAAAACGCATTGGATCAAGGATGAGAGGTCGCGGGTTTGAATTCGGGGAATGCAACTAATAATTTGAATTTAATATACGTATTACAAAATGTTTTGCTTTTGGAAGTTATATACGCTAATTACCCATAAATGTGAATCAGTAAAGGACACAAAATATGTCTGCTCTATCATACTTCGTGATTTTTCAGCTCCTTCGATGTTATATAAAAAAGAAATTTTAATAATTCCTTTGTTATTCACCTTTCAAAATCAACATATGTATTGGGAATATTTTTTCTACTTAATCTGTCTCTGCCCTTATCCATCTGGACTCAGCCTAAGCGAAGACAGCGTGAATTGCCTTTTCGAGAAATCTTATCGACTCTACATCAAGAGAAAAGGTCAAAATATTTTTAGATTTCAATATAAAGTTGGCTGAAACAAAACTAGCGTTGGTCAGAGGTGACCCACGGAATGTCTTTAGTAATTCTTAGAAGTAGGGTTGTATCTCTCGAAAGGGTACAATTCTATTTAAATTTCTCGGTAATTTCATGTTATTATAATAGACAGATAGGCATGGGTTCATGGTGGTAGATATCCTACCACCATGTGAATATACCATATTACATCCAATACCATCCATATACCATATTACATCCAATACCATCCATATACGATATTACATCCAATACCATTCATATACCATATTACATCCAAACGAGATGCGGTGTCGACCTATTTTGGCTTTAGACATTCGGACATGCAAATAAAAACGGATACGGTAAACCCTTTTCATCTATTTTTACCACTCATTTAATATCGAGATTTCCAGACCAAGAGAACGTATTTAAAAAAAATTATAAATTGATTACCGGCTAACCGTTGGCTAATAGTCATAAATTGCTACCACTAGACCAACGAGGTAATATCATTTAGTTATGTCAGACCTCAAATAAGAAGTTTTGAAACCTGAATAAACACAGGTTTTATACCAACCAAAAAATTCCACACAAATCTATAAATACCCTTAGTCCGTTTATATGATAGACCGTATAAAATAAAACACTTTTAACGGTTAAAAAGGCGAATATATTAGTCAACTTATTTTTCACTACGGCCCGCCGACCTTTCCGTTGCTTTGCAACAGATTTGGTCCCGGAAGGACTAATACTTTTTCGTTTTAAACCGTTGAAATTGTTTTATTTAAATGTGTACTACTTGCGTAGACTACAGACAATGTATTAGAATTTTATTATTAAAATGCAACAGATATATTTCGAGGGCAATCGTGAATAAAATATATTTCTCGTTTAAACCCGTTGAGAGTATTTTATTTTTGCATAAAGAACTTTCTTGCATAATCCTAAACGATGTATTTACGCAAGCGAAACCACAGGAAATGCTTAGACTTGGCTGTATGCAACACCCACCAAGTTTTTATCTCCCTGCTTAGTATGGCTTCGATGCTGCGGTACTAGGTGCCTATTAAAATAAAAACAAAATAAATAGTTTGCAAGTTGAGGATGTCGTTGCAGTCAGTACATTGTTCAGAATATGAACCGACACGAGTTCACGTGCGATATGTGGATGTAGGGCTGCCACAAGTTAGTTTTTACAATATTATTTTAATTCAAGAAGTTTATTACTGCTCTGAATAATTAATACTCCACCTAAAGAAATATTAAGAATTGTTTACGTGAGTACCCTTTTAAATAAAATATTCTTATCGGTTTCAAACCTAACCCAGGTCACGGGTGGACTCAAAGCAAAACATCCGTAACGTCTGGCTATAGATAACTTCAATTAGAAATAAGTTAACGAATATATTTGTTCTTTTTAAAAGGATTGATAAGAGCTTATTAGTCCATCGGTAGAAATTTGTGGCTAATAATTAATGCGTCTTGGTTTTTACTCCTATGGGTCTAACATATTTTAAAACTTCGTGTAGAAGATGTAGCCTTTAAACGGGTGGTAGGAATATTCTAATTCTGTCTATTACGAGCTATATCTACAGAGAAAGAAAGCCCTGACGTAAAAATCCACTATTAGGTTTCAGTCTGTGGATTCCTGAAAGTCCAAATCCAAAAGAAGGTAGATAGGGCATTCATTTTCTTTAGATGTTATATGACTGGAGTGTATCCTTCTACCTAGTTGAAATAAAAAATATATAGCTTTAATATTTATTACGAACGCGACGTACAACCCTAACGCTTCGCAGTGGCCGCTACTCTTAAAGGCTTGTAGACGCCGTTTATTTTTATTTTGCACGAATATAATATTTTTTAAAACTTTTTCACATTCTTATCCGCGTTGGCTTTTTGTAAAAAAACACGCACTTGTTTTTGTTTGGTAATAATGTGTTTGGGAAAGGCTTTTTATGCGTTGTGTGTTGTAGAACGCAAGACTAAAGGAAAATCTTAATGAGTTAACTCCTTGAAGAAAAAATACTACCTACGCACATTGTTTTAAGTAAAGTACTTTCAACGGTTTCAAACACAAAGTATATTTAAATACAGTCTGTATTTTACGCGAGTAGTACGTACACATTTAAATAAAACACTTTAACAATTTAAAACGCGATATATATTAGTTAAAATTATATGAAAATTATTTTAACGACGGCCCAACGTTTTGAATCCTTTGCAGCAGCTGTGGTCACGGCTGTCTCCCAATTTACACAAACTACATATATTTGTTAAATTATATACAATTTATTTTATTCATTTTATTGTATATTATTTACTTTCCCTGTTGATTTTTACTTCTTTACTGTTTTTCTTTAAATAAGACACAAATGATATTTACTTAAAACATGAAAAAATGTTAATATCTCATTATAAAAACTTCATTTTATTTACAAGAAACGCTTTTTAAATTATGCATAAACACGACCTACGTCGTTGGTAAGAATATAATCTTTATTCCTTAGTTATAAGGATTACTTTCATATGAACTTTTTTTTTATTTCTTAAGATACATGAGCAAGTGATTTTTTTCAAAGAAAGTGTTAGTTCGAATCAATCATTTACAATTTCGCGGTTTCTGATACTTCTTCTCAATTCGTGTTGTAATAAAATATTTGTATCGCTTTCGACATTCAGAAATCTTCAGACTGTAACCGAAACGCGATTACGCTGAGGCTCTAACTTCTGTGAATCGTTTATGACGGAATTTTATTATATTGAAATAAAACACATTTAACGGGTTATTGTCTTCGATTTAAGACGATTTCGTTTTCAATATTAAATGCAACTTAAACGCTTAGCAGTTAAAAACATTTTTAATCAACAGATTCTCCTTCAAAGTTGTCAACTTGAATTGTAGATTGCGCGCTCCAATCTGAATATTATAGGAATTAAAATATTAAAGAATAAAAAAAATCGAAGTGCTTTTATTCCCATTGTACGGACACTTTATTTTCTCCACTTCGATATTATTTAGTCGTCGAAGTATCCTCGCGGAACCCGTTTTAGAGGCGTTTGGGCCGTGACCTTTAGTGATGCGCTACAACTATCGATTATCGATATACATAAATAAAATAAAAAGCCTTTTATTTGCAATGCCCCAGACACTCATTAAAAAATACAATGCTTTAACAATTTAAATGCGGTATAAATTAGTTAAACTTATTTGGAGTTTATTTTAACCATGACCCGACGTTTAGAATGCTTTGCAGCAGCAGAAGATTTGATCTGAAACGTGAGGTTTAAATAGGTTATGCAATTAAAATTTCAATCGTTCAAAGTTGAATTTTATTATATTTTTACTTTATCACATTATAGCGTGCTTACTTATCTTTTGGAGTTAGATTAAGATCTACTTCAAAGGTCAATCCAGAAATCGATAAAAACAATCCACAACCTCTCTTACAGTACGTGCAGTGTCATGATTACAATGTTTCAGCTATTATAAAGATAGTTAAAAAAAGGGCATACATTTTGACGATGCAAGGCAAAGTCTTAAAAAATTATTACAGAAATTTATTTGAATGAATGTTTACTTATTTTATGGGAAAAAAAGAAATGGGCTAATTTAATATCGATAGCTTGAAATTCCATCGATAGTTGCACACCAGCCACCACTCAAACTGGCGTCCCTTTTGTGTTTCATCTTTTACACCTTTAGGATTCGCTCCTTACTCGTATCTCTATCTCTTTCTATCCCAACTATATTGTCTCGTGATCTACAGGCTGTCTTTATTTGTACAGTAATAGTTATGTTGTAATTTCAAACTGGGTTAATAGAAAAAAAAACAAACTTAGCTATATCGTTTGGCCAAAAAAAGTTGCAGGGTTTGTTTTTTTAAAGAAAGGACGATGCATAAGAGGCAAAGACAAAATGCTCTATAATCTAAAAAAATGCGCTGTCGGACTATTTTGGCTTTGTAATTTCTACAACAAATTAGGTATTACCTGTAGTTTACGCGAGTAGAAAGCATCACATCACATGTACAATAGTCAATTTATTTTTAACTTAAATCCAACAGTGAATGATTGATCTGTCATTCATTTTTAGGTTCTTTTTAGGTCTTCCTTACATAATAGTTTTTTAAGCGTTAAAAATTAAGAGTTTTACAAAGGCGATTAGTTAAAGATTATATAGTATTTTGTTTTTTAATTTTTTCAAAGGCTTTTAATTTCTGGATATATTTATTAGAACCACTAAAGCTTAGCAAAAACCAAAATGTTCTTTATATTTTCGAAAAATGCCTGTTTAATAAAAATACATGTAATAACAGACGTTCTCATGATAGGTAATTTTGCATTAGGGTCTCTTCAAATCTTTACACACGATATTCCAAACGAACGAATAACAATTGAAACAAAGTATTTTAATATAATTATTATGTATATACATAACAATATTTATTGCTAAAATTGATTTTTTTCCTAACAAAGAAATTTAGTACCGTCTCTAGTTAAAAACGCGATATACATATATAACTTATTTGAAAATAATTTTAACTATGGTCCGATGTTTCGGATATTTAACAGCAGCCGTGGTCACGGAGAGACGTAATTAAGATAATTTTCGAATAAGTTTAACTAATATGTATCGCGTTTTAAACCGTTAAAATGTTTTATTTACTGATATTCAGCTCTAAAAACCAGCCATTTAAAACGTGTATTACTTTACTTACCTGATGATAGACTTTTAATAAGATTATATTTAAGGCTGAATAATATTTTTTCCTGTTACTTTTGCCTACCCTCCATATTTATCATTATCACATCCATGAGGATTATATACCCTCAAATTAAAGTATTGGTCAAGGCAACAATAGTAAAACAGAAGAAAAGATAAAGTCTCTCATATCATATTTTCGCGAACGAAACGACTTTATATAGTATAGTCCCCCAAGTCTCGGCCTCAATCAGGGATAAACGTCACATTATGACAGTATGGTAATTTCGGCTTTGCATAATGTTACCAGTTTTGTGCTATATTGCCCTCGAATTATTGGAATAAGTAAGTTTTAGCTGTTTATAAGCTACTTTACGAATATTGTTAATGTTATTGACTTAAATAAGGTCAGGCAAAATACTCATAACCAAACCCTTTTGTTCTGGTAACATCGTTAAAAAACACTTTTAACGGTTTAAAACGCGAAATGTCAGTTAAAGTTTTTTACAGTTTATTTAGCGACGTTCTCTTTACAGCAGCTATGGTCACGGGGGGCTGGACTAGCAATATCGGTCAATTTAGTTATTCATTATAAATACAGGCTTATTTTAATATGATGTAGAGAATGTTAATTACGACTATCAAACATACTTTCCCAAGGTTTAACTTATAACCTGCATCCAAAATGTATGTATACTTTTCTAAACGTAGACAATTCTAATAACAGACACAGGTCAAATAGAAAACCAAATCTTTTGAATGCCAAAATAAGTCGATACTTTACGACGATGTTATGTTGTTATAGTGATGTTTTATTGTTGTTGATAGGCGTTTCGTTTAGTCTGTAGATTTTCGAAAATCCAAAGTCGATCGGCACATCTTGTTTAGATGTTATATGTCTGAGGTATTGCTTGTCTGTTCTCCTCTGTCATCAAAACTGTATTTATTATCATTCTTTCCGCAGTCCTCCGCGTGCATAATTGAAAGGATATCTCGTTCTCGCTGGCGTGGACTACATTTTTAATCTGAATTGATTCGGTGTGGCAATTTATTTGGGCGAACGCTGACACCTTATCTCGCGAGATCTCAATGCGTGTACGAATATTTTTTATTAAGAGTCTTTGTTTGTAGACGATAAGCGGTATCGCTTTTGATAAAGCCTCGATAACAATAAGTTATAATCGCGAAGAGGAAATCACATTGATTTATCGTGTTAACATCGAAATTACAGTGCCCGCGAGATTTTGCTAACTAGCTGTGCCCGCGACTCCGGGTGGAATAGTTATTTTGGACATAATATTTATTTTTGTCTACAACCGCCTCAGGTTTATAAATTACTAGCTATTCTCGCGACTCTGTCCGCGTAGAATAGGTATAATAGACATCAATTTTTTTTGTAAACAACCTCTTCAGTTTTATACATTTTGGCTGTTTCCCCCGACGTTCTTGCGACTTAAAACTTAAAACATAGACAGTCGCGGACATTTTGTAGACCATTGGAAGAGGCATCATTCAAACATACATATTTTTTGGTTTCCGAACCGAACGGAAGCCCTCAAAGTCATGTTTTTTAACCAGAAGCCTTCCTCGATAAATGCTCGAACCGAGATTAGCGCATTTAAACGAACAAACTTTTCAGCCATATAATATTAGTATAACTATATTTTAGGTAATCGCGGCCTTTCGGATGCTTCACAGCAGCCGTGGTCACGGGGGTACTTCCAAAAGTAAGTTAACTAATACATTTTGGGTTAAACCGTCGAAAGTGTTTTTTTTTTGTATACCTGTTTTGTGTACTTAATTAGCTGTTTTTCTATAGCTTGATCTAAGTACCTCTTGTGCTTGTCTGTGGCTACAGAAGTGAAAAAATTACAAACACTAGCATCCCTCTTAGTTACATTAATCGGCTCAAGCTTTAATAACACGACTAGAGATTAAAATCCTTCTCGCAAAGCCAATAAGCCAGTCGCCACTGCTTTTAAATTCTGCCCGGCTAAGGAGTCTGGCGAGATTTATATTTCAAACGACTTATTAACAGTTGGAGGTTTTCATATGCGAATGTAAAATATGGAATGACGGCAATTATTCATTCATTCATGTCACAGTCAGACGGTTGAACGCGAATGATCGGGAAACGACTAGATGTTTATTTATGATAGGAGTTCAGACAAGCATGGGTGTCCTTGATGAAAGATGAAACACCTCAGCCATACCATTTTGCGTTGTCGACCTATATTCGACTTACTATACATTGCTACCATTATCCCAACAAGTCCGTCAATTAGATTACATAGAATTAAAGTCAATACAAAATGGATTGAGTCAAATGCGTAAATATATATTTGTCTGTAAACTTTAAATAAACCACTTTAACGGTTTAAAACGCGATATATTAGTTAAACTTATTTGAAAGTGATTTTTAACTTCGGCCCGGTTTCGGATGCTTTGCAGCAGCCGTGGTCACGGGGAGTATATATACAGTGTATAGACAGTATCTAACACCTAGATTGTTTCAACTAATATATATACCTACTACATACACAGATTTATTTTTAACTATGGCCCGCCGACAAAATAAGTTAACTAACATATTTGTATTTTCAACTATTGAAGGTGTTTTATTAAAAAGTTTACAACTCGCATATACTACAAGATGTATCGAGTTATTACATTTGACTACAAAATGTACTTTTAACTCCTACCTTCTATATAAACTTCAAAGTAGCAAAAATTGAAATAAAAAGTGAATTTATTTTTTAATACTTGATATTATGACCATTATTAACGCAAAAGAATACCGCAATTCTATACGATTGTTATCGAACTTCTTCTCATGAGAGGCTAAACCGCTTCGTTACGTTACGTAACGACGGTTTGTCTGACCTCGTATTGCAATAGGTTGTGTTTGATGATCTATACCTACTGCTACTAATACCTAGATTAGTTTAATTTGTTCACTTTTTGGAATTGAACTGTAACACAGGTTGATCTGCATGCCGCAGCGACGTGTATTATAAAAGACATAATTTTAATAAATGTGCTGTTTCGACAGAGACCCTGCGAAATACCATTAAGTTGCTGTCATGGATGAATACCGTAATTATAATCACTTTTGAAATTGTATCACATTGTTAAAAGGAAAAAATATTGAATGAGACATATGATTATAAACTCGAAAGCTTAAGAATGTACGTAAATGTCTGTAAGTTCACACCAAAAGGCTTTTTGGGTTTAAATAAAATACTTTAACGGTTTAATACTCGATATATATTAGTTAAACTTATTTGAAAATTATATTAACTACGGCCCGACGTTGCGGATGCTTTGCAGCAGCCGTGGTCACGGAAGCATCTGAAACATCGAATGTCAAAATAATTTTCTAATAAGTTTGAATAACATATATCGCGTTTTAAACCGTTAAAGTGTTTTATTTACAACTAGCGTAAACTACAGACAGTATTTAGGATTTTTAGGTATTTATTATAAATGCCATAATTTGTTAGTATGTAGGAAGAAAGACTAGATCCTTCTAGAATTTTTCCATCATAAAAGAATTGACAAATCACTCATTTGGTCACAGGATATATCGTTAAATATATGTAATAATAAACAATTATAAAAGCAATAAGGTGTCAATTTTACAATCAATTTTTGCTCATTTTCATAACAAAGCAGATTAGAACAGAATTTTTACTAATGGTTAAAATTAATAAAGATAAATTAAAAAATAATAATTAATAAATAAAAAAAAAGAAAAATTAAAACAGAATTTTGAATAATGGTTAGAATGTAAGTATGTAGTTGTTTCAAAAAATGTACTACCCTCAAATGTATGATTGTATTTTGATCTCACTCGAGTCTTAATTGAAGCAGCGAAGTTTTCCTTGATTCGAACTAAGGACCTTTTACGCTTAACGCCAAGCACGTCAATATAGTTATCGATACTTATTACGCCACTTCTCTTATACAACCGAATTCTCAATGAATGAAATAGAATGGTGAATGAACTTATCACTCTGTGTGGTCTAATTCATTCATATGATTTTATCGGCTTTTTATTGTTCCGCAAAGGATCCTATGACGCGATATAACCGTATTGAAAACTCACAAGTTGTTCTAAGAAATATTTACATATTGCCATATACTTATCAGAAAGGAAAAAAATTGCCTGGAATTAAAAAATACTTTTCACATTAGATTGATGCACTGTCGGCCTATTTTGCAGTTGGACATTCGACGGACGGTGGTTGGACGGTGATTCGTAACCCTAACGGAATTTCAACATCAAAGAATCCAAAAGCGTTAAAAATATGATAAATTTTGTTTAAACAAAAATGAAGTGTAAAAACTTTAACACTTTCACATATTGTAATCTAAAATCGATTTTTAATTTAGACTATACTTTAGGTGTAAACAATAGAACTATTTAAAATTGGCATTTAATATCATTTGCAACACCGCGTGTTACCACTAGTCTTTGAATATAATTCCTTAAATACGGTTGACAGTTACTGGCAACACTCAAACGACCGTATAATAACGGGATACAAAATTTCACCACTCCAATAAATCACACCACAATCATTAATAAAACAAAATAAATCGCGAAAGGGCATCGCTCGAAATGGAATTATTTTAATATTAATAAAAAATCTACCTGTCCGTTTGTGCAGCTGTCGGGCCAATCATTCTGTTATGTGTGTAAACAGTGCACTCAAATAAAAATGCCTACGCCATCGAAAAATATTACAATAACTGATTGCTTTTACATATTTTAAAATAGGCCATGGACTGATGGGAAAATGATCGCGAAACGCAGAGGGCATTCACTTCTGACGAATAATAGTTTGAAAAATAATGTAATCGAGTTTTGACAAGACCGATAGTCCATTGGTAGCGGGTTGCTAATCAAAGTCAAAGTCAAAGTCCAAAAACATTTATTCAAGTAGGTACACTTATGTCACATCAGTTCAAAACTAAAGCTCTATCTAAGTCAGAGTTCCCCAAACTTTATCGTGTCGTAGACCCCTTGCCATGTTTTTCCGTATTGGATAGATCCCCTACTTACCTGACACAATTTTATAAACATATATAATAAATGTTTTACTTCATATGTACTTTTATAAAAAATGTATATGTTTTGATATAATAAGATAGAATGTTGTGAGTAAAGGTACTATCATTTTTATTTCATGGACTCCCAAATTTTATCGGTGACGTAGACTCCTAGGGGTCGATATAGACCACTTTGGGAATCGCTGCTCAAAGTTTACATTTTCTACCACTCTCAAATCATGGGCGTAGTACCCACGAGAAGAACTGGCAAGAAACTTTAAAGAGTCGTGGGTAGGATTTCCACCGGTCTAACAAGTTTATAAAATCAATTAATAAATCTTCTGATTCATGCATTATTGGCAATTATTTGTTAGATCTGTATAAACATAATATTTATCGTACAAACAACAAAACAATGTTTGTCAGATCAGCTATTAGGATATAAAGAGACGTCAAAATCTTTGAACGACAAGTAACAAATTTCATTAAAATTTGTCAAGCCATTTAGACAAAGAAGTATTAATAGGAATATGATATTTCAGTTTAACGGTTTAAAAGTGTCGGGTTAAACGGGTTTAAGAGTGTCTCCCCGTGACCACGGCTGCTGCAAAGCATCCGAAACGTCGGGCCGAAGATAAAAATCATTTTCAAAAAAAGTTTAACTAATATATCGCGTTTTAAACCATTAAAGTGACAGTATGATATTTCAGGTTAATTTCAGGTTGTTTTTTTTGCCCTTGTCTATCGCTTATCATTAGAAAGAAACAGGCAAAGTATAATTCTTCGAGTAGGTACCTTTGTGAAACTAGCGGGCATTAACGAAAAGCATGCAAAAAAATGCTACACTTCCTTATCGCACCCAATAAATTAGAAAGAGATAGCGAATGATTTATTCCTACAGCGAAATGTACACTGCAGAGCTTGTTTCGTTACACATCATTAAGATTTATTATATTGATAATTTTTATCGGGACACTGAAAATTATTTGAAGGAGATCCGTTAGTAATGACAATTTATCGTCGTTGCACTCAGTGTATATAGAATACTAGCTGACGTGACAAACGTTATTTTGCCATTGGAAGTATATATTAAAAATCAATTACAATCATACTAATATTATAAACGTGAAAGTTTGTATGTGTGGATGGATGTTTGTTACTCTTTCAGGCAAAAACTACTGAATGGATTTCAATTAAACTTTCCAATAATATAGCTTATACATCAGAATAACACATAGGCTACAATTTATAAAGATATTGTGTGAACTATGTAAATATTACATTAAGTGCCAAGTAATTAGGAAAAACCCTACCCTTCTGCGAGCTATTCTGGCGTGCTCTACCATAAACGTTAGTTACACATATTTATGTCATAATGTTAGTTCTTTTTTTACGCCACGCTAATATAAGCTACTCCAAATACTAATCCTGCGTAGATGAAGTCGCGGGCACCAGCTAGTTGGAAATAATTATGACACGGATGCACTCGAACCAGCACCTACAGCGTTCCGTGCTCTCGCTCTAACCAATTGAGCTACCTTGTCCTACACGTCATTATATCGATTATTTAAGTATATAGTGTCATCATGTGTTTGCACATATGAAAAATATTAATGTTTTCAAACATATGAAGTATTGTAAACAACATTTCCTTTAAACAACCATAAAAGGAGTTCCTATGAGTTAATCTTGAAATATAGTATATTCTGTGGCGTTTTTATTTTAGCTTATTCATAGGAAAATAGGTTATTTGAAGAAGAAACATTCTTTAAAACATATTTTTTCCATGTCTTGAACTGTGTTCGGCGTTCGCACCTTGCGCAACGTAAACCCAGAAAGATGAATTATTTCTTTACTCATTCCACATTTCCCCCTGATTCTTTATTTATTTATTCATTTATACATAAAGCATTTACAGCAAGAGCCAAAACATGCAGTATGGGAAAATTAGCTAGGAATCTTATCTAAGAAATATAAGCATCTAGATTTGAAAGACCCTGGATTTACATTAAATATATCATGTGCGCTAGTTACTGCTAGGAAATTATTCAACAAACGAATAGTACTTTGTGTTGGAGCCATGTAAGCCAACTGCGTGCGTCGCCGCTCCTCCGCCAACACCTTTGCTCCTATGACTCGCCGCGTGAAGTTATAGCCAAAGCCTTCCTCGATAAATGCTCTAACCAACACAAAAATAATTTTTCAATTCGAACCAGTACTTCCTGAGATTAGCGCGTTCAAACAAACAAACTCTTCAGCCGTATAATATTAGTATAGATTAAAAAAATCCGGACCCAATGGGGTTTGAATCCACGACCATGATTACTAGTCATTGCCACGATTAGACCGACGGGCCTGTCATAAAGTCAAGTATTCTTCTGTTTTCGCCGAACGAAAACCGCAGTGAGCCTTAGATCTTATCAATGCCGTAATTCTATGAAAGGGATAGGGGCCTTGCACATTTTTAGTTTGCTTAATTTCAACAATCAAAATATATGGCTGTACCTGCTTTTCGTAAGTGAACTCTAACACAATTGAGTACGGTTCAAAATTAGGTGGTAGCGAATGCTTTCCAATCAAAATTTTGGGCGTGTCCTTAACTTTGAAATATCAGCTCTGATCACGAACATAGGCTGAGAGTTCGATTCCTCGTTAGTTAAGAAGTCTAATCAGATGATATTTTTATACTTACAAAAGCCGTGGGGCATTTGTTTCCCACAGCTGGGCGTGGGTCTGCCAAATGTTGGCAAATATAAAAGCCTAGAATCTCCACGTAAGCGGATTTAATAACTACCGTCACTTATTTTTAGTGATGATGATCAAACCATCGTCGTCATTTCAACGTCCTTTGAGATACAATAGTTTTGACATAATATCTTCATACTCCAGGCTGGTATAAGAAATTGTATTATAAAAATTCCAATTGAAGAGGTAACTTTTGTTTGTGCCGAGACTCAAACCCTGCACGTCGCGGTCCTAATTCAAATGCATCAAAGCCTTTGACTAGAAACATACATAGCAAAGTAATACAGGGCCCGGTATGTACTCAACAAATTTTGTTAAGCCATTAAAGATTATAACTGTGACATGCATATACGTTTTTGTTCTGATTTTTAAACGTTTTGTGAAATAATTTTCTAGTGCAGGTATTATACCGCACAGCGGGCTCTTAGACATACCCGTAGGGGCAGCAGAAGGTACGTCAGTTCGATTCCGATTGATGTCCGGTGGCTCGCAATAATTGGATTTACCCTAATATTTACGTGGATCTGCTATTATGATCTGAAATTATTTATGAAGAGTCATTTGTATTCTATTTAATTACATTCGGCTTTTTAATTTGGCAAATATCAGAATATTCCAGAACAAAAGCTCTATAATATTTATTCGTATGTCCTAAGGGATAAAGGAAATCTCTCATTACCAAAGACCTAAATTCCTAGGCTGTCCTAGTATAGTCAGAGATGTCATAGAGACAGTAATGTTATTTACACAACAAATACAATGGGACTGATAGAGTCGTGTAATGAGGTGCGCCCACGCATGTCAACTGTATCACGATTATTATTTTCTGTGGCTTAAGTAGTTTAAGTTTTTGTTCTATAAAGAACATAGTGACTAGTTAGTATAGTTGACTGCTACTTTTACTGTGATTTACTAACATTTGAGAAGCCTATAATTATGACAAAGATAGTTTATCAGTGTTTATATCACGCCAGCTGTTGCTTGGTGTTCCATAATAGATCGACAATATATTTAATACATGTTATGGTGCTTATTGAAACGAGATGAAATATATCTCGTTTCAATAAAATACTTTTAACGGTTTAAAACGTGAAATATTTTTGTTAATTAGATGTAATATAAGGCTGACGTTTCCGTTAAGTGTTTTATTGAAATGAATACTTTTAAATAAAGCTCTTTAACGGTTTAAAACGCGATACATTAGTTAAACTTATTTGAAAATGATTTTTAACTTCGGCCGACGGTTCGGATGCTTTGCAACAGCCGTGGCGACGTGGAGACGTTTTCAAATAAGTTTAACTAATATATCGCGTTTAAACCGTTAAAGTGTTTTATTTAAATGTGTACTACTCGCGTAAACTACATACAATATTTCCTCTTCAATCGAAACAGATTTTTAAATATTTGTTCATGATGGAGCCTCATTTAGGTTTGGAGGTCTTCATTTAACGAGGTTAAGATCCAAGACTATCGTCACATACATAGATAGATCTAAATAAGAGTATTTCTTTGATATAAAATCAAGAATAAGTCTCGATAGTTTTAGATATTCATCAAAGCCAAAATAGGTCGACAACCTATTTTGGCTTTGTGTGTGGATTGGCGCATGTTGCTTAGATGTTATATGGCTCCATTCACCTACAATTAAATGGCCACGCTTGTCGTTCCTCCTCTATAACAAAAAAAGATGTATTTTTCCGTAGGTACGCCACAGCTTATACCTTGTACCACACCCTAATACATTTAACTGTAAGCACAATCTTTTACTTCATACAGCCACTTACCGTGTCGTTTCATAACCATAACATCGTGTTTTATCATATTTACTGGTTTTTATATTATACTTTCGTGTAAAATACTACGGATAAATTTCCGCCATAATGATATAGCTTTAAGTATCGTATTTTTTTTAAATCTAACTTTCCTAATTTCGACGGCCACACATTTTGATAATCTAAGCAAAAATATATATATTATATTTTTTTAATACTGAAAAAAGGTACGCGTTCACTATAAGAAAAAAAACGTAGATCTCGTGGCCACACAGTCGTATGTAAGTATGGTCGGAAAGATGTTTCACGAATAATAGCGTTTATGTCACATTTTTTAAGAGGATGTCAGACAAGCATATAGAATTTAAAAAAGATGTGTGAACCTATTTTTGGAAGTCCACAGACTGAAAACGAAACACGATTCAACTTTTCATCTGTGGACAGTGGCTCGTGGCTCGGACGGAAATGCGATATTCCTGCCACTACTTAATATCCAGATTACTAGACGAAGTCCAGTATGTTTCAGAAAACTTTGGAACCGGTGGTAATCGGACGTACTGCCCTTTGTTTACCTTAAATAACGTTACAACGAGAAGCACAACGCGAAATAAAATAGTTAACTTATTATTCAATTTATTTTACCTAATACATTTCGTGTTTTATTTAAATAATGCCTGCGTATTTAAGTATACGTATGTAGCAACTTAAAACAAAGCGAGAGATAGCATCGTAAAACAAAATATCGCGCCCGGCGTTTTGCAAAACAACGCGCCTGTAAATCTTAAAGGCCACTCCCACTGTTTACGAACTTAAATGAAAAATCATAACCGCTGTTTAATTTTCGGCTGTTCCGTATTCTATACTGGCAACCAAGTTATGTTCACGCAAAACTTTTAACGGTTTCAAAAGCAAAATATATACGATAAATGATTATTAACTATTGCGGAATGTTTCGGATGCTTTAAAACGGCTGTTTCAGAAAAACAAATAAGCTAATATATTTTGCGTTTTAAACCGTCAAATAAATTAAAATAAAAACGATGAGTACCGCTCGAAATGATAAGCAGCTTCTTCTGCCGTGGCTTTGACGGTCTCGTTGGTAGCAATGTATAACCAATGGGTCGTGGGTTCATTATCGGGTCCAATATGTCTCTAATCAATGAAACATATTGGACTTCGTCTGGAAATCTGGATATTAAATGAGTGGTTGGTATATCGGAATTCCGTCCACAGTCCACAGAAAAAAAGACCAGTTTAATCTCAATTCGCTTTAAATCTGTGGATTTCCGAATATCCAAAGCCGAAATTAGTCGAAAGCGTGTCTAGAAGCTTATAGGCTAGAGTATTTCACCTACCGTCGAGTGAACCCGCCATGTTTGTCTGTCCTCTATCATAAAAATATAAACGGAAGGTGCCAAATGTATATTCGTAAAGATCAACGAAATAGGAAACACAATGCACAAAACAACGCACGTTTTGTACAGTCCGAATTCATAGAATTCCCAAACGAACGGGCCACGCCCCTTCCAAAATGCTCGATAAAAAATGATGCGATTGCATTCAGAATGATAGTCGTAAATCAATAACTTCACAAACACCCGCCATTCGTGGAGACTCGACATCGGCAATTATATTTTCAAGATATTTTATATTTGGGATCGTAAATTTCATAACGCATTCACCCCTACTAATGTACTGAGTTCTCTCTATTCGAACGTATTTTTAAATAAATTAAATCTTTGTTCAATTTATTAAAAAAAAAAAAATAGCAACGTTAGTATATAATTATGCAAACTTAGTTTCCCTAACTCAAATCAAACATTGTTTTTTCAAGCAGGTAATCTAAATACCAACGTCAAAAGAGCGAAATGTAAATTATAAGAAAATAACTTATAATTTACAAATTAAGAGTGTGAGACTACAGCACTGGTGCACATACCGTGGCCCTCCGGTCGAATATAGGTGGCCCGCCATTTTTTATTTATTTTATTTACTTTGCGAATTCCACGTATTTACAATTTATACTGATAATAAATCAACAAAAAATGAGTGAGGCTCGTTTTAAGAGACTTTCAGCCTTTCGAGTAAAAAATGAGTTCCATTACTGTCGACAAACAGTAGGGGTTTTTCTTAGAACAGGTTTAACACCACTCCGTTCGTAAGTGAGATTTTCTTGACATTTCATTTGCGCTACAAATGAGAATATACATAAAAGTCAGAACGAATTATGGTTTTAATGACTTCTATAATTAGAATTTATCTAATTACCCTCAATAATAATTGTAACTTCTTTGCATTATAGAGAATTGTAGTATTAGATATTTTAAAGTATTTATTTAAACCTATACTAATACTATAAAGATAAAGAGTTTGTTTGATCGCGCTAATCTCAGGAACTACTTGTTCCAATTTAAAAATTATAATATATTTTTTTTTTTGCATAGACTATGTCGCGAGGAAGGCGTTAGGCAATATAACGTCACATTGCGACAAATAGGAGCGAAAAAACAATGGGGTATGTGAAAAAAAAACGGGGAAAACTATTTATCTTTGAAGGCGTTCGTTGCGTGCGCTGCGAAAACGGTTAAAAACAACCATATATGAGCATAACAATTTTAATCTTGCAAACAACAAAAAAACGGTTCTCTCGATATTTTGTTTT
This sequence comes from Leptosia nina, assembly GCA_963661955.1. Taxonomy (NCBI): domain Eukaryota; kingdom Metazoa; phylum Arthropoda; class Insecta; order Lepidoptera; family Pieridae; genus Leptosia; species Leptosia nina. Next base: position 2,138,586 of record CAVLEF010000011.1, read on the forward strand.
ACGATCAGTTAGTTATACATATACTTATATTGGTTTAAGTATTCCTTAAGTTCACTATCATACACATTCAAAGCGACATTATAATATGTCTCCACCAGGGTTTTAACTCTTGACCACAATATACAAACTCGAAATTTCGTTCAGCTTAGCTTATACTCTGTCTCATCTATGTCTGTAATACCACAGCGTTAAATTAGTTTTGTTTTATTAAATAAAAACCAAAAAAAGGTTGGTTACCCCTGGCCGATAATATAGCAGACATAACAAAATATTTAATCGCTACCAATAAAACGGCTGTACGGGGCCTGACAAAATTGTCACCTTGTTTACAGCCGGGTGGGCAATCAAAAGCATTTATTAAGAATAAAGTTGGTTAATAAAAACCTTATCGCACAATTATTTGGGGTTCAGTTACTGCGGTGTAAAACGATTTGAGGCTTGAAATAATGAAATTGGACTATACTAGCCCGATACTACGACTCGTTGGTGTGGTAGCAATGTATGGCTCGATCCCACGACCACGATCGTTAGATCGTGGTCGTGGGACTCGTTGATTCGATTTCCACCGGGTCTAACATCATTGAATATATATTTTTTATGAAACGTTAGTAGTTAACTTTGTCTGGAAATCTGGCTATTAAATGGGCGGTAGGAAAATCGAAATTTTATGTAGGGTTTTCAACAACTACCGTCACTCAATTTTAGTGATAGATAAGCAAAAGGGTTTAACGTTCTTTGTATTACAGGTATGTTGACCTATGTTGACAAAATCCAGCCTGACAAGAAATTGACTTATACCTGGACTTTGGAAGTTACCAGGTTTCAAACCCGGGACCTCTTAGTTTCAAATTAATTACTATCTATCGTAATACTAAGTAAATAAATAAATAAAAAATAAGTACCAAGAATTGGATAATTTACGAGAGTACACATTTTAATTAAAAATTTTAACGGTTGAAAAAGCAAAATACGTCTGAATAAGTTGTTGAAAATGTTTTATTTGAATTATAATTCAGTTTATTGTAGGAATTACCCTGTAAAAATTATGACAGACAGTTAAAAATCATTTATTCACGAAGGTAACTAGGTACACTTATGGACGAAAAAAAACCAAAACCAAACCAGTTAAAAACTAAAGACTCTAAATTTACATTACCACTAGTAAGGTTTATAAGATAATAACATTTTAAAATCCAATAAACTATATAAAAAAGTATAGTTAATGTAGGCACACGCTTGACCAACATTTAAGTGTCCCGTTAATTTTCCACAAAAACTTGTAAAATGGCCCGTAAAATGTCCAAGTGTTAGAATTACTCATAATTATTTTCACAGATTTGTTCGAGAATAAACTTTAATGTTACGAAAATAGAGATTAAATTAGAGCGATATTTATTTATTTAAATAAAATTTTTATGATGTGCTGGTGCTGGACGAATGTGAGGAAGTGAAGTAATTGGAATTCGGGATTCGAAATGGCTATACAGAAATTGATGGGATTTCGGCTACTTCAACTTAATAATTTTAGTTAATACAGTTTTTTTTTATGGCTGTTTGTTACAATCATAATAAATCACGTTATTTGGCATTGAAACTAAAACAGTTATATATAATATAAAATAAAATAATACCCATAAATAATCGAATATAGAGGGCGAGAGGTGAATGTATACGACACGGTAGCACAATTAGTTAGAGCAACAGCACGCTTTGAATGACGGTTCAAGTCCTGCCTCTAAATTTTGTGTTTCAATCTTAAATCAATTGTTAATTCAAATAAAGACTTTGAGGTATTAAGTTAATATCTCAAAATATATATCTATAAGTGACGCCATTGCAAGATCTAGGATCCGCATAAGTTGGAGCACAGTTAACTACAACACTGATTTTAAGCAAAAGCTGATAGACAATGCACATATTTACATTTTCAACAGCAACGATGATTCAGTAGTGTAATAAGTAAAATTATTAGTGAGTGTTTTATTTTGACCGCCTCTATAGCTTAAATGTTAAATGTGTTCCCTAGCTTGCCTTAAACGCCAAAGACCCTGAGTACGAATTCCGGGGAAACATTACATTAGCCTCCTTTTTTGATCAGATCATGGAAAGAAATAAAATGTGTTAGCCCCATACCCTATCGGGGCAATGGATGTAATTATTTTGTGTAAATGAGACGTTTCTTCGTTTTGCATTTCAAAATTTGTTTGATATGTATATGCAAAAGCAACTTAGGGGTTATCCATTAATCACGTGACCTTTTTTTAGAATTTTTAAACCTCCCCTCCCCCATTGGTGATACGTAGTGAGGTTTAAGACCACCCCCCCTCCCCCTTCTCAACATCACGTGTATTTTTAGTACCTACAAAGAATCTTAAAATTTTCTGAATATTATCTTAATATAAACTATAATCTTATTTTATTCTGAAATTAAGGACCATAATAAAATGTCTACACCATTTGTTTAAAGATCGCGCGTTTGACGAAAAAATAAATACACGAGATATCTTACTACCCCCCCTTGTGTTATTTTCGTGATTTTTATCAAACCCCTCCCCCCCCCTTTCAAGCCTCACGTGATTAATAGACAACCCCTTAGTAAAGACGTAAATATACAATGTATAATAATAATACAATTTGTCTGTTTTATCGTAAATATTTAAATACATTGAAATATTTATGACATAATTACAGTCTATTTTACTATAATACGTTACTATTTTAATAAAACACTATTAACGTAAAAATAATGTAATAATAAAAATAAATAGAAGTGGTCAATATTGTTAGTTACGTTGTCTCTTCGTTCGTTCATACTTTTTCCCTTGTCATTACAACTCCTATTAAAAGCCCTAAATAGGATTTAATTTTAATACCTAGGAGGCTATTTTAAAACCTATAGAGTTATTTCAACGGCGTAACTACGGTCAGACGAATTTGTTTTTTACTCTTTCGCTGTAAATGTCGCAGCCAGATTTTTCATTAAAATATTAATTGAAGTCTGTATTAACTTTGGAAATTCTTTTAAGCTGCACGAAATTTTATATATTTTGATAGGTAATTTGACATAATTTACATTATACCTAGTAAAAAAATAAAATAAAATGCTATCGAACCAGTTCGACTCGCACGTGGCACTTATGTGTGTATGTAACTAAATTAGTAAGATTTAAAGAGAAGAGACATTATTTTAACTGACTTCAAAAAAGGAGGTCTCCAATTCGATTTGTTTGGCTTTGGATATTTGGAAATCCATAGACCGAAACACGATTAAACTTTTACTCTTTTTCATCTGTGGTTTATGACTGGGACGGAATTTCAACATTTCTACCACGTATTTAAAATGCAGATTTTCAGAAGTGAGATTAGAAAAATCGTAACTGAAACATGTGGGGATCGACCAACGACTTGTTTATATGTTTAGCCAACGAGCGAAGCTGTAAGAACAAGCCTTTAAAAGCAAAAAAAAACAATCAAAATCGCTAGTGCAGTTTAACATAGTACTATAAAGCACTAAAAAAGATCTCCAATGAAAGCTTGAAACCGATGCACCAAGCCAAAGCACTTTGAATATTAATGTGACTTACTTCCTGTAGTCAAATTTTACCAACACTAGTGACACGCTTTTAGACTCCAAATCGCATTTTTATCGATATTTCACATCACTTAACCCTGTTTTAGTGCCGTTTATTGTCGATACTTGGCATGCAGTATAGTTCGATACGGTATTAAGAAAATTTCGTGAAAATTGATGTTATATTTCGTATCTACTACAGAGTTAAAAGATAGATTAATGATTTTTGTCACCTTTAATGAGCTGTGTCAGCGACTTCGTCCGCGAGAATTGTTATTTTAGGCATCCAAATTTATTTTTGCAAACCCCCTTCGTCTTTATAATCTTAGACTGTTACCCACGACCTCGTTTGAGTCCCTTCCCGTCGTTCTTGCAAGTTTATCTTAAAAGATAGTCTTATAGCACCGTGGATTTTATGTTTTGGGTATCTTGAACCGTTCTTGCAGCGTACGCCTCGAAAACCCATATCTATACTTATATATAAAGCTAAAGAGTTTGTTTGTTTGTTCGCAATGTGTTATAACCTAAATCCTTCCTCGATAAATGCTCTACCCAACACAAAAATAATTTTTCAATTCAAACCAGTAGTTCCTGAGATTAGCGCGTTCAAACAAACAAAGAAATTTTCTCAACACACACTTATTTGCAGAAAAACTACAGAAAGATGAATAAGTCTACCACCCATTTGGAACGGGGTTTCTTCATAATAAATTTAAACACTTCTTTTACTGATTTCATCTAAGCATATGTCTGACATACAAGTTCTCCATTATGTAAGGTATTATGCTTTGAATGTATACCTATGCAATGTAGAAATGTCCGCGGAATATATTTTCCACAATCAGCGCAGATACAAAATGACATCCTCATTTTCAATTCTGTTCTATGAATGTCGCTACTTAACTTCCTGATAGATATAATTCTACTGGATGTGTCCATTTTATTTAACGTAATCATTCTTCCATATTTTCACACAAAGTATGTAAGACGCAAGGGTTGCCTGGAAGAGATCGCTCTATAGAGATAATACCAACCATCCCACCCATTGCACTCCATAACTTGTAAGAATAATTTATCTTTATAACTTGAATTTTTAAGAATATTGTTTTAAGGAAACATGTATTTATAGAATCAGGATGGCCTATATCAGAATCTTCCATGTTTCACGTGGGTCAGAAACTCGAACAAAGTCACAAGTTGATTCTCCAATAATTTACATCTCCTTAACTTCACAGATTAACAAAATATAACGCTAACACTCTTTAGTTAGGCATAGATAACGATACTAAATTAAATCAAGTTAGAAATTGTTAAAGATGGCGTCGGAAGTAAGCGATTCGTCGAGTGCATGGTGCGTTGGCGGTTCTTGATTCCGAAGTGAACAACATGGCCGACCCGCTTCCACCGGTGTGACGTTCCGCAAGAATGGCGGCTGACAGACAGCTGACATATGTCATGCTGCCATTCTGTTCCGACGTCGTCGACAGCAAACGTCAAATTTCATGTGTCGCGCGGTCATATTTTTTACTTTGTGTTTGTGTGTGTTGCGATAAGGAATTGATAAGGAGAGCCCGCCTTACCCCTGCGACGACGAGCACACGGAAACAGCAGAACACATTCTATCGGAATGTCGTATGGAAATTACGCGGAACTCGAGGCACGTAAAGAAAATTATTATATAATGATTAGTAATGCAAAAATAAGATCTCAATTTTTAACATACTGTATAGATATCGCTAAACCAGTATTAAGACGAAACGACAGAACTAACAGAACACAAGAAATGGACGCAAACAAATAGTGATAAATACAACATAATACTAATTTAACAGGAATTAGAAACAAAACAAGTAAATGTATTATAAAGGTCTCTTACCAAGTGAAAGAGGAGATCCTGAAATCTTAATTAAAAATAATAATAATAAAAAATAATTGAATAAATAAATAATAATTATATAAGAAAATAGTAAGAAGAATAGGTATAATTTAGTTACTTTTAAATACGACCCTATCTATGCTTTATATAACATACAAGGCTGTGGTATTTCCCTGCTGTGCAAGGTCTTGTTTTGTTGTGCTGTCGACTTATTTTGGGTTTGGATACTCAAAACATTTCGGATGCTTTACAGCAACCCTCATGCCCACTTCACGTCGTAGTTAAAAAACACTTCACGTTTTAAACCGTTAAATGTGTCTTATGTGCACGAATTGCATACACACGATATGTTTTTGTAGTGAAATTCCCTTTCACCCCGTAGGTCATGGGGGGACATATTTCTGTGTCCGTTTTACTGATCGATTCTTTTACAAATAAGTAGTATCACCGAGGTTTGAACACAGGACCTCTCGAGCTTAACACAATGTTAAGCAACATGTTTAACATTGTGTTATGGCTTCAGAGGCGGTCAATAAATATGTAATTAACCATTAATACTTGAGTACTCGAGGCTAAGACAAATGCCTATCGGCTCGGACGAAGTTACAGTAGATGATATTAAAGAACTACAGATGGAAAAAATAATAAGATTCTGCAAGCAAGGAAGGTTTGAAGGGGAGACGGCAAGAGTTGGATGACCCAAATCACTGCACGGAGGAAATGGGAAAATGGGTGAAATGGTCAGCGGACAACGTGGACTGATCACCCGTTCTGCCAAGGGTGTCCCCGATAGAAAATAATAATAATTACAATCATTAATAAATAAAGTTATTTAAACTTGTGTCTTAACTAAATAACCTGTCGCATCTTGTAGTTTTAACTCTTCGTTTCGTTCTTGTAATATTATGATAATTCTGTTTGTTACACAAATAAACAAAATATACATTTTCGATGTATCCACGAGTTGGTCGAATGCTTTCTTTGGCTCATTGGTTTTACTAATACCGGATTGACCCACATTTTTCTTCATATTTTAACGAAAACGGAATTCCAAACCTTTGTTGTATTTGAGAGATTGCGTTAAGTCATTCTGTCAGTTTTCTTCGATCGAAGAGTGACCTATGAACAGTCGAAGAATCTCCATCAACCGTGGTCACTAAAGGATTATGGATATGAATTGATAATTCGCGTTTTAATAACACACTTTCAACGGTTTAAAACGCGAAGTGTTATAGTTTTTTTTGACCCCACCGAGTCCAACATTTTTCTGAAACATGTTAGAACTCGTCTGGAAATCTGCATATTGGCATAAATGGGTGGTAGGAATATCGCAATTCCGTCCGGATCACGAACCACCAGCCATAGATGAAAAAGCCGTGGCGTTTAATCGCGTTTCGGTTGCAGTCTGTGGATTACCGAATATTCTACGACAAAATAGGCCCACAGTACATTTTGTTTACATGCTATAGACTGGGGTATTTTACCAAGCCTGAAATGAACGCCATGTTTGTCTGTTCGCCTCCGTTATAAAATAAAACTTAACTTATTTAAAATGTATTCTAACTACAAACCGACGTTTTGGATGCTTTGCATCAACGGTGGTCACGCGGGTAACCAACGTTACCTATCACACAGGTCGTAGTTAAAAGTCAAATTTTAAACCGTTAAAACTGTTAAATTTAATTGAGATAATAATTAAAGTACTCTTATTTCACAAAAGCTGTAGAAATTGAGTAGAACACCCGCTATTTGTAATATTGTATTGGTGCCACTGCCGCAAGCCTTGATGAACTTATCCATACCCCCGAGTTCAGTCCCAAACCAAATAGTTCCAGTGTGACTCCCACGCAATCCGGTAACACATCAATCATTCCATTATCACGTGCTGCGCTTACCGTGCCGCATACATTATAATTATATTAGAAAGATTAGCATATGTGTGGGTCTTATAATATACGACCGACGGCTCTTGATACTTCGCACCGCCTTTGACGTCCATTGTCTAAGATTATTAAGATATTTTTTTTTTATTGCATAAAGTTTAGCGGCTATTTTAAATAAATAAATAATTCGTTTAATTCCACAACTTGTACATAAACAACGAAAAGAAGAATAAAAAAAAGTAATTTCAAAACCTTTTTAAGGACTCAGTTTGTGCTCAGCAAGCCTGGCTAAGCGCTGTTTTCCTGTCTGTATACAATGTGCATACGATGTCCAACATAAGTTAACAACGCAACCTTCCATCATGTGAACGCCAGTCTTGCCTACCCTCCTAAAAAAAAGATTTCTTATTAACGTTACCCGATAACTTAAAAAACTAAAGTAGCTGTGTGCAGTGGGATGGACAACTCTAGCAGCAAAAGCACAGAACGCTGTCTGTTCGAGTCTCGCTCTTGTAATCGATTTTTTAAATTTAATTTACTCAAAAATAGCTCTGGCAATATTAGACATTTTTTATATCGACTTTGTTTTCTGAAAATTCAACTGAAAAATCTTCGTATTAAATGAATGATTTCTATTAATGGATTTAGCTTTTCGGTTTATATCGGAATGTTCAAAACGTAGATACGTCGACAATGAACTTGTTTGGATGTTATATGGCAGGGGTATTAAATATATATTTAGAACTACTCTAACACATAGAAACGAAAATCAACTAACATATAATGTAATTAACTTAATTTTAACAATTATCTAATCCGACCTAAAAAAATATATATTTCATATAATTATTACATATAATCTAATTATAAAATTAATAAAAAAAATAAAATTTTGATTATACAATTTTCGTAAAACTTTTAACACTAAATTCCTTAGAGAGCTCTCGAAATGTCTTTATATACAGCTAACCAGATATTTAGCCGCTTCAAAAGTTTCATAACTAAAATACTCCCGAGTTCTTCAAAAGAAACTTTCATTCAATCTCTTTTGTCTACTTTCTACTATCAAAAGTATAAGTCGCAGTATACCCGAAATCAATAATTTGACAGCCGGCGGCTAGATGCCCAATAAATATGACTTACCTACAAGTTCAATAAGTGCTCTAACGTTTAACCCCCACACTAAACAAAACTGTTTTTAACAGTTAAAATTGCGATATATAAATAAATAACATGAAATCCTTGATCGTAGCCCTTGTGAGACATTCGAAATGTCAGTCAAAAGTTAAAAAATAACTGAAATATGTCCTATTTTAATCTGTTAAAGTGGATTAAGTAATAGGATTTAGAATTAATCCTGGGTTTTCCTCATGGGGTCAAGACTTTGTGCTAAATGGTGATCAGACTTGTGTTCTACCAGTTTGAGATCTTCTCTAGGTTTTGAACCCAGAACCTTAACGCTTTCACAACATACGTACAGACAGTCAAGAAACACAATAAAAAAACATTTATTAAAGCCATTATCAATCTAGTTAAACTTGAATGTCCAAAGTGTTGCTTTTTCGATATAGAGATATCAAGGAAGGCTTCACTCTGAGGTATATGACGTCATACCATAGATAACGTATCACAGACTACACAAGCCTCCTTTCACTTGTTATCAATGTCACTAAGACTGATTACTGTGTAGATAATCTGTAGACAACAAAGCAAATTACGTAATAAGTTTTATGTTAAGCAACTGACAACTTACTTACACGAATCTGAACAATGTTTCCCTTCACACACCGGCGAGACTGCCCAACGCAAAATATGATATATTTAATAGACTTGTCTAGAATTCTAATAGTCTAAGATCAATGCATTTATCAAACTTAATGTTACCCATAGCTTCGTCCGCATTCCGTCCTTCTTGTGAGTTAAACTCAAAACACAAACATATACTGTCGCTGAGATTATTTTAGGTTTTATTGACCTGATACATATATTATTATTTTTTTGTTTCCTAAAGCGTTTTCGCCGCACACGCAATAGGTAGAATTCCTCCGAGAAGGAATATATTTAATTTTCCCCGTTTTTTCCACAAGTTTCTCTATTTCTTCGCAGCTGGTATAGTCTTAGTAAATAATAGTCTAGATAATGGTCTCTCCAAAACAAAAATCATTTCAATCAATTCGGACCAGTAGTTCCTGAGATAAGCGCGTTAAAACGAACAATCTTCATTATCATATCTCTATATTAAAAGTACTGAAATTTGTTCTTGTTTTTATGTTTACTTCATGGTAGGTAATATAGCCCAGACACATAACATTTTAACAACATGCGCTATTGACCTATTTTGGCTTTGGACATTCAGACTGAACCCGAAATGCAATTAAACATTTAGACGTTTTTATCTGTGGACGATGCTTCATAACCTAGATGGAGTTTCGATAGTCCTACCACCCATTTCAATTTCCCAATCCAGATTTTGAAACGAAGTCTAACATATTCCAGCAAAATTCTAAATTAATAAAAACATTTTGGATCTAGTCGGAATCGAACCCCAGACCATTTTAACCATACATGCCAATGCACTATCAAGCCAGTTAAGCTAAATTGCGAAGTAGCAAAGTAGGCAAAGTAATTAAACCTATATTTCCTTAACATGTACATCTTATAAATTGAGTCTAGTTAACTAAGAGCTGGTATTATGTTGAATAATATATATCTATAAATATAAGATATAATGTCATAGTACACCGAAGTTTAAATAGCAAATGACCTTTTTTCTGATAAAAACTTGAACGATATTCAAGATATCTCTTCCATGTTTTAAGAAGCCATAACTTAGTACACACGCGATCTTAGAGATAGGGATGTATGGAGACGGCTTTTTATAGCGAAAACTAAACTAAGCTGGCACTCTTCAAATAAGTACATTAATAATATGTAATTGTTACTATGTAATGACCTTGAAAAGAAGTAAAAACTTAATCGGCTTGTATATGTATGATAACAGTCTCCTCATGACTACGGCTGTTGCATTGCATCCGAAACGTCGCGCCGTAGTTAAAAAATAATTTCAAACTAGTTTAACTAATATATATCGTGTTTAAAACCGTAATGTGTTTTATTTAAATGTGTACTACTCGCGTAAACTACAGACAGTATTTGTATAAAAAACGCTGATGTACTAAGTACGTAATCCTTTCTTTCATAAATTAAGTACTTTTCCAATTCTGAGTTGGAATTTAATTTGGTCCACAATTGTTTTTGAGTAAGACGTCTGTAAAGGTATATACAGCTATAAGCTATGATGACAAGAACATGTTGACTCTTATCAAAGAACTAAGTTTGAAGTTTAAAAAACACGTTTAGGTTTTGTATTATGGAGACGGCCTCCATAATACAAAACCTAAACGTGTTTGACGCAGCCCACAGGATACAAGGTATCGTCTTCACAAACAGGATGATTTTAAAAAACTCTGTTAGATGTTGGTAGTCGCCATTTTGAGTCATTTCTTGCTTTATATCTTAAGGTACAAGTTCATTCTTTGTTAATTTGCAGCAAATGTGACCATGGCAAAGCATCCAAAACGTCAGGCCGTAGTTAAACTACATTAAAAATAAGTTAACTAATATTTCTCGCGTTTAGAACCGTTAAAAGTATTTTATTAACAATATGCGTATTTAAAAGTACATCTACATGGAGTCAAACCAAAAAATACAAAATGTATGTTGCTTAAGCTTAATTAACCGTTTTAAACAAAAGTACACGGAAATGTAGGCTTCTAAATAACCGTTTATGTAAGGGAAATATTGAAATATAATTTTACATTTTACTAAAGCGAATATACAATGTAGTTTAAAAAAAGTTTTATGCCAAAAAAAGAGAACATCCTGTACCGCTGATTATCATATTACTCCGTACATGTGTTTTGACAGGTAGTTACTGATCGAAGGCGAAGCCCTAGTGTCTCATTAGGGCTCCAAGGAAAAATCACGCATCCGTTATTGCAAGTAGAAATCGTTTATTCAAAAAGCATACTTTTAGTTTTATCCATGTACTCTGTACACTATTTTGTCGAAGTAAACGGTTTAAAACACAAATCAACTAATACTCTTGATGGTTGAAATACCCCTGCAACATAACGTCTGAACGAGATGCGCGGTCGACATATTGTCGTGTTGGCTTTGTATATTCGGAATTTCACGCACTGAATCCGAAACTTCACGGTCGTTTCATCGTGACTCGGGCAAAATTTCGATATTGCTACCACCCAATTAATATCAAAATTTCCAGACAAAGTCAAACACTATAAATTGATTAGAAACATGTTGGAGCGCATAGAAATTGAAACCACGACCCGTTGATTATAAACCACTCATTGTTAAAATAACACCAACGAGACCGTCATGTTAAATATGTTGAAAATGTTCGATATAATTTACATTTATTGGATCTAAAGATATAAATAATGATGAACAAATAAAATTAATTATTTACCGTTTGTAATTTGATCAGGGGGTCAAGGTTCATTTATTCAATCATTCAAATATAATTAAATCGTGATGCCCCCAGTATAGCATGTGATTCACTAATCGATTTTATTTACAGTCGATCTGAATTTTATGCCCCGTCCGACAGATAGTTTTTCCTCGGGATTCAAACCCAGGACGTCTCATGCTTAACTTAATTATTATAATTAACCAAATGTAACTTCAAACATATTATGACTAGTTTATTAAGTAAATTGTAATTACAGCTTAGCTACTCTTGCGTACGATCTTGATGTCAAAGGTTCGATTTACGTTTGCGTAAGAACAATACTTTTTTATGTGTACTAATACAAATACATCAACTTCGAACCTACAACGTTTAATCATAAACGTGTTGCCTAGCATTGCGTTATGCGCGAGAGATCCTGGGTTCGAGACTCCGGGAAACAATAAATCATCGGCAGGGTACAGAAGTCTGATCGACTACTTTTGCCTGTAAATAAAAAGCGAACAGTGAAACGGGCGCAGAAATATGTTTGCCATTACCTCACGAAAGGAGACGTGATTTCACATTACACATGCATTCTATTAAACAATAATTCAAGTGAAAAAAAACGGTTGTAAGGCAACATATAAAAAGATGTCTTTTGTTTTCCCCTTGTTATATTCTTAGGCAAACCTAATGCCTTGGTTGCATAGACCCGTGACGTCAAAGTAAAAAATGTCAATACGACAGTTTTTGGACCACCGTAGTTGGGTATTGTATAAACACATTTACCTATTTGTACACTTCACTCGGTCAAAATTGACACAGACCTAAAATAAATAGACAGATCTCCACCCTTAACAGGTCTAGAACTTAGAACCATTAGAGATAATACTGGCCGTTGCTTGTTGTTTTTTTTTTGTCTATTTAGACGTATGCGGTATAGCAGTGTCCTAAAGTAAGACTAAACTAAGTCCAAAGTCCTAAAGTAAGTCCTAGAGTTTTAAATTATAACTAGACAAATCAAATCTTTATCAAAAATATTTACAGTACACTTTTATTATTATTTGTTAGTAAAATATGTATTTTTTAATACATTAATATATTTTCCGCGTGTTGCACAGGTAGTCTGCTAGACATCAGATTAAATAATGCATTCTCTCACATTACAAATGCATATAATTCGATGTCTATTTATAATGACTATTCCCTCATAATTATATTAATATAAATAAAGCAATTTTAACGGTTTAATACGCTAAATATATTAATTAAACTACAGGCCGACGTTTCCGATACTTTGCAGAAGCGGTATCTGCCCGTGACCACGCTAATTACTAATTTCCTACAAAATAATTTTAACGGGCTAAAACTCGAAATATATTATTAAAACTATGGGCCAACCTTTCGGATGCTTTTCAGCAGCCTTGTCTCCCCATGACCACGCAAAATACTAATTTATTTTACTTTATAGTACATTACTCTTTCACAGTCTAATTTGCGGATGGTCTATGGTCCACACGGTAGCTTGTTGACGTTACACGACGCGAGAGCGCTCTATCGCCTTCTGTTTGTTCGCTTTTAGACGCCGATATTACGCCTAATGGATCAACAATAGAGTATACTGAAAATTATAAACGGCCAAGTGCGTAACGATCGATGAAGTTATTGTATTGTACTACACATTGTTGGGGCATATGCCCCCATTTGGGGCAAGGAGATGTCCTATCACATTATTACCTGGAATTCAATATAATGCTACTACACTATATTAAACTAACGCAAAACTATATTCAAGTAATATTTATTAAAACACATACACAAATAAACAATATACACAATATTTCGAAACGCGAAGGCTTTTATATCTGTGGATGGTAGTTCGTGACCCGAATGTAATTTCAATATTGCTATCACCCATTTATTATTGAGATTTCCAGACAAAGTTTAACATCTTTCAGAAAAAATATAAATTGGTTAGAAAACGGTTGAACCCGGTGGGGATCGCACCCACGACCCGTTGATGCAGTGCTACCATTACATCGAGCCCGTCAAAAAATGTATACTTCTTGTGTATTAATAGAGCCATTGTTTTAATACATAAGTGAAACCCGTTCTGAACCAAATAAATTATGTCCGAATATGCATACTTCGAGTCTTTTCGTTTCCGCCCCATGCCCCAATAATAAGCGCTAAAGTTCTTTTATGAAGTAGCAGCATTTTACGTTACGCCCCCGTCTAATATTGGTGCGATATTTGAGTAAGCCTGATAAAGGAAGGTTGATGAAATTTTAAAAAGCCCGCTTCGCTCCGTCGCTAAGTGAAAACGTGTATAACGTCGCTAAAAGCAGATGTTTTGACGCAAACATAGATATACTGGATGTGCTTAAGTATTTAAGGAGCATTCCTTACTATTACTGCCCGATTTTCTCTAATGTATAAGTGCTCAATTATTTTTATAGAAATAGTATATAACGAATAACGATAAAGCTTTATTTAGATATAGGTTATAATAAAAGTTTAGAATTAAGCTAAAGAAAACTTTAAAAAGAAACAAGCATGAATAGTCAAGAAATATACAAACAAAATAAGTACATAATACAGCCTCTTAAACTGAATTACAGCCTACGTTGCGACAACTAGTAAATAAACTCTTTATTATAACTATTATCTGTATATAACTCTAAGTTAAACCTACAAAAACAACAACTCAATTTAATAGTTAATAAAAACAATTTAATAGTATATATACCAACGTAGAAAATACACAGGTACAGAAAACACTTCTAACAGTTAAATAACCTAATATATTAGTTAATTTTATATAATTTAACGACTCGACGTTTCAGGTACTTTGGATTAGTCGTGGCCACGGAGGGACTACATGATAATATGTAAGTTTAATATATTTTGAATTAAGTACATTTCATCGTTTTCTCTATTCTATATTTTCTTACTTGTAGCCTAAAGATCTATTTTTATTCAATCTCTACTTGTAATTCAATTTCATTCGTAGATCATGCGTAATATTTTTTATCTGTAAAGATGACGTTCCTTGCCAGATCTAGTTTTAACTTACAGCGTTTTCACGTAAACAGGTCGTCTCATTATACTCAATGAGAGTATACTTTCTACACACAATTACTACGCGATGACGGACCCACACACAATATTTGGTCATTACTTGTTACTAGGTGATACTTTGACGCCCGATGTGTGTGACACACTTTTTTTAAGAATTGAATAAATAGAAGGAAAACCGCTCGAGAAATATATGACAGAGTTAGCGAAATGGTCATTACCTTATTATGTAAAATAAATCAAACACAGGGCGATATTCAGTTCTATTCTCGAACACGACGCCTCGCTCAAGTTTAGCCGTTAATTTTGTTTACGATGATAGATAGGTGGCGGTAGTCGTTAAAGCCCACCAATCCATATTGCTGAGTCTAAGCTCCTTAAAACTCAAAAGTCAGCAATGGAACTTCAAATTATTTATTTTCCTGTATACACATTACAAATTCAATTAAATAGGTACACGATTAAGACTATAATACTAATACTAATCAAAATACTAAAATAACAAACATAAAGTTGTGACAAACTAGAGGGACAGAAATGTCTTAGTAATGGCTAATACATACTATACATACATAATATGCCCACTCTATATTTCTTTTCAGTTTCAAAATTTTAATTATTAAGAATTACAGATATATACTGAAAATTAATAAATTCCAATATGTACTTAGTTTCGGCAACATTACAGAAACAGGAAGATAAAAAATAATAGGTATTTAAATAAAACACTTTAACGGTTTAAAACGCGATATATTAGTTAAACTTATTTGAAAATGATTTTTAACTTCGGCCCGACGTTTCGGATGCTTTGCAGCAGCCGTGGTCACCGGGACACATATATCGCGTTTTAAACCGTTAAAGTGTTTCATTTAAATGTGTACTACTCGCGTAAACTATAGACAGTATTTAAATAATAGGTATTTTGGTTATAAAAATTTACTTGCTGCTGCTACTATTTCTCCATCATAAATCTAAAGTCTAAAAAGTCTAAAAAGTTTATTCTGTATCAAAAAAGAACTTTTTAGTACTATTTCATATTCATAACTTAAATTGAAAACTGTTTAGATTGAATAAAAATCGATAAATCAGCTTTCACATCGATCAGCGCTGCTGCTCTAACCAATTGATCTACGGTGTCTCTTCGAATATTTCATCTTACGAATATTTCCAACCGATTGACACTCTCTCTTGCAATATAATTATCATAACTTCTCTTAGTCTTGCTAATAAGTGATGCGTAATTATATAAGGATACCTTGAACTTCGCTAAATGACATTCCACTTGCAAATATAATCGATCATTCAGGCCATCAACCCTTTATTTACATAATTAAAATAATCGTCTTAATCTCGAGTGCCGATATGATCTGTTAACTTTACTGAAATAAACGCCAATTAAATACGAAAAGATTTTAATCGCCATTTTTAATAATCAATTGCATTTTCTCGATAATTTATCAAGTAGCGATTATCATCAAAGTTTCTAAACGATGTGACGACAAAATGGCGGGCTATTCCAAAATGGCCGCCCAGGAATCCTGCATAGAGTAACTACCATATAGAGTTTTATTTTAGATTTCTATCTGTGATATGTGCGCGGCGGGGCTTTGTACCCAGTTTATTATGTTTTAATAAAGCGATGTTTTAAATGAATTTATGTTCTTGTCGTAATTGTTTAAGTGAATAAGCCTTTGCTTTGGAGTCCCGTCATTCCGCAGAGCCAATTTTGTACTTTTCAATTACGCAGCTTTATGATGCTAACTTTAATTAGTGTGGGGTATTTTTGTAAGGACGAGATAACATATGACAATGCAATATAATCAGTCCTTTGTAGCCATTTTGGCATGGCTTCATGATGCACCGCGGTGGCTAGAATTACCTAAAGCGCTAGAAGTCCTGGGTTTCAATTCAAGGGAAACATAATGTATAGTTACGGTCAGACTATTAAATAAAATCAACGAAACAGCCTTTAACCAATATCTGCCCGATAGGCAAAACGTGATTTTACATTTATAATTTTTATAAATTACTTAATTGAAGTTAGAGTGTAGGTAGATATATTTATTCAAAATTAACTCTAAAATATCGTTCTCTACACATCTCAAATGTCTAATTGGCGCTTAATTCGACTGTGTGTTCGGTAACAATGTCAAAACCTTTTTACCTTGTACACTTTGCGTTGCGAATAATATATAAACAAAAAAACTAAGAGATAAAACTTAACAAAACCCACCCGAGACAAATTTCTTTTACATCGCTGGCCGGATGCTGCGCCCACGTCGATATAAAACCTCATTGAAGGCAAATTTGAATTTCTCGTTTTTATTCGTGAATAAATAAAGAGCATTTTGGCTTAGCCCAAATATTATCTATGTTTAACAGTTGCCAGTGTTAACATTGCGAAAAATTATGTTTTTATTTTCGAATTAATTGCATGGAATTGTTCCTTACGTGTTTTGATCCAGAAAAAGAGGTTCGCGTTTTGGATGGGACGCGTAGAAATTTGGACTAAACCTACATTAGAATAGGGATCGTTTTTGACTAATGTAAAGTCGGTGATAACTTCTTGGGTATTTATTAAACGGTATAATTGGCGCGTTTTACTGTTTATTTATTGGTGTTGCTAATTATTTGGTATTGTCTGAACGGTTTTATAGCGTCAGTAAAATTTAATGAGGGATTCGGGCCTGTGTTGACATTTTCGGTTGAGTTGATCGCGAGATTTCGTTTTATTGGATTAGGGAAAGGGAACGCAAAGTTCTATAGACACACAAAGTTATATCATTAAGACAGACGGAAGATAAGAAGTTAATTTTTAATAACTTCTGTTATTGCTTCCTGTCCGTCCGACGACGTTTTCTGACGTTTCGTCAAGATTGCTCAGAATACAAATCCTGGTTTGACGGGCTTGTTGGTTTAATGGTAGCGAGGGTTAACAGGTCGTGGCTTCGATCCCCACCGAGTCCAGTATGTTTCTAAATAATTCATAATACTTCTGAATCTGGATAATAAATGGGTGATAGGAATATCGAAATTGCGTCCAGGTCACAAACCACAGAAGAAAATCCATCTGTGTACCAAATTCCATTCAAATCCGTTCAGAAGTTTTGGCGTGAAAAGACAGACAGACAAAGTTACTTTCGCATTTATAATATTAGTAAGGATGTATTAAGGGTCCGACGTTACGGATGCTTAGCAGCAGCCGGGGTCACGGGGAGTTTAAAATCATTTTCAAATAAGTTTAACTATAATAATATATCGTGTTTCAAACCGTTAAAGTGTTTTATTTAAATGTGTACTACTCGCGTAAAATATAGACAGTATAATACTTTCTAGTAAATTATTGAGGCAGTCGCTTCTGAAGTCAACTTATATATTTGAGGATAGTTTACTTCAATAGTCTATAAATTTAAGTTGTTACCTACGACCTAGTCCGCGTCCCGTCGTTCGTGCAAGTTAATCTTAAAAGATAGACTTATTATACTATCATTTAAAGAAAAATCTCAATTTCATACATATTTTTTAGTTATTTTAAACCGTTTTCGCAACGTACGCAACGGAAACCTAGAAGGATGAATAGTTTTCCCCGTTTTATTCCACATTTTCCACTTCTTCGCCCCCATTAGTCACTGCGCGATATTTTATATTCTATAACCTTCCTGGGCTGCATATGCAACACAAAAATATATTCTTTAATTCGAACCAGTAGTGTCTGAGATTAACGCGTTCAACAAACAAACAAGCTCTTCAGCTTCATATAATAGCATACCACAGATTATGATCGAGTGTAACTTGTATAGTTTCTAAAAATCCTATATTGCAAAACTTATGTAAACGAGCCCTTATGGTAGTAAATCATTCAAACGGACATCTTGAAAATGTCCTGTTAGAAAGACGATTAAACTTGTAACGGGTTTGGTATTTTTTATTAAAACTGTCGTTTGATCATGGGGTAACAATGTTACTCTATTTAAATATTAAAGTTAACTTCCCCCACGACCACGGCTGTTGCTAAGCATTCGAAACATCGAGCTACAGTTAAAATTAGTAACAAATTTCTTTACTAGTACATTTCGATGAAGGTGTTTTATTTAAATGTGAAATAAAAAAAATGAAATGAATAGAACAACTAATTTTTTTCTTTAGTTGTTAAAAGAAGGGTGAAAATTTTAGATTGTACGTATTTTTAAACATAAAAAATTACCAAAAATAAATGAAAATTTTTCGGGATGATCCTTACTACTTAGGGGGTATGAAAATAGATAGTAAACGATTCCGACCGTCATAGCTACTGAATATAATCGGTCAAGCCGTTTCAGAGGCGTATGGTCACTAATACTATAACTCGAGATTTTTATACACGTATAAAATTTAACCTACTTATAGAATTATAACAAATTAAGTTATCGTAAAAACAAAGTGTACAAACGACAGTAATTGAAACGGCATTATAACAAACAAATTTTCCACGAGACTAGCTCGCTATATTACAAAAATGTTTATCCAATTGCAACAGAAACGGTCTCATTACAAGCTGAGTGTAGGGTTGTCGCTTTTTTATTTAAAAACGTTTATTTGACGGAAGATGAATGCCTTTGCCTCATAAAATCAAACTGTGACCTGTTTCGTTATTGGACACTGTGACTTCGTCCGCATATATAGATATAGATTAATTTATCGCATTAAAAATATAAATTAAATGACTTTAAGTAAATTAAATCAATTTACTACGCCGTAATTTAATTTGCAGTAGCAAAAAACGAATAGAAACAAATAATATTTTTAATTTAATCATTGTGTTAGTGTTATATTGTTTATTGCCATTGTCTATCAAAGGAATCTTTAGTAACAGCTTAACGGAGTTACTAATCCCAATTTTAGGTAATTATAGACTAAGGTTGAATTGAATCGAAAATTCTTTTACATTTTTAGCCAATATAATAACATTGTCTTAATACGGTTTTTATTTTCACTCACACACACGATATAAAACTGCGCAGATATTTTTTTTATTTGTGTCTTGCGACAGCCCTGATCTTAAAGGCTAAATTAACGAAATAATTATTTTGCTCTTAAGACTCTTATCTTCTCTTCAATTATTTAAACTCAAGCTTTCATTTGGGCTTTTAATCTATTTAGGAAGGGGACTTTTGTAGGACAAGTATTTTTTACGTGTTGAGTCTATTATTCATTCATTCAAATCGTGTTGTGTACCACAGGTCAAACATATTGTTGCAGTCGTTTCATTAATTGATTTTATTTACGATTTAACAAATTTATCGAAATTTTGCCAAATTTTTCAATCGTTGTTTTTCGGGCTGTTCGGCCGACGTGAGCGAGAAGAGGTTCTCGACATTTCGTCATCATGTGCGGACGGCATCATGATAATTCTTCGAGCAATCCAGAAAAATGTTATAAATCCTACTTTATATTTACGTTCATTTATTGATTCCCAAGGATTCAAATATTAGACCGCCCATGTTCAACGCAATGCCAAGCAACACATGGAACTACAGAGGATGTCTCAATACTTGAAAACCAACACCGATTGCTTCAAATAACAGCTTATTTCCTAACTTTTTACTCTCCTTTAAACATTAGCTAAACGAGCAAGTAAATTGTCGATTTAACATGAAGGTATAAGCATGTGTACCACTGTGTTTTAAGCTTATGTAAGCTATAAAGAAAAAATATTGATCTACTCTTATAAAGCTAAAGAGTTTGTTTGTTTGTTAGAAAGCGCAAACAGGACCTGGGTCGAATTAAATTTTGTGTAGAATAGGCGGGAAATCTTTATGGCCTAAAGTTTAGGCTATATACATTCACGCTGCGACCAATGGGAGCGAAGACATATTGGTAAATGTGGATTAAACAGGGAAAATGAAAAAAGGGCGTCTCCTTGAATGACCTAAAGTATAAAATATGCCTAGTATAAAATTCTAATCTCTTTCATATATATCTTTTCTCATAGTGGGACAAGCGCCTTAAAATCGTGTTAGCCAGTTAAAATTCTTGTTATTTTGCGCCCAGTTAAGGTGTTGCTAAAATTTTGTTACCGGCCATTACTTTTTTTATTGCGCCTTTGTACTTCATGCGATCATGGGAATTTAAAACAGATGACAATGTGTTAATACAACTTGAAAAACAAATAAACACATTTGCAGTTTCATTGGTAATTCTACCCTCAAGTATTGCAGTTTACTCGAGTATTACACATTTAAATAAAATACCTTTTAGACCTTTTGGATGTTTGCAACGGCCGTTTTTACGTTGAGCCATGGTTCAAAGAAACTATAATTTAGTTTAACTAATACATTCCGCGTTTTAAAACGTTAAATGTGTTTTATTTAAATATGACTCGTATTGTACTTAAATGTACAAATTGATAGTAAACCGAGAAATCTATGTTGTAGTATAATAATAAAACAATTTTAAAATTTAAAAGTATATTAATTAACTATCTACATTTAATTTCGATACGGCCCGACGTTTACTAATGCTTTGCAGCATCTTGGTCAAGAGGCTGAATGATTAAGAGTTTTCCTAATTTCAAAGTCAAATATTACGCTGGCGCCATCTGTTTCGGCGTAAACCGTGTTGTAAGCTGGCAAAAGGTTTTCTCTCTGTTTTATTCAACTCGGGTAATATACAAACAATCATCAGTTTATAATTTTTCTTAAACAGGTAGACTTCATCTAGAAAACCTGGACCATAATTTTGGAGATAGGAAACGTCCACAAAAGGCGTCATCTACTAAAAAAAGGTCGACAGTGTGTCTAGATGTTATGTGGCCGAGTTATACAATACATACCATATGAACATTCTGTCCTGTTCTGTCATGAAAAGCGTGCACTAAAATCCTTAACTTATTGCCCAAAAAATACAGGCTCGACACAAACCGACAAACAATTGACGAGATATAAACAAAACAATAAACGCGGCGTCGTTAAAATTCGCTCGGACATAAAAAATATCGTTTACACTTTCGAAACGATTCGGAATTTGTATAGTTTCAGTTTTCGTAAAAGCTTTTGTCCCTCGGCCTCGAATTAATTGATAAGATAGGAGTTTATTATTTGTTGTTCACATCAGAAACCTAATTTTCGGTATGATTTTTTGTAGGCGTCCTTCGTTTTGTCTACATCAACATTAAATACGAGTAAAATGTTTCAAAAATACTTTACACAAAGGTATTATATTTATTAGTAGTAGTTTTTTATCATATAACTTTAAGTCAGTACAAAACATAATTCTTATGCACTATAGATAAAAATAGTACTTTTAACATAAGCAAGGGTTGGGCTAGGTTCCCTTTTAAAATCCTATATTTATATTATATAAGCCTTACTAATAAACGTGAAATTTAATATGATTCTTGATATAAGTTTTTCACTGACGAAAATCTCCTTTACGCTTGTTTCGTTTCCTGCGATAATTTCGATGTAAGGAAAAGAAAAGTAGGGGTCCCACCCTTATGGGATATTCGCCATCCTCCAAACTTATTTTTTATAAGTAATTTAATAAGCTTCTAGAAAGTTACGACGAAAAAGTACCTTACGACTTTAACTTCATAATGGACTTGTATTTATGTGTTAATATTTATTAATTTATTTAGTTTGAACTTACATATTTTAGGGACATTTAGGGGTCGACATCGCATCTTGTTTCGATTTCTAGGATTGCCTTCCATCAAATACAAATACAAATACAAATTCTTTATTCACCAAAACTGTGTACATATCATTACAGGGTGTGCTAGCCCCCACACTAGGATTCCCTGTGTCGTGGGCGGCTAGACTCTTCCGGTGCATTTCGAGAAAAACAATGAAAAATTTAGTATCTACTATGTACTTATAAAGTTATTATATGCTAAGTATTTAAATAATAAAAAATAAACTTAAAAATATGGATAACATTTTGTCATGCAATTACCTTAATACAGTTTTCTGCAATCAGTTTTCTGCAATCAAAACCGACACTTGACTGTAATAAAAGACTTACTACTACTACTAGCTTCTAACACACAAGAGCAATACATGAGATGCTTATGCTCTTATCAAAAAGCCAAGTTCACTGTCCATGTCTCAGAGATTGTAATTAAAAATGATGGCATTCGTAACAATTGTAATCTCAGCGATACATCTTCTTAATCACCAAGACACCCAACACCACAGTGACAGACAATACATTATAAAACAAATAAAACGTGCGTTAATAGGCCTTGCCTGCCGCCGAATTACTTTACAAGGGTACCCACTCTAGGCATCTTTTATTTCTATTCGGGGCTGGGCAAACTGGCGACCTTTTTACATTTTGACTTAGACTTTAACAAGTGCAATATAATGCCAAGTCTAAAGTAATTAAAATATGTCAATCATTAAAAAATATTGACGGACTCGTTAGTGCCTCTCATATCGGTTCCAGCCTGATGTTTTATAGCCTAAAATCTTCCTGGATAAGTGATCCAACCAACGCAATTCAGTAGTTCCTTAGATTAGTGTCATCAAATATATATAGTGAAATGAAAATCTTAAGTGCTTTACTGACGTCTGAAGAATTTACCTTACACAAGATTCTTTATTTCTATAGTACTTTCAACGACTAAATAGTCGCATCTCCGTCACAACATAAACGCCGGTCTACCCAGCCCAGTATGTCACATCCTTATCTCGTATCAGAACCCATGTCAATGTAACTTTGACAACACAGACCGCGGACACAGTTTTATCTAAAACTCTATATGCCTCTATTTTGGTTCGGAATGACGTGGGACGTTTATGATACTCAAATAGTTGAAACAATAGATAAAGAAATACTCTGACCGTAGCCTTATTTAAAACTAAGCATTTGTTAATAATTTTTCATCTAAAGAGGAAATTAACACAAAACTTAAAAAAAAATACTAGCATTATAAGCCTACACTTGAAGCAAAGAGCACGTCAAAGAGAATGTTTTTAAATAAAACATTTATAACGGTTTAAAACGCGAAATCTATTGGTGAACTTATTTACAATGTACATTAGTTATGGAGGCTTTACTTTGCTAAAGGTCTGGCCATAGTTAAAATTAATTTGCTCAATAAGCTAATAATTATCGCGTTTTAAACCGTCAAACCCGTTTTATTTAAATGTGTATTACTCGCGTAAACTATTGTCAAGAGCGTTTTAATTCTTATTTTAGTTTGAAATTGTAGACAATATGAAAGTCATTTAAACGGTTCAGAAAAATGTCCGTGATAGTATATGTCTATGTTAAGATGTACCGGCAAGAAAGACGAGGACGCGGACGATGTCTTGCGTCGTTTGATTTTAGGTTTGAAATATAAATACCGACTTCACGCTGACGAAGTCGCGGGCTCAACTAGTATAATAATATTTACTAAGCTTTCCGACCTTTAAAATGTTTTAATAACTAAATTCTGTGCGTCAATTATTATCTTTGATTTAGTCAGATTAAACTACAAAGCTTTCTTGAAAGCCCTCACAATATTTAAGATCGCTTTAAAATGTCCGAACTGCGTTTGAGCAATTTAGTTGGTATCCGGCGTGGTTAAGAAATAACTCTCTCACATAGCGGGAATATATTGAATACGAATAACTTGCGCTTACCTTAACGACAAATTTTAAGTATTTAATTAATTAATTATGTACACTATATATTTTAAGAATAAAAATTAATTAAAAAAAAATTTCGACTTGACCGGAATTACTTTGCTCTAACCAACTGAGCTGCGGCGATGATTCCCACACCTTTTCGCCGTATTTTTTTTAATTTATTGATCCATGCATCTCGCCCATTCTATATAGTGCCATCATATGCAATAACATGTAAAAAATATTAAAGTTTTCAAACACTTTGTGGTTCACTTGATACCATCAAAATGAAATGAAATAACCTACTATTACACCAACGACCTTGTCATCACTTCAAAGTATATTCAAGATAATTATATGAATATAGAAAAGGCACGATTTTTTTTAGTCGTGGGGCACCACCATTGTTATCGACCATTAAAATAACTTTACTTAAAACCTAGCGAATTGTGCAACATTGTGCTGTCTTGGGTTCGATACATTATAGTCTGGGTCGAACGCAGAGATCTGAGTCAACTACTTGCCTATAAATAAGGATACGAATAAACAGACATATAGTATTTTCCGGGTCAAACCTAAATTGTCTATGGATTAGTAGTTGTGTAAAACTGAGCAAAAAACCAATAATATGTTTAACTGCTGCTTACAGCTTGCGTATGAAATTTACGATTTTATTCGAAAATAAGTGACATGTGAAAAGTACGAAAGATATAAAAACTAAGACACTAATTAGTTAACCCTTCGTCTGAATGCTCCGTGAATAAGGAAACGTGGGAATGGTCGAAATTACTATTAGAACAGTGAAAGCTGTAGAGAAGCCTTGGTATTTAAAATGCTTGTATGTTCCTTTATCTAACCTTTGCTTATTTTTTAAAGACTCAAACATGTAAGCTTATAGCTTTTTTCGATAATTGATGTTGTCGTTTCAATCTATTCCCACTGCTGGGCAAACGTCTTCTGCCTCGTTGGATATAAGTTGGTAATAATAACCGGTTTAACTCACCCTCACTCACCGGATAACTCCTTGATATTCTAAAAAAACTACCATTTCAAGCAAGCTGTCTTAAGCAACATTTTATCATAGAGGTGGACGGACAAGTATCGGGTTTAATCGATTAAAGGTGACTCCAGTCATATAACGTCTTAACTAGACAGTTTCAATAAAAATTATATTAGTACTCTCAGTATAGTAGTACATAATTAAATAAAACACTTTTAACGGTCTAATACGCGAAATGTATTACTTAAATTTATTTAGAAATTATTTTAAATACGAGCTAACGTTTCAGATGCTTTGCCCCCATTGCGTCACGAGAAGACGACTGCAGGTGTGTTTTATTTAAAAATATATAT
Organism: Leptosia nina; assembly: GCA_963661955.1. Taxonomy (NCBI): domain Eukaryota; kingdom Metazoa; phylum Arthropoda; class Insecta; order Lepidoptera; family Pieridae; genus Leptosia; species Leptosia nina. Next base: position 2,164,411 of record CAVLEF010000011.1, read on the forward strand.
TGGTTAAAAAGATATCAGACCCGGTAGGAATAGCAACCATTGATTAACCATACATCGCTACCATTAGACCAACAAACCCGTAAAAATATAAACGAATATCCGCCCTATAGCCTTCCCTGTGCACCCATAACAGTCCAAATGGGAGGAGTGTGGGCGTCACAATTAAATATATATTACTGATTACTTCATAGTATCGCATACTACCTCAGATTGGTTAAGCTTCTTAATTGCATTTTTATGACGCAGATCAAAGTCATCAGCACAGATGATAAGACTGGTTGAGTTCATAGCTTTAAAATGGAAATAAACCTGGCAGAAAAGAATATTTGCAAGTGTCAAAACTTTGATTGCTTCGTGCATAAACTCATTAGTTTTACTTTAAATGCAAGTTTGTTATCTAATCTATATGTCGCTCGGGTTCGATTAAATTTATAATCTCTATAAAACACATTGAACTTCCCCTGGAAATCTTGATATTAAATGGTTTATTGAAATTTCGGCGCGGTCACAAACTACTGCCCTGTGAAAAGCTGTGAAGTACTGTCTGTAGTTTACGCGTGGTTTAGCCGTGGTCTCCCGGTGAACACGGCTGCTGCAAAGCATACGAAACGTCGGGCCGTAGTTAAAATAGTTTTCAAATAAGTTTAATTAAATATATCACGTTTTAAACTGTCGTGTTTTATTTAAAAGCTGTGAAGTTTAATCGCGTTTCTGTTTCATTCTGTGGATTTTAGAATATACAAAGACAAAAATAGGTCGACTACGCACGTTCCAATAAGTGACCCCATGCTTGTCATATTTTGTCAAAAATTGCGGCCAGACCTTTTGGATACTTAGCGTGCTTACTAGGAACCGTGACCATGTTATTTATTTACTCTTTAAAACTCACGTCATGACAGGTACGAGCCAAATTCGACACTGAACTTTAGAATAAATTGCAAATAAATTAATCGAATTCCGCGTTTCAAACCGTTAAACGTGTATTATGTAAGCAATTGGTGTAATAAAGCAGGCATTCTTTCTCTGAGGTTCGTTAACTAGGACTAATAAATTCGCTCCTGACCTGTTACATAACTTTGTACCCCCTTAAATAACACTTAAGTGCCAAATTAAACTTCAATTAAAGTCAAAATGGGAATTATCTTCAGTTTAACAATTAAATAGTAATTATAGGAGCGTTTGGCACTAAAATACCAAAGTCGCAAGATGGAGGTGAAAAGTGGCGTGATTAGGATATTTCGGGGTCTTTAGGGGAATTGTGGTTCTCAAACATATTGTGTTTAAAAAGCGTAATGTCTCGTGGAGAATGCGGCGAAGTTGTGCTGTATTAATTTCGTTCTGACTGCGTCGAACTCGAGACCGCTGGTGTACTTATGTTGAAAGCTTTAGTCAAATCTTTTAAATTTAAAATTTCATTTTTTTATGTTAATACCATACCCTGCTTCTCTTGTGAGGCATGGGGCGGACATATTTTCTTAACGCCTTAACACCATGGTAGGTAACAGATTTAACCATTTAGATACAGTCGAAAAAACAAAGTTCTCTTATTTTTTTTATTTAAGTAACCGCTCATTGCAAAGAAAAAATATATGTTAATCTTAATTCGTAATTTGTTGATTAATAATTAATCAGCAGTTTGGGAAACGCAGATCTAACTTATTCTGACTTGCACAATCAAGTTTTTTCGCCAGATAATATAATGATACGTCCACACAAGAGTCAACATTATAAGTACCTATATAAATAAAACACTTTTAACGGTTTAAAACGCAAAATATATTATTTAAGTTAATTATGTATATAATATAATTATATATTAACTACGACCTGACGTTGCGGATGCTCTGTAGTAAGTAGCCTGGTCACTGGGGGAACGCAAACCTTTTTCACGTTTTAAACCGTTAAAAGTGTTTCACACAAATATGTACTGCTCGCGTAAACACAATACGTAAGTACCTAATAAAATCACTTTAGTTAGAATCTGAGGGGAGACGTTTTACTCACTTAGTGAATGGTTATGTTCCCGATGTCTAAAGTTCGATCCCGGCGAATTCAAAAATCATTTTCAAATAAGCTTAACTAATATATCGCGTTTTAAACCGTTAAAGTGTTTTATCTAACATTGTTCTAATTAATATCGAAATTCCGACCGAGCCACGGCCACCGTCTACAGATGAAAAGTCCGTCAAGTTTACCCGTGTTCCGGTTTTCCGAATATCAAAAGTCTTATAGGCCGACAGCGCATCTAGATCAGATGTAATGTGGCTGGATTATTCCACCTAAAATCAAATGATTGTCTGTCCGTCTCATATCATCCGATCATAAAGATGTACCTATTTTTATAATTTATTTATTAATTTTAGAAAATTATCTCGTGTCAGAAGTGTGGTCACACCCTAAAAAGGTTAATAAGTTTTTGTATTTGCGTTTCCAACCCGATTCCTTATCTTAACATAAATTTAATTCGGCCATTTTGATTCGTAAAAGGATACCAGCGAAATGTGAAAGTGCGTGATTTTGTATTATTTTTGTTGGCTTTAAAAAGATAATTAATTAAGTTGAGAGATAACATTAATAGCTGGTTTGTCGGTAACTGGCAAGTGCCAGGATACCAGGTAGCCAAGATAACACACAATTTATCAAAGTAATGAGTCAACATTGAAATTTCAACTCAAAGCTTAAATTATTCTCGATTTTCACAAGTCACTAATAAAATAACTACGTCATTATTTTAGAGGTCACTAATAAACTTTACAAAAATGCATATAATAATTTGAAATGTTATTAAATACTGACTGTTGTTTGCGCGAGTAGTAACGATTTAAAGAAAACATTTCAACGGTTTAAAACGCGATATATGTATATGAGTCTCCTTGTGACCACGGCTGCTGCAAAGCATGCGACACTTCGGGCCGTAGGTAACATAATTTTCAAATAAGTTTAACTAGCATATGTCGCATTTACCAATGAATAACTTAGGTAATAATTAATTTTCGCTATTACCTGATCACAACTGCGCATTATAAAATGTACATTTCACGTTTTAAACCGTTAAATGTGAAACAATTACTATATAATAATTGATCACCGAAACGGACACAAAAATGTCCGCCTTATGCAACACAGGGCGAAAAGGGGTTTCACTTTTTATTCCATGAAATATCTCCCAATATGTTATTAAATGAAATATTATTTACGAATCAAACGCTCATACAAATCTAATGAAAGTAAAAATTAACGCTTGCAGAACAAAAAACGTTAGATTTCTTTCAATATAGTCCAGGAGATGAACTGCCTCTGTAGCTAAATGGTTAAACGTATTGCCTAGCATTGCGTTAAGCGCAAGAGGTCCGAATTCGAATCCCAGGGAAACAAAAAAATGTTTCGGTCGCGCAGGGCACAGAAGTCTGATCAACTACTTGCCTGCTAAAAGAACCGATCAGTGAAACGGACACAGAAATGTGTTCGCCCCATGCCCCACGAGTGGAAACGGGATTTCACACCAGGAAATGAACACATATATGCAAAAAGTAAATAATTTAAAGGTAAAAAAACGTTTCGGACCACGAAACAAAGCTTTCAAACGAGTCGAAGTTAAAAATATATATTTATTACGGTATAGCAAACGTACGATTCGAAAAAATACTGACACATAAACTTAAATAATTAAGGTCATTCTTATATTAATTATTTATAGATTAAAATTAAATACACATAATATATACTCGTATATATGTTTCGCCATCATCAAGTTACATGTTATCTATTGCTTTTCAAAATTTTGGATAATCGAATACTTAAAACTCCCCTCACATTCCAGCTCTTACACTACACAGCTTTCTAACCTGCGCAGGCGCATCAAACGTATAATTTGTCTGTCAAATAGTCCACGCGTTCACACAACGTTCCATTATGGAGACCGTTAATTTTTTACCATTTAATTTAGTTAAACCCTTTGTTAAATTGATCATGAATTATTATTCTCTGTTACTGGTTTAATTATTGCTTTTTGTATCCACGATATAAAGACTACTTAAATTCTTTACCAGTCATTGGTTTTATTTCTGTCCAGTAAATTGCCTTCCTTCTCCTTTCCTTAAAAAATCCTTTCCTTTGTTCTTAAAAAGTACTGATAGTTTTAACTAAATTAACGGTTTAAATCGCTAAGTATAACTTAATTTATTTTAAACTAAAACTTTGACATAAGGTACCTACATCTCATTAAGGTATCTTTAATTTCTTTGTGACCACAGCTGTTGCAAAGCATCCGAAACGTGGCACATTTTAATAATGAGGATGATAAATATATTTCGCGTTTTAAACCATTTAAAGTGTTTTAGACCGTTTACATTTTTGATAGATATGAATTCCCTCTTACAGAGGACAACCAAAGATTATCGTGACTATTTCCTAATAGATTTTAAAATAGTAATTATTAATACAATTTGATACAAATCCTACATCCTACTAATATTATAAACGTGAAAGTTTGTATGTGTGGATAGATGTTTGTTACTCTTTCACGCAAAGACAGAATAACACATAGGCTACAATTTATAAAGATATTGTGTGAGCTGTCCAAAATATGACATTAAGTATCAAGTAACTAGGAAAAAACCCACCTTTCTGCGAGCTATTCTGGCGTGCGCTGCCATAAATGTTAGATGTGATATTTTATTTTATTTTAATATTTTAATAATATTAGGAAAACTTAACAGCTAATAGTTATAAATAATTTAGAACAGGAAGGTAGAATAGTAAAGCTAGGGGAAGTTTTCACTTATGTACTTTCACTTATATATGATAGACACCATTTAGTTTAAATGCGCGATACTATGTAATCCTAGTCCTAATCCTGCAAAGACGAAGTCGCGGGCACCAGCTAGTACATTATATGTGAGTTAGACCTGTTAGTAACAATGTTGTACTAGAGGATATGCTAGTGTCAGAGATTTATACCTTAGGTACTTGACCGAAAAAGTTTTTGAGGCCTTCCCTCAAGCTCTCAACCCTTCCAAGTAACACAAAATTACGTACGTAGGTATATACATATTTTTATTACAACAAAACTCAAGTTTAGCCGGTTGAACAAAAACTTTCGCTTCGTATTTAGTTGATGTTTTAAATTATCTCAACAGCTAAAACACCTCTTGTAGAATCAAAAAAATTCTCCCATAGATAACAAAAAAGTGTAAAAAAATGTGTTCCTGTCGTGTTACACATTCGTTATGTTATGCGGTTATGGGGATAACAGATTGAATTCCTCATTGTACAGTGACGCACAAAATCACCTACATTATTTAATAAAAATACTACGTAATATAACAGAAGTGAAATGCTTAAATCTGTAACAAGCATTTCTTGACAACATCTTTTGATGATGCCGTCCGCTCGTGATGGCGAAACCTCGAAAACCTTCTCTTGCTTACCTCGTACGAACAGCCTGAAAAACAATAATATGCAGGATTTATTCATAATACAAATTAAAAAATTAAATAATACAAGTTTAATATGCTAATAACTAATAAGTAAAAGACTACGTATGAGGCCGATAGAGGCCAATTTTATGACTTGACTTATTTATATTATAAACATTTTTAGTGAAGTAATATAATTTACGTATTAAACCATTAAAATTTAAGTATGATTTTAGTGTTCCTCTCTAATAAAATTTATAAAACGTGCAAAATATATTTAAGTGAAAACACTTTTCTACCCGACTGTAGCACGCAAAACATCTGCCCTACTTGTAAAACTAAGTCTCAGAAACGTGACAAAAACTATTAAACACTCGAGCGGCCTCGTGTTTGTAAACAGGAGCTTTTAACGTAATTTACAGCTGTTTATCGATAAAATGACATCACTTGACTCCTTGACGATCTGCCTGGAAAGGGTTTCGCTTTTATATAGTAAAAACGAAATAATGTTCGTAAAAATACTTCGTAATGGTATATTACTACACAACAATTCCCCAAAAGAAGAAAAATTAATATTGTTTGCTATCCAGTAATATAAAAAGATGCATCGGGCGTTTATATGTAGCCATCCATACATCGGCCAAGTAAAGCATAGCTTTTCTAACAGAATTAAAGGAACACGCGGATATCAAACATATCCGTCTCTCTAAATCTGCTTCATACCAACACTCATCGAGGGATTTTCTTTCTTATTTACCAAATAATTTTGCAAAAGTAAGTAGATTTTTTCTAAGAATGGTGCGCAAGGAATTGACATCATCAAACATCCAAATTTCAAAATATCAAACACCTGGGATCTAGTGTTTTTTAATATGTATAGGATATATTAAAAAAAACTAGATCCTAAACAGCTTACCAGTAAACGCGAGGACACTGTGATTCAGTTCAGTCACGAGCCAGCCAGTTTCTCCAAATATCATCTTCGACGAAACAGATGGCATTAGCATAGTAGATTTGACTTTGACTTTAGGGGTCCAACTTCAGTCCCCCCGCGGGCACGACTGCCACAAAGCATAAAAAAATCGGACCGTAGTTAGAAATAATTTGTAAATAAGTTTAACTAACACATTTCACATTTTAAACCATTAAAAGTGGTTTTATTTAAATAAACTACCGCCGCTCTTTTATCGACTAGGAAACTTGGCGATAAAGGAAAATGACGGCGAGATGCTTGTCAGTTCTTCTCGTGCGCGCTAAACCGTGAATTTAAGAACTGTTGGTAAATATAGGTATAGTCTTTTGTTTTTTGTACAAAACATATATAAATGATCTTCGATACTTCGCTTAAATTTGCAAAAACTCATGTTTTAAGGATCTTAATGTCTTGTTTCGTATTTAATAACATTGAATAATGCTCGCCATCAATTCAACACCCGCACAAAACACAAAGACATCTCGAAACAAAACGGCTGTCGGGGCGAGTGTTCAAAATATTAAATTATCGTATTTAATTACAATATCAAGCGCAAAGTATCCGGTGTCCATCACATGAATAGTGGCCGAATTTTAAAATCACTTGTTTATAGCCCTCTCGGGGGATTAATATCTTGTAATGTATGTAGGATCGGGTTAGTGTAGGGTTACCATAATTTGGTTAAACACTCGAATTTACTATATAAAGCGAAACCAAAACAAACTACTTTTTTAAGACAAGCATGCCTTAAAACATCTAACAGACTGAATCCAAAATGCAATTACAAATTACAGCCATTTGTGAATATTGCTTATTGAACCGAATGGAATGTCAATATTGCTACTCCATCCATGTATTATCCAGGTCAATTGATTTTAGAAAAATGTTGAAATTAAACCTACTATTTTGAATATTAGCTATTAACTACCACCATTGGTACTTTGCGAAAATAGAATTATTTATTTCAGTTTTACTATTGCACCGTGCACATAATAACATAGAACATTAATTGTAAAAAAAAACACAACACACCAAATCTCTACGATTAGCTGTACATCAGACCTTATACAAAATAGGGGGCATTGTTTGTTCAGCAATTCAAGATTCAAATGACGCAAACCTATAGAAAGTGTACAACCTATTTTCAGCTTTAATTTTCTGTCCTTTTTTTAAAAGTAATTAATAATGAAGTATTTCAAATTCCATCACCATTAAAATCAATAATATGTATAGTGATGTTCGGCAAATCTCGTATTATTTATGAAGCGTAATAAGTTGAACCATAAATTGTGGCCACCCTACACCAGTTTAAGATCGAAGATAACGCAGTCTCCTGCAAAAATGTGCATATTTCATACGAAACTTCGAAAACTCCGCTCACCGAGATCCTATCTAACGCTTGTTTATTTAGCCTGCCTTGTAATTAAGGTTCTGTGCACACTAGATAAGAGGAGAAATAGGAAGATGTATAATATTACTAAAGTTCTACAGTGTAAACTAGGTTTTGCACATACATATAAGCCAGTCACCAAATTCGAATAATCATTACATCATTGTCTTTCGGGCTGTTCGGCCGATGTGAGCGAGAAGAGTTCACTTTTCCCCGTTTCCACATTTCTCCCAGTCCCTCGCTCCTATTGGTCGCAGCCTATATTATATACATAGAATTTGAGATTTTTTTATTATTTATGATTTTTCAGCTATACGATAATTTTTATTATCGTATATGATTAAGATATTTTGACTTTTAAACCGTTAAAACAGTTTTATTTAAATGTGTACAACTCGTTTTTTTCCTACTGTGTGTACAGAATACCTTATTAAAAATCTCCCCGCGAATTAATACTTGTTACATATTTCATTATTTATTGAAGATAAAGAATTTTCATTGAATCGAGATAAATCTTTAGTTTACGGCCGCGGAGTAGCTGTAAAATTGATTGAATATCTTAATAAACATCTTAATACAATATTATCTTATATTAATAATATATTAATCCGGGCAGTCGCTTCGTTGGTGTAATGGTTAATTCACACGGCTGCAGATAACGAAGTCCCGGGATCGAATCTTGGATAGGGCAAACGTTAAAACGGTATTTATAATCATTCTAAGAATATTTCTCGTAGGAAGAGTTTGTTTAAGTTTATCACCAATATTTTTAAGTATAGCTATTATATAGGTTCTGGTTATACAAGCGCGCTGAATGGCACCAAAGCACTGTAATGGGTTTAAAAAATTATTTCTATGAGTGTGGGATCAACCGTGGGATCTTATTTTTTGTCAGAGTATACTTTTCTGTCTTAAATCAAGTGAAAGGAAAAGTTATGACAATACAAGACAAATATAACACACAAGATGAAAAAATTCTTGATATTATTTTATTAAAATTAAATTTCGATAAATCGATACCTAGACGGGACTCAAACCCACGACCAGTGTATCTTCCATGTTGCTTTTTTAAATGTGTCAATTGTTTTTAATAGCATAGGTTCAATATATATTCTATCAAAATATTTATTTAAGAATTATTTCTATAATTTTGTAAAGCTACCGTTCAATTATAATTTTTCATATTATATGTAATGTTCAATTCCATTGCACTATACATATAAGTACACTAAAGTAGATTTCATAAAGTTAAACATCAAATGATATGACAAAAATTACCTTACTACTGTAATAATTCGTACGGCATGAGAATATTGTAGCAGTTCCTTCCAATCTTTTGTAATATTTCCGATACCTGCATGACAAAGTACACAAAACCGATAACAATTGCCACCTTTTCGAGTTAAGCAAATCATTTGGTATGGTTCCGTAGAAATACATATTATATATATTATAACTGATAAAGTTTCAGTGATCAGAAAAAATAATATTTGCGGTTTTCTTGCACACACAATGGAGTTAAATGAAATAAAAAACCCAAAAATCTAGGATTTTTAGTGGATTTCTTTTATTTAAAAGGTCTACAAAACTAAAACTAAGCTTTAATACACATATATGGTACACATGGCATAGTAAAAAAAAGTCTTATAAATATGTAGACACGACATGCAAATAAAGTTAAATCGTACAAAGTTAATAATTATTATTTTTATTACTAACTTTGATTTATTAATATTTAAAGAAGGTTGAATGAAAAATGGACGAATGACGTTTTCTATTATTTATTATCATGATAAATTTTCGATTTAAGCAAGGCACAGAATATTAAAACTGAGATTGAACAAGCAATACAAAACTTTAAATAACGCCTCTAGTTCATACGAGTAGTATATCTTACATTAAAAAACACTTTTAGCGGTTCAAAACGCGAAATATTTCAAGTCATGGTCACGGGACAACCGCTGCTGCAAAGCAAACATCGGACCATAGTTAATTTAAATGGTAAATAACTAATATATTTCGCGTTTCAAACAGCTTAAAGTGTTTTATTTAAATACAGAACTATACTTATGCTTGTGACATTAGTAATAAACTATTAAGCTATGATGAAGTTCAGCGCAAAATAAATGCAACACGGATCTCCAATTTTTAAGTGCATTCATAAAGTCATCCAATGTTGCCATATGAAGGACACTTCATTAAATGTCAATTATCCTGTCCTCGACTTCGCCTCTCCACACACAATAGACGGTTTTGCGCATCTGCCCTTTTTTTCAACCCAACTAAAACTTCGACAATGAAATTTTGTTATTATGCCCCGGAGCGTTAAATTCTTATCGACGAATCACAAAAGATGTCGCGCGTATTGTATTTTGACAGGCGAGTTGCCGCCAAAACTCCCCGACGCCATCTTAAGTTACCAGAGACAAGAACGAGTTTCCGACCGAAAAGTTTCTACAAGGATTAATAATGGTGTAAACTTTTTTGGGATTGAAAAAAAGTTTCCGTGAGCTGTTGAGTTTTTGCAAGGGGATACGTCTATTATTTTACGCCCTTATTAAAATAGATTTGCGCAAAGTATTGTATTACGCGGTATACCGATTTCCCATTAAAATAATCGCTGGAAACCCAATACTTTATAAAGCAATATTCGAAACATTTAACGCGCCTAATTTACTTTTAACTATGTATTGTACCGTACCGTTGCTCGTGGTTCATTAGCTTACAACGCGCTTAATGCGCAAGAGTTACTAAGTTTAAATCTCGGGAGAAAACAGAACTTTCAGTAGATCATTGAAACTTGTTCGCCCACGCTCAACGGATAAACTGTATTTTACTTTTATATAAGTATTTATTGCTTTTTATTCGTCTAAATCGTCACTGCTCATGACTTAGCGAGCACTAAAAGGAATAGATGTTAGCGTATCTCTGGTATTTTTGAATGAACACCTTCTTATGGCAGTGCAAACCCTTTCGTAACGTAACGCGTTACACTAATCAGTCTCGTTTCTTCCTTAGCACACAGCCTCGTCGCAATATATAGTTTATAAGTTTAGTTTTAGCCACTTCTGGCAGGCAGCAGATATAAATATATTTTTCACATCTTAAATTGTGGTTACGCTTGACTAATACTCAAATCCTATTTCCTCCTATTAACTAAAAGTTAATCAGTTTCTGTATACAGCCGGTTCGATTCTCAAATAGATATATCAGATTCAGTATATATCTCCTTGAGAATCGAACCTAGGATCTCTCATTCTTAACGCAATTACAGGTAGCGGATTTAAGCACTGAGATACGGCAAGAGCTAATCAAATTAGTTAAAAAAGAAATCTTACTCACCACACTATTTCGTAATTATATCAACGTGGACACCTTTAGATTAGTTCCGACATAACAAATAAACAAACACGTAAAACAAAACTCAGATATCAACCGCTATTAACACTTGAATGAGACAAATGTAAGGTCAGATATACATGCAACGGTAAATAGAGTTTCAAACGGTTAAAAAGAATTACTCCTGGCTAGAAAATTTAAATTTATTTTTCTAACAAAAAATATTATTATTAAATAAGAGATTGTTAAAAAGCATAGCCGATCACGCAACAGTGCAGGTAGGTAGGCTGAATCGAGTACCTCCACCAGTGATGATAACTGAAACCAAATCTAGTCATGGAGGACAAGATACCTAATTCCAAACCTTTTCCAAAATAATTTAAATGATTTGAGCTTTTCAAACCAAAATTGGTCAAAGGCGCATTTTGTCTACATGTTTGTATAGCTTATATAGAGAAGCTCTGATGAAAAAAGGTTCCAACTACCGAACAAAAACTTCTCCCGACAAGAGAATAGGGGCGTAGAACTCGTGATCTGCGATCGACTCTGCGATTGTCTATAGATGTATATGTCATTGAAATAAAACAATTTAATGTTTAGAACGGCAAAACTTCGGGTCGAAGTTAAAAATAATTTGCAAATAAGTTTAACAAATATATATCGCTTTTTAAACCGTTGCAGTGTTTTATTTAAATGTGTAACGCTGTCACGACCATCTTTCAGCATATCATTGTTAACAATTACTTAATTCTTCGAGCAATCGAGGAGGTAACATCTCCTGATGACGCCGTCCGCTCGTGATGGCGAAACGTCGAGAACCTCTTCTCGCTCATGTCGCCCGAACAGCCCGAAAAACAATGATAAGCGTTTGAATTGTTCGCGTCTAATCAGCCTTATTCATTACATTCTTTATCCCTGATAAAGCAGGTACGATACAACGTCAACTTTTATCAGACGAGTACAATAATTATAGTCACTTTTTGGAAAATTTATTGGACTCGCGTGTGGTCGGCACATTTGTGTCTTTGGACATTTTCGTGTATCATCCATTTCTGTTAATTTTAATTTATATGTTAAATTAGCTGACCTGGTAAACGTTATTTTGCCACTAGCTGTGTCAGCGTCTTCGTTCGCGGAGAATACTTATTTGGGCATCCAAATATGTTTTTGCAAAATCTTTATCAACCTAAGCTGTTACGCACGACGTCGGTCGCGTCTCGACGCTCTTGCGAGTTACTCTTAAAAGATAGAGATATACTGTGCGAATAATAATTTAGATCTTTTAAAGAAAAATCATTCTTTGATACATAATTCTTGGGTATCTTAACGCAGCTTATGCAACGGAAGGTTGAACAATTTTTCTCCGTTTTCTCACATTTCCTGCTATTTCTTCGCTCTTATTATTTGCAGTGCTATGTTTTATAACCTATACTTTTATCGATAAATGCTCTAACCGACACAAAATAATTCTAATCGAATTTGAGTTCCTCAGCTTAGCGCGTTCAAACGAACAAACTCTTCATTTTATATATTAGTATAGATTAGCTAAGAGAGAAACAGCTCGAAAACAAAAGTAAGTTTCCAAAATTACCCCGAATGCCTTATTTTATAAAAGTAAATTTTTGTATCCTGTATGTGCAGATAAAGCCTTAAACAAAGGCTTTAATAAAAATATTTTGAGTTATTTTATCGAGCAGCTCAGCTATCCACTGTTTTCTTTATATATCGGATGAGCCAACGGTAAACTATTGGTCCGGATTTACGACGCGCTATCATAAAAGTGGTTTTATTTTATGCCTACATAACGAGTGCAATTTCTAACGGTTTAAATCACGAAAAATATAAAGTTAACATGCTCTCAACTACAGCCTAACGTTTCGGTTGCTTAGCAGAACCCCGTGACCGGTTTTAAACCGTTTAGGGACATTAACAACATATGTTTTTGTGTGCCTTAGTAGTCACTAAATTTTTTTCTTTCTTCCTATTTTCTTTCTTTCTAAACTGAAACAAATCATCTACTTTATAATAACTTTTATAACCAAAAATGCTATTATATAAAAAACTATTTTATATATAAAATAAATATTTATTTAGTCGTCTAAGTTCTTAATCCATGTCCTATGAGATACAACAATATAAAAAATAAACTTTACAATTATGTAATATTACATAATTTAACATGTTTTACCTGAAGAATCGCCCAAATTAAATACAATCTTTAGTGGATTGTGCAACGTTGCAAAGTTTACTTTAAACCGATTTTCCCGAAATTGGGTCATAACTTCCGATCATTTTCATATATCTATCAGACAGTTTGAAAAGAAGAAAATACTTGTAAATTTAAGTGTAACTTGAGCTACCATGTAACTACGTAGTGATTTGTTCGCTCACGTTCAGCAATTGGTTCACCGTGGTCGTGAGTTCAGATCCCGCCTGTTTCATAGATTTTATCTTTATAATTTTTTATCCCTATAAAAATTACATTGTAAAAAATAACATTCAAAACTTTACTCAACATTCAAAACTGTGAAGCGTTCGAAACATTGGGTCGTAATGACAAAGGCTAACTTATACATATATTCACGTTGAAACCGTCAAATTTGCCAACAATTACACGTTTAGTATCGTGTAGTTTACGTGAATAATACACATTTAAATAAAACTCTTTTAACGGGCTAAAACGCGAAGTATATTCGTTAACTTTTCTTTAATTTATTTTAACAACGGCCCGTGATCACTGGGCGACCTAAAAATAAGTTGACTAATTTCTTTGCGTTTTGAACTGTTAAAAGTGTTTTAATTACGTATATATCTTATCTAAATGTATTTTCAAAGTTTCTTTAACGACCAATTGTTCCGTAAGTATAAGGCGGAAAAGTAAACAATCCTTTCTTTAAAACTGGGGAAAATATTTTCCTAGACCCTATGAGCCAGATAAAACGCTGAAAATAGGGTAGTTTCGTGGAATTATGGCTATTTCGCATGTCACCATTCAATAAGCGGGTAGTTTTTAATTTAAGTGGTAGAATTTATACCACCACACCACAACATCAAGGCGTGGTACATTAGCTGTTTGAAGCAGTTTTAATGGTCCACCTTTTTACGAAAACTCGCACTTTGTATGTTAATTTGTTTTATTGAAATATTAACTGGCCAACGCAGGGTTACTTGTTACCCGTGCTTTTTAATGTCATCTGCGAATAAATTAAAAAGTAATTTTGAAATGTCGGGCCATGGATAAAAAAATTAAAAATACTTCGAGTTTTAAACCGTAAAAAAGCATTTTACTTACTTACTGGCCCGACGTTTAAGGTGTCACGAATTAGTTAACTAATGTTGAATATAAAGATATCTCGCGGTTTAAGCCGTCAAAAGTGTTTTATTTAAATGTGTCTAATTCGCGTAAACTACAGACATGTAAATAATAATAATAATAAAAAACTCTTTATTGCACAAACATAGACATAAGAAGACATGTACATATCTATATTAATATAATATAAAGCTGAAGAGTTTGTTTGTTTGTTTGTTTGAACGCGCTAATCTCAAAAACTACCGGATCGAATCACTATGGGTTTCCGCTGCAAAAAAGGTTTAAAATACCCCAAAAATATGTATAAAAGAATGATTCCTCTTTAAATTATCTAAAAAGTCCCCGACGTTATTTGTCTATATTTAACATTAACTTGTAAGAACGACGGGGAGGGACGCGACCGACGTCGTGGGTATAATAACTTAAGTTTATTAAGATATAGGGGTTTGCAAAAACGAATTTGGATGGCCAAAACAGTCATTCTTAGCGGACGAAGTCACTGAAGCAGCTAGTTATATAAATGCTTTATATTCCACAGGAAATCGACAGACTGCAACCGAAACGCGATTAAACTTCACGGCTTTTTCATTTGTTTGTATCCTGTAGTTTAGATATTGCTATCGCCCACTTAATATCCAGATCTTCAGAAGAAATCCGACATGAGCTAAAAACTTATAATTTAATAAAAAATATGCTGTACCCGGCGGGGATCGAACCCCTTGATTATTAACCATACATTAATACCATTGCACCAATAAAGAACGACAATTCAGCGTTATAAAACAATCATAAACTGTGGATATATAGTACGTTTAAAAACCGACCAAAAATTAATTTCTAATGCCCCAAGTTACTCCCGTCTTAGGGAGTTAAGTATTAACAAAATTTTCCAAGTCTTCACCCTAATTAGGAAAATGTCAAAATTGAAGCGGGTATATGGTTGGCACACGTCTCTTACTATAAGTTTTCGACTCGAACGAAACATTGCGAAATATCCCGTTACTCCGAGTAAGGCCGAAAAATACAAGCCATCTTTTAATAATTCTTAAAAGTTAAAGCGATATATAATATGTACATCAGAATTTGTGAAAGCTTTTTGATATTTTCAATAAGTCAATTGTGTCTGTTCGACAAAACTTATACTTTATACGTCAGAAATCATGCAAAAACTATTTATTGTGTATTTAATAAACTAATTAAGTTTAGTATTAAATAAAACACTAAGGGTTTAAAACACGAAATATATTATTAAACTTAGCTTCATTGTGTACCTACAAACCGACGTGTCGGATGCTTGCATTATCACGGAAAGTTAAGTAATATATTCCGTGTTTTAAACCATTAAAAGTGTTTTATTTGTGTACGAAACGCCGAGCAACACTTATTATTTATTAGTATATATCGCATCCAGGACATCTCGGGTTTAGCAATTAATATTTCTGATCGAGAACCACTAGTAGCAATAAAGGTGTAATCACCGCGCCACGACCGGCCATATTCGACGATCACTCAGGAAGAAAACCGAGATACGGTTGCCATGGCAACGCTCCCTAATGCTCGACGTAGGATGTCAAACCGGGAACGATGTAACTGAGTTTAAAATAAAGCAATAAATTATTCAGGTTATGTTACAAATGAAACGAATTTGTAGACAGAATAGATATTTATTTTATATAAAAAGAGTAAACATCTAAAGTACTTAAAAATAAAAGTCGGCCTTATCGCTAAGCAGCTATCTCGTCCAGGCAACCGGAAGTACAGGAGAAAAGAAATAAAATTTTATTGGTATAGTATTATAATAAATTAATGAAATAACCCTTTATTACCAATTTAACATTTCATTATTAGAGATAAATAAATTTTAACCGACGATGTTTTTAAATAGTTCTCGCTTCGACAAAGACCTCATTTAAATAAAACCCTCCAAGGAAAATAATTTTTTAAATTTATTTTAACTACGACCCGACGATTCGAATGACAACGACGAAGCTTAGGAGAACTTACACTACTGAACTTGACAATTCGAATAATTCGCAACAACCAACGAATATTTTTCACGCTTTAAACCGTTATAGGTGTTTTATTTAAATGGTATAATGTCATTCCTTTATTGAATCGTTCAGGAGGACTTTAGGATCAAAGTCTTTCGTATAGATAAACGGAAATTGTGTGTGGTATAAAACGGAGAAGTTAACTAGTAAATATTGAATGTAAACGAGGAGGCCTGGTACTTAATAGGTAACATGCGGAAGCTAACGTGTTCGGAATCAGATAGTTTTCAGAAATTTGAAATGATCTGAGTAATGGATGTTAGCGCTGATTCACACTTACTACGCTTTTCTTTTAGTTTAGTGTAGAGTTTTAATGAAACTTGAGAAAAAAGATCTATGTTACACGATATAAGCCACTATAATTTTCTAGAAAGCAATTTGTCAAATATATTTTAGATCACAACTTCATGTAATATAAAACCGTATTCTTTTGGTGTTTCTGAAACCACTTTTAACTGAATGCAATATGAATTATGTTAGTTCATTCGAATCTTTCAAATCTTCGAATCATAGTCAAAATTATAAATAAGTATACGTATAATTATCAACTTAGTGTTAGTACCCCCCGTGACCACGGCTGCTGCAAAGCATCCGAAACATGGGGCCGTAGTTAAAACAGTACAGAAGTGTAACTAACATATTAGGCGTTTGTTTTAAATCGTTATTGTTTTATGTAAAAGCAAATAATAAACTTACAAAAACGCCGCACGTTTGAATGCGCCTTTACCGCCCAGACTGGTCATTAGCAATATTAGGTTGGCCAGACGCTGTCCTAAGCTCTATTTTAAGCTAATAACTTTAGTGTAATTGAAAATTACAACGGTTTTGCATATTTTGTTTTCGTCCTAATCTTATAACTAAGAATCTATTTACCTATTAAAACCACGGGAATGGTTTAAATTTTGAAATAAAACATATTATTAACGGTTAAAAACGCGAAATTGATTAGTTAAACTTATTTACAAATTTTAAATTGTTTTGACCAAAGCATCCAAAACGACGAACGAAGTTATAATATTTTGTAAGTAAATTTAACTAATATATTTCGCGTTTAAACCGTTAAAGTGTTTTATATAATAATTTATACTACTATGTAGTAGTCGCGTGAACTACAAACGGTTACAGTATTTAAATAATAATAATAAAAACTCTTTATTGCACAAACATAGACATAAGAACATAGATACTTAGAATTATATATACAAAATAAAACATGTTATGTAAATAAAGTCTAATACTTTTAGATAGAGATTTTTATGATAGAGAAGGAAAGACTATTTAGGCTTTGGATAGTTGGAAATCCACAGATTGAAACCGAAATGCTTTTTTGAAAATTTACTTATTTTATGTATTTACACACAAGTATTACATATTTATCTGTTAAGACTAAATTCTATACAAAGTATTACTTAGTATCATTACATATTTAGAAATAAAAAAGATCTACCTTACGTTACACAATAAAATTAGGCTATGTTTCTGAGACTCGCTATCAAAAAAAAACATTGCTTCCAGTATATCTAAAGAGTATGCGATATTAAAATAAGAATATGTGCTCTTTGTGCAAAGCAATAAATATATATTATATTTATTTTGTTATTTTTAATGCGATCCCAAACCAGGCAATGCCTGTCTTATGGGAAGTCATGAATCCAAAACGCGACTAAATGTGTTTCATCTACCACCCATTTCATACTTAGACTTGGACCTGATGGGGATCGAAACCACGACCCGATGATCATTAACCATACATTGCTACCATTCGACCAACGAGCAAGTCAAAAGTATTTAAATAAAACACTTTAACGGTTTAAAACGCGATATATTAGTTAAACTTATTTGAAAATGATTTTTAACTTCGGATGCTTTGCAGCAGCCGTGGTCACGGGGAGACAGTCTCCCTAAGTTTAACTAATATATTGCGTTTTAAACCGTTAAAGTGTTTTATTTAAATGTGTACTACTCGCGTAAACTATAGACAGTATTAAGTCAAAAGTATTAAGATCTCGCTTCATTTTCAGTCAAAGATGTTTTAATACTTCGGTTATTAGTGTGTACAAAAATACTAATTAAAGAGACGAACACACACATTGACCATTGCACACGCACAGAGGAACCATAAATAAATCCCTTACAACCAAAATCAATACGCGAGCTAGGGAGGGGAAGAATTCTGGTTTGTTCCGCCAACCACTCGTGTTTGCCGAGCCAATTATACACAAACTTGCCTCCACCCGCGGCTTTACACGCATTTTAATACACGCTAGAAGAAACAGTTTATTACGTACACGGAATATCTAAAGCCTAAATAGGTCAACAGCAGATCTTGCTCCACCTACCATGAAGTGAAAAAATGCACGTTGTGTGCTAAATTCAGTATGGATTTTTGTAAGAAATAGGAGGGCAGACAAAACCTAAACCGGGCTTTTGCCTTTAAACATACTTTTCTATAATATTTCGATCACTTATAATCTAATGAACAAAAGACAATTAAAATCGCCCGTAAGTTGTAACTGTACAAACTAGACGCCTTTTTTGCGAGCTTTTAATAAAAAATATAAAAAGCCAAAATATGTACAAAATAGATAATTCCAAAAATTATATATTATAACGTAAGTCAAAATATATAACATTGCTTTATGTTTTATAATATCTTTTAAAATGTTATTTAATAACATAAGGTTAATAATAACTTAATAAGAAGTATTAAATTTGCAATTATATATTTCTTGAAATTAAAAGTCACTTTACAATTTTTCCAAAATATGTTCAACTTTGTCTGGAAAATTTCACTATTATCTCAATGGTATGAATATCGATTTTGTCCAGGTCACGAACCACCGTCCTCAGACTAATAAGCCGGAAGTGTTATTACGTTTCTATTTTAGTTTATGGTTTTCCAAATGTCCAACATCACCGGCTAAGTGCGTTTGACATAAACAATTTTTTAAAAGTAAAGAAAAAAATAACAGAAGAAGCCGAGCTCTCTGCAAACACGACCATAGTTACTTCTGTCATCCTATATCATAAAAAATAAATATACATATTACATACAAGTAACCCCCTGGTAGTCTGTGTTTCTCTGTCGTAAAAATACTTAAGTAGAACACAAGTGACAAGGTACAAAGTGGAACAAACTCATTCTTAAGGTTGCCTCTGTCATTTAGCTGCCTTAATTAAAGCCTACTTACCGTATCAGCTCTTCATAATATCACATTTATTATTCAATGAAATGTCTTTTAGACGTATTATATTCATTTAAAAGGATTCCGCTACGTCAAAGGAGCTAAAATCGACTCGATTTCACATAATTTCAAGATATTATATTAACTGTAGGGGTGATCTTACAATACGAAAGTAAATTAATAAAAATAAGTGATTTTGTTTCTCTCGACTTTTAGGATGATTTCTATCAGCTGTGGTCATGTACTTATGCAATGGTGCCTTTGTTATATACCCCTGACTTTAAAAGACACCAAATCATTAATGTTTTCTATTTATTTACATATATATATATATATTTATTTATTTACCTAAAATTCAAATAAAGCATTACTTATATTGGTTTGGCTTAGATTATTAAGTAATTTTATAGGTATTTCTTATATTTTAATTTCTACTCCACCTTACCAATATTGTTCTTAAAAACAATAACACATTAATGTGTCTATGCAAATGTCTGGAATAAATAAATTTAAAGACGACAAACAAGTATGGAGTCCACTTGATGTAAGGTGGAATACCTCAGACATATATAATATATACTGACACGATGCGTTGTCGACCTGGTTTGGCTTTGGAATTGAAATCTACAGAATGAAATCTCGGCTCGATCATCTGGGGGCTGCGGTTCGTGACCAGGACAAAATCGATATTCGTACTATCCATTGAATGTGCAAATTTTCCAGACGAAGTCCAACCTGTTTCGGAAAAATCCTTACTTTTGATCTATATGTGTCGCAGTCGTTATCTATACTTATATGTAGTACGCGAGAAAGAGAGTTGGTTTGTTTGTTTTAACGCGCTAATCTGAAGAACTACCGGTGTTGTATAAATTTGTGTTGGATGGATGTTGAGGAAGGCTTTAGGGTATACAAAATCACGCTGCGATCAATAGGAGCGAAGAAACAGGAAAATGTGGAAAAAATTTTAAAATATTCATTTTTGAGGGCTTGCTCCGCGTGCGCTTCGAAAACGGTTCAAGAAACCAAAAAAATATAAATGAATAAATGATCTAAAAAATGTCCAAGACATATGTCTATCTCTTATGATAAACATACAAGAACTGTTTCTATAATAATTCCGAATATCTAAAGCCAAAATAGGTCGGTCTTGTGTGGATGTTATATGGGATCACTTCCCATCATGTGAAACATCTGTCCTCCTCTATGATAAAAAAATAGGTCGAATTTAATGCCAATTATTCGTTAGAGTTGTATCGCCATTGCAAACAACAAAACGTTTGCCGGATCGGCTTGTGGCAATACTTTGATTGTCAGATCGTTAAAATCAAATATTTTGATACAGTTCCGATACGGCGCTTTAAGTAATTTGTCAAATTGCTCCATCAAATCATTTAGGCCCCAATAAAAATAAAACTAATGGCTTTCAATTACCCACTGACCCCTCTATCATCAAGATAAACTTGGTGAAATTGTTGCACTCGAAAGGGACTCTTCCTGCTGAGAGAATAGAGTCGATTTCGGTTAAGATGCATTTATATTTTTGTAATGTTTTTGTGGAATAGATGGAAGTTATTGCACTCTATCTGAGTTTATTTAAGGTTCAAGTGCGTCCTTCAAAAGATGGCGGTAATGTTCACTGTGTACAAGAACAGAATAGAATAGAAATGAGTCAATTCAGCCTTTTTTTTGCGGACTTGTTGATATAATGGTAGTCGGTAGTCGGTAGTCGTGGGTTCGATTCCCACAAGGTCCAACATTTATCTAATCATATTAATTTTTCTGAATCATGTTGGATTCCGTCTGGAAATCAGGATATTTTTCCGTCCTGCTCACAACCCACCGTCCTAAATGATAAAGCAGTGAATTTTAATCACGTCGGGCCTTAGTTAAAATAAATATCTTGACTAAATCTCGCGTTTTAAACGGTTAAAAATTGTTTTATGTAAATGTGTACTATTCTAGCATTTTATATGCTCTAGTATTAAAGCTTTAATACCTTAGAAAATAATTAGGGCTCCATGTCTATGCTCTGAGGGATATGTCCTAGATTTAGTTTATATTTATTACCTGTGTCAAGTCAGATCAATATGGCGCTTCAGCTGAAGTACCACTTGACACATTTTTCATAATGAAGTCTGTGGTACACCTAGCTCTAAGTCTCGCGTCGTGTTTGAAATAAAACAATTATTAAAGACTGTCTGTTGTTTACGAGTAGTACACATTTTAACGGTTTAAAACGCGATATATATTGGTTACACTTATTGATGCTAATATATATCGCGTTTTAAACCGTTAAAGTCATTCATTTACATATAATATAGTACTCTGTTTCTAACATTTAATATCAGTTAAATCTCGTTATTACACGTATTTTAATATCAATATTTTTATAGAGACTTGATAACGGACATTCTTTTGCGTCCTATCTAGTATTTTTACATTTTCAACGTTTAATAGCACTTTTTAAAATAGAAGTAGACAGACAAGCTTACTCGATGGAAGGTGAATTATCGTAGCCATATAACATCTAGACAAGTTGTGTTCTCGACCTATGTCGATGTACTCAGGAGCTTCGGCTATTTTTTAAGAATGAACTGACATTTTAGATACTTTGCAATACCACTCGGGTTACTACAGACAATACTAAAGATATGTTTAATCGCTCAGATACAGGTAACCAAGACTCCAGTACACCTAAACCTTAATTCTCGCCATTTGAAAGCTCAAAAAGATTTTGTATCGATATTTCTGTATGAAATTCTTGTTGCGAGCCGATCTATTTTCTTTGATGTGAAATCATCATTCATATCATAGAAATTTGTGTTTAGATTGAAACGCCTTTATTTGTATGGATTACGTAACGCAAGGAGGACGAATGTATGTACCTACAATAATGTTCCGTTTGTCTGGATCCAGAAATTTTTCACCTCACTCAAACGATATTTTCCACAGCTTAAAACAGATCTCCTCTACCAAGGCAGATGGCTAGGAAAGATCAAGCACACTGCTATCGCTGGCTCGGCCGTAGTCCTTAGGGCCCACCATCTAAGGACTACCGCCTCTCAATTGTACTGATCTTTGTATATTTTTATAATAGAGAAGGAAAATCTAGAACTATCCAAGGTGGGCTATCGACCTATTTGAATTTTGGGTACTCCCGAGACATTAACCGAAACGCAATTAAAATTTACGACGGTTCCGCATCCCGAGGGGAACGAACCCACGACCCGTTGGTTATAACCGTAGAAGCGGGGGTTCACTTGATGAGAGGTAAAATACACCAGCCATGTTGCTATATGTATTATATTTAAATAAAACACTTTAACGGTTTAAAACACGATATATTTAAAAAGGATTTTTAACTTCGGCCCGAAGTTTCGGATGTTTTGTAGCAGCCGTGGTCACGGGGAGACAGGAGAAGTCTAACTAATATATCGCGTTTTAAACCGTTAAAGTGTTTTATTTAAATGTGTACTACTCGCGTAAACTACAGACAGTATTTATATGTATTATATGTATATTATCTAAACAAGATGTTATATGGCTGAAGTATTTCACAGCACTTGCTAGATTTAGCAATTGTGGAGCTATACTACGTGATGTAGACCTTGGCTTAGGCGATTTTGGCTTTGAATATTTACTCAAGAAGCATTCCAAAGAGCGTACTAACATTTCGCCCGACCTGGCTTTCGAACCCTGGACAAGTCAAGTCACAGAGTGTACAAACTACAACACCACATTGGCAACTACTATCAAAATTATTCTAAAACCACACTAAAACCAGTGAAGTGAAAACATTAATGTGAAAATTTGTATCTTAGCATGGCATGGCCTGGCATGTTTGTCCAGCCATTAGCATTGCTTTTTAACACCAAACACACTTTGACGTAAGCTGTGGACTCTATGCACCCTATTAAACATAGAGTAATTTCTAACAGAGATAAAACAAAAGAAACACGATCTATGTAGCAGAATTTTGAAAAGCACGGTCATTGCATTACTTTTAAGAGGAAATATGTAATATCTATACTTAATATTATAAAGCAGAAGAGATTGTTATAAAGCGGGTGAGTTTTTTGTGTGAAGGTGCTTATCTCAGAAACTACTTCTTTTTATTGAAAGTCTTTTTTTTGCTTGAATCATTAATCGCGGAAGGCGGAAATATCAGGCTGCGACCAATAAAAGCGAAGAAATCGAGGGAAATGTGGAAAAAAAATTGAAAATTATATCTTTAAGGTGTTGTGCTAACGATTCAAGTTACCCAAGAAGTATTGAAAGATTATCTTCTATAAATTATTGTCTACATTTTTATCGTAAGTTTTGGACGAAACACTTTATATGGCAAATGAACGTTTGCCACGTCAGCCAGGGTATAATAAATAAAGATGAAATTCGGTCTCAAGTCCTAAATTTTATAACATGTATATAATTATTACAAATCTCTATATAATACTGCTCTGTACTCGTCCAATTGATACATATTACCAAACGAAGCGCTAAAGAGTCGGACAGCTACACTTGTGTTAGTAACTACCGCTCATCATTTAGTTGTAGACAACGCTTCGTTACTAAAGTTATTAGATATTAGGAGAAATTTCTTCTTTTTTTTAATAATAGAGATGGACAGTCAAGCATGGGTTTGATAGAATCTAAATAAGATGCGCGAATATCGAAAGCCAAAACAGATCGACATGTTTTGGCTTTCGATATTCGGTAATCCACGGACTGAAGCCGAAATGTGATTACACTTTACGGCTATTTCATCTGTGGACGGAATCTCTATAATCAGATTTTCATACCTCTTCTGCTGTAATGTCCACACTTCAGACTATGTTTCCTTTTCGCACGGTCGCTTGGAAGAGATAAATATAATTTTATTAGCTTCAAATGTATCTTTAATTTCCAACAATTGTATTCTATTAAATTCTGTTTTGCTACGATAAAGAATATTTATATTTTCACTATGGGCTTATGATTTAAAACGGCTTTAAACGCGATATATATTTTTAATAACCACTCAAATTTTCAGATGCTTTACAGCGTGGCCTTTATAGCGTTAAAAAGTTATCTTCAATGTTCACCATTTCTTTAAAATATTGTATATTCTGTTATATTGATATTTTGATTAAATTCTAGATCGACTAATATGTTGCCAAGATAGGTTTAAACATGGCTTCTATCTATAGAGATTTTGAAAACGTCGTATGTACAAAATATGAGCAAAAGGAGCTGTGTATACCCTATTTGCAATGTCGTGTATGATAGATATTTAAATAGTATGTAATGAATAATGCGACCACGATTTTAGTATTTAAAAGTATCAAAATATATATGAATCACAAAGAATATAATTGAACTTATGTCTTCACTTCGCTGGCTTTGGTATAATTTGGTTAAATGTAGGAAATATCATTGCCCAAAGTCCCAATACCATGGTTTAATGATTATTCTTTAAATATATGCCGTGGAATATCTTAGAGATTTTTTACGTTTTCGTACATTTCAAATATGAAGGCCTCAACTGTGTACTGTCTCAACATGATATGGAACACGAAGTGTGATGTGAAGGTATAGGGAATGTGCGTCAATATTAAAAGCACGTTCCGTTCAACCTCCATAAGGACTTGACAGGAATGAACAACAATCTCATCGAAAAGTTGTTAGGACACGTTTCCGAAAAGAAATACAGAATCAGACCGATCTATTCAATTCAAATTTAACACCAAAGCCAACATAAATAACGTCCGGCGTATAAATAAAATATTGTCACTCTATAATTCACGAGTGAATGCGCCCGCGCAGGACGCGAAATTCCAAATTCAAATCAGTCTTCTGTCGACTCTTGTCGAATGCACTTCAAATTTACATATTCCCGTTCTGTATGTAAAATATTTACATTTATCTTTGGATTTTACATTTTTAGGACTGAAATATGCGTAACGATGTTTACTTTTTACTGCGGTCATTGACCTTTGCATCGTTAACTGAGCCATTATGAAGATATTAATTAAGCTATATAAGCACCAAATATCTTGACATTCGAGAAAACGAATGAACATATGCTTGTTAAGCTTCTTCGCGGAAAACCAACTCATTATATATATTTTTTTATTATCGAGGAGGACAGACAAGCATAGTTTACTTTATGGATCGTGAAATTCCTCAGCCATATAGCATGAACTAGTTGTGCTGTCGACCTATTTCGGATTTGGAAATCCGCAGACTGAAACCGAAACGCGATTAAACTTCGCGACTACATAAAAAAGCCTTTTGATTTATATAAAATTAGCCCATCATATTAAAAATTGTGTATAAATCATGATTGCCCATGTCTTGGATTGTAAAGCCCGTCGGTTCTGATTATCACCTCTATGATGGTAACGGTAGTCGTTGAAGCCCACCACCACTAAAACGATATGGTGGGTTTAAGCTCTTGAAACCATTACTTATGCGAGAGGAAACCTCTGCCCAGTAGTGGGATAATAGGATGAAAAGGAAATTCTAATTACAGCTAATAATATTTGTCGTACCAGTTTATTTTTTAAGACCTAAGAAACAGTTAAAACATGAACTAACAAAATCTACTATATCTGTCTACTAAATACGTTTCGAACTAAAACGTTAAAGGTCAGATTCAACTTTAATAAACAATAAAAGAAACTGGAATTAATGAAAATTAATTAAAGCTTAAACTTCCGTACTTCCACGGAAAACGAGTAAAAGCGATACGAAGCTGTCAAAAAGCCTTAATATTAAATTAGCACAGACTAAAAATAAATAGAAAAGCATTCTCATTGTTGCCTGTAGACACAAAAGAAGAAGTATAGCGAGTATTTTCATAGATACATCGCTACCAGTTTGTAATTCAGAAGCTCTGTATTTAATGTAAAGACGGACGGACGGAAACGTGGAATTTATTAAAATCACTAATGCAGAGACGAACTGGTTATATTTAGATAAGATTGGAGGCCCCGAATTGCAAATCAAGTCCTCACAGAACGCTTTCGCATCTTCGATTTTTTTACAATCTAAATACATAGTTGGATTATTTGTAACCTAAATGATTGGTACATATTGATTAAAACACATTTTATCGGGTTTAAAAGCGTGCTTTGTTTAGTAACTGATTCTTTGATTCACAGACCACGGCCCGTCGGTCTAATACTGGGTGGCTCGCCGCCAGAAAAATAATACATACATTCAAATTAATATATCCTTTTATAATTTTAATATTTATTCTTTATTGTCTTTAATTACGTATACTTCCGGCGACCATCAATTCATGATTTGCCCAAGTGGACCCTAGTCTAGTCTTGTTAAATCTGTGCATCTCTGCTCTACAGCAACCAACTTGTAGCTTTCCGAATACCAAAAGCCAAAACAGCGCATCTTAATATATTATTATTAGGCTGTGTAGTACACATTTAAATAAAACACTTTAACGGTTTAAAACGCGATATATTAGATATATATACGCGATATATATTGTTAATATATCGCGTTTTAAACCGTTAAAGTGTTTTATTTAAAAGGCTGTGGTATTTAATCTACCCTCCAGTGAACTCCTTGCTTGCCGATCATCCTCTGTCATAAATAACAAATGTCGCAAAGGGGAGGTTAAGTAAAGTTTGCTACACAAACGTCATCTTTTTCATCATATTTTCTCTTTCGTCCTCATTAGTGTAATGTTTTTAAACACTCGTGGGATTAGTTTTTGTTCATATTTATTATAGATAGTTATTATATATATGTATAATAGATTTTTGCTTCCTTTAAGAAGGTATTTTTTTATTAACATACCGAACTCAAACTATTTTATTTAAACTTATATTTATATGATTCCCGTAGGTTCGCTAGTCTATTGTTCCAAGAACCATAACAACTTTAATATAAAATACTGTCTATAGTTTACGCGAGCAGTGCATATTAAAATAAAACACTTTAAGGGTTTAAAACGCGATATATTAGATAAACTTATTTGATAATGATTTTTAACTTCGGCTCGACGTTTCGGATGCTTTGCAGCAGCTGTGTTCACGGGGAGACCCCCATAACTATTATACGTAACTAATATATCGCGTTTTAAAACGTTAAAGTGTTTTAAACTTTAATATAGAAAAACCCTTCTTTCGAGTCCGGCCCTGCTTTTATATATTCAAGTGAACGCTTTCCGAGTTAACATAATTCTGACACAGATGCACTGATGTGATCCTTAGCCAATGATGGTGTATTTCAGTGTATAACGAAATATGGCAGGCTGTTTAAGTTTTTAATTATTTAAAAATAAAAACTAAGGATATAATACAACATTTTTACAGGCCTTCTTTATCAACGATTAGCTCAAGAGTACGGCGAAAACGAAATTTAACTTAGCGTAGAATCGTTATTTTGGGCAGCAAATTTTATCTTCGAAAACCTCCTCATCCTTATAAATTATAGCTACCCACGATGTCGTTCGCAAGTTAATCAGAGCCCTTCAAAGATGATTTTTTTTTCCCAGTCTTTTCCGCATTTTCCGCTATTTCGTCACTCTTATTGGTCGCAGTGTGATTTTAGCACTTAGCAGCCTTAGACACAAAAAATAATAGAGAAAAGTACACATTTTTTTAAAATTCAAACCAGTAGTTCCTGAGATTAGCGCGTTCAAACAAACAAACGGACCCTTCAGCTTTATAAATAAATCACTGAATTACCTAATTGTTACAGCCACTATGGATAACAAAATAATGGACTATAATGGTAATGACAAAGGAGATTTTACAATATCTGAAACTCACGATGGACCAAAACTAGATGTGTGTACCCAACAGAAACATAAACATGACGCCAACAAGACCTACAGCTATTTCCCAACGGGTTAGGTAAGTTAGTTTATAAAAAATTATATTTAAAAAAAATACAAAAAGCAAGGAGTTTGGTTCCCGTCTGTGTCACAAGTGTTTTACCGCCTTGATGGGTAAACGCTAATAAGGGTTGTTCGTTAAGATAGGAAGAATTCGTGTGCTTCCTTCCAATGAACCCATATTTTTGTCTACCATGTTTATTTTAAATTCTTGTTTATGGAGCACTTTTAGAGTTCCGTCATAAAGAACCCTGACAATGTCACTCTTAAAAGGTTCCTACGTCTAGGGCATACAAAGAAAAGCATCCATCACACTGTATGTTGTTCGCTGGCTAAACTTATACCTCGTCTTAACGAATTTCCTTATTCGGTTCAACAGAGATCAAAAAAGGAAATTTTAAGTTTTTCCTTAAAACCTTTTATTTTTATACATGCATATTAAAATGTCAACAACATTAGAGAATACTTTCAGTTTTGACAGTGCGACGTTGGAAATCTTATAAAAAACAGGTTTTTGATAAAATTCGACATTTCTTATATTTATTTTTTTTTCAAAATCGATCCCAATGATACCAATCAATATTCATTTTTTTCATACCGCATTGTAATTAGTGCACTGTAGTAATAATAATCTATCTAACAAGGTAAAGACAGTTACGAAAATTCTCGTAATTATAATGAATGAATATTTTTTATCTAATTAATGGTTCCCCAAACTTTAAATATATTACAATAAATAATATTTTATATGAATCGTTAAAAATTCATCGATTATGAATATCGATACCGCAACATCACTATAAAGAGATCGATAGCTAAAGTCGGCCCGTCTGTTACCACGGCTACGGGCAGTGTCTGTAGTAAGGCTTGAGGCACACATAACGCAGGACAAGTGAAATCGTTATTATATTAAGATATTAAACTAGAATGTCAAGAACAACTGATTGTCTATTTCTCTACAAGTTCTTACATGTAGGCAAATAGACAATCAGTTGTTTGATTTTTGTCAAAAGTGAAACGTCCCAGCAACATAACATCTAATTAAAGCACGTAATATTATAATTAGTCCTTTTTTTAATGATAGTGGAGGACAGACAAGCAGAGATTCCCTTGACGGTAGTTGACAAACCCCAGCCATGTAACACCTAAATGAGATACGCTGTCGATCCATTTTGGCTTTTTCATCCGTGGACTGTGGTTCGTGACCCGGGTGGAATTCGATATACCTACCACTCATTTAATATACAGATTTTCGGACAAAGTCCAACATGTTTCAGGAAAATCATAAATTGATTAGAAACATGTTAGACTTGGTGAAGATTTAACCCATAACCCGTTGGTCATTGTTACCATTACACCGAAGAAAAATATTCAAATTCTAAAATAGTGTAAACGATTTGTATTAAAAGTAACAGTAAAATAATTATATAAAAATATTGATTTCTATTCAATAGTATAAGCAAAAATACAGTAATTACAAAAAATAAATATACCCACTGTACCACCAACCTAAACCCCAGTCTGAAACATTTCACAGCTAAATTATCTGCAGAGCTCACACATCATAATACACCTGAATTAATGTTCTGTCTGGCTTATTTACTGGAATAATAATTAATTTATCGACCAGCTATTATTTTCAGTGTTGCCATGTACTACGACAGTATTGGTAAGAAATATTTGCGAATAAATGTTCAAACTTATTTATTTGACACTTTAGCACACAACACAAACAATAATAATAAAATCAAGCTTTATATTCGTGCGATCTTCCCAGACAATATAACGGTAAAAAAAACTTTCGCGGTCATCATCATCGAGGAACATCTGATGATGCTCTCCACTAGAAACGTCAAAAATAATTCTTAATTACAGCTTCAAAACCCAAGAAGTTTGTCCTCAATATACGAGTAAGTGTAGTGTCAGAATAAGTTGTAGATATGGCAAGCGGACTCCATCTGAGGTCGTGATGCTACCAAACGCTTTGTCGCTGAATTAAAAAAAAAATGCCTTTAGTTAATTTATATGGTTCATTTTTCGTGTGGAAGGATCTCTTGAACATTTATAACCTAAGCTACAAACGCTGTCATCATGCTTAGTACCAAGTTATAGAGATAGAGGTGGGGCACATACTCATAACCTATATACAGTTCTCTCCAAACTTTTTGACCGGCCTGAAGTTAGTGCGATCGCCGCCTTGCGCATCCCAGCCCCCCTCTTGTCCACGCGTTACCTGCTTTTTGCGTTCTGCGCAACCATCTGCGCTATTTGCAGCCCGGCCAAAAAGTTTGGAGAGTACTGTACCCGTGCGTTTTACATTTTTTAATTCTGTTTTATCTGTTGTTTACTTTTATAGATCTGTCTTTTATTGATCTTCTTTATATTGTTATTAATGCAATTATGGAACTTTTAAGTTGTTCTACAATACTATATTAGTAGTTGCTAGATAATAAATATATACATTGTAATATAATTCTTTATAATATATATTTTTTTAATTCTATATCAAAGTAACAGCGCCAATGCTATAAGCATTATCAATTTCGATACAATACTTTAACCACGCTATGCCCAGATGAAATCTCAACTCGTCGACAACAGACAGATAGTTATCTATAACAATCATTACAAGAGTTGCTTTGTTTGTCTGTCTATCACAGAAAAAAGTTTTAAAGATATATGTGAACTAGATGCGACTACATATATATATATATGGTCCCGGATACAAAAAAAAAAATAAAGACCTATCAAATATAAAATATATAAATCATATTATACGGATATTAATCAACATCTATATAAAAGAATACCTACATACATAGTTCACTTGATGGTGAAGTACCCCAATCATAAAACATTTAAGGAAGATGCACTGTTGAGGATGACACAATTTGACGCAATAAACAATACAAGAATACCTACAATACTGTCTATAGTTTACGCGAGTAGGACACATTTAAATAAAACACTTTAACGGTTTAAAACGCGATATATTAGTTAAACTTATTTGGAAATGATTTTTAACTTCGGCCCGACGTTTCGGATGCTTTGCAGCAGCCGTGGTCACGGGGAGACCACGGCTCCATTTCCAAATAAGTTTAACTAATATATCGCGTTTTATTTAATAACTTTTAATAACTTTATTTAGCTTAGCTTAAAACCTATTTACAAATTGAGTATTTCGATGGCGCCTGAAGTAGCTGTAAAGCTGTGGCACAGGAGCCAGCGCCGTTTAAACCGTTAAAGTGTTTTATTTAAATACCTACAATACTAGATACATACTTAAATTAACGTAGTGAAATATTTTTTTTTGTTTTTTTCGATGCTAGTACATCTAGAACATCTATATCTGTGTTATGATTCAACTGGTCAGTTGAGTTCGCGAGAACCTCTTCTAGTGCTGCGTCATTGCAGACCAACTTATCAACACCACAGACCATAGAAACATATAGACAAGGTCGCCAGTTCATCTTTCGTAATAGTGTCGTCAAAACGTCAAATGTAATGGTAACTGAAGGTCATAGGTCTTTGGGACAAACTTCAAGGAAAATTTGAGGCTGAAGGAAATCTGAAACCTCTTACAACAAAATCTAAATTTATACGTATTATTGGTAGAAAAGCTTGAAAAACAGAAACTTGTTTCCATTTCATCTTAGATCACTATATGTCAGAAACAACCATCGTTCAATTAGTTTCTCATACGAGCATAGAGGCCGCCTAAAATAATATTTTGTTTTCGTTTCAAAATATTATCATCATTTTCTATGGAATTGAACTGCAAACATATTTATACATATTTGTATAATTAATATTGAGAAAAGATATGGCATGTCGTTTTTAAATCCAAAAGTCTTTAAAAGTTGTTAGTTTAAATAAAACACTTTAACGGTTTAAAACGCGATATATTAGTTAGCCGTGACCACGGCTGCTGCAAAGCATCCAAAACGTCGGACCGAAGTTAAAAATCATTTCCAAATAAGTTTAACTAATATATCGCGTTTTAAACCGTTAAAGTGTTTTATTTAAATGTGTACTACTCGCGTAAACTATAGACAGTATTTAAGTTTGTTAGTTTTTTTATCTAGTTTGCGCAATTTTAAACAAAACATTTTTAGCGGTTTTAATCCCACATTATAATATTATGTAACTGCGACCTAATGTTTTCGCAAAAGCCATAGCCTTTAATCAGTTTAAATTTTTTACTTGACTATTTAATTTATTAAATAGTCAAGTGAAAAATTTGTAGTTTAGTAAATACCCACATAGGTATTTACTTTGATAATTATGACTCATTAAGTTATCTACAAGTTTGTATATCTGTGTTAGGAATCGTCCGTAGAGAACTATAGCTACAATAGCAATTATTGTATTCGATTCAAATCGAATCGAGATATCGATTATATCGAATCAAGTGACAGATACACCGCGTGGTTGTTCGGTATCCCCATTGTTAATTATTTGGGAATTAATATTTAAAAGTTAATGGGAATAGAACATTATATAAGTTTTTACAAAAAAATAACCGACTTCAAACTGTAAAGAAAATATAAATTTACTTCACACAAGGTAACACGTACATATTTTGATTTTGCTAAATATAACGATACAATGCTTATTTTATAATTAAGTCGGGCAGTGTCAAGTATAAGCTACAAAACCTTACTTCAAAATGAACTTAATTTTTTGCCGGTTACAAAGAATTTAAGAAAAATAAACAAAATGTATCTATTTGTAGTCACGATGATAGTATTAGAAATATACATAGTAGATATATGATTAACACAACAATTCTTATGGCCAAGAGCATAAGAAATACATTTTGATTGTATATCCTCCCGAAGTTCGAACGCGAGGCCTCTTTTGAGCAATGTATTTTAATCGGTTGATTTCGCCGCTAAGGTAAGAAATAAAAACTTTGTTTCATACATAAACATCCACCAATTCTACTAAAATACTACTATGTTATTACTAATATCACAGTATTTTATCATGTTTTAGTAGTAACTTAATAAAACGTAAAGGTATAAAGCTATAACTAAATACTGTAGTTTATGCGAGTTGTATATTAAACACTTTAAACAGTTTTTACTTGACATTAACATTTGACATGACACGCCCTCCATCTTTAATCTCCCCGTGACCATGGCTGCTGCATCCGATATAGTTCAGTAGTACAGTTCAACATATCGGAGTCAAAATAATTTGTGAATAAGTTTAACCGACACATTCCGCGATTTAAACGGTTAAAATTGTTTTATTTAAACGCTCCAACCAGTCTGCACATGCCCTTACCAGCCTCAAGGTTAGCCATGATTAATACCCAATTAATAATAGGTAATTTAAGTTTAAACCGATCAGATTGAGTTGTCATTTAACTCGGAATGGTGGGTATAAGTTATGCTAATGTTTCGAATATTTCACACTAATAGATGCTTGTCCAACTGCGGTGCTTGTTTGGACTCGTTTCCATTATACGACGGTGCGAGACGGTTTCATTTGTTTATCGTTTGAGAATACTTTATTCGTACTTGTAGTTCTTATTATTGAATGAAACATTGAGCAAAATATAATTATAATGAAATCCACCTAACCTATACATATAATGAAAATTTTTATTTTAGCATGTAAAATAAAAATTTGATGAGAAGTCGCTCGTTTATGTAATTCAAGGTAAGGAACTTGTCTGTGCAATGTAATACATATTGAATATATGTATCTAAACATTTTATGTAGATTTCTATAATTTGCTGCAATTCAGGTCTCAAATCACCCTTGTAACAAAATGCTTACACACGTTGCCTACTGTTGGGTTAACCACGAATTCAGATTTCGAGGTAGCGATAAGATAAGATAGCGATAAGTAGCATAAGGCATGGTACAGAGGTTTGATCAACTACTTCTAAAACAAAATTGATCAGTGAGAAGGCACAGGTTAACAGTAATAGCCCGGCCCCCACAAGGGATCTAAACGTTTTCAGCTTTGGCTTATATTTAAGTCGTTTTATGACATTTAATTGTGTAAGAAATAAGGTTAGTATGTATATATTATAACTTTTTGCTATCAAGTGTACGTTGCGAATATGAATTAAAAAACGAAATAACGTACAATGGAAACAGTGCCGTGCCTATTGCGAGTCTGTGTAATTTTTTCCTCTGTCACCATGTTTACAGGCGTACTATAATTTCCCAGCGAAGATGCCTATAGAGCTTAAGTTCCGATCTGAAAGATAACACGGATTAATGACGTCTGCCTTATACACTTTGTTGCCGACAAACCCTGTATGCATTGGCTCATAAACTTTATTAAACTGTTAGTTACATGCTAATAATAATGCGACAGATTGCGAAGATGGTTTACACTTAATGTCTAAAGCAAAAATAGATCGACAACGCATGTAAGTATATTAATATTATAGAGCTAAAGAGTTTGTTTCTTTGAACGCGCTAATCTCAGAAACGACTGGTACGAAGTGAAAGAACTGATGACTTAAATACTGTCTATAGTTTACGCGAGTAGTACACATTTAAATAAAACACTTTAACGGTTTAAAACGCGATATATTAGTTAAACTTATTTGAAAATGCAGCAGCCGTCTCCCCGTGACCACGGCTGCTGCAAAGCATCCGAAACGTCGGGCCGAAGTTAAAAATCATTTTCAAATAAGTTTCACTAATATATCGCGTTTTAAACGGTTAAAGTGTTTTATTTAAACTGATGACTTATAGAAGTCCACAGTTGAAACCGAATCGTGAATAACTTCACTGTCTCTTGATGGGGCGTGAACTCTCTTGATAGAAATTTCGTCCTGGTCACGAAACACCGTCCACAGATGAACCGCGTTTCGCTTTCAGTCTGTGGACTGCCGAATATCCAAACCAAAATAAGTCGACATCACATCTTGTTTAGATGCTATAGGCTGGGTTATATCACCTACCGTCAAGTGAACACTATGCTTGTCTGTCCTCCTCTATCATAAAAAAAAACTTTTTTCAACTCGCTGTCAATCGAACCTACGGCCTGTAGGCCTCAATCGAATGACAAGCGCATTCGATAAATGCTCAGTAATCGCGAACTATAATTAACGGAGTGACCTAAATAATAAATTGAAATGTTTACAAACGATATTTATTATTCAACATTTAATTTAAATGATTTATATTGTGACATCACGTGCAGTGGGTTCCGTACATTCAAATTACTACGTGCTTTGCTGATTTGTTGTGTGTCTTTAGCTATTGTATTTAAAAAATAAATGTTGGACAATGATCAATGGACTTGCCTGTTTCTAAGCCTTTTTATTATTTCTTTTTCTAATCCATTATCTGTTAAACCGTTGAACCCAAAACACGGCCAGTATAATAAGGACTTAACTTCTATTATCAATCGATGTTGTAACATTATACTGTAAATGTAGCTTGCATTGTAAACAACAAGACACTGAAGGTAGTACTAAATGCTAGCGAAGTTGAAAAACAAACTACCGCACTTCGTAAGAGATTTTTGCCATCTAAAAGTAAAACATAATCTAGATCTATTAAAGGTATACTTAATTCTAACGGAACTCTAAATAACGTCAGAATAAAAACGTTTGTATAAAACGCGATGATTCATCTAAACTTTGTCCCTTTTAATCGTGACAGCGCCATCTATGCATAATTACATGAAACTGTGCCATAGAGTGTAGAGACGACTCATTCAAAATTAAGCTCTACGTTGAATATAATCGTCAAAGTAACTCATTAAGGATTCATGTTAATTAAAGTGTACTTGTTTTTGAAGCATTTAGGATAAAGCTTAAACTAGAGCAAAGGACGCTTTATATTGAAGGCAATAGCAATAAACATACAACGAAGGATTTTAAAAGCGTAAGATTTTTTTCATTTGTTACGTAAATGTAATATTTCATAGCGTTCCGCTAATAAGACTTGTACGCTAATTATAAAGAGATTTGACGTCTGCATTCATTTAAATACAAGTAGCTAACGTATTTTGACCCCACAGCTGGACGCAGGTATAAGAGACCCACCACGCCGGTTCAGTACAGTTGGCGGATTTTAACTACCGCCACTAAATTGATCATGGTAGTCGAGATCGATGGCTTAAACTCCTCTCTGACTCACTTGATAGACAGTAAACAGTTCGGAAAGCCACTGACTGAAAACGAAATACAAATTTACACTGCACTGGATGGGATTTTGAAATTCCTACTACACATTTAATATTTAGATTTCCAAGACGTAATCTAAAAGTGTTTTACATTAATTTTAAATTGACTTTTAAAAATATATTGGACTAACCATCCAACCAATGAGCTCGTAAGTTTTTCTTCGATCGATGTTTAAAACGCATAGTTTTCACATCTGGTGGAAAATAAATTTCCCCGTAGTCGCTTATTCAACCCGTCAATAAACCCAATCTAATTTAGAACACATTCCGTTTAAATAAACAGACAGACTGACAGATCGATTGCATTAGCTGATGAAATCCTTTGATCAGTGTGTTTTTTATATTTAGGGATCCGTAATACAATATCTAAATGCGAGCTCCGATTCAATTTGTAATGGGCATAGTTGAAAACTTTAAAATTTTTCACATGTTACGACACGGATTGGTGGAGAGGTGCATGTATCAATAGATGTTAACTCTGTAATTTTATCTACAATGATTTTCTTAAGCTGCAAAGCATAAGATATTGAACCTTAATTCGCAAATATTAAGGTTGAAATTACATCGCACGAACACACGGGACGTGGATGCCGGTTCAAGTCCTGTCCGAATTTTTTTCTAATCTATTATCGATTTTTTAATTATATGGGTTCATTTCTACTGAATGTTTAATGAAATTTATAATTTAGTTACATATGACCGCATATGCGCAGTGTTTGCACGATTTTTGGTGAAAGAGTTCCTGGGTTCAATATCCTCGTAATAAGTGGGTTTTGATTAAAAAAAAACGCTAAAAAAACTGACGCACAGTTGGGACGCTTCTAATTCAATTGTAATGATGTTATTCATCTAAAATAGCCTAGTCCATTATCAAAGTTATTTTTTATAAACAAACTAGTATACGAAATATATTCTTAGTTATTAAGAGGAATTTAGTTCCTTTTTTGACCAA
This sequence comes from Leptosia nina, assembly GCA_963661955.1. Taxonomy (NCBI): domain Eukaryota; kingdom Metazoa; phylum Arthropoda; class Insecta; order Lepidoptera; family Pieridae; genus Leptosia; species Leptosia nina. The sequence goes on from CAVLEF010000011.1 coordinate 2,202,040, forward strand.
TTTTCGAAAAACAACTGTTTTGTATAAGTCACTTCTTTCAAGGACTACACATCTATTTCTATTAAATATGTTAGAAAAGTTCTTTTAACTATGAAACCGCTTTTTACTTATTCATTAGTTACATCTACGTCATCGTTTGTTTTGTATAATCTGTGGTTTTCAATGTGAAATTAAAAAATAATACTTTTCGATTTTTCTAAGTAAATATTCATACAGAGCGTAGAAATTGTTTACAGAAAAGAAACGTAAGAAAGATTGTAATAATTGACGTTGATTTGATAGAAAGATGGACATCTGTTCAATTTTGTAAAAGCACGCCACGCCTTTCGATAGACTTTCTATATAGACCTATGAAGCTTCAGATAACTCTATTGGTAGCATATTTTGACGTCAATAGGACCGTTGAATTATTGGTAATGTATGGGTTTTAAAGAAAGGACTGTGAATTGTATTCTCATTGGCGCCAGCAAAATTTACACAGGTTTGTTCTGAAAAGTGAAAATAAAACACACATGTTTAACAAAAACACAAGAAATTATAATAAAACGGTATGTAACGTAATATCAAAGTACGGACTTCTTTACGCGAGTTGAAATTACCTACATACGTTTACATTTACATTACAGCAATCAGGATATCGAGTAAATAGTTAAAAATAAAATATCGCGCTAGAAATATATCAAACTTAAATTTAAAAAAAAATACAAATATAGTTACAAACTAAAGACTTAAATACAAACAACATAGTAATTTATTTTCAAATGAAACTGTTTGTCTAAAATGAGAAAGATCTACCATCAATCGCTGACGCGTCAAAATGGCGGTGGTTCCGGCCTCGGGCAAAATGGCTGCTTCCGGCGACCATCGAACTCTATTCAAAAAATAGGTTTTCGACTTCAACTGTCAAAAAATATTATAAGGTACATAATTGTACTGTGTATCTACATATAACAAAGAATTTGAGATTTTCCTATAAAGCTTTGAATCTTAAAATATTTTGATTCTTCACATGACAGTTAACTTACTCTCACGGAATTTTTCAGACTGGTTGCCAACGTGATATTAATTCTAAACTCGTAAACGCAATGGGGGAAGCAAAGTCCCAAAAACTCCGCTGGGCTGGCCATTTGGAGAGAATGGGAGATGATTAGAGTGTCAAGAAAGCGTATATCGGAATTCCAACTGGCCGACAGGTCGGCCAAGATATCGCTGGAATGACGCCTTGGAGAAGGACCTGCGCGAGCTTGATGTGGCCGAACGGCGAACGCAAGATCGGCAAAAATGGCGCTCTTTAGTTTCGGAGGCCAAGACTCACTTTGGGTCGCTGCGTCAGCGAAGTAAGTGAGTAAGTAAATATTTTTCTTAATACTATTTTTAAAACAATCTATGTTATTTTACATTTTACTATAATTATTTAATTAATTTATACCAGAAAGCCCGTCAAAATCCATTTTAAATGAATACTTGTGAAGTGAATGATAATTTTTATTTAGACAAAGTTTGTCTTATTGCTAAAAGCGTTTTCGGACAGACAGCCTTTAGTTATAATTTTATTTAGACTTCAAGAATATAATATACATGTGGCAAAAATATAAGATTTACACCATCGTATGACGCATTCTAAAGATTACGTTAAGCCATTAATTTAGAGACGTCCGCGTCGGCGCATCAAGAGTATACTAAATTTTTAAAGCTATTAAGTATTAAACAAAAAGCTAAATAAATCAGCCCGGAACAAAAGAGTACAGTGCTTTGAATAAGTGTACAAAGTGCAGGATATTACATCACGCTTTGTTTATCTGACTGTACTTTTTAGACTGGTCGTTGGACGGTTGTATACTGCAGGGAGCAAAGAATAACTAAAATTAATTAGAGGGGATAGAAGTAATTCACTGATCTAAATGTCATTCTGTGTCACTAAATTTTATTACTGGACCGAGCTTTGCCTTATCGAAACTATTCAAAATACATACATAATAATAATATGTTAAGGTACAACTTACATTGCGCGATAGGTGCATGTATCGATAGGTTGAAAAAATTGACGAGAACGTGTAGCTCAATTGATTAGAGCAACGGCACGAAACGCTAACGATGCCGGTCCAAGTCCTGCCCTAGTGATAATTTTTTTTTTAATTTTTTTTTCGATTTTTAATTTATAATATTATATATTCTTTCCATTTTCCTGGTAGGAAAACAAAATATTATTCCAAGGCCCTACTTGGAACTTTTAAAATACACAAATAAATAAGCAAATATGTATAAAGTATTGTTTATATATTTTATTGCCTCAATGTGGGTTTTACATTACTAAGATCTTACAATTATTTAGTACACAATGTACTGTCTTTAGTTTACGCGAGTAATACACATTTAAATAAAACACTTTAACGGTCTCTATAGCAGTGCTACTGCAAAGCATGCGAAACGTCGGGCCGAAGTTAAAAATAATTGTCATAAGTTTAACTAATATTTCGCGTTTTAAACCGTTCAAGATATTATAATGTTATAAAATTTTGTAACTTTTTTCTACATACTTGATGATTGCACGGTTGTGCCGCATTGTTCTTTTCTTGTGCTATCATGTACCGTTCATCAAAAAAACAATATAGTAAGTATATTTTGAAAAAAAATATGATACTTTAATACCACCAATAACATAAAAGCAGTGCAAAGTATGTCGGGAAAATGTTGTTGTTTTTCTCAGAAAGCAGTTCTAACTGTATGAACATACACGATGTTGCATAACACCATCCAGTAGAAGGTGTAAGCAATCAAAACACGCAATCAGTCGTCTCATTCACGGACATAATGCCGACGATCTTTTAACACTCTGCTTTTGTTGTCTCTGTACCGTTTTATTGATAGTTAAGGCTGGCTATTCACTAACTAATAAAACTTAGGGTTATGTTCGAGCTAAACGGATCTTTTATTGTTTTACTCAATTAGGGACATTATAAAACAAATATACACTCTTATGTGCAATGCACATAGATAATATGTTAACTATTGCTAAAACGCTATAGTTTTATTACTACAGGGTCTTTTTATCTATGGGACCCGGTCGGAATTTCGATATTGCTACCACGTATCCAGATTTCCAGACGAAGTTTATCATGGTTCCGAAAAAATCATATAGTATTAAGAAACATGCGGACTTGGTAGGGATCCAAACAAAATTTTCAATTCGAACCATTAGTTCCTTAGATAAGTGCCTTCAAACAAACAAACTTCAACTTTATAACATTAGTATAGACTATGGATGAATAAACAGCCTTAAAAACATCGCTCGCTCTTTGACCCTTAATTTCTCACGAAACGATGTTATCAATCAGAATGCATTGTGTTGATAACGCTCCAATATTCGCTCTAAATCAGAAAATATTGTTATCTGTATAATTTAGAGAGGCCATAAACCAGTTTGTATCGTGTGGAAAGATGTGAAGAAACAGGTACATATTTAATCTTTAGAAATTAGCCGTGTAGTTTTTTTTGTGATTAGCGCCTTCAAACAAACAATAAACTCTTTAGCTCAAATAATATTAAGATAAATGTAGTTACATTAAGTACTGTAGTTCTTGCTTATGTAACCATACGCGATGTAAGGTACAAAAAGAAATCCGCGGCACAATCTGACAGAGGCTGGGGTTGGCATACGGGAATAGACAACATCATAGAAGGGAGTCCTTTTGATGTAAGCGAATCAAATTACAAAAGTTCCTCCGCTCTAGACGGATAAAATTAATTAATTGTCTATGCCGAGTTTTGAGTTCAATGACCTTACAACTGCACATAAAAACAATAACACATACAATTTTCACGGAGTCAATCAAATCTTTTGTCGCGCAAAAAACGCAGGACTAATTAAGCATTTTTGAAAATGTATGGGTAACAAGCGAATCCTAAAAATAATAGCGCTAACCCCATTTTTTAAAGAATAAATCTGTTACCAATAGCTTAACTCAAATGCAGTATAACATTACACTCTTTAATTACCAACGAACCGCTTTAAATACACCGGCATCAACGAAAATAGAGTCGTTCAAACGATAATACTCAAAAAAGACAATCTATAACGTTGGCTATTTATAAAGACCTCCATATACCATCAAAATATAAGCAGGCGAGGGTCTTGTTACGCAGGCGGTTATTTTTGGTGGGAACATTCATAAATTTCAATAGTCTCCCTTCATTTAAATCATTTTAACGCCAAAAGCAACCTCGAAATGATTTTAATCGCATTCAAACGAGACGTAACTGTGACGACTTTTTTAATTACCCACAACTTTGAAACTTCACATTACATAAGGGTTGCCTGGAAGAGATCGCTCCATAACGATAAGGCCGCCCATTGCACTATATGTATAACTGGTGAGAATAATGTATCTTAAAAATTGTATTATTAAGAATATTTTTAAGGAATCATGTATATATACTTTGTATTTGTTGCAATGAAGAATTAAATAAATAAATACATAAGTTATTTTAATAGATAAGTTGTTAACTCTAACAAATATGAGTGTAGTTAAAGCAACTATGCATCTGTGTAACACACATTACATAAAACATTTTTTAACGAGTTAGAGCACAGAACGTCGTCATTTGGAAATCGCTTTTTAATTTGACCCGTAATATATTAAGCAATGATAAGTTATAAAAAACTTTTGTTTAATTTCGTGATAATAGATATTTGAAGCAATAAATATGTAAATTTCGGAATCGTATAGTATAAAGGCACCTGTAGGTTACCAAGTTGTCAAGTTGGCGCCTAAACCACAAAATGACAGATATCACGCGCTTAACCGCCGGAGTCATGACATAAACAGATCTAATACAGAAATACCTTTAATCTAAATACTTCATTCAACAAATATTATTATATTACCAATTATATATTACTGGCTGCTTGACGAATGTTGCTCCACTTTAAACCACATAATAAAAAAATATATAGATTATCCTATTTTGGGATATTTGTTCCCTAAAAGAACGTTACATTAAATAAATAGTAGTCAAATAATAAACTTATTCGTAAGGTAGAAAGAGAAACGCTTTTTTAATGCCAAAAAATTATCAACATTATCTGTTAAAATTAATTCTTATCTAATTAAGAACTTCATCTTATTCAGATTCACCTAAATACTGCAAGAATAAAATTCACTCAGTATTTTTAGTCTGTTTCTTTTCTTTTTTTTCAGCTATTTTTCAGTCTGTACCCACCGACCGATGCCCCGTTATTGATATACAGTATTTATTAATAAAAACACACAAAAAATCTTGTTTATATTATTGAGCACAATAAAAATAATTCACGTAATTTTTTTAACCCCTTTTAGTTTCACGAATGCCACCATTTGTTTCTCTATCCTCGATACTGTAGACTGTTGTAATTTCGTTTTACGTCTACACTAACAGCCGGACGTTCTCTCCACATAATTAAAGTGACAAATAATAATTATTAATGTAGATGTCTATAACAAAACAAAAGTCCATTACAAACAGAAGAGTCTAAATTTACATTTACTATCAGCCGACTATTTTGCTCAATATCACAATCCCCCTTTTATGGAGGATGTTAGGTTAGTCAACGTTTACTTACCGTTCGTCAACAGAACCATATTATCTTTTCTGTCTTTAGTTCGTGAATATCACTTTTGAGTTAAATTATGTAGAAGTAAATAATAACTATATACGCAAAGTAATTAAATTATGGCGATAATAAAAATAGGATTATTACAACACCGTTAATACCAAATCCAGCAAACCGGTCGCTTCGCGAATCGCCTAAACGATCTTCAATTATATCATTGTGTTAACAAATTCTTTGTATTTTCCACGCTTAAGAGCATCCGTTTCGCTTCATTAGTTCTCGCTTTGTAGTCTACCGCTCAAATATTCGTAAAGTAATACAACTAGCCTGTATAATTTATGGCTGTCTTTCCGTTCGTAGAGCTGTTTTAAAACCGCCATCTTGATTCTACGCGAGAAGTAGAAACTAACAACTAAACTAGATCTTTGGTTGTGCATCGAAACAAGTATCTATTTTTCCATCTTTACTAATATATAAAGCTGAAGAGTTTGTTTGTTTGTTTGAACGCGCTAATCGAGGATGGCTATAGGCTATAAAAATCGCCCTGTGACTAATGCAAGCTAAATGTGAAAAAAAATGGAGAAATTATTCATCATTATGGGTTTCCGAGGCGTACGCTGCAAAAACGGTTCAAGATATCAAAAAAATATGTATGAAAGAATGATTCCTCTTTAAATGATCTAAAAAAAGTCCGCGACGCTTTATGTTTTTTCTAAGTTTAACTTGCAAGAACGACGGGTAGGGAGGCGATCGACGTGGTGGGAAACAGATTAATTTTATAAACATGAAGGGGTTTGCAAAAACGAATTTTCGAAGTCTCTGACACAGTACAGTGACACAGTAGTATATTATATTACTCATACATTTACGCCAGACATCGAAGCCCAGATCCCAACGGCGGAAACTATCAATGCCAAATGACATCACAGAAATGGGTCTTCCTTTATTCAAAGATAGTAGGTACGAGAGTAGAATAAAAAACTTTACCATTTTTACTATTGTATGTTTTAACAACATATTACATCGTACTTCTTCATATTACTAGGTCCTATAGTAAAATTCCCACCCACGGACCCCCACGGTGTAATGGCGCGCTCGGCGTCACAAATCGATTACGTCACAAGCACTTGTTAATTGTTACCTGGCGCGGGTTAATAGTTGTACAGTTATGCTTAGTTTAGATTACGTTAAGCATGAGCTTGATTGGGAGTACAGGTGGCGAGAGAAGTGAATTCTCTGTTAAATAATTGCTCTGTGTTTCGTCTTTCTGTATAAAAATTAAAGAAAGTTTTAGATTCTCTCGCGCAGGGTAATTAAATAAGTTTTTTTACTTACAATAAAATTATAAGGAACCCCAAAGGAATGTTACATTTTATACCAGTAATTATAACTATTAGTTATAGGCAACTGGCAAAATCCATTATTAAAATATATATATACGTAAGATTAGTTCAAGAATAAATAAAACTTTCTATACGACTGTACTTCGTTTGCGTGTGATTCAGTCATGATAAGTTCAATCCGAGATGATGTAGGTCTGTCGATTAAAATTTAAATCATTCACCATTTATCACATTGAAGTTTATGTTTTATGACCCTTGTAATATTCGCGAATTAAGACACTTTTTAGTGTTAGAAGTGCCCGTCAGGTCAAGTCAGACGCAGGAATTTTCATTATTGTAAATATATAACTATGCCCGCGTCCTGTCGTTCTTACAAGTAAAACATAAACTGTCATGGAGTATGGACATTTTTTCAAACCATTTCACAAGATTAAACATTCTTTCACACATATTCTTTCGTTACTTATACCGCACAGCACACGCACTAGAAAAACTCAACGATGAATATTTTTTTCATTTTTTCCACATTTCCCATTTGCAGTGTTCAAACAAACTCTTCGGCTTTATGATTTTAGTATAGATTTAAATATTTATATCTTTGATAGTTTACACTATAATTCATGTTATGATAGTAACAACATAAGAATAAGTTTACCGTAAAATATATAAAATTGGTTTGAAACTATTCAGTTGCTAAGCGAACTAAACTATACGTGGTTTCTTATTCTTCTTTTACTTAATAGTAATCTTTAGGCAAATAACAGACAATATTTAATAATGTAAAATATAATTTGGTGAATGCAGATAATATCCACGTTTACGTATTCGATGAAATATGTATATGTATATCAAACTGACATTGACATGACAATGTCAAAGTTTTACATATGACACTGACACGTCATTGTTTTCAAAAATCCAAATTTGAATGAATGCCTAGTAGTAATCGTGTGTTAGATATTGTTTTCTTGAATATCTATAAAATCTTTCGTACATCAGCATCATGGTTCACAAAAAAATCGCAATGGAGGGCTCCCTATTCGTATGTATATTATTGAACTAGGAGTATCGTTAACTTTATACATAAGTATTTTGCTACTAGAGAAAACCTTTTTAGGAGCCGACTCTATACATAGTGAAGGGAATGTGTATATTGGACAATGATGGAAACAGAATCCTAGCTAAATATTATGATCCTAACACCTTAACTACCGCTAAGGAACAGAAGGCATTTGAGAAGAATCTTTTCAACAAGACTCATCGGTAAGGGTTATTTAAACATAGAAGTACTATAGTAAAGTCATATAGACTTCTTAAACTTCTTACAATGCTCAAGGGGGTCTTAAACTTTGCACATGATAAGCAATCATTTATATTTTTAACATTGTAACTTATTTTACTTTTACAGAGCAAATGCTGAGATAATTATGCTGGATGGTTTCACGTGTGTCTACAAAAATAATGTAGATCTCTACTTCTATGTTATGGGTAGTTCTCATGAGAATGAGGTAAGGCTAATATATAATGATATTCTTGGTCTCTAAAAGCACTTTAAAAAACAAAAGTATATAAATCATTAATAACTGCAAAAAAATATGTGATACAGGCAGGATTAGAACATTCATTTGTCATGTTTGTGTTCATGTATTTATGTCCCACAACTTCCTTTATGCCTCTTACTTAGGTACCTAAGTCTTTAAAAGCATTTTAAAATAGAAAAATATAAAAGATTGTCAGTTGTCCTTGTTTACAGTTGATCCTGCAATCTGTACTGAATGCGCTGTATGAATCTGTCAGCATTTTACTTAGGAGAAATGTTGAGAAGAGAATAATTTTGGACAATTTGGATGCAGTTATGTTAGCATTTGATGAAATATGTGATGGAGGGTAGGTATTCATTTGTGACTGTACTATCCCGTATATAGTTGATAGGGAAGTGTTTCTTTTTATTTTATATTAGAAAATTTGATACGTTATTCCTTATTATAGACAAAAATATAAAATAGAAAACGGGTAATTCTATGAGTATTTCAAATGTATAATATTTTAAAGTTTTTTTTTATTCTGGATCGATTGACACCTATTAAAACACTATTCTTTCTACAGAGTAATTCTAGACTCAGATCCTACTTCAATTGTGTCACGGACAGCACTTCGCACTGAAGACGTTCCACTTGGTGAACAAACAGTTGCACAGGTAATGGATCACATAAACAAAATATTTTGGTAGAGGGTAATTGTAGAGGATATTTTTAATTTGTATAGTAATTTTTACCACTTCCTTTAAAACTACCCACACATGGTTTCATGCACAAAAGTGACAGACTACTAATTTCATTAAATATAAAGAGTGCTATAGAATACTAATATGTTGAAATGTTTTCTGTAACAACGACAAGATTGACAGCGTTTGATAATTTGTGTTATTTTATAAAGGTAGTTGGAACATATAAATTTTACTTATTACAGTATCCTTTTCAAAATACACTAGATAATAGGCAATGTTGTACATATTTTAGCAATCTATCATATGCCTATTATCTATGGGCTAGTTTTTGTGCAGTATTATTTCATTATCATAATGCGATATTGCACTGAAGTTTTCATTATTTTTCCTCTTTACATCTAATTGTGGCTTTGGTCTAATACTTGTTATTCCTGTCAACTATTAACAAAAATTATATAATGTTGAAATCAAAATTAATTATTTCAGGTTCTCATCAATTTAATGAATAACAATTATTAGCATCAAGAAAATGGCAACACACTTATATTAATGTAGTCCAAGTTACCTTATTCCAATAATTCTGTTCTGATTAAAAATTATTTTATTATTACATTTTTTATTTTTCGCTATTCCTTTATATGTTTTATATCTTTTTTTATTACTGCTATATAAAGCTTATTGGTTTTATAAATTAACATGGCTTTTTACATAACCTAAAGGATTTTTTATCTATATTTTAATGCAAAGCCACCTCCATTCATACATTTTTATATTATGCTTGTTTAACATTAGGTTTTGTAAAATTTATGTGGCTATACAGTTTAAATTAGGACTATGATAACTGAGACAAGAAGGAGTCTTCATAATATTTTATAAGCATGTTCAATGCAACAATTAAAGTATGTTGCGGTTATCTCAGTCCAAATTTTTATTATAGAATAAGCAATATATTGCTTATAAGGTTTTTATCAAGGTATGTAAAGTTGAATAAATTTATACATGTATTTGTATGTTTTACCTTATAATCACAGTTTTATGTATATTTCAGGTTCTTCAGTCAGCCAAGGAGCAGTTGAAATGGTCATTGTTAAAATAAAACAAAATTTCATATTCTATATTATTTAATAACAATATATAAACTATAATTATAATACCTATACAAATAAAACAAATAAATTCTTGATTACATCAACAGCCTTTACTCATACTATCTAAGTGAATATAAAAAATTAAGAAATCCCTTACACCAAGCAACTTGTGTTTTCCAGCTGTTTGCATTTTAATATGTATCTCATGAAATGGTCATGTAAACCTTTTATAATTTATCACAAATTTCTTTTTTTCTCTTGAATATACCGACAAAATGTCAGGCAATCGGTCTACATGTCCCATTTCTCCAATTTCCCAACTTCCGGTCTTGGTAGAACATTGGGTTATCCCTTATACTAAGTTAACTATTTCATGAATAAAATAAACTATGAATTGTGTACATCACAAAAACTTGTACAATTTTGTATCATCTCTTCCACTTTACAAGTTTCAAGTATATATTTTTAGTTAAAACTAATTGTTTATATGTATATTTCAACAAATTAACTCATATAATCATTGATACCATAAACAATAATTTACTTGTGTGGTTAAAAATATTGTGATGCCACCAGACAATTTTTATTTATGATATTCTACAATACCGACTTGATAGGCTTAACACCAAATTCGTCAGATGTTGGTGTAGTGTTTAGTTTGGAAATAGCTTTAAAGGCTGGGTGGTTCTTGTCTCGCATTAACTTAAAGAGGACATTCTCTGATGTACCAACGAAGCAACCAATGGATTGAAGGCGCTGTAAGAAAAAAGTTATTATAAAATCCAGCAGGAATGTTCACTTAATATATTGATCTTTGTAGACCTCTATTAAAGATCAGCTGTGCCAGCGACTTCGTCCGCGTGAATCGTTATCTTGGGCATCCAAATTATGTTTTGCAAACCCCGTCATCTTTATAAACTTAAGCTGTTAGCCACCATGTCGGTCGCGTCCCTTCCCGTCGTTCTTGCAAGCTAATCTTAATAGATAGACTAGATAGATTTAGATCATTTAAACAGAAATCATTCTCCTATATTCAATTCTTAGGTATCTTGATCTACACTACTAATAATAATGACTAATACAGAGATGAAAAATTTCCTTTGTCCGCATTTCTTGCTGTGCCTTCGCTCCTATTAGTCGCATCGCAATGTGTTATACCTTCCTCGATAAATGCTCTAACCAATACAATTTTTTTTTTTCAATTCGAACCCATACTTCCTGAGATTAGTGTGTTCAAACAAACAAACAAACTCTTCAGCTTTATATATTAGTGAGAAATGTATGGTTTTTCCCTTTGCAGATTGTGAACTTTTTAGTGACTATAATTTACCTGTAGTGCTAGGTTTCTGTCCATTAAAGACCTAGATGATACTCCATCTGCGAGGATATGGACTGTTAAGTCTTGACTAAGTAGGTCTATGACTGTCTGTTCAATACAAACATGAGCCTGCAAAAAGAAAGATTTGAATAAACACAATTATTAAAGCTCCTATTGATCCTGATTATAGTTCCTAGTACCTTAAATGGAAACTTATATTAGTGCATCTATAGAACTGATAATGTTGCCTTTGTTTTATCTACTGATATTAACAACATACTTTATATTTCCTAATGTTTAATGATTAATGTCTTTTGATAGTTATGTAAATAATAATTGACCAATTAGATAAAAACATATAAATCTAAAACCTAGACTGGCTCTAGCCAACCTCTTAATCATTCTTAGGTTAAATAACATTATCACAAATGTATATCCGTAAAGTCTTGAATACCTCAATACCAAACAAAACTATTGAATTCAACCCAGGGACATCTTTCTTCAAGCGTTCCTCCAGTTCTGGTGTAAACATTGAGAATTTGGTTTTCTCATAGACTAGTGCGGCGTCGTCAACATTTATGTCCTTAGTTGTATGCCCAAGACCTTGAGGGTATTGTTCAGATACGTAAACCGGTATTTTGAAATGTTTTGCTGCTTCCACCTGTGATTGACATAAAATTATTATTTATAAATTTAATTATATCACATGCTTAATGTATGCTTTACTAAGTTTTATAATTACGTAACATTGAATAGATAAGTCAAATACAAACCATTTTATTCGCAACTTTAACAACTTCGTCAAAGTGCTTTATGTGCGGTCGGAATTTTTCTTGGACGTCGCATAAAAGGAAGGCTGTCTTCTGAGCCTCTAGAGCGCCCAATTTGATTATACTGCGAGCCATTTTACAAATTTAAACCGTATTAATATTTAAAATATCAAAGTAAACACTGCGACCCCGGTAGAAGACAAAATAATAATTAAGAATACAGACTGTAGAAGGTTGTGTGAGTTGTCAAATATCAAAGTCAGTTCTTATATCAAGGATAATGTTGTGTATAGACGTCGGTTTGAAAATTTTAGAAAAAAACAGCAACGCTATCTAATCATACAGATATAATATAAATATGCAATATTGAACATTTTTAGCTTGTTTCCCATTTATTCGTTACTAATCTATACCTAAATAATCGTATCAAATATATAATCTGTAACCGTGGATGTTTTCCTGAAACGTCAAGCTGATGAAAACTATGCAACAGATTTTCCTCAGTATTTTCTCCGGAAATCTCTTAATATGAAACGAATGATCTGTGAAATGTTCTGAGTGTGTTATTTTATCGTATTATATCAGTATTTAGTGTAACTGCAGTATTATAACAATATGGTAGACTTAAGTGGTGGACAGGACGGCCCTCTGGAACATGCATTTTCCAACACAGTTTTTATCATTCCTGGAATAGTTGTCGTCAGTCTATCAGGTAAATATAAAATGAAAATAATCTTTGTATTCTCACAACTATAAAAAATCTCTACCACCAAATGTATGTTACTTTAACGACACGTACTTTAACGCTCGTTGCAAATATTTTCACACTTATTATTATTTTAAAGATCAATCACTATTTTTATGCGGTATAGTGTCGTGTAACTCTGTACAGTTTTAATAGTAGTATGAAGTAGTGTAAAGTTTTCTGAATTTATAATGAAAGTCTAATATGCTACCCAAGTATCTTAAATAAGCTATGTTTAAAATAATGCATATACATGATGTTTTGTCAGTTGATCCAGCTTAAGGGGGGTCGAAGCAAGCTGTCGGCACAGCTGGACCCATCACGCTGCTCTTACCCGTGTAATTGGTAGCATGAAATTTTTAAAACATTAAGGATATTAAAATATCCCCAAGTAATCTATATATCACAGTTCACACACGCATATAGTATTGTATGTGATTAGTTTCCAACACAATTAATTACCATTTCTTTTGTTGTGTTAAAACTGTTTGAATCCAAAAAGTTTCCTTGAATGTAAACCTAAAATTATTGTGATCAATTTTAATAAATGGAATACATAAAACAGATAAGCAAACATTATATATATATCCAGTTTTTTAAATACAAAGTGCTTAAATGTTATACTTTAAAATATGTTTAATTGAACAGTTGTTTCCAACTAGATAATATATCTTCACAAAAAAGACAACCCAATTCATAAGAGATGGCGTTTTTTCAAAGCACATTGAGCTATGTCTGTATTTTAAGCTACAAGGTATAAATTACTGTGCATGTATTTTTTCATTGGCAAAACATAGTATTATAACTTAATTACTTTATGATAAGAATTAAAGGGCCACAATCACAAAGGCTTTATGACTCGTAGCTGATACATATGTTAGCGTCTTCGTGTGGTACTAGTAGCAAGAAAGATAAAAAAAACAGTCTATATATGTATGTTTTTTGTGGCTCAAGCCGTAAATAATATAAACGCGGTTATCTCGTAAACTGTAAACATATCTCCAATCGCTGAAGTCTGTTTCTTAAGTCAAATATACGCCAACGTGGCCAGTTGTATATCAACTGCAAGATAAGTCAAACGCATATTGATTAAAATGGAGGAAAAAGGCACTGAGGATCTGCAGAAAATCAGCGAACTTCTGGATTCCGATAATCCGCCGTCGAAGAAGGAATTACTGGATATGCTAGAAGGCGCTGATATAAGCGAGGATATGAAGGAAAGCCTTAGAAGCATGCTGACTGGAGACGTGCCACAAGTTTTTGGCTCCTACGGCACTTTGTTAGCGGTGTTTTTCGTGATTCTCATCTTCTCGATTATATGTAAGTTTTGACGATTTTTTACAGAAGTTATTCAACATGGCAAGAGAGAAACAAAAAAATGTTTATTGGTGAACATTTAAGGCCAACAAAATATAATAGACGGTTTTTATTTATAATAGCCAACGTAAAAAAACAACACAAGGTAACCCACATTCAAATCGTGTTCATATTAAAAACAAAGCATGCGCGTATCTATAGCCTAAGCATTTTATAGTATCTTATATATAAACCGGTTATACCTATTTACTAGTATTTATTGAATAAAAGGTTATTTTCAAATATGATTTAATCATATTTAAAATCTACCCGCATTTACGTCACGAGCACTTGCACCCCGTCTCCACGTGGAGTTTTTTCTTAAACATATGTCTGATCTTTTAAAGTTTTAACTTTTAAGATCCTTATCAGATTTCCTCTCAGTGACTCAGAAAGATGGATAAAGTGTTGCTTAGTATTGCGTTAATCACTGGAAACCTTGGTTCGATCCTGCGCAAACATTAATAAACACTTAGTTTTATTTTTAAATTATCCAACGCCCTTTTAAAAAGTTATACAAGCATAAAAAAATGATTAAAATACATAGGTCTATTAATTTAAAAAATATAAGATTTCGCGGCCATTTTACAAAGCTGACTGAGACTAGGATTTTGAAAATATCGAAAACCATTTTTGGAATAATTATTAACGACGGCCGTGAAGCTCGAAAGCAAAGTAGCCCTAGTAGTCCGTTACTAGTAGTAACAGAAGTTGTTACGTTAGTAGTAAATTTTACCATAAATAGTTAACGAGATCGAAAAAAAGCTTATGCAAGTTTATGATGCATAAAGTTTTAAGTGTTCCCTATTAAACTTTCTCCATTAATTTGCGCATGCGACTATCAGTTAAACCAATGTATAAAAATATTGTTTTATTTACTAACCAGGTCACACTGTTATCAGTAATTTCTTATGTAAGTGAGATAATTTTAAAGCCACCGTGTTCGGCTGATAATAAGAATCAGCTCCACGTGTCGATATAACCATTGGTCGGTATTTTTTTATTTCCATAAAAATACATTAAAAAATATATTACGGTAATCTAGTAGACTTTCGATACGGTGATCGAATCCTGCTCGCGTCATTGTTTTTAAAGTTCTATACTATCATAAGTTCCGATCTTGACGGGCTCGTTGGTGTAATGGTAGCACTGTATGACTTATGACCAACGGATCGTGGGTTCGACCACCGGGTCCGACATTTTTCTAATCAATTTATATTTTTTGTGAAACATGTTAAACCTATGGGAATCTGGATATTAAATTGGTGGTAGAAATGTTTAAATTCCGCCAGGTTCACGGATCACCGTCCACAGATGTAAGAACCGTCAAGTAGAGTCTGTGGATTTTTTTTTTACCATTATCGAAAGCCAAATGAGGTCTTTTAGAATTTATTTAGAATATATTAACCCAAATTAAAGGTTTTAGAAACACAAAACTGTAAGTCAAGATTGAAACGATAGTATAATAATATCTATTTATCATTATTATCAGGTGAATAATCTTCGATTATTTCATTAGTGGTTTTTCGTTTGCGTTGCGTTTGTAACGTGTGGTAAGTGTCGCTATTTTTATTCTTAAATTAAACGCACAATAATAAAATAAAGAAGAAATGGTAATTTTACTAGACGTCAATTTTTAATAGCGCGTTTCCTCTAGAAAAATGGATCTTCAAAAGTTCATATCTGAAAAGTTGCATGAAACCATCCACAATGTTGACATCATGGCGATGCTGCAAAAACTGCTCGAGTCAGCGGAAGGTGAAGAATCAGAAGCCCTAAAAGGCCAGCTAGGGGACATAGTGAACCAATACAACGAAATGTCTGACCAGGAGAAGGAGATGTTCCTCACATACATCAAGGAGTTGCTGGCGCGAAAATTGGCCACGCACTTTCAGAATAATCCGCCAGATCTGTCGCAATTTGAGGACGTGATGGCGACGGCTGTCAGGGATCAGATGATTATGATGGCTGCGGTAGCGGTCGTTGTGCTCATCGTTGTTGGTACGTGAAAGTTTGGGTATTGCTTTATGTTGGGCTCGTTGTTTTATGCTAGAAACGTATGGCACGGTCAATAGATGGTCTGACGGTGGGGGTTCGATTTGCACGGGTTTCGACATGATGATGTTAAGAATCATTCTTAAAATCAAAATTTTGGATCATCTGTAAAACATGGATAATATAGATGGTGCTAAATTACTGCCGGGTCGCGAACCACGATCCACAGATCGCGCCTTGTCATAGACAGTATGTTCAGAACTTAGTACCGTTTTTCACAGTGTACCGGGGGGTGTCTTAGCGCCCGGGCTAAAGCCACTGATATCTGCTAAGCTATATATTTTTTTATATCGTTATATGTTTGTTGATTGTAAAATATAAATGATATGTAAATATGTCCTTATATGAAGGTAATTTTAATTTAATAATCTATAATTTAAACTGTAATTTCATTAACTAAGATACAGTTCATGAAATTACCTTAAAACAAAGATCGATTTTGCCGAATAATTTTCCAAACATATTACAGTTTTTAGAGCTTAAGTTTAAATTGTCTTTATGTTATATAAATAGATAAATATGTACTTTATTCTTAAAATTATCAATATTAATCTGGATTTAATTTCCATATCAGTGAACGGTTTATCGCTATCCACCGGTTGAATTAAAGATAAATGTTATAAACTATTCGAACATATTATATGATTATTGTATATACAAATTTATGACTGTGAGTACTGCTTATTATTTTTATACATGTAAGCACTTTGCTCCATAAAATTTATACAAACAAGACTTCTACAATTAATTGAATAATTTAGATTTTCACCCTAAAAAGCCACTTTCAGGAATTTTTCAGCCTATTCTTATTTACGATTCCTTTTTTTACGAGCTTACAATAAACTAGCTGTGTCAGCGACTTCGTCCGCGATATGCGTTATTTTGGGCATCCAAATTCGTATTTGCAAAGCTCTTCATCTTTACGAACTTAAGCTGTTACCCACTACGTCGGTCGTGTCTCTTCCTGTCGTTCTTGCAAGTTAATCTTTATAAGATAGCATATAGCGTCGCGGAGCTTTTTTTAGATCATTTAAAGAGGAATCATTCTGTCGTACATATTCGAATCGTGTTTGCAGCGTGCGCTTCGGTAACCAATAATGATGAATAATTTTTCCAATTTTTTTCACTTATCTCGCTGTATCTTTGCTTGTATTAGTCACGGGGCGATGTTTTATAGCCTTCCTTGATAAATGCTCTAACCAAAAAAAAGAAACTAAAGTCGAACCCGTAGTTCCTGAGATTAGCGCGTTCAAACAAACAAGCAAACTCTTCAGCTTATATTAGTACCTATAGATTAGTTATACTTTTGTGCCCAGTCCGTTACTATTGTTTTCGGGGCGTTAACGAAAGCCCTTTCAAGCTTAACGCGTCTAATCATTGAAGGAGGCGGTGATACACTAAAACCAATTTTAAACTTCTCAAAAATGTATTCTATTATACGGTATGTTCACTTACAATTTATTCATAGAGTCTTAAATTAAGTAGCCGCCAGAGTTCTAGTTAAATTTTTAAGCAAGCTACGAACCGGTTATATTAAAAATAGATTCTGTATTTTTAAATATTTAGTCGCGTTTCTTCCAACTGGCTCTGTGTGTCCTATTGATAGTTATAAATCAAACGATTTCTTTCCTTGTTCCTATATAGGAGGGTATATAAGTGTAAATAATATATATATGTAACGAAAATAATAATGTGCTATTGTTTCTGAACAGAGGAGACAATATATAATAATATCGAGAAGCGCTGTCGGCCTTCTTTTGGCTTAGGGTATTCCGTCTGCTTTTTCAAGTAACGCTCAACATCTGTTGCCTCTAAACTCACTCGTGGCATCTAAACGTCGAGAGCCTTTTCTCAATTACGACGGGCGAACTCGACCCAATACCACTATTTGTTAATAGAATACAAAGTAACACTTGTGGTTATTTTGATACAAAAACTTCGAAACATACCTCGCTAATGGGTCAAGAGTTTATCTTGTAGATAGTACTTATAACGCGTAATCGTAGAGATGTAGCGTGCATTCAGTAATCTAAAGGTGTTGCCAGCGGTTGGTGAGTGTCGGTATTTTATTGATAATTTCGAGGTGGATAAAGATAATGCTTTATTTACAGCAAGTTTATATCAATGGTTTTATATAACTTTGGCAGAACGTCCAATTCAATTTAATCTCTAACATTTTAGGATAACTAAATACAAGTTAAATAGTTTCGGTCGGGTAGAGCACAGAAGTATGATTCGGCGAGTGAAACAGATACAGATATGTCTGTCCCATGCCCCCCAAAGGGTTAACGAAATTTCGGTTTTATAAACCCAAATATTGTCTTCGTCGGGTAGGCTGATTAACGATTTTTGGAACGTGATAACTTTTCTTCTAAAGGTGTACTGCATTTTCTTTAAAGCTATTAATAGAATCTGGCTTATATCCAAAAATGCATCAATGTAATGAGAAACATTGTTTTCATTAAAATAGTTGTCTAGTGTTGCCACCCGACGATGCTTTTTTATTTTTTAATAAAAAAAAAATTAGGTTTTGTATTCTATAATAGACTGATTGAGGACAATGTGACATGTACCAAATATATGTATTTAACCTTAAACATTGTCCAAGAAAATGGAAGACACGGACACATTCGCTGCTGTGACAGAAGCGGTCAAAAACGCGGACGTCGTGTCAATGTTACAAAAAATCGTCGCCACATCGACCCAAGACGAAGAGGCGGAAGAAATCAGAGAGAAAATACAGAATGTTCTAGATAGATACAACGATATGAGCGAAGGGGAGAAGGGGGTCTTCGTGGAACAGCTGAAGGAAGCTCTCGCAATGAAGTTATCTATGAAGATGCAAGAGAATTTCGCCGAGGACGCATCGTATCTACCTCTTTGGATTGCCGCGTTTGTTGTTGTTTTTATACTCGGTATGGCATAAAGAATAAAAAAAATAATTAAAACAGTGTTTACGCATTTCTTTGTTTCAGTTTTGATAATTACTAATATTATTTCAATAATCGTTAAAATATTTTATTTTTACAGTATTTAATCAACACGAATTTAAAAACCTCAAAAATATATTTTATATTATGGTTTTTAGCCGTTAATATTGGTAGAATAGAGTATTTGAAGCGACTTTTATGTTTAATAGAATATTAAAAAAAAATATTCATTCATTGGGTATACAATAACCCGCTCCCCTTTACCCCCTCAACTGAGTAAAAAGTACACAGTTCCCAAATCCCACTAAATCTGATCACAATTATTTTTCTTTACAGTATTCTTTGGCTACAAGCTGTACAAATCGATAAAGGAAAAGGAGATAAAACGAGAAGAGAAGAAGAAACAGAAACAATCCAAGAAGAAGAAGTAAATTAATTTATAGTTTTTTTTTTCAAGATGTATTGTTTGAGACCGCGGTGCAGATAAAAATAGTTTTATTTTTTACTTGTGTTAGTTTATGAAATTTTTTATCTTTCGTTTTGAGTGAATTCTACTATTATATACATTTTTTTTTCCATATTTTACTGTTGTATCTCAAACATTACAACGAAAATGACTGAAGCACACATGTTGAATAAGTTAAATATATTTTATTTATTAATAATTTATTTTATTTGATCTCCAGCTATAAAACGATTCCTAATCGTTCCAACCTTCCATTCTCCATTTAATAATACATGCTGCTCAAATGTAATGATATCTCTATACCCCCAATCCCCTATTTTTCTTTAATTTTACTATTCTAGAGGTAAAATTTCTACCTAGATATCAAAATGTATCCTAACAACTGTGTTATATATTTTTTTATACTTTTTCTTAAATGCATTTATACTGTACTACATAGTTATGTTAATATTTACCACTTTAACATTCTAATAAAATTACTTTTATCACAGTAGATAATATTTACTACTAAGCACTACTAAAATAATACTTTTGTCAGTTCCTTTCAAGATATAGTACTGAGATAAAAAATAAATATTTATTTTTATGCCTCCATGACATAAATACTTATATCATATTTAAATACTTTATAAAAAAAAAAAATCTGATAACATTAGTTCAACAGGAGCATATTTATGTAGTTTACGCGAGTAGCACAATTTGAATAAAACAGTTTAGAACGTGAAATATATTGGTTATATTATATATTACTAAGACCCGACGTAATGGTTGGTTAACCTCAGTGTTTTATTCTATATAAACTCTTTTATGTACGCATTAAACGGTAGTTAAGGTACGAGCAGTGTAAATATTTGTGTTAATTAACTTCTTTTATATACTTTCCTTGCCAAATCTTATACCTCCCTAACATTTGTATCATGAAGTTAAAGTAATTATTTTTGTGAATTTACTAAGTAGGTATTACAAAGATGTGTTATATTGTAATAAAAAAATATGTTTCTTTTGAGATTTGTTTTATTTTGATATTGTGTTATAATTAACTTGATTAAAATCCCAAAAATAATTTAATATTATTAATAGACTAAGCAAAAACAATAATACTATAATATTAATTTTTTATGTCCTTTGTAAATGCATATTAAAGCTATCTTCTCCTTCCCATTAGAACTTCGGCCTTTCAAAAAGACTGAAGTTGGAAAAAGTTATTTTTAATAATTAAGACTAAGCCTAAATTTAGTTTCAGTAATCTATTGAAATAATACACTGTGAACCATAAGAAATTCAAAAACTTCTGATCAACGTCAATAAGGTAACTAGAATACTTAGCAATTGAAACTTTAACAAACGTTTTACTTCTGAAGGAAAGTGGTTCACAAAAATTTGCTAGTATAGTTTTTATAAAGTCCATAAACCACTCACTGGTTTTAAAATCAATTCATCACTGGTGTCACTGTTATTTCACTTGTGTCAATTCCACATCACTTCACTATCACCAATTCCACACGTCATATGGATCGTCCATATGTCATTCATATGCCATGACATCGGTTAGACTGCTCTCCACCACTGGTTCGATTTTCCGGGGTGATGGGATGTCATCGGCATCACTCTCTAGTGATGAATGAGATTCTGTATCGCTGCCCGAGTCATCTTTCTAAGGAGGAAAAAGGGTATATTAACACATGTGGTTTTAAAGGGTTTCATATTCACACACACACACATATATATAGGGTTATTATAATAATTTTTTTTCTAGTTAAACTTCATTGTTATTTACATTTTTAACTGGAAAAGTTTATCAAAATAACTTTGACTTTGCATCATACACACCGTGATAAAATTAATTAACGTATTTAATTATTCCATACCTTCGATGTTTAAAATCAGATTATAGTGATATGTTTTTGATACTTTAAAAATAATGTTTGCATCTAAACTACTAGGCAGATTCTAATGAAATTTTGCAAATATGCTCAGACCTTTCCCAGCTATATTCTTTTTAAATTAGTAAAATTCTGTGGGCATATAGTTAAACAATTTACCTTTAATGTAAAGGAAGTGTAGATCGGTGGGCCTGTATGGTATCTGCAGAGATTTGAAGCGAGAGGTAGCCGCGGTATTGGCTCCTTGCAAGGAACGCCGCCACGAGGATCTCCACATTGTCTAAACAGCACCTGTAAGACATGTATATAAACAATCATACATTTTTGACGAGTTTGTTGGTGTAATGGCAGCTCTAATTATCAACGGGTCGTAGGTTTCGTTGTAAGAACGTACCTGTTGTCTATCCTGGAGGATATGCTTCAGACAGTGCTTGGACGCGGGCAATGCATGCGTCGTGCAACGGACCCCGCCCTCCGTGAACGTGCAGCGACCTTGCATGTGATTCCCGCGGTTTGACGGAATTTCGTTCACCTGGGAATAATAAATGTATCTATACTAATATTATAAAGCTGAAGAGTTTGTTTTAATGCGCTAATCTTAGGAGTTGAAATTGTTTTAATAAATAAGTATGGCTCAGGGGCATTAATGTGGTCCAGTGTTTCTGGTTTGCATACTCAATCACTAATGTACAATATTTTTTAGCTCATTTGTATTACCTTAGCCCTTTTCTTTTGTAGTTTCCTAGCCAATACTGCCTCAACGCCATGTCGCCTGTGATACCCAGCGTATGCCTTCAGCTTGCGAAGTTGCCTTCGTTCACGAACAGTCAATGGACCGCTTTTGGCCTGCGTGTTGATACTGCCTGGAAATTATATAAATCAATATCATTAATTATAATTGAATATTTTTGATGGGCTCGTTGGTCTAATGTTAGCAATAGGTGACTAAAGATCAATGAGTCGCGGGTTCGATCCCCACCAGGTCCATCATGTTTCTCATTTTTCAAGATGAAGAAGAAGTAGATATTGCATCACTTGTTGGGAGGTGAAATATCCCAGTCATATAACATCTACACAAGATGCTGTCGGCCTATTTTCACTTTGATTGCACTGAAACCAAAACGAGATTCACGGCTCTTTCATCTGTGGACGGTGGTTCGTGACCCGGACGGAATTTCGATGATAAAACTAACTAAATATCGAAAAACCGAACCCTGGGCCTTGTGATCAGCAGTCAAGTTTAATAACCACTACATGATTGAGGTCGTCACTTAATACTCTAAGACTTAACCTTGTGTGCCGTTCAACAATAGAGGTCACGGGGGAGCCAAAAATCTATTAAATAATAAATTTCGTGCTTTAAAGCATTAAAATTGGTTCAATTAACTTGCTACTATACTCAATAAAAAAGATTTTTATTTGCTGACCATACAGACTTACAATATAACTCTTTCTCTGATCTCAAACTCTTGAGGTATTGTTGTCTAGCTATTTGCAGAGAGATCCGTAACCTTCCCATTTGGCCGATATAAGCATTTTGGAGCAACTTCAATACATTTTTCGCTTCAGAGACCGCTTCTTCTGCTGTGAATACACCAGCTCGCCTGGAAGACAATAGACACAACGTTATCTCTCGTACTGTGGCCTAGCCGACCGAAACAATGTATTGCTTCTCCGGTATTCGAATGCAGGATCACTACTACGAAGCTGATGTCTCTTTAGATACCGAAAAATTTATTACTGCAATATTTCGTACAGTCACTTAAATTTTTTGGCTTTTTTCATTTCTTTAACAATATGAATAAATATTTTTTGGGTATCTTGAACTGTTTTGCAGTGTATGCATCTGAAACCCACAAAAATGAATGATTTTTCCCATTTTTTCCAGATTTTCGGGGTTTCTTCGCTGATGCCTGATGTTTTATAGCCTAAAGCCTATCTCGATAAATATTCTAACCAACACAATAATAACTTTCAATACAAACCAGTAGATTCTGAGTATAACAGTTGATTAAAAGATTTATGTATTTGATAAAATAGTGATGTTCTTCACGGGTCTTCTGGTCAGTTTAATAATAAAACTCACCATAGTGGTTCGCTCTCGCAAGGCGCATCCTCGGTGTCAGACAACGCGTCCGTAATGTCAGTTTCAAGCTCAATACTGTCACAGTCACTGTCACTTGCGCTTGCGCATTCCATTATATTCGACGACACCGTCGCGTTTACTGATGTCGCTTCTATTTCCTCTGTAATGAAAGTAAATAGATTATAATAAAAGATTTCTCTAGAAGCCATCAATTATAACCTACATTGTTTTTATTAGATTTGCATTTAGGCACAAATGGTTGTGAGTTTAACACTCGGAGAAATAATAAAATGTTCGCTTGGGCACAGCAATTTTACTTCCTGCCCTCCTGCTTAAAAATGTCTGTAAATAACATTTAATCAGTGAAACGAACTCAAAAATGTCTTCAAGGCATTCCCCACACGGGGACCCCGAACTTCAAACACTAAATAGATTTACTCACTATTACTTTTCTCTGACATATATCTTTGTACTTACTAAAGGGATCGACCGCATGCGTAGTGACCTCGTGATCAGCTGGATCACTGACTACAGAGACGGATGAAGCGCACGAGGTCGTACGAGTTCTTTCTGGCCTGAAGTATTATTTAATAACTAATTAATTAAAATGACATATTTAGTACAATACTATGGAATAAAAAAAACTTCCAAATACCTACATTAATGCACAACAAGGAGTTTGAACCCGGGTCTTAGTTGAGTTTACTTATCTTCTAATGGTGTAATGATATCAAGGTTTTGATCCCTAACAGGTCTAACATCTTTTTAATTAATCTATAAATTTTCTGAAACGTGATAGGCTGGTAGTAATATCAAAATTCCGTCCAGGTCACGAACCACCATCCCCAGGTGAAGTCGTGAAATTTAATAGCTAAAACTGAAATAGTTTCAGTCATTTTCGAATATCCAAACCAAGACAGATCAACAGCGCATATTTTTTAAAAATTTTATGGTTGGGATATTTTACTAACCGTCGAGTGAGCCCCATGCTTATCTCTCCTCCGCAATCATAATAAGGCACTAGACCATTGTTATGTACCATGACCATGTATTATACCATTTACTTAACTATCCAAAAACCTTCCCTCTGTAGACAGTGGATACTTACCGTATGTAGTGTTGTAATTGATTTAAAAGTGTCTCCGTTGTAGTCACGGGGGGCGGAGGCGCTGCACTTCTCTGGCGATTTAGTAGATTCGCCCTTGCATGCTCGAAACATAGGCTGGAACATAATAATTTATAAATAACTACAATATAGAATCATTTAATTCATTGCAATGCAACTCAAATCTAAGTAGACATATTTATCCTTGTATTCCAATGGAATCTCATGTGTTATATAAAAAAAGTCATAGACTAAATCGAAACAAACCTCTGCTCCTTGTCTATTGGTGATGGCATAGAGCAACGTTTGCCTTGAGCTGAGACCTGGGCGCATTGCTTGTATGGTGCAGTGGTGTCAGACAAGATGTGCCTCCCGCAGAAGGCTCGGCCAGATACTACTGGTAGCTGGCATTCATAACCTTGATAACTGCATGTCCGGTATCGAGAAGCAATCTCCTTTTGTAACTGAAATTGAAAAAATAGACTATAATGTCCATTGTGGTGAAAATCTGGCTTTAGCCACTTAACATGAACATCTATCAGTGAATTTAAACAGCATTATAGTAATCCGTATTGGAATATAGATATATAAGGCTGCTCAAGGCAAAGCGCCCTAGTAAAAAAACATGATATTCAATAAGGAGGAAAATGTGCAATTAACTTAGGCAAAACTGAATTTGTACTATTATTTGTGTAAAAATTATGTTTACAATTTCACTGTTCTCTTGTGGATTAACATTTTTAGTCTATGAAATATAAATAACTTAAGTTTTAAATTGCAGTTAGGCTACTCTGTCTCTAGCGGTCTCATATAATATATGGACATCTATGTGAAATTCAAGTCTAAAATTATTTTTACCTCAGCTCTTAGCTTCTCTTCCTCTTGTTTCTTGACTAGCTCTGGGTCTGGAGGCTTAATGGACTTGACATTTGTGATCTTGATAGATCTGCCTCCACGGTTGAGCATTCCGACCTTGGGTAGGTGTATAACTTTTCTTGGTTGGGACATAACTTCTGCAGGATTAACTGGAAGTGCACAAAATGAGATACAATAACCCTCTGGAGTAGTCTTTAAAATATATTTACTGTTTGTTTTCATTGTGTAAAACTAAGAATATTTTCTTATGTTTTAAATCAATAAAAGTACAGCTACAACTGCAATTAAATTAATACAATAACAAACAAGAATCTTTTGTAAAATTTACATAAGCCTTACATTCAGAAATTCGAATGTTGTATTTCTTTAGAAAATTTTTATTATGCATTTGAATTAAAATCATATTTTTATACAATTGTCTATTTGCTAAGTTTTATTTACTAATTAGAATGCGTTTTAACAAAATATACAAATAAATAAAATATTAAACTTCAGGAAAATAATCGAATACACGAATAGACAAGTAATTTTTTAATTATTAAAAAAAAATATCTAAATGGAAGCCATTAGTTATGTATGCAATAATCTTATAATGTTTAATGACGCATTACAGATTCTCTATTGTTTTTCAATAATTGGCGCCAATTCAACAAAGCAGTATCAAGCTAAATACTCATATTTTTATTAGCCTTTAAAATAAAACAACAATACCAAAAAGGGACTGAAAAAATTAAATGACTAATTTTCATATAATTAACTTAGGTTTAAGTCATTAGTTAAGTGATTTCTTAATAAATAATAATGAAGTGTATTGTAAATAGTGGCGGTCGGCCATTTGCACCGTGTGACAGGGAATCAAGGTGCGTTTAATTAAAATGCTTCATACGGTCAAAAAATTAAGTAATTCGCGATAAAAATATGCACAAAACATAAAATAGCATAGGCGCTTTTAAATACAACTTAGTGAGAAAGTGTAACATACCTGTGATTCTTGCAGATCATCATACTGTCACCGGAGACCTCGCTGTGAATTCACCAATATTTTACAATGGCGGCCGCGTAACTATACACATAAAGATATAGATAGTTAAAGCATTTTTTACTTAATATCTTTAAAGGAAAACAGTGTTAATATACGTTTAAATAACATTGATCTAATATTTAACGACCAATTCGTTAGTTGTAATACAAAAAATGGTGTATTCTATTTTATAAATCACTCAAATGTTAACTTGTTCTACATCCGTTAGTCGCTGTAATAGCGCTATCCCTTTCCCACTCACGCACATAGACGGAGAGGAACTCTCCGTCGTGCTTCTTCGTACGCAGTCATTGGAACATCCGTTCAATGGCTGGTGGACAAGAAAAATGGTATTTTACAAAAGATCAACTACAGAATTCACCAAGCAGAAAATGCGGTTTAGATGCAGATAAGGAGCTTGCTTATCGGCAGCAGGCCGCAAATCTCATCCAGGATATGGGCCAGAGGCTCCAAGTGTATCCTTTTCAATAAGTGAAGTTCAATGTTTTTGTCGAGTCATGTGGGCTAAAACGTGCTAAAGTGTATCTAAACAGTGTTTTATTTATGAAACCAGCGTTATTACGTGCTATTATCGAGCCATGGTTGATAAAATCGTGCTGTGGGTGTGTTTTTGTGAAAAAACCATGACGAAATAATCTTGAGGTAACGGCGTCGGTTTGGTCACTTTCGCTTCATAACCTGGGATTTCCCGTGAGTATTCTCGATATTTATAACATTGGTTAGGCAATTGTCTTATCCTCGTCTAGAAGTTTCGTTGATTAAGGTCTAAGAAGGTTATAAAAACGTGAGGCATGTTATTTTTTAGGTCACTGCACCTTCATTAACAATCGTAGGTGTAGGACGTTAACGCTTGCGTGAACGTGCGAATTTTGATGACGTAGGGCTTGTCTGGCTCCGAAATTAACCGCCAACAAATTGCGCGGTAAAATGATTCATTTCGCTTCCTAGAAGCACGTGTAATGCGATAAAATTGTTATGTATAGTGCATACTACGCAAAATGTTGATTGCATTATTTGATACTTGAATGTCATGCATGTTTAAGATAAGGATAACACAACTGTTATTACAAACATAACAAGAAAACGTTGAGATACAATTTCCTTTCAAAAAACTTAAACAAACCAATATCTATATCTAATAATAAGTCCTCTAATTTAACAGAAATTACTAAAATTATAAGTATAATTATTATACATCTTGTGGTTGAATGCCAAGTGCCAGGACATCCAAAATTTAATAAAAGTAGATTCAGTAGTGTTTATAATTGTTTCTGAACTTAAACAGCCTTCTTGTAGCAATCTGCATCTGGTGCGTAGAATTGGCCCAACTTGGTTTGTGTACCGCCCACTCCATATAATGTAAACAAAACAAGTGATGTTATTTTCCTGTTACTTTTGCACATCAGTTATAAGTAAATACCATAGTAGATAATGAATAACATACTCAACTACACAATCATATCTCTTTATAAATGGGTATAAATCAAAATACATGTTATTTCCAAAGCCTTATCTTTGGTCATAGAAAGTCTAAGCCCAAGTAGTTTTTCCGCCATATCCCATTCACTAGAATTTAACCTTTGACTATAAATCTATAGTGATGATAAATTATCTAAAGTTTATAAATAATTATTCAAAGTTTTGCTGTCTTACTATTACAAGCCTATGCCAGCTTAATTATTTTTCTTTAAATATTTTACTTAAAATACTTGTAAATTTTATTTTATTAATTGGGCCCTTTACTTTAGATTGTAGTGTTATGAGACAACTAAGTACCTGAATTTTCGAGAAAAACCTTTTTGCACTATAACATTATCTATATATAAAATAACAGGTGGAGTACCTGCAAATTCAATAGAATCAAATGGTACCTGTACCTACCTTTTATTCTTCAGGGCAGGCCTTAAAGGTCTCTACCTGGCTTTGCCATTTACAAAAAAATGGCCACAACATTTTATTTTCCTGTTCATGTGATCAAATAATAACAGATAACACTTAAAATGCAGGTTATTTATAAAAAATAATCTTTAAAAACTTAAATGTTGATAAAATGACAAAAAAAAACAATTTATTGAGCAATAAATATAGTTAGATTACAATAAATTTGTAAATTCTTCTTTAAATATGACTCATTAAACGCTGTATATAAAAAAAAGATTTACTTTTAACTTAACCTAGAAGTGGAGTTTAAATTTGGGTTTAGATCCCACTGTTAAATTGGGATAAAAGCTTCTTCCAATCTCTTTCCATAACCGTCAGACTTTTAGCTAACATTTACTTTTGGTATCCAGGTCCTCGTCTTTTTGTACTACTGTACCTGGTTGTCTTATTTTCCTCTATTTTATATTAAATCGTTATTTATTGTTTTGCTTGAATTTTAATGTTTTATTTTATGCAAAATATATAATTATCACATACTTTGTAGGAGTCATGATCCCCTGTTTACTTAATAAATTGATTACTCACAATAAGGTGTTAAAAACAGTCATAAACTACTACATAACAAACATGCTCCTTTCAACAAGGAAGATATGATTTGTACTTTGTCAAGGTCGAACTGTTGATAGTCTTATTATCCCGTCTGAACCAGCGTAACCTTCCAAATGATTAGTGCTATCACAATGTCAATGACCAAAGTCACACTTACAAGAAATGTCTTTATTTAAAGGATATTAGAAATGATTAAGTTTTAAGAGTTACAAAAAAAGTGGTCAGATTTGTCCTAAACCTTTTAAATATGTTTTAGGACAATTGAATATTATATATATTGAATTGAGTATCTTGTATCAAAAAATAACAGTCACTGTAGCTTTATTCTGAAGAAATTTAAAGTTTCAGTTTTATGTACCTTCTTATTTTTATCTAGAAACTGACAGATATTTCAAGGAATTAATAAAAAGTAATGATTTTACAATATTTAATAAAAAAGGTTGTCCATAACATTGTCACATTACAAGAAATGGGCTTGTTATTACTTTTTAGAAAAAATAATAAGATATATATATAGACACTTTTCGGTTGCATGTCAGTCTATGGCAAATGTAGATATTTCGGTATTTGGAACTTTTCTAAGAAAATTCCTAGTGAGGGTAAGGATCTCCATGTCTCAAGCATGTTAAGCTCCTAGTACCAGTTCTTACCCTTTTACAAACCTACGCTGGCCTAACTGGTGGGTTTAAGCTCGTAATAACTAATCCCATGAGAGAAGAGCTCTGCCCAGCCGTGGAACCTAATCTCTGTCTTTATTAGATTAAGAAAAAGTTTACCATAAAAGTGATGAAAAATGTTAAAAACAATTGCTAACCTCAATGACTCATTGATACAAAATATTTGCTTTGCTTCTCTGAATCAACTTGAACAAATGCAAGGAAATTGATTAAGGAGTGTGACTCATGTACATTTCTTTATAATAACTCAATTAAGGAAACTGAATTTTATATTGTTAATATTTTTTTGTACTTAAAGCTGCCATATGTAGCAGGTATTTATTTACAATCATGTTAATTAAGCATTAAAATTAAAATTATTTTGTTGTAGTCTAAATTAATCTGTCAAGTGAAACAAACTTAAATTCTATTTACATGACTATCTGAGCAACATTTCCAGTTAAAAAACTAAACCTCTAATACTTAAGTAGGGATATAAATTGTACAAGTATAAAAAAGAAAAAAAATCTAATTTATTCAAGTAAAATAAAACCAACAGGAAAGACTAATTATTTTAGTCCTGTGTCCAGTATTGTTTTCCTAGTGAAGTGAAACGGAGACCAGACCTTTCATTCCATTGTTACCAAGTGTTCAAGTGGTTGGTCTCACTGAAATTGCTCAATATATCATAGAAAGTTAGCATTTAGGCTTATATTCTCATGGCTTAAAAGTTTGACCTGATTTTTTTTTGCAGTACAGCGCCCACTTTCACTTTTTTGTTCATCTGAAGTCTACATTTGAATGAAAAATTTCAAAAGATTTCAATGAGCTTGACACACTTCTGGTTATGTCATTGCCAAAATTATTTTTATCATAACTGCGCTAATTAGAGTGGTTTTGTCATTAAAATTAAGTAGCTAAGATCAACTCGTTATTTAGCGACTCGTAGCGTTAGGGGTCTCCCCTTGACCACAACTTGCAAAAACCCGGCACGTTGGTCAAAATGTTTACATTTCGCGTAGTAAACTTGTTAAATGGTTTATTTTAAAAATATTAATTTATTTTCATAGCCCCCTTCAATAATAGAAATGCGTATTAAGGTTTTTTTACCACAAACTAGCACTATTCAAAAGCCCAAGGTACATAGTAAATATACATGAAAAAAGTTATCTTCCAATCTTCGGTAGAATTTTATACTGTTTGACATTGCAATCTATGTCTTTTTTTCTGATAAATGCTGAAATAAATACTACTATTTCTTATTCAAATGAATGTTATACAATACAATTGAAAAGACTGCTTTGTGAATTTTTATAAGCTGTATTCACTGATACACTTTTGCTTGTTCTGCATATAATTTACTCTTATCTGGATATTATATATTCTCATTGTTGGTATTGATGTCAAGTATAAGCCATCTAGATCTTAAACTTGGGCATCCAAGTATAAAAGAATAGTTAATGATTGTTGTACAGTATTGAATGCTGTCATAACAATTGTAAGTTTTCCTTATGTACACAAAGATATTAACATGATATTTCCTTAACGGCACAACAGTTCACAGCTATGTATAAACACAGCGATAGTATATATGCATCGTTTCTATGCGTTCCACTCCTTCACACAGTTTCACAGGAATGCTATAGCGGCGGCGGCGCTGTTCCTTGCTGCAAAGGTAAGTGTTCATGTTATTGGTACTATTCTATAACAGACAAGCAACGTCACTTGGTAGATCCTTTACCCATGTCGAGCAACATGGATTCAGTTATTACACTACAATATATATTAAACTACAATTTATTTTAACTGTTGGCCCAACATAATGTCAAAGTCAACTTTGCTGACACCCTCCATCTTCAGGCCTCGTGACCGTGTCATCCGAATATTAGTTAACAAAAATATTTCGCGTTATAGACCGTTAAAAGGGTATTTATTTTATTCCATTTGCTTTTTAATTTTAACCTACCGGAACACACACACAGTATTTACTCTGTACAAATTGTTTTGTCTTTAATTAATAAATCATTTTGCTATTTCAGGTAGAGGAACAGCCGAGGAAATTAGAATATGTAATAAAAGTGGCACACGTCTGCCTCCACAGAGGTGAGGGTGTGAACGCTCTCACCAGCTCCGAACAATATCAGGAACAGGTGATTTTACCCTTATAATTCTTGAATCAATTTCAGCTGATAGTCACATAAAGAAAGAAGTGCTATACAAACGCTGAAATTCCCTTTCAGGCTCAAGACTTAGTATTCAACGAGAATGTTCTGCTACAGACATTAGGGTTCGATGTCGCTATCGACCACCCTCACACGCACGTCGTACGGACATGTCACCTTGTAAAAGGTGAGACGTGCTTTCGTACGGTATCGAATAGGCACGTAGCGGCGTGCGCGCGGCTCGCGTGACGCTCGGGAACGATTCGGTTGACATTTTTACTCTGTGGACGGTGACTTCCATTTTTGAATTGCATGTTCTGGGTTACGGTTTCGGTAGTTCGGCCTGTAATGGCGCTTTTACCCTATTTTAAAATGCTGTTGATAATTCGCATATTACCTTATAGCTGTACAGTATAATCGCGTTTCGGTTTGTGGATTTCCGAATATCCAAAGCCAAAATAGGCCGACAGCGCATCTTTTTAAATGTTATATGGCTGGGATTTTTCACCTACCACCAAGTGAACCCGATGCGTGTCTGTCCTCCTCTGTATTAAAAAAATGACATAATAAATGTATATAATTATGTATATGTGAATAATAATTACTATCTAAACGAATCTATATGATCCGAGATAATTCTGTTAAAACATCAGCAATGCCATCTCGATATTAACTTATCTGATAATGTGATAAGCTAAAAATTTCCCCTTTTATAGATGTGCAAATTAGATTAGAGGGCGTATCATTTATTCTTAAATGTACGTGTTGTAAATTATAAATCGAGTGTAAATTGATAAAAATTACGACTCGGACAGGACTTGAAACGGCATCCACAGCGTTCCATGCTGTTGCCGAGTCCTACACGTCATTGTCGAATTCTTTCAACCTATTGATAGATGCACCTCTCGCGCAATGCAATTTCAACCTTAACAGTTGTGGATTAAGGATCAATGGTCAATGTCTTATGCTTTGCAGCTTAAAAAATCATTAAAGATGAAATTACAAACTTTAACATTTAAAACAGTAATATATACATATCCTCCCTAAATAGTTTGTCTGAATATTTATAAGCTAGGTTGTACTTTTAATTATAAACTACCAAGGGAGTTCCAGTGTTTCGAACAGGTTTGTCTGAATTTTCCTTATTAAAAATGGAAGTCACATGCCAAATCGTATGCCCGCGTCACAGCCGTTTTCCAGGGCCAAGTATTAGAACGAAAGGTATGTAAAATACATATTAGAATTAAGTGCACTTCACCTCACCAAATCACAGCATGTGTAGTTGCAAACAACTGTTTATGTTGGTTTAAATATAAATAAAGTGCAACAAAATATATATATACAACTTCCTTCAAAACCAAAAATGTTTATATTATAGCTATTGAGATACTAGCATAGTTGATAAATAATCATATTATAAAACTAGTGTATTATGTTTTAGAAACTAATATCTATTTTATTTTGTATCTGTGGTAGCATTTAAAATTTGCGTAAGTACGCTTACATAATTAAAAACTTTTTTATTTCTCCATCACATGTCTAGAATAATAATGCCAACCTTATTCACTTGTTATTTCATATTGTTATGATATATTCAGGGTGTTCGATAAAACTAGAGATGCGTTTCTTGTTTTATCGCTTCACCCTGTGTTACGTAATTTAACGAAAACTTTTTCTCTTCAGCACCAAAGGATCTAGCTCAAACATCATACTTTATGGCGTCGAACAGTCTACATTTGACGACAATGTGCCTACAATACAGACCGACAGTCGTCGCCTGCTTTTGTATACATTTGGCGTCCAAATGGAGCAATTGGCAGGTAGGTGGATGAATTCTTTTTGATAATGACACTAGTACAGTCTATTATTCTTATAAAAAAATATATTAAAGAAGATACATATTTAAGAAAAAATTATAAGCCTCGATACTTATTTAAATTTTTAGATACCTCAATCCCATGAGGGTAGACATTGGTTCTCATATGTGGACAGGACTGTTACAACGGATCTTCTAGAACGCCTGACCGCTGAGTTCCTTCACATATTCGACAAGTGTCCATCTAGGCTTAAGAAGAAAATGATGACGATGTCCAACACAAGTGAGTTTTTATTGATTCCTCCACTGTCATGAAAAAATAATTGCAATTTCTCGTGTTTGTCACGGTTCTTCAAATTTAAATGTATCTGTAAATCTTTCTGTATTTCGGTCGAAGAATTTGAAGAACTTTAATTAAATATTATTTTGCCAAAAAGGTGGCAGTTCGCCAAACGCGCCACATCCGAGCAACTCTGCCGTAGCGTCGCCCTTCGACAGGAAGAAGGAACACAGTTTAGCCAATAGCGATGAGTTTGATAAGTCATTTGATAAAGGTAAGAAAGAATTGATAATGAATCCTACAACACCATCGTTTACATTAGACAAAGTATATAAAAGTAAAAATTTTATGAATAGTAATTATTTCGTAAATATATTACATATTTTATATGTGGCCCCCAAATAAGTATTTTTTGTCAACAGAATACGAACGTGAAAGAAGGCGTCAACAGGCACCCGGTGGTTACGTTCCCGCAACCTCACAACCGAGTCAACCCCAACCACAGAAAATTGATTTCAATCTGTACAGAGAGAAAAGAGAGCGGGAGGAAAGAGAGAGACGGCAACAGGCAATGCAGAGACCTGGCAACCCCCCGCCTCCATCTCGACCTTCCAGTCAACCCCCTCAAAGCCATCCCCACCACAGACCGCCTAACCAACATAAAGCGCATCACTCTTGGCCCCATAAACCCCCCCATCACAAACCTCCCCACGATAGACATAGGCAACCCATTCCTCCAACACAATCACAGTCACAACCTTCTCAAACCCAATCCCAACCTCAACAATCACAATCACAACCTCAACCACCCCAAGAAATACCCCAAAGAACGCGACCGCCATCCCTATTCTCTCCTGAGAATGTTACCCCGGCTGCCACAGCGGCGCAACCCAGGCGACATCCTCCCCAGCATCCGACGCCTCCCCCCAAACCAAAAGCAGAATCACGACTACCGATCCCACCGCAACAAGAGAACCATAAACCCCCGAGTCCCAAAAAACGCCCGGATGCTGCGTCTGCCATTCGAGAAATGCAGCCTCCCGCCATCCTATCCCCCTTCTCCTCGCCCAAAGATAAACGGCAAAGGTTGCCGTCGAACTCCGAGCCAGAATTAGTACCTGTAGTTAAGAAAATAGATGAGACTCCCGGCTACGAGAACGTTGTGAGAGATTCGCAACGCGGCAACGCGATAAAGACACACATGCCTCAACAGAGGACGGAGGTCAGAAAACCAGAGCCGAGAGCGCTGAACGGAATAGAGACGGACCCCACGCTGGTGTCCAACCTGCTCAAGGAAAGCCTGGCGAAACCGGCGCCGATAACGGTCGCCACAGAGAAAAAGTCTCCAATAGAAATCAAGAAGGAACCGGTGATAGAGGTGCCGAAACAGGAACCGGAGCCGCAGAACAACCAACCGCAACCGCACCTGCACCCACCAACCGAAGACTCACACAAACACAAGAAGGACAAGAAGAAGAAAGAGAAACACAAACACAAGGATCGCGACAAATCAAAGGACGAAAGGAAAAAGCACAAGAAGGACAAGGATAAGAAGAAGGAACCGAGTCCGCAGCCGGAGAACGACGGCTTAAAGATCACGATACCCAGGGAGAAACTGTCGACCAGCCCCGGGCTTAAGATAAAGATCCCGAAAGAGAGGTTGGCCGCCCCGCCTCCGCCCCCGCAGCAGCCCCACACGTCCGGCCTGAAGATCAAAATCTCCAAGGACGTCTTGGAAAACTCAAGAAAGAGGACGAACATGGACGGTGGACCACCACAGAAAATGGCAAGACCGGAGTTACCAAAGGTAGGCAATTGGAATATTCCTCCCCCGTATAGGCCTAGACCTCCTCTACCGTACTATATGGTACAGCCGCCCCCTCCATTTTACTATGGTATGATGGACGGGTACTTTTTTAATCCGATGTATCAGAATCATAGTCAAAACCACAATCAAAATCAAAACCAGCCGCCTTTGCCTGCAATGCCTCCGCCTCCAGTGCCGCCGCCACCGCCGGAGTGAAGACGGTCTTTTGGCCAATTTTGACTTCTTACCACCATTATACGCTAGTAGAATCCCCTTGTATAAGGGACAGAGTAACGATACCGATCAAAGGTCAGATCAAACATTTCGGTTCCTCTAGTGTCTAACTCTATAAGTCAAGTAAGATCTGTCGGCGTTTTAGTAGTAAGCATTGCAAGTCCATTTTTAAGCATATGTAGACAACCTACTCCATAGTCAAAATTTGCCAATAGACCACATTAATGAATGCTAGAGCTGTTACTATGGTTACTGTTGACATTTTATAGTTTATTTACAAAGGGACAAATATTTTTATATTCACAGCATGACTCCTATTCTTCTAAGATTATTTTTATATCTACATTTATTAAGCATAGCACTTGTTTATCACGGTTTATATAACATATATATTTGTTTATAATATATAGATATATTTTTTACCTTTTATTCACACAAGTTTATGTATCAATACTTTTCTTGATACTAAAGATTTCTTTAGTCTTTCTACCGCTATATCTTTCTTGATATATTCTTTCTCTTTATTCTCTGAGTAGAAACTAGACTAAGCAAGAAAGGTCTATATTATGTTTCTTGGACTATAGCAGGGTTTATCATAATATCAAGATATTTCGATTTCAAATTACAAAATATATTTTAGTAAGAATATATTTGTTAGTCCGTTTTATAAAGTATAAGTAGCGGCACGGATCTTTAGCGCTGATAGAATCCTGCGCAGAAGTAAAAAAAAAGGTATCGAATGGACGGAACCGGGCGCGGGGCGAGTGAACGTCATGTGCGCTAGCCTTGATTGGTTCCCCAGTCGTGTTGTCTTTCTCGGACCAATACGATACTCCGCTTGCTTCCCGAGTACAGTCACGTTTTTCCGATCAATTACGTGCGCTTTTGCACAGATGCGCAACAAATACTCGTTCACACTTCGTTCAGCGCTAAACGTCCGTGCCGCGACCTATACATAAATTATCAAACATATTTTGAACAATATCTCGCAAAATCTATAAATGTTTATATACTAAATGAAAGTTTAGACATTATCCCATATAGTGTAAGATGTCTATGAATGTTGCTTGTTGTCTTGTATCTATATATTTATGTTGTATGTGAAGTATATATCTTTGAATATTTCAATGTCTACTTACACTTAAATTTTACATAAGGTGCTTATCAAGAAAATCATTCCAACGTTATATTTATGCGTGTTAACAAACTGTTAAATATTAGTTTTAGTAGATATTTTGTTTGATATAATTTAGTATTTTTTCCAATTCATAGAACATTTTTATAGCTAATATAGGTTTCAAAGTTTATATTTTTTATAACTCGTGTACAATGGTCTTAGGATTTAGAGCAGAGAAGTTATTGCCTTGTAAAAGGTGTAAGCTAATGTTTTATAAAAACGTGGTCATAGAAATATTTCTAGAAAATAAAAAAATATATAAGTAAATAAAATAGCTCATACTGCCATTATTACATGTAAATAACTTACTTTCAAGTGTAAATAATCGATAGGTTAATTGACATGAGTAATTTTGTCCATTCTCATACATTCGTGTATTGTTTAGTGTAAGTTTAAAATTGTACGAGTGATAAAAAATGTGGCGATTTTGATGTTTAAAAAAAGAAAATATGAATCTGTTAAATTATATGTAACTGAACTTTGACAGTGGTTAAAAAAATAGTTTAAAAGGCAAAAAAAAGATGTTTTCGACAGTGACACAACAATCGCCACTTATTTATTTGCGAACACATTACCATTTAAGCTTTAATTTTTTGACTATCGCTAGTTTTAGTTGCTTGCTCAAATTGAAAGGAAACAGGGTCACTTCCGTTCCTGATAGAGAAGTATTAAAAAAAATACTCTCACATTGACTTGAGGCCTATTTATATCGTAGTCTTAGAACGAAATTGTTTATTTTGTTTTCCTGAAAAGTCTAACTCAAAAATATTTTTTAAAAGCGTTTTTTTTTAGTAAGATATTTTTTAATTGTGGCCCTTAATTCGTTGAAGGCGTGCCATTTTTGTTACCATTATTTTTACTAATTATAAATCTGATTATATTTGACATGTTATGCAGAAGTACTTAAATTGTGTTTTCGTTTAAGTTTAAATTAATACTTTGTTCGAATGAGATTACATTGATTTCGCAGTTTTGACAAAATGTAAATAGTTTATTTGTAAATTTCGATAAGACATTATCGAGTTTAATATTAAAAGTGTAATTTGTGAAAGTTTCTATGGAATTTCATTTATGTAACTTTACCTAACAATCTTGTTCTTAACAGGGATCGCGACCACATCCAGCAAAATTGACCGTCACTTTTCCTAGATTCTACACGAGTCAACTTTGCTTTCCAAGTTTTATATATATTTATAAATTTGACACTGTTTGCATGTGTGAATTATAATTGTTTTGCTTCACATTTATATACACGGTCCTAAAGCACCGGTTGGTATTACATTTTTTCTCTGTTTGGCTGTTATGTTATAATTTCTCAGTTTATAAGTGTAACAGCTAAATGTAAGCTTGCGCGCGCAGCTGTGTATTTCGTGACCTATGGGGCTAGAAGATTTCTGTTCCGCCATGAGTATGTACTAACCGTGGGTTGACGGTGTGCGGAACAGGGTTTTCAATGGGTTTTCACAACATAACTCCCGGTATTCCCTCGCTTTACAAAACTCTGGTGGCGGGTCTCTTATTTCAAAGCTCCATTGCGCAGACCTTTTTTGGCTCATAAACGAGCGAATGGAACCTTGAAAGTGCTATACGCGTGGCGGTGGTAAATCACTCACATTTTCCACTAATCCACACCGCCATGCGCGCAGCCACAGTACACATCGGACCAGTAACTCCGTTGGGCGCTTACTGTTCCGAAAGTTATTTCCAATGGTACCGACTAATTGATCTTACGAGAACATTTGGAAATATCTTAAGACCCTCCGCAGACGACATATTTGGTTGTCGGTTTAGTGGTGTTCGAAATTAGTATGAACGGTGTCGTCTAATTTTTTACACGATCTGAACCGAGGCCTGTGCAATATGCAGTCTGCGGTGGGCGTGTTGTGGTAAACCCCTTGCAGCCTCGTTAGGAACGACGACACACGGCTGTGCGCTCAAACGGCTCGTATTCCGCAGGTCGCCGAAACACTCGGAAACGGACATCCGGGAAAGTGACGTCATCGCGACACTAGCGCTACGTGTGTCGACGTTCCTCAACAACAAATGGACCTCACTAGTGTAGTGTAACGGTTTTTTTTTTAATTTTCGAATGCCAGTCAACGGTCTTCGAACGCCGCCCAATGGCTTTCGAATTTTTTTTAAATGGAATGCTTTGGGCATTGTTTGTCACTATGGACGATTCATCGCTAGCATTTAAACGTGTTCAGTTGTGTACAAAGGATTTGTTAGGTTTTTTTTCGTCGACTTACGAATGTATATTGAATATTTTTGTAATAGATCCATTATTACCTCTTCAGCTTTCGAAGTGATGAATATTGTCCAAAAATACTAATCTGTGTATATAAAATGAAATTGTGTTAAAATTAATGTTGTATATACAAAATTACTCTTACGTGTAACAGCCATCCGCTTGACTTTCGCTTGTTTAATATTCTTTTATAATTTCGATATCGAATTTCGCGACAGATTATAAAACGATATTAAGTAATGTTAAAGTACATGCTTTAAGCCCACGTTTGGCTGTAAAATTTATCTTAAGTAGTCCAATATTGGTGCCGATTCTAATATACAGAAACTTTTTTAAAATAAGCAAAATATAATGAGAAAGAGATTTGTTACTTGTTGTGTTTGAACTGAAACAGATCTTTGTTTTATTTTGTTTTTAATAGTAGGTATACAGGTCCTCTTTTTACACAATTAATCTGCTAACTACTGCATAGTGTTGGTCGATTTAGTCTTTGTACATTAGTCTCGGTGCCGTAGACTGATTTTATAATAGACCCGTTTTGCATTAACTTCCTTCTAGTTAAAACTAGCTTGAACTCGCCGTTGGGGCGATTTTTTGATCGTCAGCCACCTAATGCGCTGGAGTGGTTTGGCGTGCGACAACTACCGTCACATTCACTCTAGAACCTAACGATTAAAAAACCCACCCTCGCTGATGATCGTGTTAAAGCAATAATATTGTAAAAGTTCCTTAACTGTTAGTTTGGAAATACCATTTATATTAGATTAAGGCTAGACTAAGCGCGTTCTACAGTTCACTGTTAAAAATCCTGTCGTGCTACTTTTATAGAGAAAATCAAAACGTTGAATAGAAAGACTTAACTTTTAAATTGTTTTTGTTTTTAATCGTCGGATATGAAATTTTTCTTTGAGGAAAATTTTCTTTTCACCTATTTCGTAATTACCTGGAATATTTATTTGGCCTGTCTGATTGAACCCAATTCGTGCCAATGATTTGCCACTTAAGTATTGAAAACTCCTTTCTTTCGTTGTACAGGACTTGGCGATTTCATTGTATTTGCTTTCTAACAGTCGATATTAAGTTTTGTTATTATGTTATTGAAATTAAACAAGCGAAACATATATAGCAACATACAAAATAAAACCGTTAAACCGCAATTTTGTGGATTGGACACTAATATAGTACATTCAGTGGCAAAAATAAATACTCCACATTGGGATAATGCTGAAGAAATGGATATACGACCCATTACGATGGCGATTCGACGAAATTGAAAATTCATTCGAAGTCCAGCTAAGGGCTTAAATTGTACATTAGGTATGCTTAATAATAAAAGAAGGCTTAGGAAAACTAAAGGACGACAAACTGCGTGGACTAGAATCCATTGATTTGTCCGCTTTTTCGCGCCTTTAACATATCAACACTAACGAAATTAGCACAAATTATGTATCGCCCACTGTCCCGGTTAAAAAATTCTCAATGGCCGGTCCAAGGAGAAAGAACTGTCTTTCTTATAATCTTATCGACGTTAAAAAAGATTTTATAACCTAAAACTCGCAGTGTGCCTTAGCCACGCGTTACATTTTATAAAACGAGACAAAATATCGCGCGCGATTAAAAATAATAGTAATCTCCAATTAGTACAAAAGCACGAAACCACATTCTAATAAACAGTCAGATAATATATTTAAGTGACTATTCTTATGATAAAGTTAATTAGCTTTAAGGTAAATAAATGAAAAATAAAATAAAAATATAAATTTAAGGCCGCGAACAAACATAGCTACTCAAGCCGATTTATTTATGAACCAATTTAAGGCGGCGTCTTCTGTGAATGCCAAACGACTCGAGGTTGACGGGCTTAACGAGTCGCAAGTTCGACCCCCAGCGGGTAAAACATGTTTCCCAATTTATATTTTTTCTGAAAAATGTTGGAATACAAAGAATATCAAAATTCCACCCGTATGATATATGATAGGGAAAGATGTAAAAAAGTGAC
Organism: Leptosia nina; assembly: GCA_963661955.1. NCBI lineage: Eukaryota > Metazoa > Arthropoda > Insecta > Lepidoptera > Pieridae > Leptosia > Leptosia nina. Next base: position 2,243,789 of record CAVLEF010000011.1, read on the forward strand.
CCCGTGCTTGGCCGTCCTTCTCTGTTAATGTCCCGTAAATATTTCCGAGCCAAGATGCCACCTTGAATTGGTTGAACTTAGCTAGGAACATAACATTTTATATCCAAAGACATTGCGCGTATCCATATCTGTGCATAAAATTATGATAGTCTAATCGATTATATGAAACATCGATAAAATAATTCTAAACTTGTTAAGTGTAGGTTTACGTCTAGTGAGCTAAGAATGTATATTTTGTAAAATCGAGTCCGCATTAATTATAGGCACTTCTTTAAATGGTAACGATATTTAGTTAAAAGTAACCATTTTAGAACTTAAGCAAAACGGGTCTTAACGCTAACACATATTTAATACCTAACTTTTCACCTCTCAAAGAGTCTCTTAAACGTTTCGCCAAGTGACATGAGAGCTGATTTTAAATAATTAGGCCTTGCTAGAGGTGGTCAAAGGTGAAGCCTAACGAACAATGAGAAGAGTCCATCTTGTTTGCTATACGAATGAAATAGTAAATAAAACGGTTTTAAACGCGAAATATATCAGTTAAACTTGTTTAAAATCATTTTTAACTACTCGTTACGTTTCACCCTGTAGTGAATGTTCGGAGCAGTAGGATATTAAAACGGCCACGTTCTTAAATCATGTGATATAACAGATTTTCAGGTATCAAGGTTGTAATCTAATACTGTTATTGTATACGTAATCGTTGGTTCGCCCTCGAGTTATATTCGTAGAGCAAAATAATAGAAAAATATAAAGAAATTACAATAGACAATATTTTCTTCTACCGATTTCCTGTTCTGCCCTTGCTCTATGACTTAACTCGTTCGGTAAATACGTTCGGGGAACCCTAAATACATTATTTTTTTGTAGTCCGTGATCACGATCATACGGGTGACCCAATAATGTTGACCAAAAAATTGTTCAATACGAAAAGTATTAAAAAATATAAAAAAAACGCTACGTTTTCTTTTTTATTTAACCTTTTGTTTTATGTGGCTCTCAATGTAGAGGTAAGATTCCCTTCCACGCCAGCAAGGGTTCCCTAGAACGCATTTTCGAATATTTTTACTCGCTGATAAACAAAATACTATATCATAAAAGTAAAAAAAAAAAACACGTAATTTAAGCGAAATATTTAACAGAAATCTACTGAATTGTAGTAAAATACAATTAACTTGTTGAAGGAATATATCTCCATTTCGTATATATAAGATATTAATATTCTGTCATTGTTTTATACTCGTTTTTACTGAACAATGAATATGCATTGTTTTATTTCTCTTGTTTAATCGCGAATAATTATTTATCACATTAACGTTATTGTTCCGTACACTACTTATGTTTTTGGTGCGATATTTCCAATTTTGACGTGGGTATGTTCGTCGATAACTGTTCCGATGTCGCCATTGAAACAATATACGATATTCATTTTGCAGAATTTTTGTCCACATTCAAAGTTATATTTTTATAAAATAAAACTGGGGATGCGGCTAGCCACTGTATATATATCAAATAAAGCGTTCTTCTGAAATGTGTTGTTTCATTTTTAAATAGACGTAAAAACAAGTCAGGATCTATGTATCAGCACACTTGCGCCATGAATTTTTATACGTCATTTAAAAAATATAAATCATGAATAGAAGAAAATATTATGATGTAAGGCATTTCCAAGTAAAAGTATAGAATCCAGAACATTGACAGTAAATAAAACAAGATATAAACAGAATTGTCGCTTTATTTCAGCAATTTCTGGTTGAAAAAAATAATCAACAAAACTACACTGAAATTCTGAACATGACTATTTTACAAACAATTTACAGCAATTTATTATAACCGCCCACACTTTGAACACGGCACCGCGCTCGCGGACAGATTAAAAAATAACTAATAATTATAAAATAATAGTAATAATAATATTTACAAGGAAAGTAAGACGACGCGTCAGCGCGAGGGTAGTCTGAAAAAGCCCTCTCGGAACGAATTCAAAGTGCGAGCGCGCGTCTAATTCTAAAAATCAGAAACTTATGAGGTAAACGTCTTCCTATCCACTTTACTAAGCGTATGTTAACGGCCCCAAAAATGAGGCCAATTTTTTTTACATTTTTTCCCAAATTTGCAGCCTTTTGTACAGTATATGATACTTACTAATTATACATGTATAGACATAGTTAAAACCGTTAAATTTTTTTGGTTGCGAGCGACCTTTCTTAGCGGGCTCGGGTACTCTGTTCCGTTACGAAAGACCGTCTCGCCGTTTTTTTTAAAGTAGCAACAACAGGACAAGGCGTAAACACGACTCGCATAGCTAGCTTTAATCCCCAATGTTTTAATTACATTAGGTTAATACAACGATACTTATATGCTCCTTGGACTCCTAAGAGAATTGTTTGATCGGACAAAACGCGTGCTACGGATCGAGTTGGTAATTCCATATTTTGTACAACCAATTAACACGTTAGCGGCCAAAGTAGAATCAACGATTTAGCGGAGACAAGAGAAAGGCAAAACAAAACCAAACTACCGTCAAGTTCCAGTGAATGTTCTACTATCAGTGACTATCAACTCGATCCGTAGCCGAGAAAGAAATAACACAGTGAGAGGTGGCATTCGATTGCAGTTATCAAACTATCTATACGTGTCTAAGTGACTATCACATCCCACTAAACTACTGATATAAGTTACACAGAAATTTTTTGGTACCGTCAATTCGTAATCGGCATTTTGATTTTTTATAAAACAAAGCTTGGAAATTAAACTGTTCATTAGTAAATGAGCTTCGAAAGCGGGAATGAAGTAGATTATTTAGGTCTATTACAAAATGTTTCTAAAAATACAAGTTATCTGAATTCTCACTTTAGCGTCATAGTCAACAGATTATAAGAGAAATTTCATAGAAGTACATTTTTATTGGATTAATCAAATATATTTCAACTAAAATCCTATTCCTGAGGTTACAATGACGAGACGTATTACCGGGATTTTAGTTAAAATCTACTTTTACACATCAACTACAACATAACAATATTAGTAGGTAGTTTAAAGGAATTTCCAATAGTACACGAAGCTTAAGGAAAGCTACTTTTTATTACAATGCAAGTACCACACTTAACTCTGTACTTTTAAAATTACGACCATTACCTAAAATCATTAAGAATGCAACAATATAATTTTTATTGAAATACCGGTACCATACAATTTTATACCACATTTAATTATTGGACATATCGATTGAATAATTAAAAATATTGATTTTTATTCGAAAATATGTCTTACCGTCGAATCAAGTTACAACTATGGGTGAGGGACTTACACGCACTTTGTACTGGGCCTGCCAGTTATACATAATATATATAAACCTATATAATACAATTATTTTACATAATATTCCTGTTACATACGCTTCGACCGTTCTACATAACTGCAAACGTAAAACTACAGAATGTTTCGCTAAAAAACCCAAGAGCAGTTGCCGGCCATAATTGTCTAAACGTGGTATATCGAAAATTATATACGAAATTTCTACTCGACGAAATAAGTATTACCATATACGAGTATTCCGTAATAATATAAGAATTAGTGCGTATACTAATTGTCATCTGCATACCACCACAGATCAGATTACTGGATATAATTAAATAACGGCGCTAGTGCGTACTACTTAAATGGACGAAAAACCATAAATACATATATCTTTAAAAGTAGCTTACTAATTGAACGAGAATTGCAACCTCGCCACTAATTGATTTGAATAAATGAAAATTTGTCTTTCGTCATTTTGCAACTGCTCTTGAAAACTGTTAAACTAATCTCGGTTAGGAGAAGTTACAATTCGCGTTCGGCCGGCAACGCGATATAAGGTTGAACGTGTATTAACTACATTTCACAGCCACTTAAATTATCTTTACGAAGCGAGCGTCTCAATACGCTGCGTGTATGCAACAATTATTGACGGAAGTATCTGGTAAGAAAACGATTAAAACTCTACCTTTCGTAGTAATCTTTATATTAGAATAGACAAAATGTTCAATGTCGCAGTTGTTGGAACGTAAGGACAGACGCTAATATAATAATTGATTCATTTAGGTCCTTCGAGCCGGGTGAAAGAGACATTGTCTTGAAATGCCTCGGTTTTTTGAAGTATGTGAGAAGTAATAAAAGCCAATGATTATTTTTACTCATCGCATAAAATAGTGTATTATGAATTAGTTAGTGGATACTTTCTGCCAATTTCACATCCTCAAGTAGTATCCACTTATACCACCTTCAATTTAACATAAGTTTAATTTAAGATTCAGGCCTAATATATATAGGCAGCTTGAATTGATTCCTTGGCCGAAAACTTTGGCTAGGCATACCACTCAAAAGATAACTTGGACTACACCAATTACTTCCCTAAAAAATCAGTAGAGGCAATGGATCCTCAACATTTTTGTCTTCTTCCAGGATTTCTTTCTTATTTCCATCATTTACTTGAGTTTTGGTGTCCTGTACTGTCACAGTTACGTTAATATTATCTAATTCGATATTTGTATCTGCATTTGCGTTACAAGATCTACCATTTCCTGCGTCACACGACACATCAGTGTCAACTTTTATGTCACTTTTTGACACATCATCTGGTGTTTTACCTATTTTTATATCTGAAAGTTCTGTATTTTTAAGTTGTACATCAGTACCCTCTATTGCAACACAACTTTGAAGTTTAGTCTCAGAAGTTTTAGTGTCTGTATTGTTAATTGTGACACTTGTGGTTCCTCTCCCACTAACAAATACATTAGTTAAATTCATATCTTGATTTGTTTGTTTATCTACTGCTGTGGTGCCACTTGTATCCATCTTATTAGTACTCAACCCAACATTTTTGTTTAATTCAACACCTACATTCTTCAAATTATTAATATTAGTGTATACATTGGCGAATTTCAACTCTGTCTGATTATTCTTATACAGCACATTACCAACGTCTAATATGACATTCCTAAAGACTGGTTTAGCATTTCCGTCGATGGAGACATACATTCCCACAGCATTATCAGAGCTTAAAAAGTTAGCATTTGCAGTTGTGTCACAAATTGTCATATATCGGCCGACATTTGTGTCGAACAGTGCCACCGGTTGCACTGTGTCTCGTTTTACGCCCTGATGAGGTTTTTTGACACATTTTTGTGGTTGCCCTTTTAAGTCAGATTTGATGTTTTGTTGGTTTGGGTCGGTTTTTATTAAGTTTCGGCCAATTTTCAAGTCACAATTAACTAAGGAGTGGCCAACTCTCGTGTCATACACGGGTTGTTGGATTTTCATGTCGCACTTCGCGTTAGCAACTTTAGCGACACCCTTGACACTCGGCTGAGCTTGTTTTCCGTCGCACTTCACTCCATATTGACCTCGCGGGTCGCACTTTGCATTGTCACTAGCACATTTCACCCTGTCACTATCTCCAGCGCAGTGGTGTCTCGTTTGTCACGTGACCTCCATTGGTAACGTGTCCGTTGCACGTCTTCGTACCGCGCCGTTGGTGGGCGCCTCGCCCCCTTCGTTCGACAAGGACGTATCGGCGATGTTAGCAGAGTTTGACGAAGTGGGTACGGGAGCGGTTGAGGCTTCCACGAGATCGCTAAAAAATAATACAATTTTAAGATTAGCTCTAGTTATAAGTAAATGTAATAAAGAGTCGATTCTAAGCTCGGTTCATGACTAAAACTAAATATATCAATATAGAATATTACTACAGCTACAGTGGAAAAACGAAAAAATGGCAAATTTCCTGCGATTATTATGATTGACTATTAGCCAGACATAGAAGCATAATATTACTGAAATAAACAGTTACAGATACTTACGCGACAGGCGCGGGCCTCGGCTGAGCGATGAGTCTCCCCTGCCTCGCTTTCAACGGCGCCGTCGTGAACGCTATCGCTTGTACATTAGCGGACAACGCTTGCCCGGCGGGGCCAGAAATCGCTATCTTCTGTCCCTTGGGCAGCACATTCTTCTGTATCAAATTAGCCATTACCGAACTGGGTATAGAGGCTGTTTTGGTCTGCGCTATCGTTATACTGGTCGACGGTTCCGATTGACGTATCGGTGTCGCCACTTGGACCCTGTGGTTCTTTAATTGGATCTGGTGACGCACTGGTGTCCGGACAGGGAGTGCTGTCCGGACAATCTGTCGTCCGTCCAGACTGAATCGCTGGGGACGTGCCGTCACATTCCCCTTCAACGTGCCGTCGAATACCACTTGTCGCTTCTTATCGAAGTCCAGCCTGGCTACGTTCGTCTTAACTTGGGGCTGCTGATGCCGTAGAACGTTAACCAAATGCGGACCTTTCCCGAGCTGACCGCTTTTAATTTCGAAGAATTGCGTCACGGAGCCCGGGGCTTTGAGCAGCGTGGGTGGTTTCGCGTCTCCGATGGTGGCCAGAGACACGACGGCGGGTAGTTGAGCGAGCTGTCTGTTCTGGGAGAAGAATTGAGCGCGTTGTGTATGCGTTAGGGGGTGGGCGTGCAATACTTTCAGTTTGCTGGGCGTGACGTGGTGTTGGGGTGCCACCACGACCGTAGGGTGGTGGATTTGAAGGGGTTTAGAAAGCCCGGTGGGGGCGAGATTGACGAGAGGCGCGGATACACGGCGAGGGTTCGCCACAGAAACATTGGCGATCGTTGGGATATTTGCCACGTTTGATATATTGGCGACGGTGGCAGATTTTCCGGCGCTGCTAGCTGTTACCACATTCGACACGCTAGTTGCGGCTGGAAAAGGAGATGAAAAGTTAAAATGATACATTTGAAATTGTATAATAAATAAACTAAGTATTTGATTGAAGGATTTATAACATTGTTCTTGGGGAAATTTTAGGTAGTTACAGTTAGATTTCCATTAATGGGGCACTTCGATAGACAGAAACGTCCAGTAATACTCCGCCTACGCTCCCTATCCACCTCCCCGCTATGCCTTTCGTAAAATTATTCTGTAGTAATGCGTTCACATCTACTTCAATACTTATCAAGTGCGCGAGCACATATTTACCGTTATTTCAACCATTGGTTTTATATACTTAAAATTTGTGTCAGAATAGTGATATTTGAGTATACTATATTCTTTCAAGCATAATACGTTTTTTTTTTTCGGATTGCCCATAAATACATACCGAGGTCCCGCTGTGAATGGACAGGAAGCGTAACGGCGAACGGTCCGTTCTGTAGCAGGCCGACCACCGTGCCTTGACTTGTAGTCGCTTGGTTACTCAGGCGCACCTGCTGCGTAGAAAACGTGTAAAGATTAACCAACGTGGTAAGAACACCTTTTAAATTGTATTAGATTTCATCACTTGTATTCAATTTAAATATTATACATTTTTAGTAGAACACAAAGTCCAAAACGTTTATTTTTGGGATGATATAAATTAGAACCTTCAAACTATCCGACACGGCCACCGTAACTAGCTGCGGGTGCGTCGCATCTGACGTCACTATTGTGACGTCAGCGGGTCGGCGATGCGTCGACGTGATGATGTGCTTCTTGACCGGTGCGTTCTTTACGGCCTTCACTTGCAAGCTTGGTGGTTGCGGCTCCTCTTTTATCTCCTTATTGAGTTCAATTTTCACGGGCACCTGAGAAAAAAGGATATTGTCTTTAGTTTACACAAGTAGTATACATTTAAATAAAACACTTTAACGGTTTAAACGGTTTAAAACGCGATATATAGTAGTTAAACTTATTTGAAAATTATTTAACTACGGCCCGACATTTCGAAGGATTTGCGGCAGCCGTGACCGTTTTAAACCGTTAAAGTGTTTTAACTAAATGGAAAAGAATATGTATATATATATTGCTATTGGCATATTATAGTATTCCCTTCCAGTTCTATATGTAAAACAATTATTTTGGTATGTGGTTTTTTTTATGACCGGCAAACACGGGGGGTTTCAGCATATGGTGAAATACCCATATAAAATCTAATCTCATTTCATATTCCGAAATCTATAGACAGCAGTCGAAACGCGATTAAACTTCACGACTTTTTTATCTGTAGCGTGTTTTTTTTTTAATTTAGTTGGCAATTGATTTATTTATTTAATAAAAACCAGTCACACATTCGAATAGAAAAGAATTCCAACTTGACCGTGAGTTACTGTTTCTTATATTATATCTATTGATGCATTAACTCTAAAGACAACTCGTATAATCACCTCATTAACTTCCTCCACGATGATCTTCGACGTGGGCACTCTCTCCTGTTTGATGACGGGCGTTTCGATCTTGGGCGGTGCAATTTTCTCTATATATATCGGTTCCTTCTCCGCCCTAACCTGCACGTTGCTCGAGCCGAAGGTGTCGCCGCGTCTTCGCTTCGGGCCAGAGACGGCACGCCCATGACCGCTCTGGCCTTGCGATAAAAAAGAATCCTTTACCAATTCTTCTAACAAATCGTCCGATATAGCCTTCTTATCGTCTTCTAGTGCTTTCAAGTCTGTCTCGGAGAGGATACTCTCGACTTGGTCATCCGTTAGACCGGTGAAGTTTTCATTTAATAGATCCTCGTTGCTATCTGTCGTTCCACTGTTGTCTAGATCGGGGTTCACATCTCCATATAGGTCTCCTAATGTGAACTCTGACGTAGTGAATGTGTTTAGGGCGCCAGAAGGCGGTCCAGTTGTTAGTTCGACGGATAGAGGTGTATCTAGGGCGATGGGAAATAGATCTTCTGGTTGTTTTTCTGTGCTCGGTGGGGCGGGCGGAGGTGTTTTCGGTCGGAAGTGTAGCCTGGAGATAAATAATAGTTTGTTTTAAATTATATCGTAAAAAGTGTCAAGTTATATTGAAAACGATTGATTTAAAATTCTGGTGATATATAAGTGATATATTTAACATCGCTATTGCCACCAACTGGAACATCTTATATAGAGAATTGTTATGTTCATGACTATTTTCCTACTTTATTTCTGTACACAATTCTAATTCATCAAAATGAAACCTACCACTTATCCTGCACCTCACTGATGAAACTCTCAAACTCCTTCTCAACAGGATGTAAACTCTCATCCGAGTCGTATTCACTACTCGAACTCCAGACCCGTTTCCTCATAACCCTCTTGAGGTTTCCTCGCACAACACTATCTATCGTCCGATGCACATCACTAGTCTCACAATTTGCACTATCAATATCCATTTTGACACAGTCACTTTCCAATTTCAAACTATCGACGTCATTTTTGCTATCAACATCGAATTTGATGTCGTCGATCTCGATCTTGATGTCGTCGACATTAATTTTGATGTCGTTGACGTCGGCTTTGACGTCGGCCTGCTCGTCGACCCACAGATGTGGATTCTTCGCCAGGTGCTTTCTAAACGCGTGCCGCCAAGGGTAGTTCCCGCCCGAATGGTAGTCGCGTGTGATTTCTTTGGGCGTTCGGAGTCTTTGATTCTCAATATCCTCCTGGGAACAGAAATGAAGATTAAAAATCTATTTACATAAGAAAAATTACGACACGAGCGAGACGGCATTCACGGCGTTAACCAAATGTGCTACCATGTCATCTTCGAATTGTTTTCAACTTGATACATGCACCTCTCGCACATTGTAATCTCAACTTTAGTACTTGTTATGTATTGAAGTTCAAGGTTTCAGTGGTTGCTTTGCAGCTTAAGGAATCATTGAAGATAACATTACTGTGTTTAATGTTTGTATACTTTTATTTTTTTGCACATTATTTGATGGCCTTATATAAATTCGCGCAGATGTAAAAAATGTCAATAATAAGGATGTTATTATATCATTCATTGTTTTTTATTGAATTGGAGAATTATGGGTCATATATTATTTATATATATATCATACCTCATTCTCCTTAGCTGGTATAGGTAAAGTCGGCCATAGAGAGTCTAGATTCGTTTTGACCCGGTCCAATATGACCCGACCACCTCTTCCCACGCGACGCCGCGCGAATCCCACGTAGTGAGGGTATGGATTTCGTACTGAGGTCAGTGTAAACCTGGAATATATTAATATAAGTATTGAGGCTTGGATCCTGTGTTGCTCTTAAAATAAGATTAGAAGTAGGCGTGGCTATCGATTCTTTTATATTTAACGAGCTGACCTGGCCAACCTGGTTTCGCCATATGAAGTAGTTCAACCACAGTCGGTTACGATAACAACGGTTATTCTGAGTTAATCGTAAAAGAGACATACGCAATGTGGGACATTTATTTAATTATTTATAGAAGAATAATTTTCGTAGCCCAGGAAACGAAAACCCTTAAAGATGAATAATTTTCCCCCACTTTTTCCACTGTTTTTTCCGTCCTATTAATTGTTGCCTGATGCGATAGGCTTCATTTGTGTTCCCTACACCGATCCTATGTAATATTTAAATAAAACACTAACGATTTAAAACGCAATGTGGTCACGGGGAGACATGGCTGCTGCAAAGCATCCGAAACGTCGGGCCGTAGTTAAAATAATTTTCAATAAGTTTAACTAATATATATCGCGTTTTAAACCCGCCAAAACGTTTTATTTAAATGTGTACTACTCGCGTAAACTACTGACAATATTTAAATGTAATATTGTCAGAGGGCTTACCTCGCCCGCTCATCCAATTCGTGCTGGAACAAACCATCCTTTGAAGGACTCGAAGACTCCACCGGATCGCCGGACAACGTTGACGTTGGCTGGAAAAAATAATTTGATTAACAACAAGAAAATACATTAGTCTCCTCAAAAGAAAAAAATACAATTACTGATAATACTTAATACCATATAGAATAAGACAGCCACCACAGTAAATTAGATTAGTTTAAAATTACATTTTATGCCCAAGCTGTATCATAATTCGTTCTATGTGTTAAATTGGAACCACCGTCCGCTTTATATACAACTACCTTCGAGTTATAATTCTGCTGTTGTTAAAATAAATAATTACCATTTCATAGAAGCAGCCCGGCTTGCGTCGAAACGCGAAGGGTCCATCATCGATGGGTGATACGCTTTCTTCTTCTGATGATGTACACTCTGAAATTATGCAATGCAGAATTGAATGGTTGATAGTTAATCGATATTTTGGTGGTGCAATTTATAGATTGACAGACCTAAGTAAGTTACAACATTGGGATGCGTGGGTGATCTATTAATATGAAGATTTTTTTTTGTTTGTTGATATCATATTTAATATTATAAAATCATGTTTATGACAGAGGAAAAAAGGCAAGCATGGAGTTCACTTTACGAAAGGTAAAATACCTCGCCATATAACATAAATAAGTTGTGCTGTCGACCTATTTTGACTTTGGACATTCAGAAATCGACAGACTAACACCGAAACGCAAAACCACTTTCTCACTTCACTAACATGTTTCAGAGAAATTATAAATCGATTTTAGAACCGTGTTGAATCTGGTGGGAATCAAACCCATGATAAAGAATGTAATCGATCTCTTAAGCGATCTTATGACTGTTATATTAAGGTCTAAATTACCTCGCACTCCTTGAACAGAACCGGGCGTATGGTGCCTATGTTTCCGTCTCTTGTATGGACGCTTTTCGCGCTGAAATTTCGTTTTCACATTGAGAATAAGCGACTCATGGTAAACACCTTTCAACATTTCACTATTTAATAAAAAAACTAAAAAAAAACTCTACTACTCTTTTTAACAAAAGAAAACAATTTTTTCTTTTCCTTACATTTCAATTTAGCGTGATAGTCGTGTAAATTTGTTGCAGCGATATGGCAACCCATAAATAAGGGATTTGAAATATAGCAGTATAGATATACCTGTCTATTATGATGTTGATCGAGCGAGGTGGGCGTGGAAGGCGGCCTAGGCGGGAAGGCGTGAACGAAATCTCGTCGAAGACTCGTGATGGGTACCGCTGCCAATTGGGTTCTGAAAAAGGAATGTTTCATAGAAAGATACATACAGACAGACATACGCAATTTACGTGAATCAAAAGAGCCCGGCGAACGGTACTGATATCCGTGTTGTTTATACTTTGTTCATTTCTAAGTTGAAAAATAGTTGGTTTGGTGTTTGAATTTATTGCTTTCTTCAATAAACATTGATTTACTGTTTTACATGGCGATGCAAGGTTCTTTTATATAGACAAGTATGTGGTGCATTCGATGAAAGGTGAAAATACCCCAGCCTAGATAACCTGTCGACCTATGACTTTGGATGTTCGAAAATCCACAGACTGAAACCGAAACGCGTTAACTTCAAAGCTTTTAAATCAGTGGACGTTGGTTCGTGACCTGGTTTCGATATTCGACCCATTTAATATCCATATTTCCAGACAAATTATAAACTGATTAATGTTGGACCCGGTAGAGATTCAACCCACGGCCCAAAGTTTTCCTATAGAAAGTTTTAAATTTACTTTATGTGTAATAGCTTGTTTAGCTTGTGTAGTTTAAAAAGTAATACTAAAGATAGTTCCTATTGTATAATCTGTGGTGCTCACCTGACAGGCGGTTCCGGCAGCTGATTGGTGAAGTCCTTGGCGTCGTATCTCTTCTCCGAGAGCAGCGCCGTCAACTTCACCAACTCGCGCTTGACCTTCTCCCTCCGCGCCACCATCTCGAGTAGGCTGAGCGCGGTGGCCAGTTCGCGACGCAGTTTCAACATCTTCTCGTACGAGCTTTCGTCGTTTTTCCTACGAGGCAAATAATGTTATATTGAAAATAATAGATTTATATTTCTTTTAAAATTGAACAAAATAAACTACTTTACTTAACTAAACGTTTACTTATTTTTTTTATGTAAAATAAGTTATTTAATTGATAAATAGTAAATAAGTTAAAAGCATTTAAAGTGTTCTACTGAAATATATACCACTCTCGTAAACTGCAATACTAAACTTCCTACATATTTCCTATCTTTTAATGAATGAGCGAACCGAGTACTCACGTAACATATAGTTTATTTTAAAGTGAGGAATTAAATTTAGAAGTTCCTAACCCAATAGAGAGGTAGACGCCAATAACTAGGTCTTGGCTATTTTTACACTAAACTTGTCATCCTACGTTAGACCATTCTTTTTGAAATGAGGAAAGAATACCCTATAATTGAAATGACTACCTATGCTTTTCTTTTTGTCTTAATTAACCCACCTATTTTTCCTAGTCTGCATCTTCTCAGTCCGCCGCCTGAACGCCAAGTACGGGTTGTTGGACGACTGACCCGGCCTGTTCTCAGTCTTCACCGACAGTATGAGGGGGTGTTGCTGTAACAAACGCCATTATTCTTTATACGGAAAATAATGTAGACATTTAGGTCATAGAACTTGGTGATATTTTTTTATGATAGAGGAAGACAGACAAGCATGGGATTCACCTGATGGTAGGTGACCCAGTCAAGGTACCACATCCATACAACACCTCAACAAGATGCGATGTCGACCTATCTTGGCTTAGGATATTCGGAAATCCACAGACTGAAACCGAGCCGCGATTAAACTTTATGGCTTTTAAATCTTTAGGCGGTGGTTCGTGGCCGGGCGAAAATTCGATATTCTGAACGCTCATTTAATATCCAGATTTCCAGACATCGAAAACAGAAGCCAACATGTTTCAAAAAAACTATAGGTACATTGAATACAAAAATGTAGGACCAGGTGGGGATCGAACCCACGGCCCGTTAATTATTAGTCATATATTGTTACCGTCCAACCAGTCCGTCAAAAACGTAACTTACTTTATCTGGAAAATGATGAAAGCACAGCTAGAATAAAACTTAAAACTAAATTTCATGTCTACTCTAGAATTTGGATATCAAAATATTTTCTTATTCAAAGAACTGGCAAATATTCCGATTACCATTTGAAGAGAACTAATTCCACTTATGGAGCAACATCAGATCACAGTTGCTTCAACACGCCACTAGGTGGCGGTAGGAGTTTCATCTGTGACTTAACACAATCTAGTGTAGCTGTAAATATTTCCTCGATTCCCAACAAGTTTTAAATTTTAGTGAAAAATATATTTCACCTTTTGAAAGAACCTACATACGTCAACAAAACCCATATTTATGTATGGAAGACCATACCTACTTGAAAAGCTTGTCTCAATATAAATAGTTTATATAAGAATGTTGAATGATTGCTATCAACGAATTACTTCGGAAAATATAAATTTGGGTGACATTATAATCACTTAAGGTTTAATAAGACTTTTAAGAGGAAGAATAATTAAAGAACTCCGTTCTTAAGACATTTCGAAATTATTATTGAAAAGCTAATTTTCGATTCTTACTCTGCAAATATTAAATTGAAATTATGATTTTATATTGTACGATCACTAAGTGAGAATATAAAACAGACAAATTAAAAATCGATTATACATTTTTTTAAATTACGACACGGGCAGAACACTATAGCTCAATTGGTTAGAGCAACAGCACGGAACGCTGTGGATGCCGGTTGAAGTCCTGCCCGAGTCGAGCCTTTCAATTTATAATCTGTTTTTTTTATTTATATAGTGTTATCATGTGCAATACATGTATAAATGTTTTACAGTTTAATTAAAACAGACATTTTAGAGATTCGTGTAGCATCTAAAACAAAACATTGAACACGAAGCCGTCCTAAGCGGTAAATTCGCGTCGGGCTCTCAGCGTACAACTCACCGTGGTCAAACGCTTATTGAGCCAGTAGTCGTAAACGGCTATGACGAGGTCGTCCTGCCGTTCTAGCAGCAGTTTCGCCTCGTTGAGCGTGACCACCGTCTGCCCAGAGCTCTTCTCCAGCTTGTCCATCATCTGCTCGAACTTTAGCTCTGAAAGGTAACCTTTGTACAGTCTACGGAGTTTGCCGGACAGAGGCGCAGTTTAAGGGCAAGGACAGCTCAGGGCGGCGGTGTGGCTAGAGGATTGGACGAATACTTGCCAATTAGGACATAGGTTGTTGTCTTTCCTCCATTATTACAATAGATTTACAATTAATTATACAAAATGCTTATCTAGTCGTAAAAAGTTTATGATATTCCAGATATCTGGGTCAAATTTTAACATTTAAACGACTTTTTATAAAAAAACTATACTTGTAAATATTTATCAAAATCTGAGCTGCCTATTTAATCTGTCGCCTCATAGATAGTTGTACAAATAAGTTACCCAATTGAATCCGGTAACGTCAGGATTGAGGCAAATCATTTCCGTACAGAGTTCATTCATTTTTTGAAAGAAAGAGACAAAACGATAAAATGTTTTAGTTTCTCTCTCATCGCATAATGATGAGAAAGAGACGCATGCGATATTTAAAACGTCAATTGGCATCAATCCTTTACGAAACAGACACTGGCGTTAAAGCTGCGCCAAACAGAAACCGTACTTACCGTGACAATTCGCACGCATCAATTCGATTTAAATCAAACTTAAGTTTAATATAGTATCAACAATCTCCCTTGATACTTAAAGTACGTCTTTCAATGCAAAAGTTTTGGCAAATCACTTCGTTCTTCCTTAAGGTTAAAAGTAGCAATTCTCAAAAAAGTGATAACAAACGTAAATGTTTTCTTTTATCACTAATTTCATAAAATTACAAATAAGTATACAATATACTATTTGAGAGTCACCCCACCGCTAGAATCGTACGAAAGTACATCTGTGTGATGAAGCCTTAACGAGTGCGTTTCGCCTGGACTTCGTCTATGTCATCCGATCCTGGGACGCTCTGTGCGCAGCGACGTTCAATCCTGACCGTGTCGGGAATCGGGGACATACCTTTGTGTCGCGTCGGTTATTTATAGCGTTGCCTATGCGGGGGTAGGCTCACCTGTTAACTCGGGATGCCGTTGCTGTTTCAGCCACCTCTCGTCCTCCGAATCGATGTCGTATTCCGGCGTCTCTTGTTCCTCCCATAGCGCTGAAAGAGAGCAAATATATTATTAGACTTAGGTAGGTTTTAACCGTTTTTGACAATACTAAATACAAATACTGCTGGTCGATTCAACAAGATTTGTCACTCAGAAATTAATCTGCTTAACGTATATTTTACAAGTGGATGTAAGACGACAAAAAACGTGCTCTTCACTTTTTAGACGTCTACCATCGCTGATTAAATGTAACTTTTATTAAATAAAGGTAGGAATTTTTAAATAATTGAAATAAAATCTTTGTTTTGAAGGTTTATATAATTAGTTAAACACTTAAAAATCGTATATAATAGTAGTATACTTAGACATTAGAGATAATGACTTTTATAATGAAAATAAATGCATTTCCGCCCACGTATTTCGACAAACAGCAGACTCCTTGTGTTTTCCACGCCAAAGACTTCGCCGAGCACAAAGAACCGTTACACACCCGAGACTGGGCGATGCATATCTAAATAGTACGGAGAAGACGGCGGCAGTTGTACGCGTCTTGTTATTCGATTACAGGTGGCCTTCGCCAGCGATTGGGACGCGCACCAATATACATATTGTATTACGGCCGCCTGCAATCCGCTTGGGTTACGCAAAATTGCATCCAGTTACCGACGACCTCTGTGTAGGAGTGTCGAGTTATCAAATTGGAGCTTTCAATATAAACCTAATATAAATATTTGTAAAGATTACAAATATTATTTTTACTATAAATCTGACACGTTGCTATTAATCTTTACTCAATAAAGCTGTGGAGTTTGTTCAAACGCGCTTAACACTGCTTGTCCAAATTGAAAAAAAAGGGGTTGGATAGACCAGACCATTAATCGAGGAAGACTCTAGGATATATAATATCACGCTGCAACCAACAAGAGCAAAAAAAAAATATTATTATTTAACTTTGAGAGATTTCGTTGAATGTTTCCCCTTATCTAACAATGTCCGCGGCGGTATATATCCTTCATTATTTTAAGAATTACTCGGAAGAACCATTCTATGTTATCAAATTTGGTCGATAGGATATTTCTCAAGAGTGTATCGACAATAATATTAAATTAACGAACAACAAAACAACGTTTACCGAATCACTAGTTTAAAACAAAAGCAACTTCCAGTTACTAACTTCAAAGAAAATTCAAAATACTCCTTTAAAATGCTTAACGCAGTACATAAAGCGTATCTTATTGAGTACATATAAACCCAAAAAAGGCTTTCATAAGAAATAACGTACTTAATTAGCCCAAAACAACACGTGCGAAGTACACAAATTAACAACTACAACCAGAACAGAGGATGTACGGTAAGTTTTGCTAAAATTTGTGATCGAAATAAGAACGTACACGTCATAACGTAGCGCAGATTTTTAACATTTCTTATAACAATAAGTCTTAAGCAATACTATTATTATTAGTATTACAATTCAATGACAAAAATGCAAATTTGTCTAAAATCTAGAACATTCAGATAATATTAGTTACTTTTGTGAATACAATGTTCTCGAAAATAATCTCTTACATCGCCATACTTCGACAAATTTTACGAGATATACTCCGAGGTTTACGTTAAAAAACAGCAAATAAATAAAGGACGACTTTATTATAATGCTATGGCACTGAAGTTATTGGCTATAGCGTGAAAAAAGTGAAACCATACATAATATTAAACCCTGTAGTTTACGCGAGTAGTACACATTCAAATAAAACACTATAACGGTTTAAAAAGCGACACATACTATTTACTTAAACTTATTTATACTTGAAGACCGTCACCACGGTTGCTGCAAAGCATCCGAAGCTGTAGTTAAAATAATTTTCAAATAAGTTTAACTAATAAATATCGCGTTTGAAACCGTTAAAGTGTTTTATTTAAATACATGTTATATAAGCGATAGAATAAACATCCTCGAAGTGCGAGACCAGGCCTTAAATAGCCAGCGAGCTCGACAGCCGGTTTACGAGTGGAAAATCACCCTCCACATAAAAAGGGATTTTCCCGTCCGATAGGCAATGTATTCGCGGCTTTATGCAAGCAACGTACTAGGTGTACAGAGTCCACGCACGAGGTAAACTCAATATAAATTCTATGAGTAATAGTTTCGTAACAATGCCCCTTCATTCCACACGTGTTCAATCTATTAACGTTTTACCAACAACATTTTAAACATAGCGCAGCCGGGAATCGCTTTCGGAATTTTCGCACCGCTCCGTCCCCGGGAGGTGTGGGGTGGTCACATTTTATTTACCGATGAAAATTAATATCGCTCTTTTCATATATGTGATTTATTGTGAGTGAAAATAATATTGTTAGCAGAGGTATTTAGCGAGTCAAATATGATTACGAATAAGATGTATTAATGTTAAGTTGTAAGCGTACAGTAGTTTTGTGTAAGAATAATACACAACCAAACACACAGAGCAAACAACATATAGGTAGCATACCATACGTGTATAATTGGCATTAAATTCCTATGTTCGATGTACTTTACTTGGCAGATTGTTGTTAATTTTTATAGGCAGTCGTTTTTTATCTATTTTATTATAATACTTATTTGTCTTTGAAAATGTAAACCTACCCTTAAAAATAGAAAATGATATTACATACCCCAACTGAAGGAACCGAAGAAGACAAAATAAATTTGTTGTCTTGACAACAAATAAATTTTGCTATATTATTTCATTATTTTCGGGAGGAATATTCGAGTGTAATAAATAATCGGTTGGAAATCTTAATATGTTTGTGATTCAGGTACATAAAGTATTGTCTGTAGTGGCCGCGAGTACCTACACATTTAAGTATAATATTTACGCGATTTATAACCACGGCCCGACGCTTTCAATTGTATTGTTTGTGTTGTTGAGAACGTATTATACAATATTACCAAATAATTATTAAATAAATAGTAATTGTAACGGCGCTGTTGACAACAGCGGTTCATAATAAAGTAATTTCCCTTATATGGGCCCAATTGAAACCGGCTCGATAAAACGCAACCGACACATAAAGAGTTTGAAACAAAAGGAAAAGATAAATAAAAAAACAATATAATACCGTCCATCCGAAATTCATTTGGCCGTAAAAAATGTCTAATAACTTGGCAAAGATCCCGAATTTTCTATTGAAACGGAACGCGCAACTTGATCGCCAAACTTCAGGGGTGCTGTTTCACTTTGAATATTTCGCAACGTATTTTAATAATAAAGCTAAATTCAACCACTTTGATTTTTAAATAATCGTTAAGTATTGCTGTATTATATTGAAATATTTACTTTATAATAATCTTTCCTTTAAAGGCAACGAGCAAAATTTGACGGGATCGTTTGTGACTAAAAAAAAAGAGCAATGCGTCAAGCAGATCGCTTCCTTACGTAAACCCACATTATTAAATACCTACTCCAACTTAGATTACTTCAAGTTATCAGTTGTCGGGCATACCGAGACGCACGTGAAGGTTTTATTAAAGAAGAGAAAAGGATTTCATTCAAAATGTTACAGAATACATCCTTTCAGACACTTTAATAGACTGTGAAGTTCTTTACATACACCTATCACGGTTTTATTTTCCATCTAGTGTAAAATAGAAAGTGAATGGTCACAAAACTATTAATAAAATGTAAAAACCATAATAATCACTTTTGACATTCTTAAAAAAATGCTAAAAACCTACGACACGTAAGCAGACATAACAGGTAAAAACCTAGACAAGAAACCTTTTTTTATTCCTACAAATTGAAATAATATTAAAACTAATCTCTATAAATCAGACCCAAGATCCAGTAACTACTTCAAATTTGAGTGTTGGGTTAAAAAAATAAACTCAACGCAACATGACGGCCCACACATTTATTTCTTTACCGTGTCGAACCAGATAGGGTTGCATATATGGGTATTGCTTAGTCACAGTACTAGGATACTACAATCTGTCGATTTACCTTTGAATCATTGCTTCGTCAAACGTGACTAATCATAGACTGCTATAGCCTCCGTGGTGGGACCGGTCGGACGAGATTTTTATATAAAAAATACCTGCGGTTCTCTGTTCGCACGATGCTATGGTTTCTTGGAGACGTTTCATGTGATGTGATTATTATATTAAATACTGTCTTTAGTTTACGCGAGTGGTACACATTTAACTAAAACACTTTAACGGGTTAAAACGCGTTTAAATGTTAGTTAAAATGAAAATTATTTTAAATATATTATATTGTTAATATGTATGTCACTTTCAATACTCAGTAGCATAACTGAATTTACTACTAATTAATCTACTTAATAATTTACATCAAAATAAAAACAGGAAATCAGTATTTACTTTATTGTGGGTGTACCGTTTTGGTAGCCAAATTGACACTTACATTTTTACATCTTACCATTAAGAAAGAAGATTTAAAATATGCAACAAAAACCTAAAGCAGAATGTCAAAACCTTGATCATCTATCGGTATATGTTCATTGTAGTTTTTGATAAGTGAGCTTTACGTGAGAGTATTTAAAAACTGGCTATCATTACTGTTTATTCTTTAAATGAAAGCCACTAGATGTCACCATTCCATGTACGGCTAATAATCATCGGTCGTGGGTTCGATCTCCACCGAGTCCAACGTGTTTTTATATTTATCATTTTTCTGAAACATGTTGGTCGGCCTTCGTCTGGACACCTGTATACTAAATGGGTGGTGGAAATATCGAAATTTCGTCCGGTCACGAACCACCGTCCACAGATGAATACAGCCGTGAACTTAATTTACGTTTCGGTTTCAGTCTGTGGATTTCCGAATATCCAAAACCAAAATAGCTCAACAGCGCATGTTGTTTAGATGCTACAGGCTGGGGTCTTTTCCCTACCATAAAGTCAAAAACTATGTATAGTGACTTTGTGTATTTTAATTTAATTAAATATGTACTACACTTAGCATGTCTATTGGTGGTAGTGTAGTTTATATATATATATATTGTATGCGTACCTACTTTATTGTACGTAGATAACAAATCCTAACCACTTATATACTCTTATCAATCCTATATCCACACTTCCCTACAAGACTTCCTAAGTTATAAACAATCATTTCTCATTTCTTGAGTCTTTTGCGTTGCAAGGAAAATCTAGTTTCGTGAAAATTTATTCGCCGGGGATAACATTTTATCATTCTTATTCGGAGACAATGTGGGACGCAGATTTTTTTGATATATACCCCCATCTAAGTCTGAAATAACACGCTTTGTCTTATGTAAATAATTTGTTTTTCTCGTTTTTCGGCCTCATCACTTTGACACGATGTTTAATAAATATTGTCTGTAGTTTACGCGAGTAATACACGTTTAAATAAAACACACGCGACAGCCATGGTCACAGAGGGGGACCACGGTTGTTGCAAAGCATCCGATACGTTGGGCTGTGGTTAAATAAAATTAATAATTAATGTACTTTGCGTTTTAAACCGTTAAAAGTGGTATATTTATTGTTATACTATATTTTAGAGTTGTTTATTGTATGTTTTTATACATACGCGATTTGACTAGACCTTGACTTGATATATATACCATCAACGATTAACAGAAGGGCCTCATATATATTAACTCATATATTCCTTCTCGTTTACTGGTGGTAATTGACATGGGAGTAGAAATGTGGATTGTAAACCCGCTGTGCTTATATAAAATCTTATTCTACCATTTAGGGTAGAACAAGTATCAAGGGACTCCATGTAAAGAATGTCATAAATCATTTAATATCGTTATATATTCTAGAACATAATATACATGAAACTACCTTGGTTGTACAGTGTGCCTCGGATTGCACTTTTTGTGTTATTGTGTGTTGTGCTTACAAAAAGGAAATACTATTCGCTACTAAGTAGTGTACACATACTTTTTCAGTATTTAAACTTAGGACTTTCAATAGTTAGTTAACCAACAAGCAGAAACGTAACTGACTGATTAAATGAATCATTGTTAAGTAAAATTACTTATTATATTACATTGCGCGAGAAGTGCATGTATTATCAATAAATTGAAAACATTCTACAATGAGGTTTAGCACTTGAGAAGCTCAATTGGTAGAGCAACAAGTTGTGCCCGAGACAATTTTTTTAAAAATTTATTTTCGATTTTTAAAAAATTACTTTTATTATTTACGTTTTCATATCGTAATACTAAATGATTTATGATGTAAATAGAACACTTAAAACGGTTTAAAACGCGACATATTTTAGCTAGACAGTCAGTCTACCCGCGGTCTCGGCTGCTGCAAAGCATCCGAAACGTTGGGCCGTAGTTAAAAATAATTTTCAAACAAGTTTAACTAAAATATATCGCATTTTAAACATTTAAAGTGTTTTATTTAAATGTGTACTACTCGCGTAAACTACAGACAGTATTTGATTTGTGATTTTTTAAAATTTATTTTCAGCAGGTTTCAAGCAGGTTTTTATTGAGTGCAATATCAATGAGTGACGCATCGAATTTATCAATATGCACTTTCCGCTTATGACTCAGACGTGATATTATAAGATTCATGATACCATTTAGGGCATTTTTATATTAGTTATCAGTCACTAATAAAATTTAAAAATAAATTTAGATTAACGCCCATACACTACACTATATTTTAGGTAAAACAGATTCTATTTTAAGTTCGGAAAACATAATTTTCTAGCCAATCTGATCCTTTCAAATCCATCAGACATTAAGTACATCATGTTATACCATGACTAGCTGAGCCCGCTAACGTTGTTTTGCCATTTAAATAATTTTACCAAAATGTCTATTAAAAAATAAGGGTTGATCGTAGATGGGTGAAAATTGAGGATTGTATGTATTTTTGTATGTTGTATCATAAAAAAATAGAAATTAAAAATTTTGTCTAAAAATAAAAATTTAAGGGTCAACAACCCTTATCACTTAGGGAGATGAAAAATATGTTGTCCTATTCTCAGACCTACTGAATACACATATCAAATTTGGTGAAAATCGGTCGAGCCGTTTCGGAGGAGTTCAAGTTCGAACACCGTGACACGAGAATTTTATATATTAGATAATAAAAAACTAAATTTACTTTTTATTTTTAAGCAATGCTATTAAAATTTGGTATGAGTGAGAAACAAAATATAGAAAGGTGTTCAATAAAACAAAACCTTTGGCATTATTCTCCGGGAACCTACGACCACACTGCGTATGACATGAGATGGCGATGGTTGTGGCATGATAGTGGATCCATTAGTGGTTGCAGAAAGAGCTAATTACGTCTTCTATTTGTCGACAATTCGTGTTCATCAGTTGATAGTTTACTTTAATGTGATAATCTTGCTGTATACATACATATATTGAATTGGACTTACGGCTATTAAGAAAAAACACTCAAGACTTAGGCGAAGAGTAATTGTTGATTCAATTCAAAAATTACGCTTCATCAAACCTCATTACCTCGTACAATCGTGCCCTCCTGTGAGTCAACGTAATTAGGCACAGCTGATTCAGAGCGGAATATTGGCATACAATTCACAACCTTAGCACCTAGTGTGTAAGGACCATTGTTACTATGTATATAATATATACTAGTACGATGGCGTCTAAGACAGTATTTACATTTCGCTCGTTAATATAAAATGTCCTATAGGTTTTCCCTTTCAGTAAAACATCTTTTTTTTACGAGAAATAGTATCTAACTAAGAATGATTTACTTTTTAAGGAGGCAGACACGTTAGACGTGTTTTTATGAAAAAATAAGTGTTTTAGTATAAATCTACTAAAATAAACTAAAGATAATAATATAGAAAGACAAGGAAATACATATAATTTTAGATATTTGCTTAGGGCTTCTATATATAAAATTGCGACCTTACACCTGTGGCTTGTATTTTTTAAGCAGCAAACTCAGCATAAATTGCTTAAATTAAAGAAAGTTTGACTGACTAATTAGATCACACAAGCATTCACAGCGCGGGCTTAATCATTTCGTTATAAAATACTCATCCGAGATAACTTGTTCACAATTTCAATTCAATATTTTAACTACGGCACGTTTCGGATGCTTTGCAGCAGCCGTGGTCGCGTAGTTAACTAATATAGTTCGCTTGTCGTTTTAGTGTCGTTAAACGTGCGTAGTTTACGCGAGTAGTACTTATTAAAAAAATCTACTACTCGCGTAAACTGCAGGCAATATTTAAAATTTTAGAGCGGAGTGTCTTATTAGTTATTACGTATTACTATATAATTTATGGCATACAAAAGCTTAACAGTAAATATTAATATGTATATCTACACTAATATATAAAGCTAAAGAGTTTGTTTGTTACTTTGAACGCGCTAATCTCACGAACTACTGGTTCGAATTCTAAAATTTTGCGTTGGTTAGAGCATTTATTGTGGAAGGCTAAAGGCTATAAAACATCGCGCTGTGACTAATAGAAGCGAAGATACAGAAGGAAATGTGAACAAAACGGGGGAAAATTTTCATCTTCGCGAAAAGGTCAACACCCAAAAATGTATGAAAGAGTGATTCCTCTTCAAATTATCTAAAAAAAATGTCTACGACACTATATGTCTATCCTTTAAGATTAACTTGAAAGAACGATGGGACCCGAACGACGGGTCCTGGGCGTCTGGACGCGACCGATATGGTGGGGGAGCTTAAATCTCAAAGATGTAGGGGTTTGCAAAAACTAATTTCGAAATAACTATTCTACGGGGACGAAGTCGGTGACACAGGGAGTCATATAATATGGTCGCTTTAAAAGCAAGATTTTCACTCGGTAAACGGTACCTGTCAAAGTCCGGATTCTTTGTAATTAAATCCAGTATTAAATATGGTATAGCAGCTATAATTTCTTAAGTAAAAGATTTTTGGGTTATGTCGTGAAGAAAAAAAAAAAAAAATAAATATGTATTGCATTGTATTATAAAATAAATACAGCAGCGCGGACAGGAAACGCGTATGCTGTAATTACACAGGTCATATGGCAAGTGTAGCAGGATGCTATGTCGTTCGCATATGCTCAAACCCATCTGTCTGAAGACCTATTTGCGGTGGAGTTGAAGCTAAAACTGTTTTCAATTCAGTTAATGTACGTTATCAAGTGATTACCTTAATCATTAGTTTTCAAATTATACATTAGAAAAAAAGAATGCTCACGCCAAACGTAGGAGATAAAAATGTGACCCGAAATATAAAGTGTAAACCGTATGTACTACCTACAAAATAAATATGTACTTTGTTTATCAGTTTTAAAAGAGAATTACTATGTAATTGAAATTATTTCTACTATTTTTTTACTTTTATCAAGTGAATCCTACATTACATACTTATGTAAATTACAAAAATATTTAAAATCAATTATCAATCAATTATTTAAAAGTTTCCATGTGAACACTATAAACGTATTATTATTAAAAATATTTACGATGATCTGACATTTTGACGGGCTCGTTGGTAAGATGGCTACAATGTATGGTTAATAATCAACGGATAAAGTTCGACACCAATCGGGTCGAAAAGGTTTCTCATAAATTTATAGTATTTCTGAAACATGTTGGACTTCGTCTGGAAATCGGTATAATAAATGTGTGATACGAATATTGTAATTTCGTCCGGGTTACGAACTGTCCACAGATGAAAAAGCCCTGAAGTTTAATCGCGTTTCAGTTTCAGTCTGTGGATTTCCGATTATCCAAAAGGTGTAATATGGCTGACATAGAAAAATGAATTTAAAAATAAAATTTAATTAAATTCATAATTAAGTTATTTACCGAGCACGTGCCTCGTTCTTTGTAATGACTACACACTGTTAATTCCATGAATATTGCTTAATTAATGAAATGGAAATTGTTATAAAATTTTCCGTATGTAGGTATTTGTGAATAAGTAAAGCGTAATTGCGTTCGGCATATTTTCCCCCTACATGAGCATAATAAGGTTAAAACTGTTTTTGTGTACGGCCACAGTTTACTCAACACAGTTGCGTAATCTTGGCTCTGTTACTTGGCAAGGGACTTCTCCCACCGTTTAAACAAAATGAATCGAGCGCATGAAAATAATGGTATTTTATACATTTGAAAAGGCTTCTTCACAATCGTAGAATTTATATTCTCTTTCGAATATATAATCCATTATAGATGTCAATATTAGGTACCTATTGCTTTTTACTAGCATTTCTTAAATAATTATATCTTAAAACGCTGTTATTGACTTGTAGTAGTAAACATATTATTTTCCTGAGATCAGATTTTGTAATTGCTTTACTGTTTTAATTACTCTGTGGCGCAGTAACGAGTTTTATGTATAGCAAAAAAGTACTTTATTTTAAAATAACAAGCACGGTGAGATAACGGTAATTTCGTTCTTAACGATAATGATAACGGCAAAGATAATATAGGGTTGTCCTAGAGGTTCCTTGAGTCTTCTAGAATATTAGTAACAAATATCTATATATAAAAAGCTTATTTCTTTCCTCTTCTTAGTAGCTTAGTTCTTGAAGCAAAAAGCTAAGCGATATCCCAAGCCACATAGCAATATGTTGGGCAATATTAAGCCTCATTTATATGAGATAGGCATACTGCAAAATTGCTGGCAAAGGTGGCGAATTGCGGCAGGCTTTGGCGACTGAAAAACGTCTTCCGTATAAAATTGTATATACATAATACTTAGAATCAGCAGTGAGCAAAGTCTACGAACGAATGTGAAAGAAGATTGATTTATTTTTCCTTTTTAAATGTTATAATGAATATAAATAATATGTATACATAAAAAAAGTTATGTTCTCCTAAAAACAATCGTTAGTAGTTTTAAACAAGTCCTAATAATCGATTATAGTATATTTTTGTATGAGATCGCTATAAACGGTGGCTATGAATTTTTACATCTTAGAAATGTAATTTGTCTCCACATGTTCTTTTGCCAAAACTTAGTGTTGCGAAGTAACAAACATATGATTACAAGTCAGCAAAAACACAGTACGACAATCAGAAGTAGAATTGGAAAGCCTCGCTTTGAGTATCCTCCGTAAGCCAAACGGAGCGATGCTTATCAAATGACGGTAAAACTACTCTGCAACACTTACGACACGCAATGAGTATGCGATGCCAGTCTTAAGAAGAGGTTTCTTTATCTGTAGATAGCAGATAAGGAAACCGTATGGCGTTTGAGCATCTTTCACCTCTTTTTTCTGAATTATTTTTTATGATTGAGTGGGACAGACGAGCTTTGATGGAAGATGGAATACCCAGCTTTATAACACTGTCTACCTATATTTAGTTTGGACAGTCAAAAATCCTTGGCATATTTAGCCTTATGATAATTTTATTATTTCTACTTGGAATTTAGAAGCAAACAAGTTGTCCTGTTAAGAATGACAGACATGTCGGTAGGGTATGAAGTCGGATGTTCGATCGAAGTCCTCTATAGGGAGGCCAGTAAGTCTCAGCAGTGGCAAATGTTTTAGGAAAAGACAACTCACGTTGCATGTGTATGTGTTGCTTGGGCATCTTGTAGTCGGGCGGGTAACACCGTTCGTAGAACTCGATGTCTGCCTGGCATACTTCCGGCGTCGGTATTATCAGACCAGTTCCAGATATCGCTCGCTGAAGATGGTGTTCCTGTAGGCAACATAATTTGATTATAAGTATGGCGCTGTGCTGCAATATATTACATTTAACAATTTACCAATTCGTCTAGATAGTGATTCAATAGTTTCTGTTGGGCCATGCGACAACGCTTCGTCAAGTATAATAAAGAATAAAGTCTGTTAATACAATTAAAAGTTACTAAGATTACAAACGAATACTCCATTAACCGAGAAAAATTTTACTGTCGCATTTCCTTTATCTCGTAAGCCCACAATGAATCCAACACATATATTTTATTATAAGATTTAGTTTAAAAATATGTAAGTAGTGAAATTTCAAATGGAATAGGTAGTTATTATTTTCAGGCGTTAACAGACAGAAGGAGACCGTTAGTTTTACATGGTGATCAGTGACAGCTGTCATGTCATGTTAAAAAGTCATTACATAACTACATTTTATTTTATGTCGTGGGAATTTGGCGATAAAAAAAAAAACAAAAATAATGGAACGTTACACTTTAGTAAGTAAGAAAAAACGGTCACAAAAAACAATTACTTGTTAAATTAATAAATCAAATGTAAGTACTGTCTGTAGTTTATGCAAGTAAATAAAACACACACAGTTAAACACTATTTGTAGTTTACGCAAATAGTACACATTAAAAAAAAAAACTTTATTACGACGCATTATATATTAGTTAGTAACTTGTTTGAAAATTATTTTAACTACGGCCCAACGTTTCGGATGGTTTGCAGCAGCCGTATTTGACCGTTAAAGTGTTTTATTTAAATACACATTTGAATAAAACAGTTTTAACAGTTGAGAACACGAAATGTATTAGTTACATAGTTTCAGATTCTGTGCAGCGGCCGATTGCATGCGAGCATGATGATCAAGCATCCGAAGTGTCGGTGGTCGGTTGAAAGCGTTTTATTTAAATGTAATAATATCTAAACGTAAATTTTATAATTAACGGAGATATGATTGTGCATTTCTTTACGGATGAATAATATTTTAAAACGCTCCTTCGTGGAAAACTGCGCGTGATAATTCCGAAGTTCCCACGACTCTACAAATATTGCGTTTCGTTACGTCACGCGTCGGAAAACAGTGATGTCATAATTATAGAATCGAGTAGCCATGAAATCATGTAAAGTAAATAAACTGAAATAAGTATTATCGTTAACGAGATTCAATATAATAAAATGTAATTATTTATTGTATACATTGTGTACAAAACAGGTGGATATCGCATCGTAGTTAGATTGTACAGTGGTGAGGCAGTTCTCATCCCGTTAAACTAAAACTTGTGTGTCTCTGACATAAAAATACGTATATGTACAGCTCATGCCAAACTTTATATATATTTGGCGAAATTGGTTTTAGTTTTTTTTAATATTATATTAGTATAGATATAGATAAAGGAAGGGCAGTTCGTATTTTTGTGGACTAAACAGAAAATTTTGACACGATAAAAAAAAACAACAAGTACATTCTCGATTATGAAAATTCAAGTGCACTAGATGCTTCCTAAGTAAAGCAGGCCGCACAGTTCAGTAGCCGTGCAGAGGGTAGTCAAACCAAGCCGAGTGCACGAATCTAGGGCATTTTTAAGTCCTTACACCTACATAAATGACCTTAAAACGCGTCCGATTGGATTTATAAGCTCTGTCATTCGAGATAATCCTCAAGCTCTCTTAAGTGAACGATTAAAGGTCCTTAGGTATGTTTAATTAAAACATGACACGTGTATGTGATATTTACCTTAGTTTACTTATTTTATACGTACACAAGTACGCAAAAATTAATGGTTTTAATACTAAACAGAGTTAGATGTTATTTATTTACAATTTAACAGACGAGGTTTTTTTACAACATTATTTAATGGTTAAAAAAATAGAGAATTGTGTAGGGACTTTGTTTTTTTTATCCATGCAACATTGTTGCCAATTAATCGATTGGATATTTGTAAACTATAATATATTTTACGAGTTATTGCACACGATGGCAGTTTTTTTATGTTTGAGAAGGACAGTAAAGCATGGAGTTTACTTGATGGGAAGCGAAATATCCCAGCCATATAACATCTGCACAACACGCGCTGTCGACCTATTTTGGCTTTGGATATTCGGAAATCCACAGACTGAAACCGAAACGCGATTAAACTTCATGACTTTTTCATCTGTTTTCGGCGGTTCTTAACCAAAAAAGTGTATAAATTACAAATCAATTTTGTATCGATTGGATATTAATAAAATGTATTAAAACTATTTTCTCCTAACTTAATAGATCTCCTCTTTCGTACACCTCGTGTGTCATTACGTTTCCCATTACAATAAGCTGCACAAAGACTCCTTACAGACTACATAAACATATGTTTCACATACACGTAATTGATATTTCACGCGCCAGACTCGTACGCCAAGTACGTCGATAAAGTTAAATTTAAAAGCTAAATGTATAATTCAAACACGACGTAAATTTTTATTGTTCACAAATTGGATTACTGTTCATTCAATTACAGTTTTTTCTCTTTAAAAATTATACAATGGAGTGTACCTACTACCTATAGTAAAAGTAAAACCTCCCTCTATTTTTAAAAGCAAGTGGTTGATCAGACTTTTGTAACCTATCCGGCCAAATTTTTGTATAACCGGGATTTTAACCAACAATATCTAGTGCTAAACGCAATTATAGGCCACTACTAAGCTATGAAGGCAGTCATGTTTGTTAAATAATTTACATAAACATATCATATACACATACGATAGAATTTTTCATTATATTTTTGTATGGTATCGGCTAATTTCAGAAATGGGTTAAATGTATTTTAAATACTAGGGGCATCTCTACGATCACAGGTCACAAAAATACGTATGTAAAGATATATGTTGCAATAGTGGTGCAAGTGTAGTAGTAGCAGGCGATTGATTGCAATTGAAATTGCTTTCGAAAGTAACCCCCAGGGTGCGCTCTTGCAGGCCTGTAATTTAGCTGTAAGACGTTCAGATTTGATTCTTCACCGATTATCCTTAAACAATTTTGATTTTCTCACCTATCACTCTTTCGATTTTACCAAATGGTATTTTGATTGAAAGTTTTACAAGCTTTTTTTCCTGATGACACCATTATGAAGAAACGTCGAGAACCATTTTTGAATTACGACGATCGAATCTCAAAAAGGCAAGTAACTTCATCATTAAACTATTTATTACGTAAATATGTTTTATGAAAACTTTTCTACATAAGTGTACTTCGTAAAAGCCTTCGCCCCAGAATGTATTCCGCAGCGTAACCCTAATTGTATCCAGCATCAACCTTTGTCACGCGTCTCTAAACATCCGGATTATATCGTCAGCCCGGCCGAGTCGGCGACCCGGAATTTTAATCTTTCCTAACTGTTATACACGGTTACGGTTTCCACTTTATCCATTTGTCGGCATAATCCAATAGCGTTTAATTGCGAATCTGTATTCGTTTGCTCTATTTTAACGAACCACTTTCATTATTACGTAGACTAAACACTGCTCGTTTTGATTTTCAAAGTTGAACGATAAATTTTATTTTCTAGAGAATTTGAGTTATTTAATTTATTATTAATAAAATATTGTTGTTTCAATTCTATTTAATTAACGTCTATTATAAAATTTGTTTATTGTCGTTCATTGTTAATTAGAAATGCACGGCTCCCAAATATACAAATATACTATGTATGATAAGTAAAATAAATCAGTCTTACTCTCAAAATGTTAGTTTTAAGTTACGAAAACGCGATTAGCTTCAATTAGCTAATACTTGAAGAAGTGGACTTAATTCATTTTATATATCTTGTCTATTCTATTCACTTAAGTTACTTATACTCTATGTCATTCGTGAAGAATATAAATATAAATCTCTCTCTTTCAAACTGTGGAGTCCATTCTCTGGAGACACTGTTACTATGGCAACAAACCTTCTTACTGTGCTCCCGTTTCCCAGGCGAACACATTTCTGTTTCCGTTGCATTGATCGATTTATTTACAAAATCAAGTACTTTATGAGACTTTTTACCTGCCTAACAAACCATTTGTTTTTCATTTAGAACTGACTTTTACGAGGTGAAAATTATCAAAAAGAATGTAGAACAGGGTTGTCTCGACAAAAACCACTTCCCGTAACTCATTTATCGGACAGACAAACCGTCCTGTCACGCTCCATCGCGTTCCCCTCCCGGGAGGATAAACAATTCGTTTTTTTGTCCTCTAGTTTGTAAAGGTTCAGCAATGTGATTATCAAATAAAAATCGTCAAATTTTTTTATTAAAAATATACAAAATAATAGAGATCCTATGAACAATTTAGATGTTATAAATGTCAAATCCTTTGAAATGGATAAATGTGTTTTTTGATGTTTATCAACACTTCACATCAAAATTGCTTGGCCGAGTGAATTAAAGTTTTGTTAAAAAATTATATATTTTCTACCTGGAACCGCAAAATTGTCAACAATTAAAATTAAATAACGTATCGAGGTCAAAAAGTAAGTAGGGTAGTTCTAAAAAGTATTGTATACCGCCATCTATTATATATAGTATAGTGACTTATAATGTAAGCAAGCAATTTTCATCTACCGTATACATTTCATACTGTACTAGTTTATACACTTCGCGGTATTCAAAGCCCGAAATACAAATGAATACAGACAAAATAGTCTAAATATTAAATTTATATTTCGCAGAGAGCTTTTAAAGCGTTCGCAAAGGCGTAGCTTTAGAAATGTTAAAACTAGACCATACTTTCAGTTTGTGTTTTGAAACAATTTCGGGTTCTAGATTGATTAGGTATTTCGGAGTTTATAAAATTCATTTGAGTAATTACGTTTCATTTGAGTTTTCTCGTTTGGTGGACTTTGAACATTTGTGATGACTTTAGTGGCTTTAGATAAGTTACATAATTGTTAGCGACAAAAGTTAAAGGTAAACAATAGGGAGGTGCAACAAAAAAATGTGCATCACAACAACTTAACAACATTAAGTTTTGAGAGATGGAACTAATGTGATTTTGATCTCAGTTTCGACCCCTAGTACAAATAAAGAAATTATGAGTCAAAATGAAGTTCCTGCGTACCTTATGTAAAAGAGTAATGTAATAAGGGCTATTTTAAAATACTTGTTAACTTTAACATAGCGTATTCTACGAGGGTCAGTGCAAGTAATTAAAAACGTTAGATATAGACTAGTGTTTTCATTGATTTTTAGAGGACGTACTTGAAACAACAAGCTAACTCGCAAACTGAATAATTAATTAAGAGCTTACATGAAAATAATTTCTACAAACTATGCTAATCGTATTCAGTCTTACTGTAGCGAGCACTGCATACATTATCTGCCTTACATTTAGGTAGTTAATTAAAAAGTTTCATGAAAACAAGCTTTTCCCGGTGTAATTAAATCATTCCGTGCACGTTTCACATATTTAAAACAGCGAGTAAATAGTTAATTTACGTAAAATTCCATTGCAAAGCTTGTCTTGAAGAACTTTTAATGATTGAAAACACCGAAGGTTTCATTGGAGACCAGTGTAGTAGGTAAATACTCGTAACATCACGAGTTGTCTAAGGTTACTTCGTACTATTTCGAATCCGCCTTGTTTGTCTAATAGTTAAAATTACACTTGTAATGCAGATTAAGTTCTTGGTTCGATTTTCCTGTTTGAAACTTAAGTTACTTTTTTGTTTTAAACTTTCTTTTACATCTATAGCACATGATTGCGTTGTATATTAAGTACATTGAAAAAACAACACGGACGGTGCTTTAAAAGTAAAAAAATATACATTTAGAATACATTACATAAAGGACGAAGTAATGTGCGAACAAACATAAAAAAGCATATATATATATTTTTTTTTTTACGAATCTAGTAGGTAACAGAGAACCTACCTAAGAATCGGTAAAAAACTCAGTGAAACAATGTAGGTACTTAAAGATTTTTGGTGCATGTACAAAGTCAAAGAACATCCATATGATAAAGACGTCTAAATCAAACGCTCGCGGGTTGTTGAGACAAGGCATAGAAACCCATATATGAAGACTTATTTGATCTGAGGTTCTCGATTCTCAAAAAGTATCCAATTTAAACATACTATGTCGTTAAAGATAAAATGGGTAGCTTCATGCAGATTTCAAAGATGATTATTTTGAAAATAACAAAATAAGCACATTGTGAATGTATTGCCAAGAATTTGAAAAATAAATCACCGAACAACGAATAGCACCGTGGGGGGATTAAAAAATAAAGTCCCCATTTCAGGGGTTACTTTGAAAAATGTTAGCAATTAGTGGCCCTTGGGTTTTATAGACTAGGAGTCGACGCATATTAGAACCTAACACAGGTGACATATTCTATCATATAAATAAATGAAAATTTATAAAAAGCATTTGATTTAATTTTAATTTTAAGTACGCAATATGTGACAGTTATATTTAGCAAATTCGTTGTATGTACCTAAATGTATGCTGAAACAAACAAGCAGCATTTAAACAAAGGAGTCGAAAAAAACGGTTTCCTGCTGAACCCCCGCGTTTTATTTACGTTGTAACGCCGAGCAGCCCGTCGGCAACGGATATAATAAAACTTTTATAAAGGCTTCACCTCATAAAAATACACAAGTCGAGTTATTTTTCAATTAAGGAAAAACAAAAATGGTTTTTGGCTTGGAAAGCATATATATTTAGGATAATTCCGTGATTTTATTTAAGAAAACCTCGGATTCGTAAGTAAGTATTTTTGCCGGTTGCCATTGATAAATTGGCGAAATTTTTCTCGACCTACATGACATCAATATACCTAATAATCAATTACAATACTATCATGTACTTCTACAAATGTATTGATTCTTAAAGTCTAGAGTCAGACTGTACAATGGACGAAAAAACAATTTCAATTTATGAATTTTTTGCCGATTTATTAATGCGGTATTCAACAAACAAAATAAAGTTTCATATCATATAAAACCTGCCCGCAGGTCACTAGAGCCTTATACGTAGTGATAACTAAAGATTAACATCTATAACGTCGTAATAGAAACGTGGGTCGTATAATTTATTGGCGCTGCGAAGGATTTTACTTTTTAGATACGGGAAAGGCCGTCCCAGCTTAAAACTTACCGATGTTAGAACGCGCCTTACTTTGCTTTACTGATTGCTGAACGGCGAATAAATGTATGATCTTCTTAGTAATATGAATGTTTTTTTGTTAACAATAACTTAAAGAAACTTATTGCTGAATGGAATGTATATACAATTATTACAAGAGCCATGTCTTTCCAAACTTAATAAAATATAACATAGCAATATATACTACAGGCTTTAATACTTCGAGAAAATTGCAATACGCTTTATAAATAAGGCCTCTTTCTGCATATGCTACGCCCACATTTCATCTAGAGAAAACCCTCTTAGGAATTCCCTTTTCTTCGCCTTACGACCTTTGTAAAGCTGTTTGCTACATACCCTTCAGTTCCAATAAGCTCTTACTAACTTCTATTTATATAACGAAAGATATTACCTTCTTTATATCAAGAAATATTATATTTAGTATATTTTTACTGAAACTCTTAAGCTATAATGTTCATTATGCTGAGTCATCATCTAAATGGCACGGTATTTTACCTACGGCAGTGCGCTGTTATAGTACTAATTTAAATATTATTACGTTACTTAATATGTAAAAGAAAATAATTAACTCTGAAGGTTTTTGTCTTCATGATTTTCACATAAGGACTATTTCATCTTAACAAAGCAATATGTGGGACAAACCAGCGTCAGAATAGAAATATTGTCTAAACTGACTCAAATAATGACTATGTAATAAATCAGACGTTTAGTGCAAGGTGGTTTTAAATTCGAACCTCAAAATAAAAATGATGCCAGCCAGTGCACACAAGATCTATTTGGCTGGTCTAAGTATGAAAGTTACCATACTAAATTTACTACCAGGATTTTTCATGGTACTTAGTTGTGTTTGATCAACCAATCGATTTTGTCTATAGGCAAGTAGGAAAAAGCTGTAAACAAGACAATCCATCAAGTTTCCCCCGGGTCTCGAGTCCAGGACCTCCCACGCTCGGCGGCAGTAAAAATCGTTCTTTTATTCACATCTCACACGGAATGCTACGAATTCGGGCGTTACGCAATCGGGTGGGGTCGTCGACCGGGGCCCTCGCCGCTAACGGACACGGCATCGGCTCTTATCGCGAATATAATTTGCAAATACCAACTATCAGAAAAATCTGCTTTCCCGTCCACGTACAGCTCAATTACCATGAGCTGCTTAAAAGTATTATTCTGTGCTATGAAGGGAACATGAAAGTGGAATAAATAAGTAAAGCATAGGTTTCCTGGAAGAGATCGTTTAAATAGCCATAAGGCCGCCAGTTCCTATTTCAATTTTTTTAGATTATTAACGTTACACTTATATATAAGTAATTACCTACTCATAAAACTCTTGAGTTATAATTAAGAAGTAAATAGATGAAATACGCGCGGAATAGTACCGTGTAGTTGCTACGCTACCAATCTTATAAACCTGTTTGCCGTTTAACTTCACATAAATAGAAGCGAATTCAAAGCGAAGACCAAATTTCCCCATGCTTCTAATAACCAACAAATGATTCTACAGAAGTTTAACTGGAAGATATCAGGTAAATGTATGCTCGTTTATAAGCCGACTTGCCTTTATTTAACATTTTGTTTACCCTGCATACGCTTTGAAAATACTCCATGTCAATTTTGACGGTAAGCATGAAGGATGTACCCACATTAAAGATTACAACTTCGAAAGTCGCGGGTTCGAAACTGTGTGTTACTGTCTATAGTTTACGCGAGTAGTACACATTTAAAAATAACACTTTAACGGTTTAAAACGCGATATATTAGTTAAACTTCTCCTGTCTCCCCGTGACCACGGCTACTACAAAGCATTCGAAACGTCGGGCCGAAGTTAAAAATCATTTTCAAATAAGTTTAACTAATATATCGCGTTTTATACCGTTAAAGTGTTTTATTTAAATTATGTGTTTATATCTAATAGGAAAATTAATGATAAATGTATGAACTTCGATTTTGTTGTTAGTTATCTTCTACTCTATAGATAAAGAGGCAAACAAAATTCTTACAAGACAAGCAATATCAAGCGAAATAAGCGAGTACAAAGGACGAGCCGGAGCGCCTAACGAGTTCACCGCAAAAACCCGACACAATTAAGTTTACGCCTTTGCACGACACAAAAACTACGTGTACCTTTAGCCAAGCTATGTTAAGACCTTGTGCTTATGTGAATAATTAACAGTTAGCAAAGGTTTTGTCTCAAATTTATTTTTCTAATTCTTGAGTTATAATGCATGCGTTGTCTTTACAGTCAAAGCTGTAAAAATAAATTATAAAAATATACTATGTAGTTGCCCAATGAGAGCTCCTTTAAACATAGACCAGTTATTAAACGAACTCAATTATCCTTACTAATAATATAAGTGCGAAAGTAACTCTGTCTGTCTGTCTGTTACTCTTTTACGCCCAAACTACTGAACTGAGTTGAATGAAATTTGGTACACAGATGGTCTAGACCCTGAGAAAGGACATAGGACATATTTATTGCGAAAGGGGGGGGGGGTTGAAAATTTGTATGGAAATTCGTGGTTTTTGAAGCAAGAACAATGAAACATTCTTCTTTGGCTTTTTGGGAATAGGAGTGGGAGTGAGAATGGGAGTTAGAGTAGGAGTGATGTGATGTGAGAGTGTTGCGGCAAAGTAGCATTTACAACAGATTGGCTGCGATAAATGCGCAATTAAATAAATTAATATGACATAAATAATAATAAACAGCCTAAAAATTAAAAATTCTACCTCAAGTCACTATTCCACGAGTAACATATCTATGTAACATTAAATTCACAAGTCTTTATTTACAGACAAGCAGGGAATCACTTAACGAGCCTTCTCGTTCCCACTTTATTATTTATTGGATTTAACCACAGGACTGTCCTTCTATCTACGAATAATATTATTTCACTAAAAACAAAATTTTATCTAGCATCAAAACTAGTCGTATTTCTGTTAGAATCGTAAAAGTTTCAGAATCTGCAAGCGTTCTCCGCCCACGATTTAGGCTCGCCAAACATGACAACGTAACGCGAGCTGTAATGGTGCGCATCGTTATGATAAAAAATAATTATAGCTTGCTGTACCTTTGTGACAAAATGTTTTAAATTTGTTAAATACGTAGCCTTTTTGTGTAACAGTATTAAAAAACAATTAGATCCGCGTTATTTCAATATCCTTGAAGATCATAAATAACTTGGGTAACATTATTTTTTTGACAATATATTATACTAAGTATATAAGTCTCGCTCGTATTATCGATTTTTTTCCATCTTGAGGGGATTTTTAATATTTTTAAGCTAACTATATATTATATTGAATCATATTTTAAACGTTTTAGTGTTGTCGTGTATGATGGCCCTTAAGCGTCACCATACATTCAACTATGTTGCAACGCCGCTTCTTCGCCAGCCGTGATGCTTATCGTTTCATAACGCGTTTCGTAACGTAATATATGCAAATACTAGTCGTCGAAGGGTCATCACAGTGTTTCTAAAAAAAGTAGAATTCTTTGAAGATGAGAGGCATATCCAGCACTCTTAACTTTAATTGGCCTCCATAGAAGAGACCCTCCACTATGACCGTGATATGTCTAGTCAAAGTCTAAGTGAAAAATTATACATATGTATTTTCAAAAAAAAAATACTAAAAAAATGATTTAAAAACCGTTCTCTGTAGTAGAACGTCTGGCCTGGATAAGGTTTTTTTTAACGGCTAATTATTAGCAACAAGTTTTTTTTGTAAAAAAAAAATAGGTATTTAACCTTACCGAATACCAACCTGTCTTATTGTATGAAAAAACCTTTTGTCTCGCTAAGGTAGTTTCAAGGAAAACGAAACAGCGTTCCACTTCTGTTTCCGTAAAAGAGAATTCAAGTTTACAGTTTTAACTCCTAATTAAACTACATTCTCGGGGCAAACATTTCTTTGACACAAATGTACGAAGAAAATCATTTATTTTCTTTCCACTTCCCGCCTTTTTACAAAGCAAATAGCATAAGAGCATTTCAGCGTAGGTACACTGTGGCAGTGCTGTAATTAAAAATAATTTCTCGTGAAATAAACTCAGTTTTGCCTCACATCGTGGAACAGGAAAACAATAGGGCCGCGTCTTTTAAATCTATACGAAAAAGAACAGAGCTGTTGCAAATGAGTAATGTGGAGTAAATGAGGAATAAATTAACTCCCATCCAAATGTAAAAGAGTAACATACATATTTATCGTCTACCCTCACAGACATTCTTAATATTTGGTGACAAAATAAACCGGTTTGATCCCTTGCTCCACCTAATAGAAGGCAAGCGTTTTAGCAAAATTATTTTGACTATACACATATCTACCAATGGAACTAGTATAGATGTATTCGCTTCTTAAAACACATACAAAAGTTAAATAAAATATTTGTTATGAATGAAAGTACTTGTGTCATTATCAGGATGCGTCAATTTCTCTCAAGTCCTATCTCTATCATAAAATTTCATAAACTTGTTTCCTTTCCTAATCAGAACGACAGATAAATAATATTTTCGTTTGATTATTTATCAAGCAATAAGTATTGATTAAAGCCATTAAATAGTAAAGTAATCGTACTTAATAGTATCATAACTATTATTCTTATCAAATTACACTTGCTCGGCGACAATACTTTATCACTATTTATTAAAAAAAGTTGCGATTAGCATAAAGTTTCCATAACTTATAATAATATAAGTTAGTTTAAAAGGAGGATTGGTATAAGTTAGAAATGAAGGTCCAAGGCGGTCAGAGCCGAATATAAAAGTTTTGTTACTAAGTAAATAAACAACCTTTGATAAATAAGTCTTAACTGAGTCTGAAAAAGAAAATACATATATAAGTTTATACCACACTGGTAAATGCCTACCTTTGACGTCACAGCTTGTTTCATGCAGAATTTAAATTTACAAAATATATGAAACCTTTTTCATCCCACGTCAACACCAAGAGAGCAATGTTACCCGTGCATAAATTGCAAAATAACTAGTACGTACGCCGTTCGAAAGCGAATTACTCTGGCTCGTATTAAATTCACGAAATCTACGCGTTAAGCTTTAATAACGCCACATATATTATAACAGCGTAGAAAGTAAAGTTTGCATGTGTTGCCACAAATTAAATTAACGTGAAAATTCAAATTTTGGGCGGATTAATAGCTGAAGTTTTATGTCACAAAGGATTTTGGAATTTATGACAAAAATGTCGTATTATATTATTAAAAATTAAACTAATGTACTTTAAAATTACTATAACTTCATAAATCTGTCAAAAGCGCTTCTGTCTGTCCATTTCTGCTTAACACAAAATGTTAAGAACATAATGAAGAAAACAACTCTATCTCTCGGAACACATTATTAAATTAATAATATCAGGTTTACCTGACCACAAACGGGCTCGTTGGTCTTAGAGTTAAGAATTATAGCTACTATCAACGGGTCCTAGGTGCTATCTCCATCGGGTTCAACATGTTTATAATCAACTTATAATTTTCCTGAACTATCTTAGACTTTGTCCAGAAATCATTTGTCAAATTGGTTGTGGAATTATGGAAACTCCGTTCGTTTTACAGATTGTCTATAGACGAAAAAGCTGCGAAATTTAATCGCGTTTAATTCCAAGCCGATATAGGCACAGCGTGTTGCCAGCGTTAGCGGTATTTTTGTAATACAATAGGCTGCAGTGCATGTGAGAAATAATATTGTATATAAGCAGTTGTAGATACAAGGACGTCACTTGAACGAGGCAGAGACGATAACATTGCATCATTGACATTGAATATGTATTTGCCGATAAACGAGTGTCTCGTGTGTGTTTAAATAAAACGTTTACTTGTGTGAGTGATGTAAAAAACCGACCATTGACTTCACTTTGGGGTGCTTATTATTAACGAGTCATCGGCTAGAACTCTAGAATTCTGGTTTATACAAGCAAATGTCCCCGTGTCAACGTGTATTATTCGTAATATTAAGCTGGTATGGACCAAAATAAAATTCTCCAAACTAAAAAAACAAAGAAAAAAGAAGACAAAAATGTTACATACAATTTTATGAAAGTTATTACTTTAAATGAAACAATTTAACGGTTTAAAACGCGATATATATTAGCTAAACTTATTTTAACTAAGATCCAACATCAGTCTTTCAGTCTCCCCGTGACTATGACTGCTGCAAAACATCCGAAACATGGGGCCGTAGTTATATTTAAATGTGTACTGCTTTTGTAAACCACACAGAGAAAGTTATGTGTTTCTGTGCTAATATACAGTCCTGAAGCGTCTTCTTTAGTATAAGAGCTAATCCAGACAGAATACCACAAGCAAAGTAGGTAAATATATAAACATAAAATTGCTCATATTATTTGCGATACGATTCTTAATGTTTCCTTTAAGGCTTCTAACAATTGATTCTAGAAACACAAATCGAAATAGCCATAAAATATATTTAAATACGAGCACAATAGCAATTCTTAGCGATAACTGTATCGTGGAATTTCTATAGTGAATAAAATCAGTTCGAAACATGAATGGCCCGTGGAGCCTTTCAAAAACCTTGGCTAATAAATTTGCCTGATAGAAAAATATTAAAGCTCGAGGTCG
Organism: Leptosia nina; assembly: GCA_963661955.1. NCBI lineage: Eukaryota > Metazoa > Arthropoda > Insecta > Lepidoptera > Pieridae > Leptosia > Leptosia nina. The sequence continues at coordinate 2,284,951 of CAVLEF010000011.1, forward strand.
GAGTTATTGAGCGGGCTGAATTATATGCTCAGTACGTCAAGTTAATTTATAACGAAACGCCAAAGGAATTTAAATAAAATCGTAACCAGACGATCCATCCCTCATCAAGTCATCAGCGCCGACACAAGTTAAGCAAACATTTATTTATTACCTGCTTTTAAACTATAGGATAAAGTAAACATTTAAAAATTACAATTTGTATTTTTTTTTAATTTTATAATAAAATCTTCTTGAAAGAAAGCTACCAAAGCGAAGATCATTGTCAAGTTAAGTAATTTAAATAAAAATTCTTAAGAATTGTATAGTTACGTGTTGCATGTACAATATTGTGGGCATTTAGAATAACAATATCAAAAACTGTATTGTGATTAATATTTCTAAGAAACGTTCTGTGTCCTCCTTATTGTCCCAAGGCTGGGACGCACAGAACCCAGGTAGTGTTAGACTACAATAATTCAAAATGAATGCAAAATGTTATAATTTCGCATTTAATTTCCCGAAAACAGCTCGCCCGCTCAATGAATATCATTTTAATTTGGCTCAATGCTTTATATTCGAATAACATTTTTAATTACGGCGGGTAGGTACGGTTTCAGGAAAATCCGGAGCGTCCTGTGGGCGGCGACTGGAATTCCCATTTTATTGACGCATTCAAAGAACTTGTTTACGAAAAAACGTTTTCGCCGTTTTCCAACGAGTATTTAATCCTCTTTCATAAACATGTTTTCAGTCGGCTACAGAGTTAAAGGATTATTTTGTCGAAAATATAATGTAGCGTCAGCAATTTCCTAATTAAGAGAACGCGTTCGACACGGTTGCTGACGTTATTAATTTAATGATGTGACATGAAAGCAATTTGTGTACGAAGACCACGTGTAAGTTCGTCATGGGAACTCTTATTCAATATCGCTATAATAAGTTGAATAAAACGTAATATAACGTACTAAAACAAGTTTCTTAATGCCATATAATTGTTTTTGTCTGCTTAATGTCCCGGAATCTAGACAAAACTACAATTCGAAAAGACATTACTGAGAGACCATCTATTTCTCCCAACGACGGCGATAAAAAAGAGAAAACGAAATTTTTCAGTCTGGATAACATTTATTCTGGAACTTGAATACTAGGCCGATTCTGACAACTATGTATGTTAATATTAAAATAATATGTAGATATGCACAATGCACAGACACTGTTTTCAATTACTAGTTTTATAAACTTTACTACATATTTGTAATTTCAATATGGCGGATTTTGAATTTGCTCCAACAGTAACATTGGAACAATGGTCATCTCTCATATGATTCAAGGGATATAGTAAATTAAAGAAGTGACAAGTACTGACTTGGCAACTCAATTTGTTAGAGCAACGGAACGCTGACGATGTCGGTTCAAGTCCTGTCCGAGTCGAAATTTTTTGTCAATTTAAATAAAATTATGTAACATGTTTTAGTTGTTTTCCGCTCCGGCCAGACGAGAGACGCAGTAACTAGTCCGGCACGCATAATATTTAGCTTATCGCAATGCGCAATGCCGTACTACGCACTAAATAGAAATTACTCAGTATTGTTTTTATCCGCCAACTATCAAGTGTGTCGAATGGCGCGATAACGCCCGCCGATATTTTAAATACCAAACCTGTTACTAATATCCCATTTAAAATGGCAACTACTGATACGGAAAATTTTATATGGAGTACTTTAAATATTTATCTAAATCAAAAAGAAACCAGTTTTCATTTACACTTTATATACCTAAGTAACGTGTAATACGTTCCTTCAATGTAAATAATATCAGTGTATCATCACAATGATGAAGTAATTTTTAAACTAATCACTCGTGTTGAGTTATTATATATCGCTTTTAAATACGCAGTTTAGTTCTTTTAATTGGTATACTCAAATGCCCAAATGCTTTCAAGTTGAATTTTCTAGAAGATACAGAAATTACTGTTTTGATAGGTTACATAATTATATGACCTGCAGATCACAATTATATTCATTTAAATTTTCACGGTCAGACCACATTTTAGACGGAGTACTGTACCTGTACAGCAGCAGTAATGTCCCCAACATTACGAGTCCCCTCAAACAATCGCATACAACGCGTGTGTAGTTTTTAAATCGAAATGACACCACCCAAAGTATATTTCCGTTTGCTATCTCTAAAATGAAATAGTGACGTTACGCGCCAGGCCGATGTGACAAAAATTAATTATACTTGTTTAGAGTATACGAGGAGGGCAAAGTAATGGTTTCATCGATCGCCCGCTCCACTTTGACTTGAGTAATTAGAGATTTTGTTCTTAGTGTGTCGTTATGAGAGAGAAATGGCAGATTATAGGAATAAAGTACAAACATTAACAGCTTAACTAATAAATTTCCGAGGCGATAATTGCTGTGTTTATCCTTGTCATGCACATATGATTTAGATTAAGAAGAAAGAGACAACACGTTTATTGGTTAGACAGTTAAAATTGCCGTACGTCCGACGTGAATTGTAAAGTTCGATAAACCCAGAATTGCCGATTTTAATATATCGTTTTTCATGACTGTGACTATTTATTTATCGTAGCGATCTCTTTCTTTAATTATTACGTATTTTCACTGAGTGACAATTCACTATTAAGACACATAAGTGACTGAAGATAGATTTTTAGTATACAAAAAAATAAACTATTTACATATGTATGTACTATTTTACCTCTAACTAGCACTAAACTAAAAGCTGTATTGTAAAAAAGGAGTTTTAACTACCACGCTCACTACTTTTACTACATAAAATATAAGAATGGGAGATTGAAGTGAGAAATAAATAGTGACATATTTTTATTTTTTAGATACGAAAAATAAACAACTATTTATACTATTATAAATATAACTTAGATCATTTATAGCGTTGCAAATTACTTTTACGTAAAACATGCAGTTTCCGATGGAAATCGAACTCACGAACTGTTGGATATAAACCGTGCATTGCTATCACATAACCGACAAGCGCGACAAACGTCTTCAGTGACTATAATTACTTCTATGGTTAAATTAGCTTCAGAACCAAGCTCTAGTATTTCTAGCTAACAGCACGTGGTATATCCGCATTACATTAGGCTGTCGGCTTCTTGATGTATCGGCGCGCCTCTGTGACGTAGTACGTCTTATTAGAAACTTTTCAGAGGTCATCTTTTTAGAACAGATTGCTATCAGCGGATCGTTTAATCTGATAGACAATTTTTATAGAAGGCGATTTTTATCGTATGAGATAATATAATTGAAGTTTACAATAGTACACCTCAGGTTTTTTCTTAAGACCTGTCTAGTAAATAGTACGTGACAAAAAATACTGACATATTTTTATGTCTACTAATCGAATATAATTGATTCCCAGATAAGTGGTTGATGATACTTTCGTGTGCTATTTTACGGCTTTGTAACACAGGCAATTTATTATTGAGAACAGTTGCAAGTGTAGTATTGAATTATTATTAAAATTCATTTACTAATTGCGAATTAGTGCTATAGTTGTTTTGATAAAAAAACTTTTATTCTCTTTTAGAATCGTTACTTACCAACTCATTAAAAATTATAATTTTATATGCATTTTGGAGTACGAAGAACAAATAATATATTTCCATACAAGAGAGACTCACTGCATTCTAGAATATGTTGAGCTTCGTCTGGAAATTTGTATATTAAAAAGGGGTTGGGAATATCGAAAAGTCACGAAGCACTGTCCACAGGGGAACCATCAAGCTTCATCGCGTTTTGGTGAGTCTGTAGATATTTTAAGTCAAATCTAAAATAGATCTGCAAAGCATCATGTTGATGATTTGCAGATGTTATTGATTGCTGAGCTATGTCATCTTCCAGCAAGTGCACCATGTTTGTCTGTTCTTTCTATTGTAAAAATCATTATTGCACATTGAAAATAATATCTTTGCTAGTGATTCTAATATGCTAAAACTGGTCCAAGGGACTTAGTTTAGCCTATATCGTCTAACATTAGCTGAGCATTAGTTTACGTTCATACTAAACGTATATGTCCCATCAGTGGGACCTTATGAACCGTGAAATAAAAAACCTCGAATCACAACATGTTTTCACTACTTGAAATACGTCACAAGAGCTTGGTATACCTCATTCACATCAAATGCAGGCATACGCCGCATCAATAACAGATTCTACCGGCGCAGAGGAAAACACATTTTATCGTTCAGGCGATATAGTTGATAATTGTCTGCAAAGACCTATTACACAACTGTCTGAAAACAGTCTTTATCGCAGTGACTCAGAGGTCACGTGGCGAGTGGCGTGGTATTAAATGTGAACGAGAAAATACTATAACCACTGATGTTTCGATAAACTGTGCCGAGTTATTTTTATAGGCTTAACGTAAAACGTCACGCAAGGTGGTTTTCTGTTGAACGTTGGATGTATAAGTAATGTAAGTTGGCACATCATCGATCTTTTAGATGTTAAAAAGAGATTGCAGAAAAATCTTCGCTACCTTTTATAAGAATGCATAAATTAAAAAAAACACAGAGCTCAACTTTGTGACTAAATTAGCTTTGTAATTTTCCATAGCAAAAATGGGGGATTATAGAATTATACGTAATTTAAAGTACAGGTAATACACTAATAATAGAGCAAATACCGATGTATTATGTTGATAACTCAAACTTACAACTTGCTTAATTAAAATACTATGTTTCATTTAAGTTTTAAATCCTTTTACCTTCCTATTCCCTTCCTATTTTAGGAATGCATATCAAAATGGAATAAACGAAACGTATTTGTAAATTGAAAGCCAGTTATCTCTATATTGCCAGACTAATAAATTCAATTTGTGTTAACACTGATAAAAAGCTTCCTCTGTTTTACCGGGGTACAGAGCTAATCCAATATCACGTAAAACATGTATTTTTATCAAATAACCAAGTAGTTAGTCAGTTATTAAATTTTCATATAAAAATTACATCAGTAATTGAAGTTTATAAATACTTAGCGGTCGTTGTTATATAACGTCAATATATATGCCACGTATTCCTCCATATATTTTATGCAATAAGGAAAATTATTGTTATTGTTCCAGTGTTCAAACTGAAATAGGTTGCCAAAACTTTTTGACTAAATGTTCCTGTTGTCTAAATTAAACTCCAAACTATCCTAATCTTATAGATAAGGAAATTTGAATAGAGGGCAATGTTTTCAAAAATTTCCAGTGCTTTTACAATAATATTACATATAATATTAGTTTTCTGCGACCGTCACACGTGTAACTTGGCTGGGAGTATTATTGTTGAGTTTCCAGGAACATGTCTAGTAAATAATTTTCCTAGAAGGATCGCGTCTCCTCCTCCTTCTCAACTTACATATATTAAGCAATGCAAGACTGAATATAGTATAACCACCAATGGATAACAATATAATATATCGCGTGTAAGTGTTTAATTTAAATACTCATGATTATTGTTTAAAGATAGACACTGAAAGACTAACGAACCCGTCTAAATTGAGAATTCTCTCGAGTTTCGCGATCGATTCGCGACAATTGCATAAACCTAAGACCCTATTAAAACCAGTTAGGCTTGATTTATACGATTCCGCGATATCCAATAAGCAACGGGTGGATCACCTTGACCGTGTGCATATTACAAATGGCCAATTGAAACATTTATAAAAATTGTGCAATTATATTCTTAAATAGCATTTACAATTGTTATATAATAAACCGCGTTGACGGTAAAAATACATACAAACTCACTTGTCTTAGTAGCATACTGCGGTAAGGAGTTCGATTCAAGTTCAAGTTATGGAACATTTTTATTCGTCCATATCTTTTTACAATTTAGAAATGTGGCAACAGACTGATGTGCTAATGTTACACCGATTAGCTAAACGAAATTTATAAGTAGTAGTAAATATACCTTGACAGAGATATAGATAGACCAAGACTACGTCAGGTCGTAGTTAAAAATCAATTGCCATATATGTTTCGCGTTTTAAACCGTCAAAAATTATTTATATAATTTTCTTCAATAAACCCAACACTAAGGCCTTCTTATAGTATTTAGTAACTTGGAACAAAAAAAGATCTCAGCCTCCGCTCCGGCAGACGACCGTGGCTCTGAAAATATTTTTATTTTAAATAAAACACTTTAACGGTTTAAAACGCGATATATTAGTTAAACTTATTTGACGGGGAGACCCGTGACCACGGCTACTGCAAAGCATCCGAAACGTCGGGCCGAAGTTAAAAATCAAATTCAAATAAGTTTACCTAATATATCGCGTTTAAAACCGTTAAATTTTTAAATGTGTACTACTCGCGAAAACTATAGACAGTATTTAAATATTTTTCTATTATAACGTAATTCCATCTCAATGTATTTTGCAGATAATATCAACATAAAAGTTTGCACTGTATCCGTTACGTCACTGAACTGTCTTTTGGTATACAATTTTATTATATTATAGGTCGATCGATGTATGAAAAAAATACATTATTCTAACTATTAGGAAGGGAAAAAAACAGAACTCGCACGAGAATGTTTCCGAAAACGAAAATACAAGCTTTTTATTTTGTATGAAAATCTCCTCCAATGTTTATTTTATCTCTTTGTTTCACCCTTAGCGTTACAAAATCCTTGAAAAGAAAAATTTCAAACTCATTCAATGGTTAACGTGATTCTTAAAAGAAAAAAAAAGTAGAACAATTTTTGTACTAAAAGTTAGAGAAAAAGTAAATTTGGTATAATTCCTGTCTTTTACAAGAAACGTATAGAAAAGAAACTAGAGTACAGCCTCGTTTGTCCAGTGTTTAGAGCACTTTGCACGCTCCTAATCATCATCACCAACCTTCCTCCCACAGAGCAGAGATGGGTTTTCATAACCCATTTAGTGTTGATGTATATATGTCTCCGTTGCCCAGTACCACACATTAATGGGTTTAAACAAAGCTTAAATATTGGCTACCACGATTGCACAGTGATTTACACTGGGCAGTCGTGCAAATCCATTGGTTAATTAATAATGATAAGGTAAACAAAATAATAGTTAATCATTAATCATAATCCGGTATCTCAAATACGTACAATGGTATCTCGGTAACAATTGCAAAATTTCGCAGAAACGTAACAGAAGCCTTTATTCCGAGAAGCGTTTATTTATTAGCAGCGAGTGTTCATTAGTCACAGGTAGAAAGCGATTATACAAATGTTGCATAGTAAAAATATTGTGTCGTCCACTATGAGACAATAATAATAAATCCATTTGAATAGGGCAACACAGAGTAATGCAATTATCGCTTTTAGCTGTACTAAAATAAAAACAATGGGAATCCCTCTTAACTATTAATTTTGCTAGGAACGTCCTTTTTCAAATATAAAAATAAGTATAAGTTACAACTGCTACGCTATCGATTCGTGAGTCAGATGGACAGACAGAAAAACCTTTATCCTTTACTAAATTAAAAAAATCACAAAACCCTCATTCATATGAATAAAATAGAAAAATATTATTAATAACTTCATTTAAGTATATATAATGTTCGTAGCGGGAACCTTAATTGTATTTACTTTCAACCCTGCAGCCTAATTAAATAAAACGCGTGGGAGTGCTTTTAACAAGAGCACCACGCCGTAATAACAAAAAAAGTCGTTACGTCCGTTATTGTGAAGGAGCTATTATTCAAATTTGTGTTTATATTATATATGATACTATACATTCGTTGTTAGTGGTGTTTTATCACTATCCTACTCATATTTCATATCATCATTATATTTGTATCTTAGTATGTGAGGCATATATGAGGCTGCTAGAGGCAGTAGCCTAATTACAAAAAACATAATTTTCAATAAGGAGGAAAATAATAATGCGCAATTAATTTTAGAGGCAAAAATGATTTTGTATCTATGTAAAAAATATATTAACAATTTTTGGTCACTGTGCTCTTTTAAATTAACATTTTAGGCTATAAAAATATAAATAACTTAAGTCATATTTTATCATTGCAGTTAGGTTACTCTGCCTCCAGCGGCCTCATATAAAAAAAATAGGGTTACGATAGGACCTTAAATGATAGAAAACAATTTTATCGTAGGGCCATTCTATAGTTATTATATAATTTTCTAGTAGTTACGTAAAAGTAGTCAAATCAACGTCGTCCACGATATTTATCAAAATAAATTGGGTCATGGTATATTAGAGCGGCTATTTGCCCTCTAAGGAGGTCCGAGTCCCAGGTGTTGAAAATACTAATTCTACACACATTTCAGTTTCACATGTGATTTCACTAGACGTAAGTAGAATGCGCATGAATACATATACGTGTATATTGCGCGATATAAATAGGACAGAAACTAAGACGCAAATCAGCTGTTTGCAGTAACCTCGGTGCGGCGGCATTACGACTTGTCTACTACGTATCATACTAATAATGTACCATTAAGACATATATGCATATAGTTGTATATGTTGGCTATATGTATGTGTCTTCTTCTTCTAATAAGTTCTAGTAACATTTATTTTATTTTCTTCTACTAACGACTTTTAGTCTGAGATCTTAGAGATTAAACTGAGAAATATAACTGTCTGGTAGTTTCGTAGGCGGAACACAAATAAATTGGTTTCAAAATTCTTTTGCGTCTGCATGTCTGTTTCCGCATCGCGTTTTACATTAATTTCCAAAGTAACACAATATATTTTCCAACTGAAGATCAAGTTCGATTGAACGCGTATATGCCGTTGCAGTACGGTTATGAAGTGATAAACTACTTACTACCAGTATCAGGTTCAAACTATTGTTATTATTATTAAACTAGCTGACCTGGCAAACGTTCTTTTTCTATATGAAGTAGAAATTCGATTCGAAAATGATGATTATCATACATTATATACAGGTTCATTTTTTTTTTATATTCTTTCATACATATTTTTGCATATCTTGAACCATTTTCGGAGTGAAACGGAAATCCTCAAAGGCGAATACTTTTTCCGGTTTTTTTCAACAATCCACTTTTTTAACCTAAAGCCTTCCTCGATAAATGGTCCACAGAAATAATCAATTCGAACCAGTAGTTCCTGAAATTAGCGCGTGCGAACAAGAAACTCTTCACATTTATAATATTAGTATACATAGAGTAGATGTGTATGTCTGTCCAATTTAATATGTAGTATGGAGGTACTGGGGTCCTTCCTACGTGTCTCCCACGCAAGCCTCCGTTCCCCTGATTGCATTCACAGGGATGTTGCGCCGCCTGAGACACCTTAATTATCGCCCATTGTCTGCATCAATTATCCAAACGTGTTTATCTTGCTGAACTTTAATAGATTCCTCGGCCGTTTTGTGTTCAAAAAGACGTTACTACAAATTGCTAGCGTCTATAATGACAATCTTCAATGTTTTAGGTACCTAAATAATGGGTAATGATTGCTTTTAAAAAGTAAATAATAAGTTACTTATTGAATAAATAGTCAGAGATAACTTTGCCCCAGACTATATAGTAAAATTGGATGTTACACTAAAAGTTTACTTGATTTTATAAAAATAAGAGTTTTCCGTTAATATTATTCTTAACATTGCAGAGGCGTTGGAACTACTACGTACACAATGACTAGGTAACATAGTAAGAATCATACGACACTTCGACCAAGGCGAGATCTATTAAAACCACACTTATATGGTTGCACTTATGTGCCACAGAATGTGTAACTTTTTGATTAAAATAATAAGCAGTGCTTATGAAGACCGTTTTATAGTAACCTTTTTTCATTTAATATTACAGAAAAAATAACAAAACTGCGTAACTTATATCAACATAATATGTAAGCCACACAATGGAGGTAATACCTAGAAATATAACAGGGAGGGTTTGATGGATTGTTTGATAGATATTGTATAATAATAGATTATAATATGAAAGGCTATTTATTGTATTAGTGTGTTTTTGGTATAGTAGGACACACAAGCACAGTGCCACTTGATGGAAGGTGAAAAACCGCAGCCATATAACATCTAAACGAGACCCACAATTTTGTCTTGAATATTCGGAAATATACAACACTCTTTCATCTGTGGAGGGTGGTTCGTGAATCAGATTTCATTTTGATATGCCTAACCACTTTAATATCACACAGATAAAGTAGCTGGTAGTAATAAATAATTCATAGTAATTTTATTATTGCCCTATATTTATTAAAGATATTACTTTTTAAATTAGTGCCTTCAAGCTCATTTGCGTTACCCGGGGGGGCGCCCCCCCGGGGGGGTTTCGCGCCCGGGGGTTGCGGTGGGCGCCCCCCCCCGGTTTTTTCCCCCCCCCTTTTTTTTTTTTTGGCCCCCTTCCCTTAAGAAAATACAATAGTTGCACAATGAATCAGAAACCATACAAAGTCTATCAAATACTTCCTACTTCTAGGAAACAGCTGGACACTGTTACTATAAGCTAAAGACCAATCATTAGTAGAATCCTTTGTACGTTACGGCTCAACCCACTAACGTCCCACTGTTGGGGAACAGGTTTTCTTTCTCGTAGGATAGTATAGTTGAGCTTAAATCAAACACGTAGCCCCATTGCGGATTGGTGGGCTTTAACACCTACAGTCCTCACTTAAATTTGTATGGATAACAGGGTATGATATGCTTCCAAAACCTCGAGTACAAGACTTAAAGTTTTCTTAGAACAATTCCAAACTAACATGTCTAGATCCAGAATTCAGGCGAGTATAGGTACTAAACACTAGACCGACTAGGCAGTTTCCACGTATCTCTGAGTGTTATGAAATAAGACGGCAATGCCTTCTAAATGTATTTATGATAGCTTCAAGGTCACATTATCATAAAATGCTGGAGTTTATCTTTACAGTGGTGAAATAGTCTTTATGAGTATAAGAATATGAATCAAAATAACTCGATACATAAAATTTGATATTCAAATTTGTTCATTACGGCGGCATAAAGATAAGTTTGGATTTAAAAAGGGCTTTTAACGAAAACACTATTTTATACATTGTATACTTATTCTTTGCAATAACTTATTCTGTAAAGTCAACAAAAATAAAAAAAATAATATGTTAAGAAACAGACAGCACCAACAATAGAGCTACAATGTTTGAAATTTAGTAATATTGTTTTCGAAGCTGGAAAGAAACTCGGTAGGAAAACGAAAACCTAGAAAAAACTAAAAAAACTTCGAAGTCGATTTTGTCTTTTAAGTATCGTAAACAATCACAAATACATTTTTACAATATCTTGGTCCAAATTCTTCTCTCTGGTCAATTAAATTAATAAACACGAGATTATCGACGGGCTCATTTGCCCAATGATATAGCTAATAAAGTACCTAAATCGGGTCGTGGGTTCGATCCCCACCATGTCTAACATATTTTTAATTTTTGTGAAATACGTTGGACTTCGTCTGGAAATTAAGATATTGAAATACAACGAAGTTCAATCCCATTTCGCTTTCTGTCTGTATTGCCGAATATACAACGCATTGTGAGATCTTTTATGGCTGAGGCACCTTCTATCAACCATGTTTGTGTGTCCAACTCAATAAAAAAATAATACACAAATATAATCCATAGTATTTTATACTATAAGTTGTTGTAGGATATCTCTCAATCCATCACACCTGCCTTTTAAAACCACGTGCGTAGGGAACCCGCTAGGCAAGGTGCAACTTCCCGTATGTTTTTCTCATGTTAATTACATACCTTGATTCTCACAAGTACTACCCTAAATGAGATAAAAATCTTAATCGACGTATGAGTAATTTTTGTAAAGGTTGTTGACCTTTATGTTTTACTTAAAACTTTGAACGTGAACTCACTAAAGGTTAAATTAAATACTTTAGAAGGCTGTATTAAGTTTGGGCTCGGATTGGGAAAAAGGGCAAAATATGGCTATTTTCAAGTCGCCAAAAATAAAAATATTTGTTCTAGTTTCCTTTAAAGAATATTTAATAATTATCTAACTTTTATTATGGTTCCCATTTTAATAAAAAAATTACAACTTGAAATTTAGTTTAAGGCAGCTAAGGCTTAAAACGCCGTCTGCGTGTTCGACTCCTGTTCAATAACTTTGAAAGCCGTGATAGCTTAGCCGTTAATAGTAAGAATGGAACAAACATTCGTATCGATTGAAGCTTCGCGAGACGTTGGTAAGGTCATGAGAGTTTTGCAACACAGTTATACGATATTGGATGTAGGCCAATTGCACTAAATCTAATCCTAGAACGAGAGGTCTAGACCACAAAGCGATAAAACATATAGAATAGACTTTATTCAATTGATACATTACTAAGTAACTTCGTAAGTTTATCCCTTACTAAGATTTCATGTATCCCCATTTTGGGAATCAATAGTAAATCGACACATACAATAACAGGTAAACCGATACCTGAATTAAAAACACGAAAGGGTCGCCGATTCGATTGTTATTGATAGGTCTGCATTAGACGGGATGTTATTACAAAACCCACGTTAACCCAAAAACGACGTTATGAATCTAATAATAAGATCTACGTTACTATGAAAAAGCCACCCCTGTGCACCCTTTGACGTCATAGAACAATTTAAGCACTAAAAGGCACTTTACAGAGTTTTAAAACTGAACTCTACACCACAGCAATATGATTGATATTACTTTAATATTAGCGTTTAGGTTATTACATTAACAATAACGCCGAACTCAGGTATATTTTCAGCTGTACTTATTATTAATGAATGAGGTTTTAAAGCGAAATTGGAAAGGTTGAAATTAAATCCAAAAAGGGTTATTTTCAGAATAATGTTACAATAGATATCACTATGTAGTATAAAACAAAGTCGCTTTTTCTGTTTCTATGTACGCGTAAATCTTTAAAACTACGTAACATATTATGATGCGGTTTTTTAACAGATAAGAGTGAATACTGTCTATAGTTTACGCGAGTAGTACACATTTAAATAAAACACTTTAACGTTTAAAACTAATATATCGGTTTTAAACCGTTAAAGTGTTTTATTTAGATAAGAGTGATTCAAGAAAAAAGTTTTTATATACAACGTTCAGTTTTTCTGTAGGTTATTGAGTATCAGCATTGCACCCGAGCGAAGCCGGTTCGCTAGTCTCAATATGAAGTAGAGAATTACAAAAACAATAGAATTTGAAATTTTCTGTATTCAGCAAATTAGGCTGTAGATGGAATACATACATTTTCTTAAAAGCAAAGACCATGTACTTGCCTAAAATGAAATACAAATATTGTATTATCTCTAAATGCTCACATTTATGTAATTGTAACTTTTGAAAAACTTAGTTATTAAATCTTAAGTTGAAGTTGTCTTCATGTTTCATTTAAAGCAGACAACAGTCACTTTTGTTCTACTTAAAGATATTTTAGGTAGATGGATGAAAGTAAAGCCTATCTAGGCAAGAACAGATAACCTCATTAAAGTAATTCACTAATGAATTTTTAATGCCTACCATTTTAAATCTTTAGCATAATGCACTTAGACAATAGCAGTAATTTGCTTATTATGATGGTATTAATTAACATTATTTAAGATTAATTGCACTTATATATGTGTTTATTTTTTCAGTACTTCAAAATACTAAATGTAAGCAGAAAAATAACCTCTGGTAGGTGTTGGCTCAGAGTTCTATATTACGCAAAACTATTTATAACATTATCATGGGAACAGGCATTTTTTATTGTTATAGAGTTGATGTGATACTCTGTACATATTATGTGGGTTTCAGGTACAACCAAATTGTTATCTCTAGTAAGTTTATTATTATGAAAATGCTGTTATAAAGACTTAACACTGTGTATTAATAGATTATTCAAAAGCTGTTACAATGATAACTTTTATAAAATATTTGTTCTTGTATAGCAACATCGCAAAGCAAATAGGTAAGGTAACAGGCAACTCCACTAAGATTAATTTATCTTAAAACAATCTCTAATTTTTAAGTGATATCTACTGTAGATTAAACATTATATTTCAGTCCTAGTTTAGTATTATGATATTAAATTCATACACAATATCGATAATAACTTCCTTTGCTAATATGATCATAGAAGAAACTAACAAAATTAATATACTCCAGTATTCATAAATAATATAAATTAATATTACTGCCACGATTTTCAAAGACTACAGAAATTATAGATTATTTTTTTCTTTTTGTTTATCCTATTAATAATGTATTCTGTCAAACTGTAATAATAAAGCCTTTATTAAATAGAAATAATCATTTATTTACACTGTTTACCTACATATATTTGATTAAATGCAGCCTTTAAATGTTTATACTGAAAAGCCAGTCCTAAAAGCAATTGAAACAGTTAAAATATTAATTTTGGACAATAGTGATTTAGTACACTCAATAACAAAGTGCACAATAAAGGCAGTTTTTAGTAAATTAAATAATAAGGTTGTATAATGCTTCAAAGATACGACGTCTTAATCTTAAATTGTAAAATAATAATTAGATATTCGAGAAATAAAATTAAACGAGTACCGGCGTTTTCGTTGTTTGTAAACAAAAACATCTGTTTAGTATGTTTCAATCGTGTGCAGTAATTTTCACAATTACTACGCATTTCGCACAAAAATAACTATTTGTTGAGCCCAAGGGAACCAGAAGTATTCGATATTATAACTACCTGAGCAAAGGTGCCGCTTAAGTAACACATGTTTAAACGCGCCAAATTTTGTCGGACAACAACAAACTCTAGATTAGAGTAAATGTAAAGGTTCACGAGTTAATTGAAGATTTCAGTAATTATGCAGCTGATTTTAATCATTTACAGTAGCATAATAGTTGCAGATCGGCTGAATATTGAATTTCTTTTCAAAAGGCCTCTAGCGGTATGATTACGAAACGAAAACATGATGGCGGACACACAGTAGATGTGACTGACATCTAAATGCGTAAAATACTTACACTTTCTTCCTCTTTTTCCATACCAGAAGGCATTTGAGGTACTGCACGGTTAATCGCCGAGTAGTCCGGTAAATCCGGAAGCTCCTCGGCGAGATATATCGGCATTGGTTTCGACGCATCCAGGGCCCTCGCCCTAAACGAGAGCTTCGACATTTTGTTGACAGAACAAAACACGCTAGCGTCGACACTAAAATGCACTTTTATCACACTTTATAGCTCCTCTAGGAGGTCCCAAAGGACCTTAAACAACACTTTGCACACTCTAGTTCGTTCCCATGATTAATTTTTGCACGCACTCAGTCACAATTAATGAAAAACAAAAACGAAACTTTACATATTGAGCGTACTTTACAGAAAGCCATCATGGCGGCTTTCCGTTTGGCGGACGACCATGACCAACTTCCACGAGCGCGTCGTGCGCGGGAAGGAAACACGCGGGATCAACATCTATCTTTTTATTTTTATTCTGTTATTTTTTCAATGATTGACTCAAAAAGTATAAAATAAGAATTGAAAAAATAACAAATAATTTATTTCTTAAAATAATTTTTAATTATAAATTTACGTAAAATAAAATAAAAGAAAAAGTTTGAAAACGACAACGGATGTTTGTTGTCAATCCATAGACAATTGATATACTCTATACGTTCCGTTATTTACAACATATGCATTAATATTATCAAAAAAGAATTGTTAGCAATTGAAATTAAGAGAGCTTCGATATTTTTACGGTCCTCATAATAATATTGTTTTTAAAAATTCAGTGCATATCATTTGCGTCTGTCAATTTAATTCTCAACGTTTTAAGTGATAAGTGCAGATGGCGAAAAACAAACTTGCCACCAACGATGTCACAAGTATCATGTTCCATTTTCAGAGATGGCGCTATAATAAAGTTTAGATTACATTCAATTAAATTGACGATTGTTGAAACTGTGTGGTATATTATTTCTTATTATTTGCTTAGTATAAGAAGTATAATATATCTTTTTCAAAGGTAATGTTCGACTGTAAAAAGTCGTTTATCATCCGTCATATAAATTCACAAAGAATTAAATGTCTACTTATTCTGAAAGATAAAAAAGCTCTAAAGCTGTATGCATTCTTCTTCAAAATTGAAACATTACTAAAATATCATTATTTCGTTTGGTTAAATAGTTTTATGTTAAAATTAATTGAGCGCTGACTAGTCCGCGTTAGATCCACGTGAAGTAAAGTTGTTATTTCATTTGTTTTCCAGTGTTTTATGTTAGCGTTTATAAATTCTGAATATTTCTTGTTCAAACAAGATGTACTACATTTTATTTAACCTAAAGGTAAACTTACTGAGGCAAATGAAATGTACTCAAATGAATGTAGTTAAAATTTAATAATAAAAACACAATATACATTTAAACAATAATTTATTGAGATAATTCATTATAGTGTATGTTTAATAAATTCATATTGTTTGTCGAGTATAATACAGAAATTTGACTTAAAATTTACAAGCAAAACAGAGTGAATACAAACTCAATTCAGTCGAATCAACACCTTATACATTACATAAAAAATATTTAATAGGAAGCCTGCCCTTAAAATGCACTTTGTAACTAAATAACAGCAAGGATTCTGATTTAATTTTAACAAGTTAAAATGCTTTATATAAATATAGGCCGACAAACTAAAATAATGGTTAATATTGTAATACAACTGATTTCTAGTATTTCATTTTATTTATCACTGCAGCATTTGCATATAAAACACTTAAATTACAGCCTATATACAGGATGGTGTAACTTTTTTCTGAAATTTCAGTTTCCTCAATGCGCAAGAGTTCCTACACAATAAGTTAACCAACCTGTATACATAATTAAAGCCCTAAGTCTTAAACTGAGATTATTATGACATTTTGTGCTATATCTTATAATTGTGAATATATACGCTACATGGGATTGGTATTTTAAATTCGATTATTGAGGGACAAGTACAAATATTGTCTTGTAAGCTAAACAGAATTTGATGTATGTTTACAAGTCATATATGGAATCAAATATTTAATCTATACATACAGCCGTTAACTTTGCATATTCACTAGACAATTTTACAATGTCGAATTCACAATTTGATAATTAATTTTACTTGAAAAATCCGTATTCAAAAATTTATTCTTCGTTACTGTGCACAGCTTTGTACGAGCGAAGTAAAGGTTATTCCATTAAAGCTTTTATTATTTAAAGACAAGAAATTTATTTATGTTTGGCAAACTCTAATTCATACATTTTTCATTAGTAAACATGTTCAAACTACTATAATTATGATTTTTGTGTTTTTTTTTGCAAAGATTTACTTTTTTCGTCTTGTACAAATCTTCTAGTCCTAATTGAATCAGCTTTGGGCAATTGAGTCATCGGAATTCGCCATACTGGCACAGTCACCTTGTGGCGCCACTTTCGGAGCACTTTTGCCCACAAATATTTCGACCTCCTGTAAAAAGTATTGTAGATTAATTTATAAGCAGAATCCTTCAAATAAACTGTACATGTAATTAAATTAATAATTATAAATATTGTATGAACACGAAAATGTATATACAGAAGAATGTATATTCAATTCATAATATGAGGCTGCTAGAGGCAGAGTGGCCTAAAAACAAAACACATGATTCTAAATAAGTAATAAAATTAAATATGGTTGAAGTTGGTTTGGTATTTATGTCTCACCTGACTGCCCTCCACTCCCATGTTGTTATCTGTCTCCTTACTTTGTCCCGGCATCGACGCACGCGCAGCCAACTGTCGTTCGCGGGCTACACGTCTGCGAATTGCAATAACGATAGTATAAGTACACATTAATTGTAACTATTACATTAACATATTGACACTTGCTTTCAAATTTAAACACCGTAGGGACAATAATCTAAATAACGTTACAAAGGGAGTATACGTCACAAATCCTGCGGGGTCTATGTCTTACTATTTATATCCATCTCACGAGAGCTAGTAACATACAATTGCTTTAGATATATTTACTAAAAATTTGGTTCATTTAGTGCTAACAAGTCCACAAAATATTTCTTACTATGTGCGTTATAATTTGCATAGGTCTTCAATTATTCTATACTATTTGCTCATTTTAAGTTTTTTGATAAATGAATTCATGATTTACTACTTTTGACGCAAATAATCGTAAATACCTGCGATGTTCCAGCATGGCTTTCCTATCCGCTTCTCTCTTTTCAGCAGCGAGCCTGGCCTTTTCATTCTTAACTTGAGGAGTCCGAACAACTTTGCCTCTAGCGGGTGAAGATGATGTTGGCGGCTTGGTTATTGGTGATGAAACCTAAAATTTATTGGGAGTAGAATTCATAATTATTATACTATATGAATTGGTAAATACATTTAAAAAATGACAGTTCCAAAAATTTTTAACAAATGTAACGGTAGCAATGTACAGCTAACAACCGATCTTGTATTTGACGCCCAACGTGTTTCGAATCAATTTACAATTTTTCTGAAGCACTTCGCATGGTTATCTGAATATTAAATCGGTACTAATATCCAAAAACCCGTAGTTACGAACCACCATCCACAGATGATAAAACAGTTAGGTTTACGCGCGTTTCCGTTTCAGTCTGTGGGTTTCAGAATTTTTCTGTCTTGTTGAGTTGTTATGTAGCTGAGGTATTTCGCTTTCCACCAAGCGAACCCCTTGCTTGCCATTCCTTTATCATAAGAAAAATAGTCTTACCTCCTGCCAGTTATTATCCCTAAGAGTATCCAAGTGGGCATACAAGGCATCCACATTTCTGACTTGCAATAACACCATGTCCCAGAACCCTTGCAGGTCTTCCAACGTGGTCGGGAATTGCTCGTCGCCTCGCTCATTAATATTATTGTAGCAAAGACCTGGAATTTTCAAAGAGTCATATAATTACAGCATAACGAAATACATTCAAGTACACTGCTATAACTGTAATGATTGAGTAAGGGAAGGAATTTGTGAAAAATAATTTTATATGACATTGTGGTAAAGAGTTATACCTAACTTGTATTGGTGAATAAATTGTATAAAAACATATTTTTTCTAGCCCATTATAGTCTAATTAACGCAATGGCATCACAAAAAAATTATGTACATATAAGCATATTATTATGCTGCACAAACCTTCAAACTGTTGCATTTTCTGTGTAGCAAGCAACCTCGCTTTGCCTGAAGCCGCCCGGAGCAGACCTAACACTTCCTCACTTATATTCTCTTGGTTCTGAAATAGTTTAAAAGAAATTTAAGATGATATAACTTCATCATAGTAATATAGGCTTACAACCTTTTCATGTATAATATATAAGAGCTTAGGAAGTTTAATATTCTCTTCTGTTACAACATAATATTCGAAATAAATGATTATTATTTTCCCCCAAACTGACTTTAGTCTTGTGAATTTGAGTGAAGCAGTTACAGCAGACATATTTGAGCTTTTCAAACCCTTTCTGTATGAGCTTCCCTGCTTTTTATTTTCAAAACGATGGACAGAAGGGAAATATAATCAGTATCAATCAGAATACATAGCTAATGTATATATCTAAAACTTTGGGCACTTAGAAGTAAAAAATAAAGAAAACCTACTTGCAAGCTTTCCAATTCCTTCTCAGCTCCGGCAGCCAATGCAATCAGCCTTTCAGTCTCTTTCTTCTCCAAATCTAGGAAATAATATGCATCCTTCACCGTTCCACCATTCTTCAGATCACCATTTTCTAAATCACCATTCTTAACTAGATCACCATTTTTTATTTCACCATTGCTGTTAACACCATTTACTTTCACCGAATCACTTATCACAGTTTCACATATATCATCAGTCTTTTTCTCTAGATCCTTATTCGGAGACAGGTCTGATTTCAAACTTTTTCTGGGTGACAATACTGGCAGTTGAGCCCTGAACTCAGGCCTCAGGTGTCTTAAAACGGGTAAAACCTCATCCTCTTTGGTGGGACTGTTGTTTTCGCTGTCAAAACTGTCATTAGATCTTCTTGGGGATAGAACCCTCTCGCTAGGACTGGGGCAGTTCAATGACTTCTCTGTGAGAATTTTGGCGTCATCTTCACTTGTGCTTTTTAATTTGTGTCGTTGGTTAAAGAAGCCTTGGGCCAGCGCCCCTGGCCCGTATAATCGCTCCACTCGTTGCTGGATAAAGCTCTTCATAGGACTCGTTAGCTTTTCACCATTCTCCTTGGTAATCTCCACTCGTTTCGACACTTCATTAGACGAAATGGTATAGGACTCCGAACTGAACCTGGTTTCTTTACCATTTGTAACTGTCTGCCTAAAATTAGTTTCAGAATAACTAGATTTGAACACCTCTTTCGCATTATCCACCTCATCCTTTTGTAGCATGGACGACGCGAAGTTCTTGCTCTCCGTGGAGATGTACGACCGACTGGTGGTGGTCATGGTTGGACCTAGGAAGTCGTTCTTCAGTTGTTTATTTTCGGCCGCCATGAAGACATGTGGGGTGGCCAGGTATGGGTCTGTGTGCGCCTTAGAAGGCGCCTTTGATGTCAAATTTGTCCGAGTATCATGGGGACCGAATGTAGGAACCAACAGTTTATTGGCACTGACAGGTATAGGTACCAGAAGGGAATTACTCTCACTCTTGTACTGGTATGTGTGTGTTATAGGTCGGATAGGGGAAGCTTCACGGCTCTTATTGATATCCTGCCGTAGCTTTGAGTCATAGGTCGTTAGGTTAGTGTAACCGTTAACTGAACAGGCTAGGTTCAAATAACTCGGTTTCTTCTGGGGTATTTCGTCTCGTTTCTTTTGGTGGCTTCGAGATCTATGGCTGGACGAGTCTATATGGATCTTTGGGGGTGGTTTTAAAAGGTTTTCTGATTTAGGGGGGTGTTTTGGTGTTGGTGTCGCATCTTCTGGAGTCCTCGGTGGCGAAAGGGGAGTGGGAGTATGATTTGGCTGAAGAGAACCAGCTCTTTCTTGTATCCTCGATGTGAACTCTTTAATCCGACTTGTAGTTGACGATGGTGTCAGGAGATTCAAGCTTCCAGATGTGGTATCTGTAGAGAATTTAAGTAGGGTTAATAACCTATTTGGTGTCCACCAAGATCATGTAGATGTAGGTTTATTAAAACAAGAAGGCAAACACAAAATGTCAAGATGAAAAAAACAAGAATATTACACATAGCTTGACTAAGTATGTATTTGATTAATGCTCTAATTGGCTTAAAACATTGAGGGTAGAGAAAACATACATGCATACATACATTTACAAATAAAACCTATTTTTTGGTATCTTAGTACTCCTTCAGAAATATACATATATAAGTATCAGTATAGTGATGTGATATTACTTACAAGTAAATAATAAAAAATAATCACACATTTTACAACATACATTAATTAACGACTACCATTAGCAAAATATAAATACTACACATGTATCAACAAAATCTTATCTATTGCCAAGGTCACAAACCAATGATAGGTAATCAGGTAATTGACGAAAATAATCCACTAGATTATAGAAATGAGAGTAGATAAGGGCTACTAAATTAGTTTTGGCAAAAATAAATCAACATGAGGTATTCAATATTATTTGGACAATGTACCTACTTATTTACTATCTCTACTAGTATATGAAGTAGAATACATTATTGCACTTTATTAACATATAGAGGTATTTAAGAGGCTCTATCAAAATACCTTATAAGCATAAAGGTGCATATGGGGGACAGACTAGACAAAATCTGCATTCATTTTATTATTTGAATCTATTTCCAGTCAAGTATTTGTGTGACCAAAACAAGTTCCTAAATCTCTGATTCCAAAATGTCGATTTGTGTGCTACCAAATTCAAAACAAGTAAAATGTGGACCGCCAGGAGGTAGTCACATTAGTTAATACTAAAAATTGTTTTTGTTTGTGAAATTTTGATTTGAGAAAATTTTACTCTTTAAAATCATTTAAATAAAACACTTTAACGGTTTAAAACACGATAAATTAGTTAAACTTATTTGACAGGGCGACCCGTGACCACGGTTGCTGCAAAGCATCCTAAAGGTTGAGCCGAAGTTCAAAATCATTTTGAAATATGTTTAACTAATATATCGCGTTTTAAACCGTTAAAGTATTTTATTTAAATGTGTACTAATCACGTAAACTATATACAGTCTTTAAAACATATTAAACAAAGACATAAAAGCAATAATGTAGACTTAAAACATAAACCTTGATCTTTCTTAAAAAAGGTAATCATGAGTGTGTTTGCACAGATGTGAATAGAATAATATTAGCAATTATTAGCAATTATTATAATTACTAACAGTAACTTATATTTGGTTAAATATTTTTATCTACCAAGCTTTAACTTTATAAGCAGAATTTGTGATTAAAAGTCTTCTAACCGATCTATGATTGTTTAAAATTTAAAGCCATTTATATTACCTAATAATGTTAACATCCATCAATATAATTAATACTTTTCTTGTTTATATTATAATTTGTCTTAAGAGTATACTTATATGCATAGACTGTATGGTTTAAAATTCATATTTATATATAAAATCATTAAGGGTACCAACATAAACATGTATGTCTCGGCCACAAATCTTAGGTCAATTTGATTTCTAATAAAGAAATAATGATGTAGCATTGTCTTTGAGATTAAGAAATTATATTAAATTATATGTTTGATATTAAGTAATTTTTTATAGAAATGCAGAATCACTAAAAAATATATTCAGACATGTTATTGCACTAATTATCATCTTTGTTACATAACCTATACGGCTTTCTTGTAGTAGGTTTAATAAATAATTTACAAACCAAGCAAGGAAAACACTAGAAATTTAGTGATAAACATAATACACAATCAAATAATTACAACACGTTATTTTATATCAGGAACATTAAATACTATATTAAGTTACTCTCAATTAACTAACAAGGAAGAAATATCGAGCTTCATAAAAGCTTATAACCATTTGTTTTGCGCATACACTGCTTATAATTATTTATCATCATAATTCTATGGATTCGAACATGAGTAATCTTTAGGAGGAAAGCTCAATTGAGAAATCCGTGAGTAACACGAAGTTAATTATAAAAACAAAAACAAATTTTTAACACAAGGAGCACTAAGTTATTTACCACTTAAAGTTACGAAACTTACCAATGACAATTTTAGAGCAGAAACGACGATTATACAGTTTTAAACAGTGTGCACAACACAAAACCAACAATAATTTTACTTTAAACAAAATGTGTAAAATTTAAACATCTTATTTTTAACCAGCACGAGTCAAAAATTCCAATCACAGATGTCAGACTTTTTAAACTTTTTTTTTTTCGAAACGTCATCCGCTGCGCAGTTGCGGCCGGTCCGTGCCGTTCCGTTTCACGGTGTGCGCGCCCGGATAAAGTTCCTGTTATACTGACCTTTTAACACGTATTCACTTACATTACTTTTATTTATCGATGACGGATATGCCGTTTTGTAATAACGTTATCGATGCAATATTGATAAAAATGTCGGTGTTAAACGCGTGTATCGGTCGCCAAGTTACGAGACAATGACCGAACGGCGAGTATGACGGGTGCGTAGGCCGCCCGAAGGTCAACCGTTGACTTGTGTCATACACGTTTGTTTGTATGCATTTTGTAATGTATATTTTCATGTCCATATGACCTAGTTTTTGTATTTTTTTATTATAGAAGAGGACTGACTAGCTTGGAGTTCACTTAATGAAACATCCCAGCCATATAACATTTAAACAAGATGCATAGACAGAGACCGAAACGCGATTAGACTCGGCGACTTTTAATCTGTGGACTATGGTTCGTTACCCGGTCAGAATGTACCACCCATTTAATATCGAGATTTTCAGACAAAGTTCATAATCTTGGAGATATAAAAAATATAAATTGATAAAAACATTATTCGACAATCATTTTTCAGGGGGGGGGGGGGAGTATTGAACCCACGAATGACGTTGATGTTGATACCTACCTACACTTTGATACCATTACGCCAACAAGCTCCTTTTTATTCTAGACTTCAATCATTTCTTAAAAAAACACGATGTATTTCCGGATTTCATTCGAGAATAAATGCTGTTATTGTATTAACAAGACCTAAAACTGTGAACATTTTTATAATAGAAGTAAAGAAAGGAACTACTTAGTGAATTGAGTAGCCACTTATAAAACTTTAAAAACGTGGACACAGTACTAGGCCACACTGAAGTGCCTATGGTCTGTATAATAATTATTTCATGAAATCCACAACCCCGACAAAACCCTTTATACTTGGTCTTAAAAAATATTATTATAATTTTGCCTATACAATCTTAAGAGCACTCAACGCTGTTTCTCACATTTACGCTGTAATTAAGAATCTAACACTTCAATATGTTTATGTGAAGAGAAGCATCTGTCTTTTAAAATGAATAAGTCAAAGGAAATAAGAGTTTGACGGGCTCCTTAGTCTCATGGTAGCATGGCAAATAATAAACGGGTCGCGGGTTCGATCCCCGACCAGGTCCAACATATTTCTAATTTCTGAAACATGTTGAACTTCGTTTGGAAATCTGGATATTTAATGGGTGGTAGCAATATCGAAATATCCGTTCGGGTCACCAACCACCGTCCACAGATTAAAAAGCCCTCAAGCTTTAATAGCGTTTCGGTTGCAGTCTGTGAATCTCCGAATATCCAATGACAAAATGGCCGACAACGCATCTTTTTCAAATTCAATATGGCTAGCGCCACGCTGTCTCGTCTATGATAAGAAAAAAATATACGTTTATTTAAGACTCCGGAGATGATGTTATTGGTCGAGCATTTGTAATTTTGTTCGCTAGTTTCAACAATAATTATAAATATTCTTGTAAGACATTGTTAATTTACCAACACTAATTACATATTATAAAAGTTAACTAAATATAAATAGATACTTACGATACTAAATAAAAACTGAAGCGACACAGATAAAGAAAACACATTACAACAGAAATGAAATGTTTATTAATTAATAAATAACATGAATAAAGCTTAGTCTAGCATTCGTAGTGAAATAATGAAAAGTAATTTCAAATTAAAGTAAATTCAAATCTACGAAACGATCCTGCATTGCATAAATTATAGTGAGCGTAGATTTGAAATTACTCTAGTTCATAATATAATATTTAAAAAGCTATATAATAATGAGAAATACAGTATAGCAATTACGATAAAACAAACATGCTTAAAACTACAGTACATAACACAGCACAACAATCATTGCGTATTAATGAAGATGAAAGTAATATTTAACGGGTTAAATTCGTTTAAAACGTTAGATAGGTTCATTTATTTATAAACTATCCATTTTATATATGTATATTTCGAATATTGAACCGATGTGGTTTCTACAAGTTGATGATATGCTTATAATTCCGTGTAGGAACAAATTCTTTTAGAAGTAGGTAATAACTTCTTATGGGCAGGGTAAATTTCGTTACGTAATACGTTACGGCGCCACCCTTCCCCTTGTCTTTCTCTTCTTGAGCCTATTTATAGTTGAAAATATTATATTGCAAAGTTTAACTTAGTTTGCGTTATCATTTATCTTTTGTCGGGCTTTTACTGAACAGTGTTATTAAAGAAATAGATACTTTCATCTTCATTTAGCAATAAATTTAACATTACCTGAAAAATCTGTGCTCGCGTCGACGTCCAGGGAACAGCTGCCAATAGAATCCACAGACTTATCCATAACTTTAACAACCAATTTCCTTGAGCAACTCTTCAAGAGATCGGCTTCTTTCACCTCAATCTCATATGGCCCTATACTATCTAGATCGTTAGCTGCATTCGATTTAGGCGAGACAGTAGAACTTGGTAATTTTATATCCGTCTCGTCCGTGTTAATCGACAATATGGAGTCAAGCTTTTCAGTTTTATCCAATATTAACGTGCTTTGACTTGTGAAGTTGCTGCGTATCGGCTCTACGTATTCCACTTCATCATCGTAGACGAAGAAGTGATTGGAATGTCCGGCTTCAGTCGCGTCGGCTGGTACAGCATCAATCACAGTCTGCGGTTTGAGACTCTTATAGAAGTGATCCTCTAGCTTCTCCAATTGACGACGTGTGTCCGATTGTTTTTTACGCACCGAATCAATTATCACCGGTTTCAAGAGATCTGGCGTTTTTTCCCGATCCCGCTTAAGAACTGGAGAATCGTCGCTTTCTAATTCAAATCTTTTGTATTTGGACGAGCAGTAGTCGTCTATTGATGAGGTATCCGACTTCTTGGAGTCGAAAAAAGTGTCCAGCGAGAAGAACGATTTCCTTTTTTTCTTCGGTTGGCTGGATTTATCAAAATTCGACGCTACGAATGGATCTCTTGAATTGTACAAGACTACATTACTTGTGTTCACGAGGGATTTCGGTCTGCTCCCACTGGGAAGGCTGAGCGGGACTCTGTTCGTTTCTATTTTACGTGAATCTAAGCTGAGGGTTTTGCGAAATCTCTCGTTTAGATTGGATAGTAGGAAATGTCTGCGTTCGGTGGATTTAGGTGTGACGTTATAGGAAGTTTGCTTGCTGCTAGACGGCTGGCTTTCCGGAATGTGCTCGGTGTATTTGAACTCTATTTCGTGTTCTGAATCTCTGCCTGTTTCAGGTTTCGGTGGTTTGTATGCTTCCGATGGGCAAAGAGAAGATTGTCTATTGTCGGGACGGTGGAAGGAGAACGATCCTCTGTCAGATCTATTTCTGTCACAGATACAACTGCCGATGCAGCTCAGTTTGACGCAGTGTCTTTTGGTGTCTGTTTCGATTTGGTTAATTTTACTTGTGCTTGGAATGTATGTATCGGGTTTATATTTGTGGACAAGCAGGTCTTGTCTGATCTTCTCCAATCTTTCGTCGCCATTTAAGCCTCTCGTGTATTTCGATTTGGGTGGTCGGAAAAACCGAATAGATCCAGTGGTGTAAGGGTCATTACCGCGTCTTCTTACAAACGGCGAGTCGGAGATTTTGTTGACTCCTAAGAGGAGAACTGGTGACTTTTTATCTTCATCATCAGGCAAGTCACTGTGAACAAAACAAACCGTAAGAACATGCTCCAATCGTTCACTATTTGAAGCAAATGTGTAACCTGTAATAAGCTGTATTTAAATTAGGCATTAATAAAGTTGCTAACTTAAATAAGGTAAGCAAACGGGAAATATTAAAAAGCAACAAACACAAAGCAAACAAAACACAAAAATGTACTTACAGATTCCAAATGCACAAAAAAATATTAAAAAGTTAGACACAAACGAACTCATACTTAGGAAAGGGTAGACAATAATATCTACGATGCAACTTACTATGTAGGTACCTATAGTAAAAATATACTAAGTATAAATTAAATAAAACATTTTTAACAGTCCAAAACGCAAGATGTATTAGTTAACTTATTTACAATTTATTTTGTCTACGGCCCTACGTTTCGGATGCTGTACAGCAGCCGTAGGTACTCACGGGGGCAAATGTATTATTTAAATGTGTACTACTCGCGTTAACTGCAGACAATACTTAGGTATGATATTGCTTTTTCATTAGTAATTTTGTTATGTTTCTTTAAATATTCTGACATCAAAATTTCAACATCATTGTGTGGGTACAGCAGCGATAATCACATTTGCATCTAGTTTAGATACAGTGCAACAACAGATTTTGCACAAGATTACAATATACACCTATCAAGGGCGGAACAAGAGTTTAAAACAAGCACTAAGGTTCTACTGTCCCATGGTCCCCGGTATCCAGTCCTGTTCACGTCTAATGTTTGAAACAATCAAGTGCTTTTTAAACTTAGTAAAGTATGAAATACATGTAATTGTAAGCTGTAGATATATAAAATGTTTTAAATATATTTTAGCTGTCATGTGAAATATAGTAATTCGGCGAAACATTTGCAACAACGACATTTGACGACCCAAATTAATATTGCAAATACCTAAAAATTGCTTAATATTGTTTTGTGTAAGTCTTTGTTGACTCTGAGATTTAGCGTTAAACATAACGTCATAGACTTTTGATATTAGCCAATGTCGTGTTTAACTGTTTGCGTGGGTAGAAAAATACATTAAAGAAATTGGGGAGTGCCGTACAGTGCTTGATACGGTTTATTTTATTGGTAGCGCTTCGCCCTCCAGTTTCACTTGTAAAAAATTGGCTTTCTTTTTCAGTTATATATTGTCTAGCTTGTTTGAACTGTTCAAGAGAAAAATTTCGGGCAGTTGACAGTTTTTGCAAGTCTAGGCACCACGCACAAAAAAAAAATAAAGAAAAGAAAAAAATGGATATTCTTATTCTAGTCTTAGTAAAAATTTTGTAACTTTTTAAACCGTTAAAATTGTTTAAATTAAGAATTATCATCTGCGCAACTACAGATAGACCTAACCAACAATACCTATATGTATAAGTAGAACGTAAAAGTACGAAAAAATAGTGATGTGCAAAGTCGATAATTCTTTCTCACTAGCCTTCCGTGTCGCAATCCCTCGTTTGAATATAGAGATAATATTACACACGACCAGTTCTTTATATGTGAATATTCTTGTACATAATACCATTATGGAAACCAGTTTCGGACCATAAGTTAGGTTTTTATCTAGTCAAGGAGATTATGTGACTACATTATTGTACACTTGCTTGGCCTCGGTTCCACGTAAATATTGTAATATCATACAATTTTCAAAAGCAATGCGGTCTCTTTTAAAGGAAATATTATTCTTTCGATTTGTCTAATACTTAATTCACCTGCCTCTTGACTTTCGATCAATAATTTAATTTTTGTTTGAACGCGCTAATCTCAGGACTGTTCGAGTTTAAAAGTTATTTTTGTGTTGGCTAGAGTAGAGGCTATAAAACATTGCTCTGTGACTTCTACTAACATTTTTACATCGTCGGCGTTAGCCAGTTTGTTGATTTGTAATCTACTTTTGCGTGAGATAGAGCAATTTACGTTTGCCTGACCAACGGGATATAGAGATGTTAAAAGCTATCGATAACCGATCGAATAAAATACTCGACCAATTGTCGATATAACCATTACATGTAAAACTGCAGAAGAAGACAAATTTTTCATATTTTGACTGTGATAACTTTGAACATTGAAAAAAAAATTAAATAACATTTAGACTCGGGAGACTTGAACTGGCATTATCAGCGGCCCGTGCTGTTACTCTAACCAATTGAGCTACCGAGTCCTACATTTTTTTAAATCAAGCATATAACACGTGAAAAATATTAAAGTATTCAAACATTTAAGTAATTTGTTTTTATTTCAAAAATGTTATTCCAAAGTTTATGAATTCAATTTAGCAATTATGTTTATCAATTTAAAAAGATATTCTGTTTGAAAACATTAATATTTTTCACATGTTATTGCTTGTTGTTATAACTTTGTAATTTCATCTTCAATGATTTCTTAAGCTGCAAAGCATAAGACATTGAGCCTTAATACGCAAGTGTTAAGGGAGAAATTACATTGCGCGAGAGGTGCATGTATCAATAAGTTGAAAAAATTGACGATAAGTGTAGGACTCGGTAGCTCTTGGTAGAGCAACAGCACGGAAAGGTGACGATGCCGGTCAAGTCCTGCCCGAGTCGAAATTTTTGCAATTATATTTTCGATTTTTAAATTAGATATTCTGTTGTTTTACTCATTTATGAGCTGATAGTTGATATCGTATCTATTTCGACACTAAACTATCGATAAGATCACGACACCACTAGGTAATCGCAGTTCAATGCTAGCCGTAATTTTAACTCGGTCCATCGCTTCAGAAATTACCTCCGTTTCCCAGTACTGATCCACTATGAGATAACGGCATAAATTATTGTTTATTGCGTTGTCTATAACTGCTTTTATAAATGCTATGTACGTTAAATACTGTCTGTAGTTTAGGCGAGTAGTACACATTTAAATAAAACACTTTAACGGTTTAAAACGCGATATACATATTTTAGTTAAACTTGTTTGAAAATAATTTTTAACTACGGCCTGACGTTTCGGATGCTTTGCAGCAGCCGAAGTTTATCTAAAATGTATCGCGTTTTGAACCGTTAAAGTGTTTTATTTCAATACTAGATATGTATGTTGTTCATAGGACAACGTTGAGTTTAATTTTTTTTTATGATAGAGGAGGACAGGAAGATACGCTGTGCGAAATCCACAGGCTAAAACCAAAACGCGATCAAACTTAACAGTTTTAACATCTGTGGACGGTTGTTCGTGACCCGGACGGAAAATCCCACCTATTTAATATCCAGATTTCCAAACGACGTTCAATATGTTTAAGATTAATAAAATCGAACACACGACCCTAGACACTACATTGGTATTTATTATATTTTATTATACCTTGTAACCCTAGTTTAAGTTAATACATTTTCTACATAGGTGATATCTTTGGGTTGATTAACAACGAGTAATTAACTACTATTATGATACAAGAACCGTGACTTCCTCTCGTATAGAAAAAGTATAAACTATAATCGATGGCGATACGGAATCGATCGTAACATTTCCTATGTTACGAATAATCGAATTAGCGTCGACGATTGTCAGAAGTCACGCTATTATTCAAATTTCAACGCTCTATAATCTATTGAATTATAAACACTTCGTCTATGGTATTTAGATTTTCTATTACTAACTCTCGTTTAAGGAAACGCATTGAGAAGTTGCTGCGATAGCGAGTTCTATAACATATAGGCAGTTCTATATAATTCAAATCGGACTTAAACCGAAACGCGAATTTTACACGCCACGCCTCTTCCAAGAAGTATGTTTTTTAATAAAAAAAATGAAATAAAATTTATTTTTATTTAATATCCAGATATAAACCATTGGTTCTAATGTGGTCCGATCTGATACGGTTTTTACTCGCCAACACTATTTATAATACAAATTGCAATTATAAATTATCGAAAGATGTTGTAAAACAATTTATTTCCAACGATAAAACCTCTTTACGACCATAAAGTGTAACGTTATGAAAATTACAGCATAAAATTATCACAACAACGGTCGTAAGAAACGAGCGGCGTTTTCGGGGGTCGTCGACCTTAATTCGCTTTCCTTGGCTCGTCAGGTGATTAAAGATGGTAAAGCAACTAAAATACGGCTTCTTTCCAACTTGAAGATGTACTAAAGAGGTTATTGCTATGTACAAAGATTACTGTCTGACTGAATTGTCTATGATTTCATCTATACTAATATAAATCGGAACAGTTTGTTTGGACGTGCTAAAATAAGGAACTACTTTCGAAATGAAAAAAAAATGTGTTAAAATTAAATATCGAGGAGGACTTCAGCCCATAAAACATCACGCTGCGACCAATAGGAAAAACGGGGAAAGATATTGATTTTTAAGGGCTTGCTTTGCTTGCGCTTCGAAAACGGTTCAAGATCAAAAAATATGTATAAAAGAATTAAAATTTATTTTCAAAAAGTTGTTTTTCAAATACACTATAATGGTTTAAAACGCGATATATATATTAGTTAACCTTATTTGAAAAGTATTTTCTTAACTACGGCCCGACGTTTCGCTTTGCCGGGTCGTAGTTGAAATATATTATAAATGAGTTAACTAATATATTTCGCGTTTTAAACCGTTAGTGTTTTAATTAAATGTGTACTACTCGCGTTAACTACGAACAGTATTTAAGGTGTTTTTCTATTTTAATTTATCTACACTATCTCTTATACCAATATATTTGCTAGAACGAGTTGCAATATTAAGAAGTCCTGCTTATAATGTAAATTTATTTAAAAATAACTCCATATAGAATTTAATGAAGTCACTTGTCAATTAAACATGAATTTATTTTTAATTATGCGCTTGATTGCATTTATAATCAGATTTTAATCAGAATGATTACGTAATACAAATACTTATGTAATGCATATGAGAACTTGTAAAAATATGACACAGGCGGTAGTTGAATCTGTGACCAAGAGCCTGACACTGTAGCGCAATAAATTAAAAGTCTAATAGAGTTCTAAATTTGATGGCACGGGCAGGACACACGACGGAGAGTCGAGTCGTTTCATGGACTTCTTCAATTAATAATTGATATTGTTTAATACGAAGCAATACAATGTGGAAAAACATAATAATGTTTCACTGTAGCTCATTGGCAACCAAATATGACCAGTAGCGTAGCTAAAGGGAGAAGGGTCCGGTCTACCTAATCCTAATCGTCTCAAGAAAGAATCGGCTCATCATCTCCTCTTTTAGCATAGCTTGAATTAAATGAACCTCCAAAATTAGAAATAGCAACAAGATCCCGTCCTTTTCTTTTACAAAGATAAGGATTAGAGGGCCTAAGTTCCGGGGCCCTGGTGCACTGCACCACCTGGCCCTACGTTAGCTACGCTACTGAATATGACCCTCCAACAACACAGTATTTCATAGGTTGTACTGTTTACAACAAAATAGTCCCTTAGGTTATTATTTACAAAAGGTGAGGAACCTCACGCGGGAACCTCCCTCCGGTCCTCTAGTGGCCACGGCGGCTGCAAAGCATCCTAAACATCCAGCCGTAGTTATAACATATTTTAAATAAAATAACTAATACATTACGCGTTTTAAACCATTGAGGTTTTTTTTTTAAACTAATCCAACCATGCGCAAAAGTTTATCCACTCGCCTCTATAAACTAATAAATCTCTTGCATTAAGTCCAATTGGTCAATTTGTGGTTCAATTCCTGCTGAATTGAATTAAAGGTCGTGCGATGTTCAATTGATTTGTTCATTCAGTCGTTAAACAAATTGTTCTCAATTCTGCAACTACAATCCATACTAATAATATAAAGCTGAAGAGTTAGTTCGAAGGCGCTGAACTCGGAAACACCAGGATCGAATTAAAAAATATATTTGTATTTATCTTTTCAAGTCTTAAAAGATAGACATAATATAATGTCGCGGGTATTTTTATAGATCATTTAAATAGAAATCATTCTGTCATACATAGTTTTTGAGTGTTTTGAACCGTTTTGGCAGCGTACGCCTCAGAAACCCACATAGATACTTCATTCTTCCTATTTTTCCACATCTCCCACTGTTTCTTCGCTCCTATTAGTCACAGCGCTTTTTATAGCCTTCTCGGTAAATGCCAACCAAACCAACACGAAATTAATTTTACAATACGAATCAGCAGTTCCTGAGATTAGCGCGTTCTAACAAACAAACTCTTCAACTTCATATATTAATATAGATTGGAAGACGTCTGTCATGACCGGTTTATTCTACTATTTGACCTTGTACGGATTT
This sequence comes from Leptosia nina, assembly GCA_963661955.1. Taxonomy (NCBI): domain Eukaryota; kingdom Metazoa; phylum Arthropoda; class Insecta; order Lepidoptera; family Pieridae; genus Leptosia; species Leptosia nina. The sequence continues at coordinate 2,318,193 of CAVLEF010000011.1, forward strand.
TCCATTTCTATTACCGTTCCAGTATTGTCCGATTGGTAAAGGCGTTCCCACGTGTGCTTTCTACAACTTTCACATAATACAGCTAATCATTAACGTCGTTAAAAATTAAAACTTATTGTCTTTCCACTTTTTCTCCGCCATGCAGTAATGGGTAGCACTTATCGTTAGAATGTGCATTTGCTGTCTTTATCTGGCACTAAGTGGACATAGTACCTATAGTAATATTATAAAGCTGAATTTGTTTGTTTGTCTAAACGCGCAAATCTCAGGAACTACTGATCCGAATTGATTTTGTTTTTTGTGTATTGGTTAAAGCATTGACTGAGGAAGGATTTCGGATTAAACTCAGGAGAGAAGATTGGGTATTGTAGAAGAAATTTGGAAAATTATTTATCTTCAAGAGTTTCCGTTATGTGCGAAAACTATTTCTTACCTTTATTAGAGGGAGATAGCATTTTATATGTTTTATACCTGTCGAAAATTGAATAATTCCCAACTCGTAGAAGTGAAGCCACAAAAATAGTAAAAGATAACGATGTATGTTTATATATGTCTATCAAATGCCGACAAGTTTCTGTATATGTTATGCCCAGGATGTTAGCAAGATTAAAGAATTTAACCACGCCCACATAAAAGACCATATATTATGTGCTTGGAAGATTCCTATTTGTTGCTTACGTAAGCTTTAATTAATATTGCCTAATAAATAAAGTTTTAAATTGTTTTAAATTTGCTTAAATTGAATGAGTATCTTTTTTTAAGTAGTTTATCACTGTAAGCAAATATGCTTTTTTTTCAAGTGCAACGAACGAATTTTGCTGAGGAATTGTGAAGATAAAATAAACGATTGTGTTGCTCTGTTATGAAAGAAAACGACATTTGAAGGAATGATAAAAGGAAACAATTCCTTTTTATCATTTACTAGCTATATCAGCGACTTCGTCCGCCAGGATCGTTATTTTGGGCATCCAAATTAGTTTTTGCAAACCCTTCATTTTTATAAACATAAGCTGTTATCCACGAAGTCGATTGCGTGCCTTCCCATCGTTTTTCAAGCTAATCTTAATAGATAGATATTTAGTGTCGCGGACTTTTTTTTAGATCATTAAAAGAGGAATCATTCTTTCATACACATATTTGGGTATCTTGAATCGTATAATGTTTGTTATTGTTGATTTGTATATTCCTTCGAAATTATATTTCATCTGTCAACTTCACGTTAAAGAAAGAAAATTGACATAGAAGATATACCAAACTTTCTTTACATAACAATAATTAAATCGAAAAAAAAAAAATAAAAATTATGATTTTGTGATATAATAATATTAACACTATTGACGTCTGTTCGTTGATATACGAATCGTGGGAAACAAAATAAAGGCTTACGAAAGCCGACGTGTTCATCTCACGTTACTTGCGTTTGTTGAAACAATAAGAGTGTGAAATTTAATAACCTCCAATAACAATAGATGTGGTAATATGTTTAGTACCTAACGATACGAGTTTCTAGATTAAATTAAAAATGTCCACAATAAAGACACAAACTTGTGTGTCTGTGTTTATGTCATTAGAGCATCTGAAACATCGGGCTGGAAACTAATATATTTCGCAATTTAAACCGTTAAGTGTTTGTAAATTACAGTTTTAAAGTAATGTTAGTTATTTGTTCACCGAAAGTAAACTATATCACTTAGTACTAAACATTTCTAATTAATAAATACGCTACTTATAGTAAATCAGTTCTTTCAAGCCGACTGCAATAAACTAACTTGTTTATTTCGCTAGATGGGGAATAGTGGAAATCGATTTAAGAAATCCCGACAGCGCAAATACCGACGAATTAATCAATAATATTTACATTTGTCAACGTGGCTGCGTTGAAGTGTAATCAAACACGAAAACTCAATTTGGTAGTCAAATAGGGTGCACTAAACTTCGTGTTGCATGGCTGTATAAAAATGGAAAGCCGTTTAACTTGGTCGGGAAATGTGATATATATTTATTTTAGATATATAGTTTACACTGGCGCCGTCTGTAAAATGTATTGGGTATATAATAATTATATATCCGAAACGTCAGGCCGTAATTAAATTAAAATTAAGTGGACACTAATACTTCGCGTTTACACCACGAAACCACAGACAAGACTGCAAATCAGCACTCAGCATGCCACGTTTTTTTCAGCATAAACTGAGTTTGTTGCCTTATAACAAACCTTTAAAAAATATTTTTAAAGGTTTGTTATAATTATATGGTATGGTATAGGTTTGTTAACAATTATTCTTAATCGCTTACGGTCAACTAGCGATATTCTTAAGAAAATCCATTTCGTCAGTCTCATTTGTATAACACATTTCCTAGACGACCGGCCTCTTTATGATATAAGCATAGAAAATAAATGGTTACACATTTTTAAAAGACCTCTGTAGCTAAATGCTTAAACGTGTTGCCTAGCATTGCGTTAAGCGCGCGATGTCCAGAGCTCGAATCCGGGGAACGATAGATTGCTTTGTTCGGGCAGCGCATAGAAATCTAATCACTTACTTGCCTGTAAATAAAACCGAATAATGAAACGGGCACAGAAACGTATTCGCCCCTATACCATGGAAGAAAAGGGGATATAAAAAAATCGAGTCGAAACACGAGTTGTTGAATTACGACAATAAAATCAAATTACTGCTGTTTACGACGAGTAGTATAAATTTTAAACGGTTTCAAACACGAATGATATGTTTTAATTTATTTACGAATTACTGTTTTCAAAAGGGTTCAATCTTAAAGACAGACACACCAGAGGTGTAATTGCGTATATACGGATGGAATGTCTGTTTACGTCACGTCATTGTCTGTCCGCTTTTCTATCCGGAACGCCGAGACAACTTCATCCATTTCGTAATTGATATCTTTCCGAACCGCGGCTTCCTGTATCGTATAGCAGAGGTATTTTATTTCGGAGAAATAGTCGCTTAGTAAGACTCTAATAGATATCGTTAGTCCTTGACTAATTTTAAGCCGTGTTAGGCTTCCTGGCTTCTAAGTGATGGTGTGTTGTAAAATTGTTAGGGCGTGTGGTAACATCTACTCCACAACGATTTTGACGAATCTGTCTGTAGTTTACGTGAATGACACACATTCAAATATAGGACATTTAAATAAAACACTTTAACGGTTTAAAACGCGATGTATTAGACTATAGACAGTATTAAATATGTCCTAGATTCAAATTAGATACGTTATATACAAATTACAATACATACATGGTGCAGTTTGGGCGAGCCTGCGTGGTGGTCCAAATTCTATACAATTAAGAAGGTCCTAAAAACTAACTTATACAATGAATAGTATTATAATAAATAAAATATACATATTTAAAAACGTTTAATTTTTGCTAAAATTAAATAACACATTTAAGCAAATAAAACAGACCGATTAAAACGCAAAAAGTGTTTTGATTTAATAAATGTTACATTTAGTTGTGGTTGGTTAGAAGTTTGATGAATTAGGAGGTTTTTTAAAAACTGCTTAGGCTCCTGCTTACTTTGCGACCATAAATGTATTTATTTTGAGAATTTAATTCATACCGTATTGATTTGCTTAGCCCTTAGGGGATTAGTATTGCGGCCGTAGGAATTTCATGTCATAATTAAACGGTATTATATTGTACCGTAACTCAGTCGACTGGCCTTGAATGCCAATAATCTAAGAGGAATCAATTTTATACTGACTTCTGTTTCAATTCTGGTAATATCAAAAGGATTTGTATACATTTTGCGCAAAAAAATTTCGAATTATTAGGAAAATTTAAATTGGAGATAAATAATTTTTAAGCAAACTTGAGTTTAGAAGTAGCTCTGTCTGTAATACTATTAAATTAAATGTATACAAAAAGACTGACGGAAGAAAAGCGAAGAAATTATAGGCCTGAATGCGTTCACCGTATACGCGAGGTGATTCATGTCAACGACTCCACACGAAAAGTAAACCTTAATTACCATAACTTTAAGATAACATTTAACTAATTCTCCCACGACCCACATTCTTAGCTTAGTCATGTTTTTTAGATAGTTTCAAATAATATTTATCGAATTCTAAATTCGACGTTTATAAATAAAATACTTACACATGTCATGCATTTTTCTGCACTTGGACAATTCATAACATGTCACTGAGCATGAAATGTAATTAAACTAGGTCTAAGAACATAATTTCACCAAAGTTCATCGACACAGCACAATCACAGGCGTCTAATCTTGATAATTAAACGATAGAAAGAGCAGCGGCCCCAAAACGGTACCTTTGTATACAACTAACAATTTCACTTCGTAAGTCGCCTTTTTTCAACTCGCGCGCACGTCCTTTTACTCGTGGGCGGTTCAACAATATGACGTGCTCAGTACGATTGAAATTAACTATCTGAGTACAATTTCCGAAACGGAATTAATGGTTGTATCGTGTTGCACGCTATCCATGGCTTGTTCAAAACTACGGTATAAAAATGGAAGCGTGCACAAGCGACATTGTATAAAGTTGTGTTTAAAACTGTCGTGTAATGATGAATGGAAAGCCGTAATGGTAGCAGTAAAAGAGGGGACTCGGGCCGAAGCCAGACGTACTGACTACGGTAGGGCTGAGCTCTCGACTTTATTATTCCTTTGCACATACAAATAACAATAATTCAACATTTGTTTTGTTTTTACATTCCTTTGCAATTAATAAAGATTTACATTTAGTCTTGGTATATACTGGTGCAAGTTTTAATGATGGTATACGAGTCTAGAACCTTTCCACTATGTGAAATGTTATTGTTCGTTTTTTATTTAGATTTATAAAAAAAAATATGTTTTCACAACCCTTGATTTCAGTAACTATAGCAACTTAACTATAGCTTTGCATGTGGCACGTGCTATTGTGATGATAGCTCGACGCCAGATGCTTTCCTCGTCTCGTATTTTTCTGTTAACAGGTCGTTACTCAGCTTTATGGCTGTAGTGATTTCTTTAATTAGGTAAGAATTTAGAAGAATGTGGCTCGTGGTGGAGCTATGTTGTTTCGATATGCATTCATTAAAGTCATTAAATTTATCGGACTTAGAAATAGCAACTGGATCTTATATCTTAATCATTAGAAGATTTTTCATACAACAAAATATCGCGCTTAAGCTAGGTACATGTATTAACAAGGAATACAGTAAGTCTCATGTAAATCAATGTCTAAATTACTATAATCTATAAGCAAAACAAAGTAAGTACTTGAGTATAGGTTCTTAAATAAGGCAAATAATATGCGTGTAATGTTAAATACTGTCTATAGTTTACGCGAGTAGTATACATTTAAATAAAACACTTAAACTGTTTAAAATGCGATATATTAATTAAACTTATTTGAAAATGATTTTTAACTTCGGCGCGACGTTTCGGTTGTTTTGCAAAGCAACCGTGGGCATGGGAAGTCTACCCGGATGTGAAGGAGAGTATTTTTAATTTTTTTTTTTAAATTTTGGTTATAAACCTACCATTTTTTCCAACCTTTTTTTTTTTAGCAAAAGATGTATTATAATATTGTATAATGGGTCTTATTTCTATTTTAATGAGTCAGCGACTTCGTGGGCACGGGGATGGTCTTATGGGCTTCCAAATACCTTTTGGAACTGTTACCTACGTGATTAGACGCGCCTTGTCGCTCGCGACCCGTCGTTTTTGCAAGTTCATCTTAAGAGATAGACACATACTGTCGCGAATATTTTTTTTGATAATTGAAAGAAGAATTATTCTCTCATACTTATTTTTTGTGTGTCTTGAACCATTTTCGCAGCGTACGGAGCGCATCGGAAACCTACAAAGATTAATAATTTTACCCGTTTTTACCGCATTTTTGGCTTTATATATTAGTATAGATGAATGTTTTATTATATCCTAGCTAAACGTTTTATTCATAACTCAGTTGTTGTCACACCAAGTTTTCAACTTAAACTATAAAGGACGTTAAATTTATTTAACTCTACTTCTCTTGGCCCTTTGCAGCATCGAGCTAATTAAGTAATGAATGGGCGGATATATCACAATAGCCAATTACAGCTTATGTCATAGTCTTTGTTTCGTTTGTGTAACGCCATTTTGAGGCCATCTACCTGAATCACAATGATATTACATGTCATAATTGAATATCTAGAATTTAGTACGTATCGTCATAAAACGTTAGCTAAAATATTAATAAAATTGATAGAATATTCGTTTAGGAAGGTTTAAAGATCTTACTTCGTTGATGTACTAGAACTTAGTTAAAAACGTTTTGGACGAAGACTGTGTTTGTTTTTAGTAGTTAGAATGAGTCCGAGCAAAGTACTCGCACCGGCCACGTCTATTCTATGTACTTACAACTTTCACTTCGTCCTTAGCAATGTAATTTCTCTATTCAATGAATCTTTTCCATGCATATTGCATAACACATTATGCAAGTATATTTCCATATAAGATTCATTTCTAAGCACTATTATACGATGATGGAAGAATTATTAGGATTCTGCAAAGAGACGAGACTGCAGAAAGTACACATTGAGAGTCGGATAATCTAACGACCTCCACAGAGGGCGAATGGGGAAATGGGTGGAAATGGTCAGCATATGGCGTGGACTGCTCACCCGGTCTTCGATCGGTGACCCCAATTGAAAAATAATAATAAGCACTATTATAGCTGTTATGTCACTGTTTTATTTTTAAATATTTTATTCAAAATAATGTGCTACGTAACATGCCTATAAGTACCCACCTCGTATCGGGGTATAATAAAACTGGTATATCAACAATATCTATAGATGTCGCAATAAAAAGTTATAATCTATCATAGCCCACAACTGGGCTATCTCCTTACTCATAGGATTTCTGTTTAAGAGCTTAGACTTAGACCAAACAGGCTGCTGCAATACGTGTTAGTAAGAATAACTACCTCCACTAAATTGGTAATTATGAGACTGCGATAGGTGGGACCTCCTATACAAAACTTCTAGCTGGTACTACATATTTTCTTAGAAGATATCAAAATACGAAACCAAAATTTCGCACTACCAGAAATAAGAAACCGACCTCGTGGTCTGCAGTCGAGTGTCCAAAGCACTATACAACTAGACGAGACATGAAAAATATTATATCTTATGTTACTATTGACTAATTTAATTAAATAGTAAGAAGCACGGATGTAGGTAGACGCAATTAAATGTAAAGCAAATTAACATTGCTGTCACGAACGCTAGGAAGCCTAGACTTGAATGCTAGTGCTTATATCACCGGAACCTAACATTCTAAATTGAAACGGTACATACATTGTTATCTAATACAACATCCGCAAAGATGGCTTATAAATACTTGGATGCAAATGAAAGGATTAACTTCTTATTAATAACTAGCTGTGTCAGCATATCCGTCCGCGTATAAAAATTACAAGAAGAAGAAGTAGTGTATAATGTATCTTTAAAAATTGTATTATTAAGAATATTCGAACAGGTAGTTTCTGAGATTACCGCGGTCAAACAAACAAACTCTCCAGCTTTATATATTAAGCATAGACTGACCATATCTGTACTGAGAGTTGTCAGACGTGATGCACGTTATATTGAGTCACGAAGGGAAACAAGATTTTTCAAGAAATAAATTTGATACATTTCTTACAATTAATTTTGTTAAAGGTTGACAAACAGTGGGCAGTTATGAATACGATCAAAATTGCATTATATTTTTGAACGCCTACACTGACAATTAACAAGCAAAAAGGTCGAACTTGCAAATAATTTATTATCACTTGAATCTGTGGATCAAGGTAATTCTGTTTAACCGAGGTGAGATTTTTTAATATTCCTGTCTTACAACGCCATCTAGCGATGAACTTTCGAAATATTTAGTGACAATGTAAATTTGATTAGTTAAATAGGTTTTTTAATACACAAAAACCACACCGTGCAAATATTAATGAATGTGTTAATTAAACCACATCGCTGTGTCACACTAAAATACCTTTTAATCCATCTGAAAAATCTACTCCCGCCTTTTCTTCCGTTTTGTTTCTTCTTCTTTCCCATTGTCATTTATAACTAAAATAATAATCACTATAGTTTTATGTTTTGTCTAATCTATAATAGACAAAGTAATCTGTAGTTTGATAACCGCGTATTTAAATTTAGAACTCCTTGTCTTTGGCCAGTGCAGAGGTGAACGTGAGTAATATTTAAACGTAATGTAACTAAGGGGTAAATAACATTTCGCAATATTTAACACTTTAAAATGCAAACCACACTGTTATGTTATTAACAAAAAGCAGGGGTAAAGCCTAAGAGTATCATACCAAACTATTTTTACCGAAACTATAGTTTCTAACTAAACTCTATTATTTACACTTGGAAGTTACATGTAATGTGGACTTAATTAACGACTTTAGACGAATTCAATTTGAAAAAGAAAGTATTTTCTATTCTGTATAATGCGCAACTGGGAGCGCACGCGCCGAGACTGGCGCGTGGCCGCGTTCAGATTTAGAATCCCAAAACAAAAATGGCTGGATGCACATCGCGAGAAATGCAACAGTTCTGTTTATTTTATTCGTCTCTGTTCAAGTATTTCTCATATACATAATTTATATGAGGATACTAGTACCCGCATTTTATAATTATGTGCTAGAATTAAAAATTTTACTCTACGTCACACTATTTTTAAGTAAGAAAGTAGCCATCATTTTCATAAGCAATATTAATGTAACAGATTTACATTTATAACAATTTTTACATTAATTCATAGCTAAGTCTTTTCTTTTCTAACTATGTATATATGAATCTTTTGATATCAAGAGCTCTTAATGAAATTTATTAATTAGAATCACTAATCGCGCGTACTGTAACCACCGCTTTATAGCTAGAAAAAGAAAAAAAGGTGTCACGTAAATAAATTTAGATTCAAGCGGTTGACTCACTATGATCTATATCTGTAGGTTTCATTCCACAGACTAAATAATGTCATTCCACTTATTTAAATCATTTAAATAATGAATGTGAACATAAGTTATATATAATCTTTGGTAAATAATTTGTTTATTTAAGTCTGTGGTTAAATTGGTATTAGCCCTATAATTGCAATAATCTGGATGCTGCAAAATGCAATATAAACAAAGATTACGCCACAATCAATGATGTAACATTGGCGGAATGCCAAAACGAAATGCTCTCTGTGACATGCTAGATAAGAATGAGGAAACCCGAAATTATTACGGACTGTATTTTTAGCGTGACGTAAAAGAAACGTCATTAATTCAGATACAAATTATAGACATCTTTTACAGAGCTTAGCTTTTTCCATAATTTTTATTTTCATCTTAGGCAAAATTTTATATTTAGTATTTGTTGTATGACTGTTCTTATATGTTCAAATTCGCTAGTTTTAAATTAGAAACAAGAAAAAAGTTGACCTCGGATTTATTTAAACTTAAAGGTATTTATGCAAGTTTTACACCAGAAAATAATACATACAGTACGTTATTTTAACAACACGTAACACTCGTCTCTTGGCTATGAATTCCGCTGTCTCCATCGTGATAAAACTTCACTTAGAAACTACACTTAAAAACAAATTAAAAGTACGTAACTACTATCGCGCAGTCTGACCGCCACTGTTTGTGAAAAGCGCAGTAATTTCAAAATTCATTACCAACCCAACCAGTGGAACGGGACAAAAAAAGTACATTTAATTTTATTATTTTCACTTTTCCTTACCAATGAGGTTAGCATTGAAATTTGAATTTAGATAGAACCTACTTACCCACTAAACTATTTTCTAAAATATAGTTTTTCGGTAACTTTATATGCCGCTTAACTGTCGTAAGAAACATATCTAGTACAATATATCGTTTACTATTATAACACGTAGCTTCTAGTTCAATATCTACCGAGGTACAAGATTAAAATAATAAGGCAGTTTAAATAAAACACTTTAACGGTTTAAACCGCGATATATTAGTTAAAATTATTTGGAAATTTTCATCTTCGGCCCGGCGTTTCGGATGTTTATCGGAAATAAGTTTAACTAATATATCGCGTTTTAAACCGTTAAAGTATTTTATTTAAAAGTTTACTACTCGCGTAAACTATAGACAGTATTTAATAAGGCAGTTCTAAGATCTACTCAGCAAAGAATTGTAAAAGAAAGTATAGTCTATATTTATTTGTCCAATATATGACTTTTCCGTCCATATGCAATAACTCCATTTCCTCCACTTTTTTTACATCTCACAGATACTCCAAGATCGCCGGACATCACGAAGCTTCGATAAACAGAAACTGAATAAACAATCGTCCTTAACAACCAACTGCAGTCGGAAATAAGAGATCAAATCTAAAAATAAATTAATATCGAGATCAAAACACCCATTAATTTTGTTTAACTTTTACTAAGCCTACTTCGAGTCGCTGGTCATATCTCGTCTTATAGTGGGAAATTTATTGATATAGTTTATATATTAAGTGTAATTTATACAAACGTGAGAGGAAATAAAGTCGCTGCGGTATATGTACTATCCAAGTAGGACGTTTTGGACACTCGCCAGATGGTACTTCTATTGCTCTTGTAAAATACGCGCAGACAAAGAGATCGCTTATTTTAGTTCTAGTATAAGCCACATTCAACTATTCAGGCGATATTTTTTTTTTGTACAAAGCAACGCAAAGCACTGGCCAAAAAGAACGAGTTTCAATTTCGAACGCACGATCGCGCGCGCATTGCGTCTGTCACTGTCAAAAGTATTGGCGGGAAACGATATCCAAAAGGGAATGCGGCTTGCATTATTTAAATTTAACGTCTGTTTGTCTATAATATTAATGAATTATATTAAAAATAAAATATTAATTTACGTAATGTAATTACAAATTCGAAAGTTAACAAATATATATTGTTCGATTTAAACAAAAAACCTTAAATTGTTTTGACACATAAATGACGCATATATTTTTATTTTGTGTTTAATTTTCAGTAATATAAACGAGACTTCAATAACTTAAAAAAAATCATACAACTTTTATTAAATTGTGAAACTATCAACGAAAACCGCTGAACTAAGCCTAGTCATAAATTAGGATTCGCGGTTCATACGTCGTGCCAAATGTGACAAACTAATAAGGTGTTACGGACGCTTTCGAACCGCCAGTGGATAAATAATGGTCGCGGTTCTATAATTCATAACCAGCGATTTGTAGTTTATGTTTATGAGGGTAGTCATCAAAACTATGACAAATCATTTATGAGTAAAAATGGAAAGAACACTTATGTGTAAATTAGGAACAATGTTTTAAACAAATATTTATTCCCATCTATTTGGCCATATAGTTTTATTTATTATTTTTAGTACAGGTTAAAGATAAAATATGTCTTAGTCTAAACAATTTGTAAAACATAAAGATTAATCGGAAAGTTAGCAAATTTTATAAACAAATAATTTTATTTCATAAATAAGAAAATAAATTTATTATTCAAAATGTAATGAAGTATATAATATTGTGTTTATATTTTGGTCTGATACAATCTGTACTTCTACTGTATCTTCGTGCAAAGGATGCATACATTTTATATGCTTTGCTCTAGATCGTTGTGAAACTGACTTATCCAAGATGTGAAGAATTTATAATTAGTATTAATTAAACTAAATACAAATAATCCATCATAATAATTAAATATAGATCTCCAATCATAGATAATATTCTTAACACCATTTTCAAGTGCCTAATAGTCAGTTGAGAACATATTGAATTGTTTGAAGAGGGTTACAGTATAGATCTTTGTCATAAGAGCCCTTAAGACAACCTATTTAATATGTTAACGGAGAGCATGTACATCAAAAGAATGTGCTAAATATGTTTTGTATTTTTAAGTAACATTTGAAAAATAGAAATAAGTATTGGTAGGCAAAAACAATAAAAAATTACATGTCTACCTGTATAATAAAAAGAAAACACAATATTGTGTTTTAATGTTTAAATAAATTTGATTTCATTTATACAACTCAATAGAGGCCCCATTGAAATTCTGCTTGCGTGATTTTGAACTAGTCGTAGTTTTATGGTTTAACTGTTGTTATTAGGGTAATAAAGTAAAAATTTTAATGTTACTATTAATCGTATCATAATATAGAGAACAAAATGGATATATTAAAGATAAGACGACAAGTACTTGATACAAAATAAAATGAGCTGTTTAGAAGGACAAGAACTAAATTTAAAACAATAATTTTAACTTACGTTCAAATCTGACACCCTCTTTTTCTTAGATTATTTTTCAGCACTCGTTGGAAACTAGAATCTTGAATAAAACACTAAAACTATTCGTTGTGTATCACCAAACGTCGTTGTATTTACAAAACAAGCGGTCACACGTGAATTTTAATTTATATTTCGATTTTCGAATTCGATTGATTGGTTTTGGTTCTATTTGACGTTTCTAATTTCCGCAATTCAAACAAAAGATGTTTTTTAACTCAATTTCACGTTTTAGATACAAGGCTTTGTGTCAAGTTGATTTTTTTACTTTTACCAAATGCCATAGACTCCTAATCCCAAGATACATAGTTTCTATCTCCCAAGGAAAGAGGGCGCTGAGAGCTTGAAACTTCTTAAAAAATCTTATTGCTTCTCGTCTCGTCATAGAATTAAAAATTAACTTGTTAAAAAATATTTTTCTATGGTATTAGGTATAGTCAATAAAATAAAACACTTGTTGTTTGTTGTAGATATTTATTATAGGATTTTATTGAACATTTTTATATTAATTCGCCCTGTCGAATACTTAAAACTAATCTATGGTCGAATTGCAGGAGCGTCCTAATAATGTTTTCAAAGATTTTTGAGATACTAAGGATATTGTTAAATGCATATACTCGTAATTTTAACCCAGGAAAGTGGAAAGACACAATATTTTTTTACACTTTTTAATGCTGGTGTTGCATATGCAAAACACCATATTTTACGTTTGACCACTTTAATATGTTGCACATGTATTTTGCATGTGCAACACACATTATATAAATTAAAAATCGATTATAGATTGAAAAAAGTTCGAACTTGAACCGACATCCATAGCATCGATGTGTAGGACACATTAGCCAAATTGGTTAAAGCAACATGTAACGCTTTGGGTGCCGGTTCAAGTGCCCGTGTCGTAATTTTTTTTTCAATCTATAATTGATTTTTAATTTATCGTAAGAAAATTCGTTAAAAATTATCTTGCTCATTTGCCCTAATCAAAAAGGAAAGATTATTTACAATAAATTATTACTACATTACTATAAAATATCTTACACTGTGATAGATGTTTGTTGACAAGCCATAAAATAAATTTAGTCTAGAAAAAAGTGATAGTTATATTAAAAAAATAATACGCGGGAAAATTTGTCAACTGTAGATTTCTTTCAGGTTAATATTGCACAGAATATAGGTACATTTAACATACACAAATATTTTTCTTGCCATAACTGAAAAAAAAGTACCTCTGTATAACTTTTGACACATTATTGATTATTAATTACACAAATTGCAATATTTCTAAATGCATGGATTTATGGTACCTATAATGTGCTTAACTTATGCACGAATTATTCTTTTATTTTAAAGATCTGTTGTTTAGACTTAGATATAGTATTTTTGCTGTAGATATGCAGTTCCCTATAGATACAAACTTATGAAATTAATATATTTCTTATGTCAGTATGCAAATTAAATAAAATGTAATAAACAAAAATAAATATAATCATAGCGCTATTGGTACAGACTGTACAGCAAAAATACTATAGAAATCATCTGTATTGAAAAACGGCCCAAGAAACCTAGATAAAAATAAATGATGCCCAATTTTAAGGGGGTTTTATAAAACAAAATTTCTTATAACTCATTTGAGAATTTATAATACTAACAAGTTTAACATTTGTTAATACCATTATTTCTTGGTTAAAATATGTCTTATTCATTTTAAGCCTTCATTTAAAATTCTGTAGTCAATATTTGGTCTATCATTATGCAAATAAAAACTAGTGAATATTGTATTGTTTTTTTTTATTGTATAAGGTGAAAGCCTTAAACCAAACAATACAATACGTCACCTTCTAATGAATTAGAATGTGTTTTAAAACAAAATGTTCTGTACCCCTGACCAAGTGTTAAAATTTCTTTGGTATTACACTACGTTAATAGGTAAAATGAAAACGCTTTACGCAGATCTAGAAATCTAAACAGCCCAAACAAATCGCTGGATCCATTAACTATAGCCACCAACGTAAGTATCACGCGAGTAGCTCAGTAGAAGCCCTAGTAGCGCACTCACTGGCCCAGTATATGTTCCCACAAGAACTTATCAACGACCACACGTACGGTGTGAAGAATTCTTCTGGCCTATCCTCTTCTACATAACGGAACTTCAGGTCCGGAAATTTCTAAAAGGAGAGATTACATACTGTCTGTAGTTGACGCGAGTGGTACACATTTAAATCAAACTTTAACGGGTTAAACCGTGACATATATTAGTTAAAATTATTTTAACCACAGCCCGACGCTTCGGATGCTTTGCAGCAGCCGTCGTCACGGGGAGACTAAAGATGGAGGGTGTCTCTGATGGCAATGTAAAACACTGCTACGCCAGCGCCATCTGTTCCAGGTTGATTTCGCCAAATGCCAACTTAGTCTCCCCGTGATCACGGTTGCTGTAAATCATCCTAAACGACGTGCCGTAATTAAAATAATACATATCCCGTTTTTAACCGTTTAAGTGTATTATTTAAAGAGATGACATCTATATTTTTTACAGAGAACAGACAAGCAAGGGGCTCACTTGACAGTAGGTGGAATAGCCCAACCTAACCTAATAATAATAATAGAGCATCTAAACAAGTTGGCTGTCAACTTTTTTTTGACTTTGGATATTGGGAAATCCACAAATTGAAACCGACACGCGAATAAACTTCACGGCTCATTCATCTGTGATAGTTTCTTACGATCCATTTAATATCCAGATTTCCAGGCGAAGTGCGAAAAATATGATAAATCGATTAGAAAAATGTTGGACCCGGTGGGGATCGAACCCGCGACCCGTTGATTATTAGCCGTACATTGCTACCATTACACCAACGAGCCCGTCAATAGCCGTCTCCCTCTGACTAATGAGTATGGACTGAAGAGTGAGAAGGACAGGTACCTTTAGCCGGTCACTCGACCATTGCTCTGCACCCTTCTTAATACATTGTAATACTTCTGTCACGCCTAATTCCCCGCCAGCACCCTCTTGCACCCGTTGTAGTCGCGTCGAGAAGTAACCGATCACCTAAAAATATTATTAGGATAGAGGTAGAATATATTTAAATACAGACAGTATTGTAGTTTACGTGAGTAATACACATTTAAATAAAACACTTTAACGGTTTAAAACGCGATTAATTCTCACCATTTCAATATTCTGCGCGATGTTGTGGTGGGAATGTTGTTGGAAGAGCTGTTTCTTGTGCAGCAGGGCGTACACCAGATTTAGGTTGTTGCACAGCTGGTGTGTCAGACACGAGTTGACTATCTCTAACAGCATCCTTAAGACTTCATCTAATACAGCTATGTGTTCCATCTGGGGAAAATATTATCTTTCAGAGAGAGATGTAATTTTTCTTAGCACGGGATTCACTAGATGGTAGGTGAAATACGCGTCATATAACATCTAATCAAGTGCTGCTGATCTACTTTGGCTTTGGATATTTGGAAATCCACAGACCTAAACGCGGTTAAACTTTATGGCTTCATTTGTGAGCTGTGGTTCGTGACCCGGTCGGAATTTCGATTTTCCTACCGCCTAATTTAATATTCATATTCGCAGTCCAACGTGTTTCAGATTTTTTTTAATTGATTCGATAAATGTCATACATTGCTACCATTGGTTTAATGATTGACTACATGCTTTTATCACAATGTCATCTGGTTTCTCGTGCGTGTAAACATTTGTATGTCCGCTTTACTTTTAAATAAAACACTTAAACGGTTTAAAACGCGATATATTAGTTAAACTAAAAAAAAAGCAAGTTTAACTAATATATCGCGTTTTAAACCGTTAAAGTGTTTTATTTAAATGTGTACTACTCGCGTAAACTATAGACAGTATTCCGCTTTACTTGTTTTATCTACAGATTATAAAAACAGACTAAGTGTCTACCGGAAGAGTTTTTATAATCTGTAGATAAAACAAGTAAAGCGGAATACTGTCTATAGTTTGCGCGAGTAGTACACATTTAAATAAAACACTTTAACGGTTTAAAACGCGATATATTAGTTAAACTTGCTTTTTTTTTTCTTTTTTTTGAATTTACACATTGGAATGCATTTTATAACCAAATATAGCAGTTACATTATATTATATATTTTTAGATCTGAGCTCACTTATAGAAAAACAGCCGAGAACAAGACTCAACACATAGACTGTTTCGAGTATCGGATACATAGATTTTTATTAAAAATAACTTACAATTTCTTCCGTCTTCTCCTCGGCATGATGTGGCAATTCTATACTATTTATGTCCCCACCTGAAATGCGAATAGCTTTATCTCACTTTCACATTCAGTATTACTAGCCTCAGAGAGAGACAACACGATAAACTCACCTTCTATTTCACTACATAATCTTGCTCTTCTCTTGCTTAACGTTTCAAATAGGGATATCAGTCTTTGCGCAACATATGGATGCAGGTTTCTGAATTCACCTAAAATACGCAAATATTTTATATTGAAATGTTAGTTTCGCTGGATCACCTGAAACGGCTTGACAGATTTTAATGAAAACTTTATATACATGTATTTCTTTTTATGATCAAGAAGGACAGACAAGCCTATAGCATCTAACAAAATGCGCTGTTGATCTATTTTTGCTTTGGATAATTGGAATTTGTATATTCAGTAAGTTTAGGTATAAGCTAGTATGTATTTTATTATTACTAGGGTTATTTTAAACATTTTCTGAGGGAGACGATCTTAAGACAGCTTTAAATTTTGACATCTCTGCCACCAACCCCTATTTGTGATTGTTTTTTGTTTATAACTAAAAATTTAGTTATATGTTGGAAGAATTACTTTTGTTATACTATTTTTCTATTATCATCTTTTTCACTCACACATTTACACACTACGACCTTCTTAAACACTTACTATAAGTCAGTTATTTGTATAATTCACTTACAGCTCATATTCGCTATAGCAGCCAAGCAGTTTGTATGCAAGTACTTGTCTCTTACTCTCGCCATATTGTACTGCAACGCCCGTACCACGACTAGAACCATTAAACCACCCAAGGATATCTCCGATACTGATCTTTCGCTGTACCATGTCAAGTTTTTTAGCATCTGGAAGTAATGACGCAAAAATTATTTGAAACAGCCGGTAATCGAACCCACGCTGCTGAATTGAGTGACCTGAAGAATTAAATAGAAGCCTATCGTAATCAGAAATTAAAAAATTGTTTGAAATCTTTAATATTTCTCACATGTTATTGCAGATGAAGGCACTATATAATTTAAAAATCGAAAATAAATAAAATAAATTGAAAAAATGTTTCGCCTCGGGCAAAACAGGCAACAGCAACAGCACGGAACGCTGACGATGCCGGTTCAAGTCTTGCCCGAGTCGAAAAAAAATGTTTTTTTTTTCAATTTATTTTCGATTTATTAAATTAAAAATTGCTTCTTCATTAAATTATAAGTACCATAATACCTTCCAAAATTACAAAATATATTATATTTTATATATATTTACTTAGAAACTTTAAATTCCACAAGATATTTATTATGTACTTTATTCCATAAGTATTTATAATTGATTATATTGTATTGATTATCATAATACTAGTGAATTTGATACTTTTTATCGTGAATTTCAGAATAAATTTTATAAATGAGATATTTAAACTTACAATTAAATGCACGTTTTTTATAAGGGCGTCGTCCTCTGTAAGTATAAGTAGCACTATAAGTGACATGTATATGTGGTGCGAATTACTGTCTGGTGCGTTGTACAACACTTGCAGTATGGGAATTATCTGAAAAAAAGAAATCACAGTGCCGTCAAATCCTATATAAGACAAAACTTTTAAACAAAACACGTTTAACGGTTCGATATTTCGGATGCTTTGCAGCAGCCTGGCCGCCGGGGGGCATCTGTTTGCGTCGCTGCTTTGAAATTAGGCTCTTCTTAAAAAAATAGTCACTTTTATACTAATATATATCAAATCCCTATAACCATCATATCAACAAAATTACATCGGGGAGTTATTTCTGAACTTATCCCTATATACACAAAATTACGTTACAATAAAGCAATGGATTTGATAAAAACGTCAAAAACTGTCTTGCTTTATCCACAACACGAAATGGAGCGACAAAATGAAAATATTCACAATTTTTTTTCGCCTGTGTATTATATCTTGTGTGTGTGTCTCTACGTACGCTTATCTCCTAAAGTACACGACGGTTTATTGATACCCTTTTACGAATTTTAACAATAAATTGGGTAAGCTCAGAGCAACATATAACTTTTAACAGATGCCAACCAAAAAGCAGTAATTTATTTCCCTCCCTTTTTGAAGGTCACCTTCCTCATATAATCTAGTGGTTAGACTTTAGTAATTCTAAAGAAACCGACAATGGTTTTCTATAGAGCTATAATTATTTACCTAAAGTATTTAATACTTACCAAGTTCTCAATATGCGGCACGTTGGTAACGTGCCGTTTGTATGCTTTACAAGAATGCAGCATCAGGTAGAGGAGCAGGGTCGAATGCTCGCAACCGGCTGTAGCACATAGTGCTTTGTGTAGCTGAGGACACAACGTACATAGTTTTGAATGAGAGAAGACCTCCAAATTTACTAAAACTGTGTCTATAATAACTATACGTCAATATTTTGGTGTACATCGTAATAATTTCAATATTTTTTTTTTAACTTACGTGTGTTTATTTGTTTTTATATCGTCGTTATATTGTATTATCTAATAATTAAAAATAATTATTATTTTATCATTGTCATTCGGGCTGTTCGGCCGATGTGAGCGAGAAGAGGTTCTCGACGTTTCGCCATCAGCTTGTCAGGGTTTATATAATCTGAGACCGCGGCGGACAACTCACAATTCTTCGAGCAATCGAGGAGTCAACATCTCCTGATGATGCCGTCCACACGGGGTGGCAAAACGCCGAAAACCTCTTTCTACTTGATGGCCTAAACTTATAATTTATTAATTATTATTTTAAAAATAATATGTATTGTTACTTTAATATTATACATTTAATTATATTTATATATATATTATTTTGTTTGGTTCGTTAGTCCATTACACAAAAGACAAGAAAGAAATTACAAACGAGACATATAACAAATGTGAAGTGGCCTATTCGCTAACAAGCGATCTCTTCCACACAACGTAGAATGAAAGAAAAATATCCTATGACTAGCAATAAAGCTATGTGTAAACTCACGTAACAGTTTCAATCCGTAGATTTCAAAGTGTTTAGAACCAAAATATGACGATAGTGCATCTTTAATAAGGTGTTATAGGACTGTGGTATTCCATAGATGTACTCTTGGCCTGGCCATAGAGAGAACTAAGATATTTTTTTTTACACCCTATCACAAACTTTATAATGAAATAAGAGTCTTTGTCTCTCTCGTGTTATCTCTATTGTTTTATCACAATTGCTTCCCTTAACCGGCAAGAGCGACAGAGAAAAAAACTATCACTCTATCCTTGTTCCTCACACTGAAACTTCAATGCCTTTATAGCGTTTGATTTAGCGGTACATATGGTATGTATCTAAGATCCTCCATCAGGTGAAGCCAAGCGTATCTCTCATTCTCTATCATAAAATGGTATACCTACAGCTGCCATATCTATCCTCGGCGGAGTGATTTGTCCCGGTATATTGGTGTCCTTTTGAGGTGTTGTGGACGAGTTATCTGTAACACAAACTTAAATTCAATAATTTTTTTAACATGTTGGATTTTGGATTTTTGGATATTAAATGGGTAGTAGGAATATCGAAATTTCGTCCGTTTTTCGGATATCGGATTTGACTTTAACACTTTTAAAAAACACTAACGGTTAAAATCGCGAAATATATTAGTTAAAATTATTTAAAAATCCGTCTGCCCGTGACCACGGTTGCTACAAAGGATCCGAAACGTGGGGCCGTAAGGGCTAAAATAATTTCCTAATAAGTTTGACTAATATATATCGCGTTTTATACCGATAAATGTTTTATTTATACTAATTTATAAAGCTGAAGGGTTTGTTCGTTTGTGTATTTTTAGGAACTACTGGTTCGAATTGAAACATCTTTTTGTGTTAGTTAGAGCATTTTTCGAAGAAGGTTATAGCCTATAACCTTCAAAGTCACAGCGGAAAATTTGGAAAAAAAACGGAGAAAATTATCAATTTTTGTGGGAATGTATGAAAGAATGGCTCCTTTTTGAGTGATCGGAAAAAAAACCCACGACACTATATATCTATCTTTTAAGATTAACTTGCATGATCGTGAGTAACGGCTTATATTTATAATAATGAGGAGGGGGTTTGCAAAAACAAGTTTTGAATGCCCACAGCAACTATTCTACGCGGAAAAACTCGCTGACACAGCTAGTGTGCGCGAAACTCTACAGACAGTATTTAACACTTACCATTCGAATCTTCACACCTCAACAACGCACACCTGTACAAGTTATCGTCGTTTATGTAGTGGTTGGCGAGCGCGAGGAGTAGGAGACAAGACTGGTTCGCGAGCGGGTGTTCGCGCGTCAACCGCTCGAGCAGCTCGTGTCGGTCTAACGGCGGCTGCGTGTATATGGTGTGAGAGGCGGCCGCGTTAAGGGTTAACATGTTCCATAGAGAGGCTAGAATAATAAAAAACAACTTAGATATTTTTATTAGATAAATTTAATTGGCATTCTTGGTTTAAAAGTACATAGGAATGTAGGTCTTGAAAATCCTTTGTTTTATGTTGACTGACTTCTTAGTTACTGCTAAGAAACAAAATGTGGTAAATGACCAGGTTCCAAATATTCATTGGATAGTCTTAGGAATATATCTATAAATTATAATTTATGTATGGTCTATAAATTATGGTTTACATATAATTAGTGTAATAATATATTAAACTTATGCTTAAATCGACAAGAATCATATACTATTAGTTCGAATATTCTGCGAAACTACTGAACCGATGCCAAAAAAGGGTTGTTAGGAGTTGAAAAGGGGGATGAAAGTTTGTATCGTGGTTTTTGAAGCTAGAACAATAAAACTTTCTTCTTTGGCTTTTTGTGAATAGCAGTTGGAGTGGGAGTGAGTGCAGGAATGAGAGTGGGAGTTAGAGTAGGAGTGAAGTGAGGTGAGAGCGGCAAAGTAGCACTTACAATATAGATTAGCTGCCTTAAATGCGCCCATACATAAATTAATAAACACCCTAAATAATTAGCAATTCTATCCCAAGTCTACCCTGTTTCACGCGGACGAAGTCGCGGGCACAGCTAGTAATAAAATAAGTCATATTCATAAAAAGAAACCTAGTATGCTATGCTTCACTTACTAGTTGTATTGAAAAATATACTCACAAGCAATATTAATTAATAGACTGCCAGGTCCCTGCGATCCGAATTGGAGGGGCGCCGGCGCCATATTGGATAAATTGTTCAAGAGAGTTTTTACTAACAATGGCGCTTGCATGCTATATCTTCCCTGGAATAGAGTTCTGGAAACAAACACATGAGATAGTAACTTTCTACTGACTACTGGTAATTTATATATTTAGTGCTTAGGGAATTCTATATTTTACCTGTAAATTAGAGATGTTTCAACTAGCCTAGTCTGTCCATGTATGCCAGCAAACATATAGACAGACATAAGGACTAGAAGTGTATTTATACTCTCTAGATGTAGGTGGTATGTGTTGTCCCTGCAAAGATTATTAAAACTTAATAAAAAAAAATACATTTATATTTTTATTATTTATGATAGAGGAGGATAGACAAGCGTGGGGTTCACATGATGGGAGATGAAATACCCCAGCTACATAACATCTACACAAGATGTGCTGACACCCTACTTTTTCTTTGGATATATATCGGCTTATAAAGCTTAGAAATTAATTTCAAGCCCTATTTGGTTATCTCAATATCCATTTCTTTATATAAGATACTTTACCGCTATATATAATGTGCTGGTATTAAATATGTATACTTACGTCACTGGGACATCAACAATGAGACTGATAAGAGCATCAATAAGCATTTCCACTCGACTCTCCCCAGTCACTAGTTTACTCGGCACCTCTGTGCTTAACTCTTGGTCTTGTGTTGGTGGATTCTATTACAATAGCATAGAAAATAATATATATAATTTTATGCTGATATTATAAAGCCTGTAGATGGATTAAACTAGCCTATTGGCCCGATATTAAAAAATCTATCAGTGTTAGGTAGATGATATCGCGGCCCATAGACGATCAATATTATTGTGTAGTTTGCCTACAGATGCTTCAATGTTGTCTACACACAATCAATTTTATTGTAAAACCCAGGATATTGCACAATAATATTGATCGTCTATGGGCCGCTTAAGAATATCCAGGTAAAGTTATTTAGGCAACAAGAAGTGTAACAAAATATTTATTGATAATTTTATAGACAAATATTGTTTGACTCTATTTAAAATACGAGACACGACCATTTTCAAATACAGAAAAAATAAAGTAAATTTATAGCATCTTTAGTAAATACTTAAACATTTTATATCTATATCTTAGGATAATATTTTTAAAATGCCCAGATCAACAGACAGATAACACAAATTATATATAATGCAATTTCATACTTACAACTGAAATTCTAGCTTGCACATCTAGATGTTTGCATAATTCATACTCCGGCACCATTTCAACTAAATATTTTGTGACAGCTCGAATAAAAAATATTGCATTATAACTTTGCCATGCTAGCATAACACTGAAAAAAAAAACTCTTATAATTGCATTTTAAGGGCAAGTGAAACAAATGAGTCAGTGTATTGCCTAGGCAACAGTTTGTTTATAGTATTTTACTTAGACAGGAAGTTCCAATCTTGTTTATGCGTTAATATATCTTACTATCTTACTACACTACATATATAACTCTTTGTTATAAAATATATAGTACATAAATGACATATATATCTGTAAGAACTAATAACTCTCCGCAACTTACTTATCAGTATTAGGCGCTGCTAGCAATTCTGTAGCTCTAGTGATGAATACTTGAACTAACGAGCCAAGATTTCCCGTCTGTGGGTTATTCTGTAGAAACTTTTGCAATAAAGCTTCCGTGCTTGAGTCAAAAATAAGTTGCTCATCACTGTAAGACAAGAAATAGATATTGATAATTAACTTTTCCTGCTAATCTAAGATCACAGACTTTAATCTAATTTTTAAAGAAATTATTTTTGTTATGAATTGTAGCTGTGAACCCATTACACAAAGCTACTTTGTATTTAAAACATAGCCAATGATTACAAAAATACAACAACCATAGTCAAAATACTTATAAATGAGAGATCATCATAACACAGAGAGTAAACTTACGGATTCAACGGTAATTGAATATTAAATGCCAACAGCTGATTCCAGAAAGGATCATTTGGGCTGATAACGTCTGTGGAGCAGAACCGAGCCACCAATTCATTATTTGTGATATCTGAGTACCGGCTCACAGATATCCCCATTGCAGACGCTGCAAATTGATAAAAAATATTTTAAATGGGGGCTGATAGGAGGACAGTTCAGGTTTATTCCTGAAATATGCAACATATGTTACAACTTCTGGCTAATACTGATCAAGAACATTTATCACATATTAAATCACTGTACAATATCATATATTGCTGATAATGCATGCAAATATAATGTTAATACAGGTGAATTAATGTATTGATTATTATTGGTAGAGCCAAAATTAATTAATACAAATTAAATTAAAAGTACAAGACAATGTTTTTAGTTAAAATAATTATCGTTAGGCTTACAGCTCACCCTTGATAAATGTTAACTTTCAGTATTTACTTAATTAACACAACTAACAATTGTGATATTTATCACACTTTATCAACAAACTACGCCACGAAATCTAATTTTTGATGTCACTGCCAATACGATAACTGACAGTGAAGGTAAAAAATCTACAATTGACATATTACGAATCATAGATAATATACCACCAAAAGATTAGACGCTTATTCTCTATCTAGGTGGCTTTTCGGATATTCGGACAAGTCTATTAAAATTATATTCAATCTCTTTTAAAATAAAACAAAAAAATTTTAAAAACAATATGACATTTACGAGGAATAGTTGTTAGTGTTGAACTTTTTTATCCGTTTAAATAACAATAATAGCGATATTGTAATTTTAATTTTAATAAAGTATTGATAAAATGGAGAAAAAACAAGGATCAGCTGCAAAAATTAAATCTAAAACTAATGTAAAAGATGAAAAAATTACAGATTTGGCGGCAAAAATTGATGAAACGGATGAAATGAAACTAAAAATGTTAGCCGGCTTAGATAAGCCAGACCCGGAAGATTTATTGTATCCTCCGGAATTAAACGCTCATCTTATCGAACAACTGAAGGTAAAATAATTGAAAATGTAACTGTACAGTAGCATTTTATGGCAAATTAATGTATAGGATAGATAATTTGGTTTTGAATTACCTTCTAAAAAGTTTGTCGTTCTCAGATAATGACTGGTGAAAATAATGAACTCCGAAAGTGCGTTTTTACAAAAGATGAGGAAATAAAACATCTCAATAAGACCGTAACAGACTTAAATCAACGTATTCGTGATATTATATCTGGGTCAGGTCCCGCAATATCCTCAAAATCTGCAGGCGTTATAAGTGCGAAAATAACAGAGCTCTGTAAACAAAATCGCCACCTAGTAGCAGAAGTAGAAGGCTATAAAACAAAAAATGCTGCCTTGGAAAGAAAAATTATCCAAATGGATTTAATTAATAAAGAGAATGAAAAACTGGAATCATGTCATTGTAAAGATGAACCGTTTGATCCAAGCCCTGACGAAGTAAAAGGATTGAATAATAAACTTACTATCATTAACAAGAAGTTATATGAAAGTAAAAACAGAAATCTGGAATTAAAGAACGAGATTCTTATAGCCACAAAAATATTGCAACAGGAATTGGGGGATAAATTCACAAGTATCAAAGATTTGCAGAATGATTTGGCCGGCTGGAAAGGAAGAGCGCAGCAAATTGCATTGTTGCAAGGAAGAATCAACGTGTTGGAAGAAAAACTAAATGGTAAACACAAGGACTTACTCGAAGCAAAGAGAAATGATCAGTCTGTTGTAAGTGATTAAGACATTGAATAAAGGTACGTTTTTTTTAAATTTTATATTAAACGAAACATTTTAGTTGTTACGAGACTTGGAAATGAAGCGAAAGAAAGAAGTCGATAAGGCTATGAAAGATCTTGAACTTTTAAAAGAGGATAACGCTGATTTAAAGAAAAAATTAGACGGCGCTCGATGCAGAATAAGAAATTTGGAATGCGATGCAACTACTTTACGACAAAAAATGCAAACGTATGCAGAAAAAAGTAGCCACGACGATCTTCTCATTCAAGAGCAAAGGGTTAGTATGTGCTCATAGTTTGTATGATTTTGTATTATCTATATAATATAGCCTTTTGTATTTTACAGAATCAAATCAAAAGTTTAGAATCCTATTATCAAGAGATATTGAAAGAGAATACGGTAAAGATGAACAAAATGCACGGTGAAATAGTTGAATACCAAAAGCTCATAAAGAATACTGATGCTAAAATCGATGCATTAAGGGAGCAAGCAACAGAAAAGGCGGCAAAGATAGATGAATTGAGGGCTCAGTTATTGAGATATGAGGAGTGTTCCTTGCAAAGTGTTTTCTTTACGCCCATGAAGACAGCTACGGATAACGAAATTAAAAACCTGTCTGATTTAATAATCACTTTGAATGAAAGGATAGATGATGAGAGGCATAAATATGAAGTACTTGATACATCTAATAGGAAAATTAAAGAAAAGAAGAGAAGACTTGAAAGAAAAGTGACACTACTCGAAGAAGAATTAAAAAATCTAAAGGACTCAAAAAGACCCTCAAGGACTTCAAAGACGGCACTTCAAAAGGAGCAAACATTCGATATCTATCCATCAACTGCTCCATCATTGACTAAGAAGCAATCTTCTATCGCAGCAATTGCTTTAAAAGCTAGTGAAACCGTTTCCGACGAGTCACCCAGCGAAGGTTATGATTTACTCGATAAAGACGAATTAAAATATAAACTTGAACTGGCTGAAGAAAAATTAAAAATAATGGAGGATAAACTTAAAATGACAGAGGAAGAAAAGCATGATGATTACATACACCTTATTGATATGATTCAAACGTCCAAGCAGTTGTTTAACGAAGCACTAACCGTTTTAAAGAGGGACAAGTGTCAATGTATGACCTAAATGATTGTTCTCGAACTGCTTAGTTGTATGAGCTTTTATCATAAATTATTCATATTAAAATGATACATTGTATAGTTGTTTTTCTGTTGGCTAAAATATAAAAAAATATTATTTTTTATAGGTTTATTATCTGTTTACGGTTAAAAGAAGTTTGGTGTTTATAAGTACAAGGTGTCAATTGGCCAATAGACTAGGTTCCATGTCAAGTAAGTAAATTAAAAAAAGACAGAAAGGCGGCCATTTGTCATATTTTGGCATGCGCGTTCGGGGATGCTACTAAAATCGTGCTCATGAGTGTTTTGTTAAAAAAGTGATAAAGTTTTGTTGAACTTAGTTCTTGTTTTGTGCGATTGAATTGTGTCAGTGATTTGTGAACTCCTCAAGATGAATAAAACTTGTGCGAGATGTGAAAAAACTGTTTATCCCACTGAGGAGCTCAAATGTTTGGACAAGGTAATCCCACATTCTCGTTTTTCATTTTGTTTAATATTATAGAAATAAGACTAATCAACTGATCCGTTACTCAATTTTAATACTTTTAGACGGTTATTAATTTTGAATTCTGCGTGGGGCCAAAATAAAACCGGACGAGTGACTCATAAAATTATATTAATAGCCATATCACGAATTATTTATTATAATAGTGTCTCCGCCCTGAATATTCTTTATTAGGAAATAATATGGGTGACCTTGTATCACGAAATATCAACTTTATTTTAAGTTGACATTTTTCTTGTAAAAAATCCAAAATGCAATAATATATTTTATCGTAACTTGCATTAACTGTTATTGATAAGTTATATCGGAGATGGAACGATTATTTGCTTATTAAAAATGCGATGTTCATGTGATAAGATGCTTCTAAAATTATCTTATCAAGGGTAAACATTTATTTTATTAATTTTGTGCTATATAACTTTTTAACTATAATAAGTTTATTAATTTGCCATTCATGATGGTTAGATTTAGTTCATTATATATATATTTTTTTAATTTCTTTAATTTGTTAAAGAAATATGTAAACATATACCTAATTCAGTCATTTTTGCTAATATATAAATTCAATCAATCTTTTTATTGCCATTTTTAAACAGTGTTTTATAATGCATGCAATATTACCTAATTCATAAATAACGAATAGATGGTAACAAAGAATTACAATGAATGGCATACAATTGTTGTATTTAACCAACCTCTTGAGTTACTATTCACTGAAATGTTGAAAGTTTGTGGCAATAAAACATCCAACGGTCTAATAAATCAAGTTCATAAATGAATCAAGTGCAAGTCTTACTCATAAATATGATGCACTGATTGAATCATTGATAATTACTTTTGCTCCTTGCTCTTAACTAACTTAATTGGTTAAGTAATTTATTAAGTGACAAACTGTGTTTATGTATCTAAATAAAAATATAAGTGATTCTAATAGTTTTGTGGTGTTGAAAGCAAATAATTAAAAACTGATTGTGTTATAATTGTGAGGCTCTCAGTCTTTGCATATTATAATATTGATTTGCACTTGTTTGTATCTCTCTCTCTGTATATCTCTAATTATACAAAGACTACAAAATCAAAGATATATTCATATCTTTGTATCTCTCTTTCTTTATGAAAAAATACTGTCTATAACTTTGAATGATATGAATAGGATTAAAAATAGATCTTGATAACGGACCACTTTTAATTGATTGATTTTAAAATATGTTCCCGAGTTATTAAGTAGATTTACAAAAAAACACATTTTTCACCATCCCTTTGGTTTAGCCTTTGTCTATAACAATTTTTGTCAAGCAATATAATTATTTGTTCTAACCTTCTATGTTTTCCTTATGCAATATTCTAGGCTACAGCTTAAAAGTATGAGTAATTCCATTATTGTCCGCAACTAGGTATTTCGTGGCAGTTTGGTTGTTAATGAGGAAATGAACAATTGTACAAATGCGCCTGTTTCTCAACAATCAAAATTAATAGTTTGCTGAAGTTCTCTACTGTGTGTTGTTTTAAAGAGGAGTAGTTTTAACATTTTTAAATACTCTATAGGTGTATCCTTACTAATATTATAAATGCGAAAGTAACTCTGTCTGTCTGTTTGTTACTCTTACACGCTAAAACTACTAAACGGATTTGAATTAAGTTTGGTACACAGATGGTCTATACCTTGAGAAAGGACATAGGCAATTTTTTTGCAAAAAGGGGTTAAAAGGTGGGGTGAAAGTTTGTATGGAAATTCGTGGTTTTTGAAGCTAAAACAATGAAACTTTCTTCTTTGGTTTTTTCGGAATAGGAATGGGATTGGAAGTCGGATTGAGAGTGAGAGTAGGAGTGATGTGAGGTGAGAGTGTTGCGGCAAAGTAGCACTTGCAACATAGATAGATTGGCTGCGATAAATGCACAATTACATAAATTAATGAACAGCCTAAATAATTTAAAATTCTACCCCAAGTCACTATTCCACGCGAATGAAGCCGCGGGCACAGCTAGTAGTAGTACCGAAAAGTTTAAATCTCCAAATGAAAATCTTTAAAAATATTCTGCGTGTAAAGCAGATGTGATAACCACTACACCACGGAACCTATATGCTATGATCCAAATTAGACTGTACAATTCTAGGTACAATCACGTGGATATACTTTACGATATGCAGTGGATACTTTGAGGATCCGTGTCCAAATAGAAAAATTGGGATGGTATATTCCTATTTTTTCTATTAAATACATATTTTAAACGTCTTCGCAAATATCTGAAGAATTCTGTCGTATGTGCTTTCTAACTTTTACATTATTACAAGAATTTCTCGTAATAAAC
Source organism: Leptosia nina (assembly GCA_963661955.1). NCBI lineage: Eukaryota > Metazoa > Arthropoda > Insecta > Lepidoptera > Pieridae > Leptosia > Leptosia nina. The sequence goes on from CAVLEF010000011.1 coordinate 2,347,556, forward strand.
ATGTCAAATTAAAATGTCGTTAAAATTGCGTGAAAACGTAACCGCATTAAACTGATTTATACACTACATTCTATTGCCTGCTAATTATTTCCACTGATGTGTAATACATATTTGTTTTTATCTAATGTTTGAAACATTATCATAACAATGCTATTGTCTATACATTAAAAAGCTATATTAGATTAATAAAACTACATAACGGAACGAGATCCTTGCTTCTGTACAGTTGGTTTTTTTTGCAAATTCCAAAAAACAGTGCCTCTCATATCGCCAATTGTTCTAAATAAGGGACAAAGGAAAAGACACAATTATTAAACCTAAAAACAAATAATAAAATAAACAAGTAATGGTCCATAATTACAGTACAAAGTAAATTGTATTTCTCCAGTTTAGTTTAAACCATTGAAAAAACAAAAAAGAAATTGTTGCGAGCCGATCTACCACAGAACATTTTTGACCGTAACAATCATTCTTAGAATCGCAAACAAAACCGTACAAATTGATTTTACGACCACCAAATCGTTTCCGGTTAGAATTACACAATGACGGACGAGTATTTCTTCTCAGACATAAAACGGACATGGAAATGTGTTCGCTATTATTGAGAAAAGACTTTCAAAAATTAATATTTTTCAATGTTATTGCACATGAAGGCACTATATAATTTAAAAATCGAAAATAAATTGAAAAAATTTTTTTTGTTGCCGAGTAAAATTTTTTAATTTATTTTCGATTTTTAAAGCTTTCTAATTAATAACGATGGATGATTTTATTAAAAAAATCTTAATAATCTCTAATAAAGTTATATTTCATAAGTAAGCAGCTAACTGCTTCCGTAGATCAATGGCTAAAGGCATTATCCAGCACATGTTAGGCTCTAGTGGCTCTGGGTTCGAATCCTAGGAAAACGATGTGTTGCTTCGGTTGAGCATGGACATCGAAATCAAAATAGACATAGTGATGTCACCCCATGCCCCAAAGGGTACATGATATTTCACTATTAGGTAATCTTTTTTCAGTACATAGTCCAATGGATTCTATCATAAACACAGGTCATGGTTCAAGTCACAAATAGAAGAGGCAGAGTGGCCTAATAACAAAAAACATGATTTTTACTATATGTTCAAGAATTATGTTAACAATTTTCTGTCACTGTGTTCTTATAAACATTTTTAGATTATGAAAATATAAATAATTCATTTCATAAAATTGCAGTTAGGCTACTCTGCCTCTAACGGCCTCATATATCAATGTTAGTCAAACTATTGGGGAGGTGAAAAAATACGGCAACGTTTCCCATGATTGTGAAGACCTAACCTACATTAAACGTATCGTCGAGTCAATGACATATCCCATTGTTCTCTTCAAGGTCCGCTAATCGTGCTACGTTTTAATTGTAACGAGTAATTAATATTTTTTTTATTATAATTATCAAGAATTCTTACATAGCTATGCGTTTACGCAATTGTAGTCAATTTCTATTTCTCGGGACGTGACTTTAACCTTGAAAGTAATTGCCAAGATCTTGCTGATTGTATATTGGGTCCAGAGTTCAATTATGTTGCAGGAAAGCCATATTAGTGGGGCGATGTTATAAGTTTTACCTTCAAACCAAATTTTCACTTTAAAAATGTAATGAAAGATAAGCTAAGTATACACTTAGGTTAAAGCTTGTTCCTTACTTATTGATATAATATTGGACTACATAAGGCAGTTGCAGATAGGCCATGAAGCAGTAAAATAAAGACTACTTTATTGAAAGGGAGTTCAATTAGAATTACCTACCGCATCTATATCTATACTGATATTATAAAGCTGGTTATTTTGTTTGTTCGAACTCGCCAATCTTAGCGACTACTGGTTCGAATTGAAAAAGTATTTTTGTGTTGGTTGGACCATTTATTGAAGAAGGTTTCGGTTTATAAAAAAAACCAGGCTGCGTCCAATGGGACCGAAGAAAAGAGCGAAATTTGGTGAAAACAGGGAAAATGATTCATGCTAAAGGATTTCTGTGGCGCGTACTACGAAAAAAGATACCTAGAAATAGGTATGATATATTTATTATTCTTCAAATTATCTTAATAAATGTTCGCCATGTGTGAGAGTATATTTTATGTCTATCATTTAAACTCACACGCACTGTTTTTATGGTAATCAAATTTCGTTGAAATACTTCATATGCCAAAAGAACGTTTGCCAAGTCAGCTAGTTTTAAGAGTCCTAACATTCACATTTTAAACATTTATCTTGTATATTGCATACAGTCTTGTCGATGACTCCTTATGACGTAATCACCAACTAGATGCCTCTAATCCCAACTCCCAAGGTAATAACTGAACTTACCATACTATGAAATCTTCTTTAGGAACAATATTGTATTAATTACTCCGTTTAGCGCGTGAAGGTACAAGAGAAATTGGAACGAATTTCACCGGTTAGCTCAAAGTGGGATAGCGCTAATTACAATTTCTTGTTTACGTTCTGCGAGTGGTTTTTCTGTTCGTACTATTCATTCATAAGGTACACAAACTATAAAAACAACAAGTCTTAGAAACACTATAGCGACGACCTAAATTTGTATCCCAAAAGTAGGTATAGTTAGTTTTGACATGTACGCATGTATACACGGAGAAACTTAATCGTACTGTTATTAATAATAATAAATCAGATTCACTTATACCAAAATAAGTGTAAATTATGTTATGAAGTGTTCTTTATAACAAAGTGGTCTTTGTACCTAATGTACTATAGTTCGAGTTTTCATCCATAAAACTGTTGTAGGAAACAATTTGCGTAAACTACAAACGCACTGTCGACATCTGTTTGTGCTTTTTTTAGATCCTACACAATTCGTAATTAATATAATAACAAAAATAAAACAAAACACGCCATTGTTATTATGAAAATATTAAAAAGGAATGAAAAAATACTTATTTAAATACCGTAGAACTTTAGTGTAGTGAAGTTTATAAATACAAAAAATATGAATTGTTTCTTTCTCTAGATCTGTTACAAAAGTCTATCTCAATTCTCGACAGCCTAAAAGTGTATGAACTAGATAAGAACAGTATAAGTGGCTATTTCTTAATCAAGTCATAACCATGTATAAACCACTGTACCTGCATATACACTTGTAATTAGTAAACCAGTGATTAACAGGATTTCCTTATGGTAAACATTACGTCACGACGTAACCTACTAGATTTTACAACTAGATTTTATGTCATCTGGAGAGACCAGTTAATATTTATAAAAGTGAGAAAAGTTATAATATCTCGTACTTTAGTCTCTTGTAAATAAGTTTTACTTAGGGTTATTTATACGTTTGCAAGAAATTTCACCAGAAAACATCTTTTACAATTCCATTATCCGTTTGTGGCCCGAATAGCCGTTTCTACGTTTATTATATTTGTGCAGATGTCACATGTGCTAAAAAATAATTATATATACTTAAGACTAAACATAGTTCCTTCTATTTAATGATCCTTAAGGACACTCAGACAAATTTGCTTCATAGATGGCTGACACGATCACTAAATTAGTGACGATAATCGAAACCAACCGATGACTACATTTGAGACTGGAGTGACATGATATCTCTTACAACCAAACTACACGTTTTTAAATTTTCTTACTTATCCATCCCAGCTTCTAAATGTCGTTGTCTACATTCGATTGTACAGGTCACTAGACACATGAACAATTATGTAATAAGTATGTAATAAGGTGGCTGTCCAAAAAATCCAGAATACCAAAAAAATAAGCTCGAATGCACCAATAGACAGACGCGACTAAATATTTCCATATAGTTAATTAAAATTTGATTAACCTAAACCCAATTTGCTTAATAAAATATTAATTGCGTAAAATTGGGTTAATGATTTTCGTTTGATACATTAAGGTATTATTCAAAATCACAAGGCTGTCAAATTTTGACGTTCGAGTGAAAGGGAGACAAATCCATTAAACGTAACTAGTGAATAGTTGCTCTGAATTGGAACGCGAAAGTCCCAGAGTTCGACTAATTCATTGATTTATAAATTAGGTACCTATATAAATAAAAATCGAAAATAAATTAAAAAACTTTTACGGCTTTTGCAGGACTAGAACCGTCAGCGTTCCGTGGTGTTGCTCTTACTACCTATGTTGTATTACAATTTATCCGCGAAACACACACAGAATTTCTTATGCCCCATGCCCCATAATACACAAGGCGTTTCTTATAGTCAAAGTCTGTTTATTATATACATAACATATGGACAATTGGTAAAGTTATATTTTAAACAGTGTCATATGACTTCATACGAAATGAATCATGCATTACAAAATACAATAATATTATTATTTCGCGTAACCTCGTTGTAGGTGTGTATAAATAAACATGAATTCCAAGAAGAGAGTTCAGTTTTGATAATTCCAAATAAAACATGTTGAAATCACTTAGGGCTTTGGTATAAGCTCAACGTTTCTTGTTACAGTATTTACAAGCATATAACCCAGCCATACAACATCTAAACGAGATGCACTGTCGTCCTATTGTCCATTAGACATTCGGAATATACAGATTTAAATAGAATCGGATTTACACTTTACACATTCATCTGTGGGTAATGCTTCATAACGCCGATGCATTTTCGATATTTCTACCGCACTATTAAAGTTTAAGTCAAGACAATGTTCAACAAGAAAATTTAAATACTGTCTATAGATTACGCGAGTAGTACACATTTAAATAAAACACTTTAACGGTTTAAAACGCGATATATTAGTTAAACTTATTTGAAAATGATTTTTAACTTCGGCCCGACGTTTCGGATGCTTTGCAGCAGCCGTGGTCACGGGGAGACCACGGCACGTAGTTAAAGTGTTTTATTTAAAGAAAATTTAAAATTTATTTTTAGACATATGTTGAAATAGAACTCACGACCTGTTGATTATAGACAGATGTAGCTTTATAAAAAACATACACGATAAACTAAACAAATAAGAAGGATGTCATGCAATAATAATGATCCGATTAAAATAATACAACATCTGTGACCCATACCTAACTGTTTCACACCCAAAAGTCCAAATACATTATATCTGTATGGAATGGAACATGTGCAAGCGCATTGCCGCTTGACCCACATCTCGGTAAGGACAACTTATTTCGTCTCGCGTGGCTAACGCGATTGAGGATTGTTGGTTTCCTTAAATGGTTCTGATATAGCCGCTAAAATTAATTTTGTGGTTTACAATACTGGGTTATCCAAAGCTGATTCATTCTTATATATTTTGAATCCGTTTTCCAAGACTATAGCATGTAATATGTATATCTTAAAAATAATATGTCAGTACGGGTTTACGTAATAAGTAATCATTCAAATAAAAAACTTTTAACGGTTTAAAACGCGAATAACTGAGGGTACATAATCCTGTCTAAGTGTTGTTTGTAGTAGATGGTACTGGTTTGAAAAAGCTTTGCCGCGTTAATTAATCTAAATAACTGATATAGTTTTCGTTGAAAACCGTTACGAGTTTTTAAATATAACAGTAAAGGTTTAAAATACGATATATATTACGCCCGACGTATCGGATGCTTTGTCTCCCCGCCACCACGGCTGCCGCAAAGCCTTCGGAACGTCGAAACGTAGTTAAAATAATTTCCAAATAAGTTTAACTAATATACATCGCGATTTTAACCGTTAAAGTGTTTTATTTAAATGTGTACTACTCGCGTAAAGTACTGACGTTACAAGTGTTAAGACGTTAGACGCGTAACCGTAAGTAACGTTAATTTCCATACTCAATTATATAAAACAATTTTCGCTAAATTAGGATGAGCGTAACGAAGCGCAGATGTCGGGCGGTGCCTCTATGCCTTATCAGATGCGATAACCTTACTTCTTGATAACCTCTGTTTACTAATGAACTGATAAGATAAGACTCCCGCGAAATAGCCCAGACGACCTAGAACAATGGCTGTTATAACATAGGCGTAAACTATAATTTAAAAAATATTAAGTAATGCAATATTATGTTCTTGATTACTTTTCAAAAAAACAATTGTTTACAAAACTAATCTAGGTACAAGCAAGCGTGAGATGGGTTCAAATCCCAGGAAAAAATAGTTCTAGTTAAAATGATAATTGGATGCAATTACTCTGCAAAGTCTCTGCCTGTAAATAAACCTATACGTGAAATGGACACAGGGGTGTGTCTGTCCCATATCTCGCACTAACACTTTCGATATAATTATTTCAATGATTTTAAAAATAGTACCCATCTTCAATCTTCTCTCTTGATAACGATAGATATTTATCTAAAGACCAACATACTAAAACATAATTACATTTTACTTAAAAAATTAATTAAATATTGAATCATAATTCTAATTATTTTTTATTGGCAAATGTTAAACGTGCCTAGCATTGCGTTAAGCGCGAGAAATCCTGGGTTCGAATCCTGGGAAAGTAATATATTATTGTTTCGATCGAGTAGGGCACAAAAGTGTGATCAACTATTTATCAGATCAGTGAAATAGACACAGAAATGTGCCCATATCAGGGGAGAAATGTTATTTAACTTATATATATATATAAACATGTTTTTTAGCATTCACATTGATAACTGTTACTTGTTAGGCAATTCTAACGAACGCCTGACCTTTAAAGAAAGATAGTAAGCAACTCGTTTTGTAATATTTCTGTGCGACCTTTGAAGTAGTGTCATTATTTCGAGCGGCAAAATAAATAAAAAAAATATCCTATATCAATGTAATGAATTTTTACAATAATGATTACCTTCTTTTATTTATTTTCTGACAATTTAATTTTCATTGCCCGGTCTAATCCAAACTGTTTAATGTTAAAATAAAAATGTAAATTTACAATGAAACACTTTTAAACGGTACAAAACGTGAAAAAGGTATATTGGTTTTTGAATTTTAAGTTACCTACGAACGAAACGAAGTAGAAACTTTTGTTTGTGTCCAACTCGCATATACAACAGATACAACTTAAATATATAAGTTAGGTAACTTTTCGGTTATGGATTCGGAGTCTAACGTGTCATATTTTTATATACATCTTGGAAAACATTATAATTTTTCACATGATGGCACTAAATAAATTAAAATTCTATTATAAATTTTTAAACCAACCAAATGACTACCGTAGCCAAGTGGTGGAGCAACAGCACGGAACGCTGTGGATACCGGTTCAAGTCCCACCCGAGTTGTAATTTTTTTCAATTGATAATCGCTAATTAATTTATACCTTTGAAAACATTAATTTTTTTACATGTTATTGCACATGAAGGCATTATATAATTTAAAAATCGAAAATGTAATGAAACCGTTTCGATCCCGGGCAGGACTTCGAAAATTTTTTTCGATTTTTAAATTTACACTGCCTTCATGTGCAAAATGAAAAAAATATTAATGTTTTCAAACTTATAACTTTTTGCACTTTATGCCTTTTCACTATATACCAATAATTGTTCTTAATAAAACCACTTGTTAGCATTCTATATAAAATTTTATTCGAGTAAAGCCAGGGGTATAAGTTTGTGGTCTCATAATGAGTGTTTCTGTGTTCCAGGTGTGGCACAAGGGCTGCTTCAAATGTCAAGAGTGCGGGATGACTCTCAACATGAGGACTTACAAAGGATATGGAAAGCTACCTTACTGTGAAGCGTAAGTATAGAATAGAAGTAAAGCCTATTTTTTTTTCAGGCAAAAGTAGAGACGTACGTATGGATAGATTAGAGCAACAGCACGGACCGCTGAGGATGCCGGTTTAAATCCTGCCGAGTTGTAAATTTTTTAAATTTTAATCGATTTTTAAATTAATTCCGAACTGAGCTTACCATGGCACATAAAAGTATGGCTCAATTCATTGTAATAAGAACAAGTATGCTCTACTACTTGTCTAATGTCTTCGCTCCAAAGGGAATATAGGGGATAGATACCGGATTTCTTTTATAATATCTGTAATAAATTCCTTCTTGGATGGATATAAGTAGTGAAATTTTATGTTTTCGCGTTTTCAAAGGCTAAGCACGAAGAATTATAAAAGCACATACCAGTTCAATGAAACGTAAAATTCCCAACCGTACATGGCAAGAGTAAAAACGAAAGTGGATTACGTAACATCCTTTGCGCATTGTATGTCGTTTTGTGTCTTAATGCGGCTTGACCAATTTAATAGATCATACCATAGCCTAGAACTAGTGGAAAGCGAAGCAATATACATACATAAATGGGGGAGTTCAATTCCTTGTTTTCCAAAAGATTTAGTAAGAAGAAAAGTTCTTAAGGGCCACAAACCTAAAAAATGCAAACAAAATATTTAAGTATTTTGTTTGCTAAATTTGTCATTAAAAATATGTGGCACGTCGGAACTCAGACATAGCTGGATGCTGTACGAAGGGGATCAAACAGTTGGGTTTCAGTCCTGCAAGTTCCAAAGCGCAAATAATGCGAATTTCAAATATATAAACAAACTATCCACAATATTCCATTGGAGAATATATACGTAATATAAAAAAAAGTATTACAAATAACAACTTCTTTGGAAAATCTATGCTTACCTTATAATGCTACAATGCACTCAAAGAAAATATAAAAAATTAAAAGTACTTAATTGTGTTATCATTCGTGCTATCGCGAACATTCCTTGCGTCATTTAGATCTCATGATGGGGCCGGCTGTGAGAGCTTAAAAGGGCCGATAATATATTTTGCACTACTCAGATAGGTTATATAAATACATGTATTAAACATGTTTTTTATTTCTTCGTTTATTTAAAAACATAATATATATAGTCTAAAGACTTCTGGAACTTGTATATTATAACAAAGGTAAAGATTTCATACATGAGCTACACACAAAGATATTACAACATTACAACGCTTATTTTAAACTCGATTGTCATAGACAATGGACTCAAGTATTCCTTTATATAAAACGGTTTACAATGAAAAATATAGATATTACTTTTGTTTCATAACTTATTTTTACTTCAACTCGACGTTTATATTGTTGCTTCATTTTTTCTCCATATAAGTGAAGAGAATGATAGATAAGCATGGGGTCCATCAGTGGTAGCTGAACACTCCAGCCATATAACTTCTAAACTAATCTAATCTAAACAAGATGCGCCGTCGACCTATTTAGGCTTTGGATATTCGGACTTACGAACTACTAGAAAAATCCTTAGTAATATGGAATGTAATTGTTAAGGTAATATTTAGCAGGCTTCCCACCGTAGGCGGAAGAATTATAAATGCGTGAATTATAAACGCAGATTATCCTATTGAACGATCGCCTGTCCTCATGCAGAGCCATCAATCATAAAACACGCGTAACCAACTCGAGCATAACTCGTTGAATGAAAGTCGACAATTTTGCACACTTTTACTCGCTATTTTTATCCCGATGACTTTCTCGTTAGCGGCTCATGAGCGCGGGTAATTTGTGTTTAATGTTCGATTAGAAATGCGTGTAATTGTTTAATTGTTGCGACTTCATATGTCCCACTGGTGGGCGCAAATTATTTCTTTTATATAGACGGTTTCAGAGCTTAGCTACGCTGCTCCATCGTGGGGTTTTATTGACCACGGGACACTGGTATGATAACTGAACTTTCCGAGCACGGGTTTGAGAAAATAAAAAAAAATACGATCTATGTCCGATACGGGATTTGAACCCAGATCTCGTGACCCACAGTCGAGACCACTGGAAGGAACGGATAGTGTTGGGCTTGTTGGTAGCAAACCACCGGAACCAAAAATTTTCTAATTAATTTACAACTTTTCTGAACCATGTTTGACATCTCGTCTGGAAATGTGACATGTGACTGTACATCGAAATTTCGGCTGGGACATGAACCACCATCGAATGTGAAAAATGCCATGATCGCGTTTCGCTTACAGTCTGTGGATTTCCAAATATCCAAAGCCAAAATAGGATAGCATTTTGTTTAGATGTTATGATAGCTGGGATATTTCACGTGAGCCCTTGTTTGTCGTATTTTAAAAATTACCTTTGGTTTTTCGACACAAATGGCTATAAATATCCATTTCATTTTCAGACATGTCCCAAAAGCGAAGCACACAACAATGGCGGAAACGCCAGAACTAAAACGGATCGCGGAGAACACGAAGATTCAGAGCAACGTCAAATACCACGCGGACTTCGAGAAAAGCAAGGGGAAATTTACACAGGTCAGTGTTTAACTTTATTATTCTAAGAAAAAAAATACTACGTAATATATTTTCGCCACTTAAGAGATACAAATATAGGTTAAAAATTGATTATAATAGCCCATGGGAAAATCTTAAGCCGTTAGCTAATTTAAAAAAATGTATGCAAACGTTTTATTACTTTCCAATTGGAGATGTGTATATTTTTCCAAGCTTTTCTTCTGAAAAACGTTTTTCATAATAATTTATTTATTCGGTAACTCTAATCGCAGGACAAGCAGACACAATTTACCTAACAAAAAACCTTAATTACACGCAATGCGAAGTAATTCAATATAAACAGGACCTCCATTTTGAATTTCTTGAGATCAACATGGCCGCCTGTACAACATGGCTCATTTATACACTCGTTTTAGTTATTTTTCACTTTTATTAAATACAGGTTCTATACATTATTTCAGGTAGCAGACGACCCTGAAACGCTAAGAATCAAAGCGAATACGAAAATAATTAGCAACGTCGCATACCATGGCGAGCTAGAGAAAAAGGCACAGATGGAGAGACAACGACAGATCAACGAAAATGGTGAAATTGTTGGTGAGCACTTGATCTATAAGAATAGATATTTTACATTCAATACACAAAACAATGGGAGGGGGGGGAGGATGGAACCGGAGAAGAGACATAAAAAAAAGTTTGCCATGAAGTATTCATATTTTGGACCACCTGGATACTATGGGGTGTGGACAAATTTAAAATTAAAAATACAATATGATGTAATTTCAAGTTATATTGCCTAACGATACTTATCACGTTTTATCACTTTTCGCATTTCATTTTTGCACAATTTTCACATCATTGTGTTCGGTGCTGGATGCTACAGTTTTGTTGTGTAAAAGCCTTTTGAAATGTTGCTAAGTCGTTTTGAAATGTCTAAGTAGTATGGGAACATTTTAAAAGCGGGCAATTATCTTTTGAAACTTCTGTACGGGTCGTATTTAACTATAAGCTAAGTATTAATACTAGACAATTCGAAACACTTTTCAATACGTTTTGTGTTTATCATTCACTTGTGGTAGAAGTATTTCTTGTAATCTAAAAAACATAAAGATCTAACAATATTCCTACCACATTGTCTCGTCTACCATTAGCCGTGCTAACAGCATCCATTCTATAGACGTAGCGACGAACGAGAATTACCATCACCAAATCGACTCATACGCGACCGAAATGCTCGCCAACGCGCCAAACCTACCGCCCAAGAACCATTACCAGACGCCCGTGAACCGCCAATATCAAGAGTACACGAAACAGGAAGATTTCTACAACTACCCTCCGAAATATGAGGAATACGCGACCCAATCACAGAGTTTTGGCAATCAGAAAATCGGTAGGATCCAAGATTACGATCCGTTGAGCGACGGGCCTCGGGCTCCGCCTAATACACAGAGGGCCTCCGCGACTCTCATTTACAATAGCTCCAACGAGAAACGAGGTAAGTGAGGGTAGATTTGAACCCTGTTCGGCGGTTGAACTTTATAATTTGCTAATACTTCTAAAAATAAACAAATAAGATGTTAAAAGAATTTGTTTCTTACTTTTTAACATTTTCTTTCGTCATGAACATTCTTGAAGGTAGGTAGCAAATACTTCACCCAAAAATACTTACATCATCTATCATTTGTGATTTAAATTGTGATGTGTGTGGATATGGGGTTGGTAATTTGTATCAATGTTAAAATGTCTTTATACTTCCAGGCCGTTGTTGGGTTAAGATAATTCATGTCTACACTGTGCCTTCTTTTTGTTGGATTGAAATGGGATTATTTATCTAAATTTTACTTCATTTACATTTAAAGTTAAGGTCAAAATATGTATTTTCATGTCATATATGTTTATTTACTTTTTTGGACACGAGAATATGTCTGCCCATGCCCCTCATACTTAGAGAATTGAGGGATACTAAAGGTCTTTTATGTTGAACAGGAGCGCAGCAGGTACAGCAGCAACAGTCGCGCCATATCGGTCGAGTGACCGACATGGACCCGCTCGCGAACGAACAAATTTCGCATCAAACTAACACTCATGCGCAGAGCAGACCGACCAATCATCACAGTCAGGTATGCTCATAGTGAAACTTTACTTATAAAGGCCTTAAAATAATTTGTATGAATTAAGTCTGTAGTTTACGCAAGTCCTTTAAATCACACTTTTAACGGTTTAAAACCTGAAATATATTAGTTAACTTGTTTTTAATTTATTAATCTTTATCCCTTCCTACCCTATAAAAAAAAAGCTAATAATATTACGCATTTAGAACTTACAAGTGTTTTGTTTAATTTCATCTTCACTCTCACTTCTCTACTACTACTGTTTATGGGTAATATTTTATTTTATGTTAATTAACATTTTTAAAATTTTCTTTCAGCGAGTATATATTGCGATGTACGACTATGAAGCCAACGATAGCGACGAAGTAAGTTTATAATTTAAAAACTTAACTATAACGACATAGTGAGATATTAAATGTATTAAAAATTTAAGTAAAATAACTACAAACTCTATATTCTTAGCATACATCACTCTAACAATAATAAAAATACCAAAAGTAATAGAAAATAATAATGGAAAGATATTTTTTTAATCATCAGGTTTCATTCCGCGAAGGCGACCTCATATCCAACGTGACGTCCATAGACGAGGGCTGGATGACGGGCCAAGTGCTCCGCACCGGCCGCACCGGGATGTTGCCAGCGAACTACGTCGAACTTGCCCCGGACTACCCCAATTAATTGCCAATGTGTCAAATTGTTATGCCATTACGTTAATTAGTAACTAACATGCTGATCCTTTGCCTTCGATATATCATGCCACTTATTTCCGTTGGGGGGGGCAATTCTTCAATCTAATATCACTTATTTTAGAATCGCCCACTCCCCCCCTGTTAAGCCATTTTCTGTCATTTGAAAATGACTAATCATTGATATGACAGATTGCCATTTATAAAATGTGAAATCTATGTCTTTGACATGTTTTACAAATATGTATATATATTCTTCGTTGCTTACTTGTTCCTATTTTGTATTGGCAGATTTTGTTATCATTTTGACATATTTTACAGCATAATATATAATAGCCCGTGTTGTCCCAGCAAATATGACATTGTTTAAAAAAATATTATAAGGCTGTGACACATACTGGCAACATTGAATTGTTCTATATGTCTCCCGTTAATACCAGCCATAAAGGTATATTTTATTCACATAAAAATATTATGATAGCATTAGCTGTGTTAAAAGTATTAGCTCCTTTTCAAATTGCTTCATATATGTCAGTGGTGTGGTAATATTTCCTTTGTAAGGAATGCTTCGGTGACAATAGTTAAGTATACTGTAGTATTGTATAATCTATATTTTTTACACGAAAATTTATACTTATACTATTTTATATAGTATTATAACTTAACCCTATGTATGTTTGCTAAATTCTGGCAACATTATATTTTTATAATGTTCGTCGAGATTCCATTTCACTCATTCCATGTCAAATCTCATGCATTTTCGCGGTTCTTAACGAGTATCTACTTATTTTTAACTGGCAACACGCCATGCTATGCTTTCGTGCTTTTAGAGGTAGTTATTTGTACCTGCCTATTTTAACAGGTGATTTTGTAAATAATCATATTTAGTGATAAGTTGTATTTCAATCACTTGATTAATTTAAAAGGTGATATTAAAAGATTTGATGCCAACGTTTAAATGAGATTTTTCGATAAAATATTTCGAGTGATTCTTGGAAGATATAATAGGGCATAATATATTGAGATTATTAAAATCACATTCCTGTAACACACGATAATATCGCCAGACTTGTTTTAAAATTTAAATGCTTTTAGTTATATAGCATGGATAGGTTAATTTTATTTATTTTAAAAGCCCAGAGCACAAATTACGCCTTTTATTGAATTATCAGTAAATGGCAACACTTGATAAGGAATATTTATTTTATGTAAGCAGTTATTTTTAGTTTGCTATAAGTATTAGTTTCATCACAATAAAAGATTATTTTCATACTTTTTCATCGAGGCCTAAGAGATACGTATACATTCCTGATTTTGCATTTCTCGTTTCATTATTATCAAGGGCTGATCAAGTATAACGTAAGTTATTATGAATGAGAATATCGACTTTTAATATAAATAAAAAAATACATCTTCGCACTTCCCTGGCACAGCAACCCAAAGTGGGTTTTGGCCATTGGGGTGTCAGAATCAACCACTAAGTCCTCAAATAATACTTACGTTATATTTAACAGCTAACTACTATATGCGTCATACTTTCAAATCTTAAACGCATTTTATAATGAAAGAAATGTTTGCATTTTATAATATTAAATAACCTGCCTTGTAACATACAATTTGTAAAAGTTTATTCTTATATATTGTATCAGTATTATAAGATACGCCGATTTAACAGTGCCTTGTAAAATTTTAAATATATATTTTATTAAGATATTTTCTACTTTATTTATGTACTATACACCAGAAACTGCAGGAAACGAGCAAGAATGGGCATTGGGCATGAACATTATAAAAATGAAGTGCCCTAACATTATTATACAAAGCGTATATTAAAAAACAATATACATATTAAGTAACATCTTTTTGTCGCCATCACAAAACAATGAATCTAGAACCTTCCAGATATCTATATGTATATCAGAAGCCTGGATATAATATAAAACTTTCCTTACATCAGATCGTCACCTGAATTGTTAAAACGTATTATTATCTCTCATACATACATATCTTCCACTCAGTTAGTCCATTTAATTAACGATTCTGTCTTATTTATTATTGTTCTATGGGAGGTTTGTAGTCTATGTACTTCACATGTTTTTAAAATAAAACAAAAATTTACTTTAGAATATTTATTGATACAACACAAGGACTATATGTTGAACTCATGCGATACTAACTACTAACAACTAAAATAATACTCCGTAAGCAACGCGCGTGCGTGTACTACAACTTTTTATTACAATATTATAGGCACATTCAAGGCACCAATTTCTACTAGGTAAAATTGATCTTAGAATACCGTTATTACTATTAAAAAACTTAGTTTTTAGTATAGAACTAGAATATAGGCTAACTCTTCTATCGTCCTAACTTTGACGATAGAATAATAAGACAACAAAGGTAGCTTAAAACAATCTCCTATTCAATACAAGCGCTTTCAAAAATAAAAACTAATTTGCGCCTAAGACGCTGTAACTATAATTGCACTTTAATTGTATAAAAATATTCTGGGACCTTTGAACCAAAAAACAAATGTTATTTGATCAAAGGGTTTACCCTAACAGACATTTTGTCTGTTCCATTATGTAGGGGGTACATTTAACAGCTTTATATTGAGTTATAAATATGCATTTAAATAAACCAAACAATAGGGCATCTACCTAATTGTCATCATCATTGAGGGTCTTATTAACAATTTTATTTTATTTCTTAGTCTTGGAGTAGTTAAAACTTTGTTTTAATATTGTTTGTTAAAAACATTTACAATATTATTCGACAAATGATCATAAGACTGCATATTAATTTGATCTTCCTGAAGTATATTTGAAATTTGAATTTGATGGCTATCCATTCTCCTAATGTGCAGTTTTATTTGAAATATTTCAATCCACAGGCAAATAAGTAAAATGGTCCATTAACTTGACCTTTTAGTAAGCTACCTCCCCCCTATACCTAAATCTACTATCCGCCATGCTTCCTAGTAAATATGTTAACATATTAAAATCTTACATTCTAAAGGTGAAGACTATTTGGTCCCCAAAATACAATTAATAAAACACTTTGTTAGTTCAACGATTGATGGGGTGAAATGTTAGTAGATTCTAATCTTTAGCTAGGGCATAGGGCAAAAACTTTGGATAAATCCATTAGCTTAGGGCATAACATCATCATTGTTTATATTGAAGGTGAATATATCTTTAAGAACCATATCAATATATTTTTATGTTAGCTAGTTACTTAAGGCACTAAAAATCACATATAACATTTATATAGTAAATTTAATTTTCCTATTCCTTATAAAACCACAAAATAGATTGTTTTATGCAATATTTGGTATTTCAGGGTTGCGTATTAAAAGAAAAATGGTATTATTAAAACTTTGATGTCTGTCTGTTACTAGGATCTTAAGAACCCGATACCTAGTTGTAGGTTTTACTAAAATATATTTATTCTCACCCAACACTATTTTTGTCAACGGTACGGAACCCTGAGTTCGTTTTTATTACATACAGATGTCTTCTTGGTTTGGAGCTTGAATATTTTTTTTTACTTATTATAAAATAAATAGTTCCAAATTAGTTGTTAGTGGGGCTGAGCAAGAGTGAATTCTCAATGTGTTCCAGTCTGTAGGTGGATGAGTCGGGTAGATGTCTGACTAACTCATCTGTGAGTCGAACTCTTGCCCCGTTAGGTCCCGATACCAAAACCGTGTCGCAATCCTAAAAATAAATCATTGTATTAAATTTTCAACACTTAAGACTATAGGGGGTCAATAACAATAATTTTAATAAATAAGTATTAACTAACATATTTAATAATCAAACAAAACTACCTTTGCAGCAGAATTGTGTAGCAGGCCCTTGAGCTTATGGAGCAATTCACTGGCAACACACGCGTCCAGATACAGTGCGCTGTATATATTTGAACCGCTGGCGCAGACGTAAACTGTCAAACGAGGCTCGATGCGTCTGAAAATATATACGAAACAATGAAAAAATGTGTAGGGTATTTTAAATATATAACAAAGATGTAAGTGATAGTGATGTGATACAAGTTTTCTCACTGCTACACAATTACAAAATAAAAAATGAATATAGTTTTAAACCCTGCTAAATTGTTAAAGTAGTTTTGGTGTTAGGGTAGAACAAACACACACATAATGTAAAAGAATATTTTTGCTTTCATTCCATACAAGGGGACACACCTCTCATAAATCTCTAATCTTCAAGTGATAAAACGTAGACAAAGCCAGGCCGTAAAGAGCTTTATACTTGCAGTGTACTTACTTGGCATGCAAAGCGTTGTACAGACGAATACCATCGGCAAGGCCGCATATCTGTATTATGTCGTCACGGGAAAGTCTAAAAAGGAAAAGAAAATTTAGACCAGATTATAATATTTCTGCAGCTTAAAGCTAGTTAACTCTTATTGGTTATCCGGCTTGAAGGACCATTGAAAAGTTTTTATGGGCGTGATTAAATATAAAGTAGGGTACACATTTTAGGAATATATATTTTGTTTCACGTAGATAATTGAGCAAGATTTATGACTAATTTTATGTGGGTATGTACGACTTACGCTATCTAAAACTAACAACTTACCGCAAAAGATCCGCTCCGGAAAAGTTGCTGAACGTCGACGCGTGCTGCGAAAAACGGTGTCGCGATAACCACGCCTGAGTCTCACTCGCTGTAGCATCTTTTGATAGACCATTGTTCTGAAAGAAAAGATTTCTATTACACAACATATCTACTGATAGGTCAGCATATTTAGTTTATATTAGAATACACCAATGCCGAATCAGACTAGTGTGAGATATGTATCAAATACTTGAAATCCCATTTCGCCCTGTGTGGCATGTGTGATTGGTTTTATTCCGTACATCTACTGTTTTCCCAGTGATTCAAACCCGGGACCTATTGCGCTTAACTAGGTGAGGCGTTTAACAATAAAATATATACTCTATACCTTGTCATTATCTTCTGGGGGTGGTGGTAAGTCAGGCAGAATTGCACCAGGGGGAGTGACATGTGGGTGTTGCCACTTTCACTTCTGCACCACTGGAAAAAAAAGGTGAAAAACTTTATTATTTTTTAAATGTTATTGCACATGAAGGCACATAATTTAAAAAATGAAAAACAAATTCGACTCAGGCAGGACTTGAACCGGCATCGTCAGCGTTCCCTGCTGTTGCTCTACCGATTGAGCACCGAGTCAACGACTCAATTTATTTTCGATTTTTAAATTAAATAGGTAAATTGCAGACCCTGGTTATAAAAAGTATTTATCATGAAAACTTCCAAAGTTTCAGTAAGCCCGAGAAACACATACTGAAAAAATCTGAATAATTAAAAAAATACATTACTCCTAGTAAGTAGAACCAACAGTTAATTATATAATTATAAATGTTGTTTGAACTAGTATTTTATTCTAATCTAAGAATAAATCCTTTCTTTATTGAACTAACTAGAGTTATTTTTAAATCTTAAACAACAGCTTAGATAAGATAAGCGTCTGAAGATATATATTCAAGGCAGTAAGTGCTAATTCTACATTACATAATAAATCACTTAAAGTACATACTTGTATACCAAAAAAGGAAAGATTGAAGATCTTTTACCAAATTGTTAAGTTTTAATTAATCAATAACCATCAATTAATAACATACTAGTATAGTTAGTAAATTTATTATGTTAATATTTTGTTTTTAATAGAATCTCCAAACTATTTAATCAATTATGGACATATTATGTACTTACTCTTGACAATAGAGCGGTTTCATCTGGTTTGTAGAAATAATCGCTGTAACAAAGTAAAACTAGGTAAGGAACTATACTATGTAACGAAAAAGAAAGGTCAGCTATGTAAACCAAAAACATACGGAAGAAGAGAATAAAATAAAGTCATTAATTGCTTATAGCATTTAAACAAACATAATTTTAATTATTAATTATGTTGATTAATGAAAAATTAACTTACAAGGCTGGGACGTAACAGGCTTGTTGGAGAGAACTGGGCTTGTCACTTTTGGTGCGCTGTAACAAGCAGATGTATAAATAACTACCTTTATTCGTGAAATAACTATGATGTATAATGCTTTGGTAAAAATGTTTATTTTTCAGCCCACTCCCAGTTTTAGGTTTCAGAAGAGGAAGAATTTAGACTAAATTTTCATTATTCAGTAGCATTAGTAGTTTGGGGAGGAATATGTATTAATAAACTTATTTTAAATACTTTCTAAAGTTTTAGATGCTTTGCAGCAACTCTGATCACAGGAGAACCATCAATAAGGTAGCTAATCACATTTTAATTGGGTTATATCAAAAAACTGCACGTGAAGGCATTTTATAAGTTAAAAATCTATTTTGAGTGAAATATTTACAACATGGGCAGGACTTAAACTGTGTGTGTAGTAAAGGAATCATAAAAATCTTCTACTAATCTATTTTTTACTATTTTAATCAAACAATAACTCAACATAAACAAATGGCTCATTAAAATATCTTCGGAAGTACCTTAAGCTAATAAGATGTTTCGTATTCACCTTGGATCAATTGAGCTGTTAATACGTTATTTATATATGAACAATAAATTACATACAATACATCCAACGATAATATTGACTAGAAGTGAACAAATATTTTTTTTCATCAGTGTGAATTTCTCATACTGTCAGTAACTAGCTAGAAATCAATAGCATATCACTATCTCCCATCTTAAATTGATATTTATCATAAACATATTATTAACATAGATTTTTCCATTTGAATTGCAGTAAAGTGAAACTACAAAACACAATATTCGCGGAACCTTACCACACCTAAAAGCAGATAAACAACGAAAAATTCGGAATAAACCAGATATTTACGGTAAGCGGAGACGTGACGGCCTGACGCTAAAATTGGCGGCTTTCAACCTCCTCGCGATCTCTATGTACGTGTCTGTATCTGCTTCTATCTCCACGTCGGCCTTCAGCAAGGAGAACTTCATGCGCCACCCCCTCGCCTCTAGTCCGTGGAGGAGTCTAGCTTTAAGGATAACACCGCGACCTATATGGCGGGCGTTAACAGTTTGCTCGATCACGAGCATACTCCTCGTCAGCTGTAGTCCTGCCTCGTCAGATTGAAGAAGATGAACGCTCCGGAGCCGACGCGGTATCCCCGTCCACCAGAAACAACCATAGCTGGTCCGCTTTCCACTTCAACAACCATTGATCAGGATACGAAAAAAACACAAACACAGTCGACGACTTCACTTGTCCAACATTATTTTGTCACTCCGCGCTCTAATAGGTGCGTCGATGACGATTTCGCGATACTGGAATTGTTTTTAAGCGACAGAGTACGCAATGTATACAGAAATAAAATTAACAAAATGTCGCGAAGCAACGGTGTACACGAGAGTTGAGTGAACGAAAACGACTGAGCGCAGAGGCCGTTGATTGGCCGCGAGTGAGGCGCGCACTCTAGTACGAAACCGGTTCGATTCGGTTCGCGTGGGACGGCACCGGCTTCTGTTAGTGCATTGAACGTCACGAATAGTGTTGTGCTAGTGCATTTCATCGATTTATTTTATCGATTTAAGTAACGACTAAAGCGAAATCGGTGGTGTGGTAAATGATTTAATTATAAATGAACGCTACAGTCTCTCGACATCCCGGATCGGCGAAGAACCGGATACTCATTGTAAATGATTGCCGCCTTGCAGTTTCGGCCAATTGAGGGCCAATTTGTTAACTGACAAGAACTAGTTATTGTATTCAAGCTGACGTTACCGGTTGTCGGTCGGGAACGGTTTCGAATCGAAATGGATCGCTCTGCCGCGTTGAGACGCGACCTCAGACAACATTGTAACGTACTTCTGTGGCAGTAATCTTCATTACGCTTTATTGAGTCATTGAAGCCTCTTATGAACATTGCATTACATAAGGACAAATGGTATATAACAGAGAAATATTGACACTTATTCAACGGCTTCAAAAAATTACTTTCTAATTTCTCTCTCTAAATAATGTTGAGACATTATCTTTAGGGTGTTTAAAAAAATTACGATCACACCATAAATGAAATAACATACGACGTTTGTACCAATCTTTTTAATGGTTAAAAATTAATTTGAAGTCCTATTTAAAGATTTAATATTTACGAACATTAAATACTTTTAACAGTAAATCAATTTACTACAGTACGAACGCGATATTTTCAATATAAAAAAAAAACTAATTGATATGTTTCTATTATATATTTAAAAAATTGGATTACATGATCTCTAAGGTTAATTAAACACACCGCGACAACTAACTCAAGGTGTACCACTCGCTAAGCGACAATAATTAGGGCTTCGAAGACTTTAATAAGACAATCTTCAGACTCGGCCAATTTATTTCAGTATGAACAAGCCTTTGACAACCAATTCGTACCAGCGCAATCGAAATAACGAGTAAATTAATAGATAGGTGTTCGCTGTTATAGTTTCAATCGGTTCAAACCAACTTTTATGGCGCGCGTGTTAAAATTTTATACGACATCGGTCGCGTCCCGCCGTTCTGCAAGTTAATCTTAAAAGATAGACATATACACTCTAATTACAAAACAAGGACTAACTCTCAAACCTGGTTTAAACCCTGGTTTATTTGAAATCCTAATTACAAAACGAAGTTTAACGTTTGTACTGGACTTTAACTATATTTTTAACTATAGTACCAACTTCGATTCATTTAGACCATGGTTTAAGAGTTCAACCAAGACTCCGCAGTTCTGGTTTAAGGATTTTTTTGTTATAAGGCCGATAGTGTCGCAGACATTTTTCAGTCGTACATATGGATTTCTTGAACCGTTTTTGCAGCGTACACATCGAAAACCCACTGAGATGAATAATTCGCCCCATTTTTTCCTTATTTCCCACTGTTTCTTACTCCTATTAGTCACACGGCGATGTTTTAGCCGTCTTCGATAAAATTACTAACTAACATAAAATAGTCTTTCAATTAATTTCTGAGAGTAGGACTGAGGAATCATTCTTTAATATATTTTTTGTTTACCTTGAACCGAAATCACAGCGAATGGTCGCCGTCTCTTCCACATTTTCTACTGTACTTTCGATTCTGTTGGTCAAATCCTGACGTTTTATAGCCTAAATCCTTCCTTGATGAATGCTCTAACCACTCCAAATGTTTTAATTCGAATCACTAGTTTTCGAGATTGGCGCGTTCAAACAAACAAACTCTTCAGCTTTATACATTAGTATAGATACAACAAGCGTCATCAATGAGTGTTTACAAAATTTTAATGACATTTTGTATGCTTAAAAGGATATAAAAAATTGTAGTCTTTGTCTTGTTTATAGATATAAGTACTTTCAAGCAAACATGACGCAGTATCTCTTTACAACCACACTGTGGTTTTAAATACCGTTTGGTATTTGGGCCACTATCTTGTTTCTTATTGCTGAATATCAGTAAAAAGTAATACAGCATCGTTACTATTACTGAGTTGTAGTGTATATGAGGCCGCTAGAGACAGAGTAACCTAACGGAAATTTTATGACTCGAGTTATTTATTTTCATAGTCTAAAATTGTTAATCTACAAGAGCACAGTGGCAGAAAATTGTTAACAAAATCCCTAAACAAATAGTACAAATTCATTTTTGCCTAGATTAATTGCGCGTTTTTATTATCCTCCTTATTGAAAAGCTAGTTTTTTACTTGGGCCACTCTGCCTATAGCCTATAATCCTTTTTTAAACACATTTCGTGTTTGAAGCTATTAACTCGCACCAGCTATTTCCCCATTGAACGGGTTCGCTTTCGGGCACCAGCGGATGTCAGCTAAAAATAGACCGTTTCGAAATGAGGGCGTTGCGTTCGTGCATCTGTTGCAGATCTGACGATAAGTGTCCTGATTGTCATAGTGCCATATTAAGAACATTCATATAGATATAATATATAGAACTATGTAGCCCTATTTGTTGAACGCGCTAATGTCAGAAAATACCTTCTGGAGAGTTTTGCATTGTTTAGGCACATATAGATACAGAGGGAAATGTGGAAGAGACGGGGACCCTTATTCTTCTTTAAGGCTTTCCAAAGGTAACCAAAAAATATATATTAAAAAATAATTCCTCTTTAAATGATCTAAAAATGACCGCCACAGTATATGTTTAACTTTTACGATTTATTTAGATTTGCAAAAACATATTTAGATGCCCAAAGTTACTATTCTAAGCGGACGAAGTCGCTGGCATAGCTAGTCTATATACCTACATAAAGAAATGGCTCTCAAGATAGAAGTAACACTTGTTAATGTTGGAATTAAATTAAGTATAAATTTGTTATATGAATTAAAAATGTTGGCATAGTTGTTGGTAATTTAGTGATGCTGTACCTACTTCAAAAAACACATATCATGTGTTTTATTCCTTTTACGAAGAAAAAATATACAATTAAAATGAATATAGTAGATAGTTAAACTCGCAATAAGATTTTACAAACACAAAACAATTGAAAAGAAGAAGACAAAGAGATAGATTACAATAGTCATTTTTATCCCTTTGTATATTACAATAGTGTTTGGTTGTATGATGTAGAGTTCAATTGGTAACATATCAGTATGTTAATTCCTGAGGCCTTTAATACAATTACGTAACGTACCAGCAACTACGCAAAAGGCGCTGTTCTATTTTTGTTTTATAGTAGAGTTGTTCCCTCGCCACTATAACAAATACCGATCTTTAAGAGATTTTCGGTTTTTCACTATTTATATTTTTTTCGAAAAAAAAAATAAAATTTGCTTATAAATGTGTACGGACTAAAACTCTATGATATTTCCAATGCAAAAACTTATAAATTAAAAAACGATTGTTAAAATTGAAAACATTTACGACTCGGGCAGCACCCGCAGATGACGCTGAGGATACCGAATTTATAATCGATTTTTTAATTTATATAGATCGATTTATTTCAATCAACCGTGCTTTGCGATGAATGACAAATTCTACCTTCGTACATTTGACAGATAAAAAAGTAGAAAAAAAAATTAATCCCATCCCATGTTATAACATAAAACAGTATTAACAACGCAATACATACGCTTAAAAAGGTATCACAGTCGAGTTGTGAACGAAAATAACCCAAATCATTCCTCGAAAACAGATCGTTCACAGCACCGAATAAATTACACCGAATGACTGACCGGTCGTCTCAAATGACAGTCAATTGAAGAAAATTACCGTTCTATTTCGGTCTGTGACTGTACTGTATGCTATAATACGGATGATTTATGGGCGAATCAGATTTTTGTGTCCATTAACAATTTACCATGCTGCATGTATATTGTAAAGCTTAAGAGCTTGTTTCTTAGAACGCAATAATCTCAGGAACTACTTCCAAAAATATGTTTGTGTTCATTAGACCATTTATCGATGAAGGTTTCATGATATAAAACTTCAATAGGGGCGAATAAATAGTGGGCAATGTGAAAAAAAGGAAAAACTAATAATACTTCTGACGGATTCTCTTAGAATCTTAGCCTTTAAAAAAGACCTACCGTGTCCTACACGCCATCGACGAATTATAACCTAATGGTACACGCGCCTCTCGCGTTGTAATTTCAATCTTAACACTTACAAATTAAGACTCAGTGTCTTATGCTTTGCCTCTTAAAAATGATTGATACAATAACAAATTATAGTAGTTATAAATGATAACTTACCACAGCTCAGGCGAATAAGGCGGTGAAGTGGTAACCAGAGGCGGCGGCATTAGAGCATCGTTTGACAGCTGTGACAAAAATGTACATTATTATCAAAATGTATATGGCAATTTGGCAACTATAGGGCAATATATATAAAGATTTTAAGTGTGCTTTAATGGTATAAAATATTTGGTATAGGAAAATCTGTAGATTGAAGTCAATTCCGTCGTAAAGTCATATATATTTTATAGTCTCATGCGTAAGGACTGGGATGACATATTTAAATGTCCGACAGCAACCGAAGCAATGTATTGTCTCGTGCAAATCTAGACGTGTCGAAGTGACTACACATTGAGTATTTTATGCCCCGGTTCCCCGCATGGGGCATGGGGCGAACAGATTTCCGCGTCTTTTTCACTGATTGGTCTTACTAATAGTTATTCAGACTTCTGTGCGCCGCCCGACCGAAATTATTGTTTTCCCGAACCTGTGGGTTTAATCATTTAGCTACAGGGGCGGTCGTTCGCTCTACTGCAGGTCGTTAAATACTTACGGTCGTTAAGACAGTGGCTTCACATCCCGGCTGGTACTTTTCAATGTCAGAGGGAGGTCGACGCATCACCTTCTCTCTGTCCTGCTTGTGTTTCCTGTCGGCACCTTTTAGTTTGAACACCTGTCAAACACAAAATTATGAAAATGAGTCACAGTACTGTAATTTTAACGGTTGGCCTAATGGTAGCAATGATGGCTAGTAAACGGGTCGCGGGTTCGATCCCCATCAGGACCGACATATTTCTTTACTGAAAACATATTGGATCTCTTCTGGAGATCTGTATATCTAATGGGTGGTAGGAATATCGAAAATTTCGTCCGTGTCACGAACCACGTTTATATTTCAGTCTGTGAATTTCTAAAGCCGAAATAGGACGACAGCGCATCGTGTTCTGATGTTATATGGCTGGGGTATTTTACCTTCTGTCAAGTGAACATCATGCTTCTCTGTCCTCTTTCATAAAAAAAAACACCAATTAGTACAGCGCTGTCCCTTTCCAACAATGTCCTACAAAGAACGAGGACAAAAAATGTCAGTAACTACTTTTGAAGAATATTTACCTTAATCTGACAAGCGGCAGCGTGGAGTCTGATACTCTCCTCACTGGCCAAATAGGACTCCACCTGAATACGGAAGGGCACACCCTTCTCTCCGCCGTGTTTCTTCGCCGTGAATTCGGTCGATATGCAATTAACCTGTGACAAAAGAAAATAAAACATTAATATTTTACAAGTTAGATGATACTGTCTATAGTTTACGAGAGTAGTACACATTTGAATAAAAATTACTTTTAATAAAACACTAACGGTTTATAACGCGATATATTACGGGGAGTCTCCTCGTGACCATGGCTGCTGCAAAGCATCCGAAACGTCGGGCCGAAGTTAAAAATCATTTCCAAATAAGTTTAACTAATATATCGCGTTTAAAACCGTTAAAGTGTTTTATTTAAAAGTTAGATGATGGCATTATATAAAAAAAATTAGATTAGAGACAGAAGTTAATCGTAACTTCGAATCGCGGGGAAACCATAAACTGTTTTAATCATGCAGAGTACAGTAGTCTAATCAACTGCATTGCATATAAGTCGGTAAACACAGACATAAAAATGGCTTGCACTCCGATTTTTCATCTCACAGCTCCTAAAATCTTACCACTCCTATTGCTTTAATATTTAAAAAATCACTTTCAGAAGGCTGTTTTCCTAGTTTGGAAAAAAGCCCTTATTACACCTATTCCAAAAGGGGGAAACGACATTACTAATTATAGCCGATCTCCAAATTAAGTGTGTTAGGTAAAATTCTGGAAAAAATTGTAAACAATACTGACAATAGTCTTTCGTAATCATATTTCTCCCAGTCAGCATGGTTTCTTTCCTGGACGTAGTGTTAATTCTAATCTTGTTACATATACCGATCATTTGCTGTTGGCTCTTGATTCTGGCTACCAATCCAATTATGCTGACTTCTCAAACTTTTGACAACTCAATCATTTAACACTTATAAAAAAGCTCTCACTTCTGGCATTCACGGAGATCTACTTAGATGGCTTATTCTTATATTTCTAATCGTAGTCAAGCTGTAGCATTACGGGGCCATTGTTCTACATTCCTAGCAATACCTTCAGGAATTCCTCAGGGTTCGCATCTTGGGCCCTTCCTATTTTCGCTTATGTCAACGATCGGATCCTGCTTTGAAAGCTCAGTCACCTTCTGTCCTGATGACACAAAAATTTACAAAATGGTGAAATCCGTCACCGACTGCTGTGAACTTCAAAAAGATTTATACAAGTTTGAAGAGTATTGTAGATGTAATCAATTAGTTCTAAACCACGACAAAACTCGTATAATTACCTTTACACGCAAGGTTAACGCTATAGACCATACGTATATGCTTAGCGGAAGGGCCATAGAACGCGTTACAAATATCAGGGACCTGGAGTGACACTGGACTCCAATGCCTTCATTCTTTGCAACATAACAACTAAACATTCAAAAGGTTGGGAATGATTATTCGCTCTCTAAGCCATTCAAAAAAGCTGATACCCTAAAGATATTATACAATTCTCACGTTCGTAATATTTTAGAGTTTGGAAGTGTTGTTTGGAATCCATTGTATGCTGTACATATAGATAAAATAGAAAAAATTCAGCATAAGTTCCTAAAGGCTTTGGATTACTTTACGGGTAACTATTTTAACGACTATGAAACTAGCGCTTACAAACATCACTTCTATCTTTAATAAATAGACGTCATCCCGATCTACTTTTTCTCTATAAAATTATACACAACAAAATTGACTCAATCTTATTACTTAGTAAAATTAATTTCCACACACCACGTTTTAAACTCCTCACGCAAAAAAACTAGTTTTTCCACTCCACTAAAACACCAGTCTCTAATATGCCAAACATAGGTTTTTTTTGGCGGTCCTGCGAACTTTTAACAACAAATTTTAGGAACGTTGATATTTGTTGGAATAGATTAAACATTTTCAAAAAAGCAGTATTAAGCAAATTGTAAGTAAAAAAAAAATCTTATCTTAAGTTCCTTTTTTTTCCTTCTCATTTCTGTAATTTAACCCGTTATAGCGATGTAAGCAATCTGTAAGGCCTAGCCTCGTTTATTCTTTAAGTTTTATTGTTAATTAAGCGCAATGTAAGGCCGTTTGATTGCAAGTTTAAATAAAAAAAAAAAAAAAAAAATGTGTTCGTCCTCCGACAATTCGGATATCTTGCGGCGGCCATGTACGGAGGAAAATAAGTTAATTAAGAAAATTTCGCCTTTTAACCGTTACGTCTTTAAGTCATGTTCAACCTCAACTTTAACCTTTGGGACTTCTTTTTTGGTTTTTTTTGCCCCCTCCGCGGGGCGGGCCGCGGAAACCTGGGGGCCCTCTTCCCCCCCCTTTTTTTCCTCCCCCCCCCCCCTTTTTTTTTTTTTTTTTTTTTTCTAAAGCCTTCCTCGATAAATGGTCCAAGCAACATAAAAATCAAATTTCAATTCGAACCAGTAGTTCCTGAGATTTGTTTAAACAAACTAATTCTTCAGCTTTATAACTAGTGTAGATATGTATGTATATAAAAAATTTGTGTCTTGGTTTATCTTTCTGTCAGAATGCATACCTTGATATAAACTCCAACGTCTTTAGTCGGATCCCAGTATACGTGAAGAGCGTTCAGAGCCGCCGGTTGTTCTACACGCGTCACTCCGTACGAGAGAGGAACGTCGACCTGTGAATGAAAATCAACGAAATTGAACTAAAGACCGGATCAACATGAACGAATAGGTTCGAATTGAGAATGTATACAGATAACCAATATTCTATTCAACACACTAAGACTATATGCTGCTAGAAGCAGAGTGGCCTAATGACAAAAAACATGATTTGAATAAGGAGGAAAATTGAAATCCGCAATTAACTTAGGCGAATATGAATTTGTTGATTAACAATTTTAGACTATAAGTATATAAATGAGTTAAGTCATAAATATTGCTGTTAGGCTATTCTGTGTCTAACGGCCTCATATATGATTGTAATTGTCATAAGTATAAATATATGTATTTCTACTATCAACTCTTTTCAAAACAAATTTAATCTGAGTAAAAATTTGTTAAAACAATTGACACTAGATGCAATTAATATATACAAAACAGGTTTTAGACTTTTTTATATTTTATATATATATATATATATATCTATCTGTTTATGTAAATGCTACTTTGCCGAAACAGTCTCACCTCACACCACTCCTACTCTAACTCCAACTCTCAGACAGAGTTACTCTCGCATTTATAATATTAGTATAGATATAGATTAGTAACGGCTGGCTGTATTAAAAATAAATTAATTAATATATTCCGCATTATAATCCGTTAAGTGTTTCATTTTAACGTACTATATAGTGACAACCTTAAATAAAGTCTAAGTTGAATTGAAATTTAATATATAAACTAAAACCTGCAGGCTCAGTAACGCGTTACGTAACAAAGCTGTTTATCTTCCTATAACGAGTGTTGTTTTGGTCGATATAGCTGCATAAACCGCAAAATTTTCTTCCTTATAACTCACCTCAATGATCCTCTCTCCAGGTCTTTGGGCGTGCCATTGCGCTATTTGTTCGCGTTCCATGTACTGTAGACGACGCTCGTGGAAGCAAATCTTTATTACGCTCTATAAACAAAACATAATTATTTAATTTGACGCTTGTTGCATCGACAAACATTCCTAATTTCTGTAATTCTGTAGATTATATCAGACATATAAATTATCAGTTTAGATTTTTTATTTTTATGATAGAGTAGGACATATATCTAAACAAGATCCCCAGTCGACCTATATTGGCTTTGGTTATTCGGAAATGGACAGATTTAAACCGAAACAAGATTAAACTTCACGGCTTATTTGTAGGTGCTTCGTGAACACGAAATTTTAATATCCAGATTTTCAGCTGTAATCCATCACTACAAAAAAAAAATTAAACATAGAATCTCATTCTCTCATCAATTAGGAATCGAATTCACGACCATTATAGTCTATTAGCCATATCTTACTACTATCGGACCAGAGCAAGCTTATATTTTTTTATACCTTCAATATTTTCCCCTTCGAGTGTGACAGATCGCCGAGTTTCTTCAATTTGATCTCGTAGGGTTGCCCCTGGTTGAGATAGGTCAGCGTTTCTTCGTTTTGCTTAGTCGCAATAGATGTCGCTGCTGCTAGCACATATTGAAACCTAAAGCGGAAATAATTATAAATGTAACTTCATGTTAGTCCCCAGAAAGCTTAAGTTAAAATAAAATTATGATACTGGCTTTAGTTAACGTGAGTAGTTTATATAAAACACTTTACCGGTTAAGGTATTTATCGCGAAGAAGGTTGTCGAAATAATGTTTGTTTGACACTACGCGCGTGAAGTAATAAACTTAGTGTTTAGTAGTCTTTTATATATAATATCGTCACCTGGAATCATCTTTATAGCTAGGCTCAGAGCGCGCTGGGGACTGAAGGAAGCCGTCGAAAGCGCTTGGACTGCACATCAACAGGCCCGCATCTATAATAATGTATATTTAATATATGTGAGAAAAAATGTTTGTCCGAAGGTTCGGATGCGTTGCAGCTGTCGTGGTCAGTGACTAAAGAAGGTGAGTATCCCTAATGTCAAAGTCAAATCCGCTACACTAGCGCCACCTGTTTCGTTGTAGTTGACACTTGGAGAAACTAGCGGCGTCCTTATAGAACCGTGCTACGGTGTTTAATTTATGATGCGAGTAAAAGTTCGTGTTATATTTTCTTTTAAAAACCTAAAAAATATGTACAAAAAGATCTTTCCAAACGGATTTATCGGTTTTAAGGCAAAATATACAATAAAATATTGCCCAGAGCAACGCCAACCATATTTGTCCTGACTACAGCTATTGTAAAGCACCCAATAAAGGAGTTTCATTTAATAAGTTCCACTAACGTAAATTACAGATGATAATTAAAAAGATCTCTTACTCTTATTTTCATGTTCGTTCGGGGAGTGGTACCCGCTCATGTCCATCATGCCTTGAGGCATTGTCGTTTGGCATTGCATGCTTTCTGGGCTGCTAGCTGCAATAAATAATATAGTAAACATAGATCCTTCATCCGATCAGCTAGAAACAGACCCTATCTCATAGACAGGTTCATGAACCTTCCTTATAGTGCAAGTACTTATTCAATATCCAACGTCAAAATAGGTCGACAGCGAACGTTTCTTAGATGATTATCTCACCTATTATCAAGTTGCCCCATACTTGTCTGTCCTATCATAAAAAATAGTTTCGGCTCATCGCCTATATCAACTAGCTGTGCCAGCGAGTTCTTCCGCGTAGAATAGTTTTATGTGTGAATATTGGCCATCAAAATTTGTTTTAGCAAACCTCATCATCAATTATCGATTAGTATCAATCGATAAATGCTATATCCAAGTAAAAATGAATTCAATTCGAACCATTGGTTCCTGAGATAATCGTGTTCAAACAAACTCTTCAGCTACATATATTAGTATAGATATATACCACGATTTTAATTATAATTTAGCATTAAAATCAAATCGACAGCGGTATTTTATCAAGTTATTTTAAATAATGACTTATGAAAATAATCTACTTGTCATTATAAGAAGGTACTCACAATGCTGACTCATCATTGTATTGTTGAGTGTCGGCGACTCCTGACAACCCTCGTCCATTGGCTCGCGGTTATCGATAGCCATGTTAGTGACCTGTAACAGAATGTTACATCAGACAGACCGAGATATTTCTTTCTTCCTACTAAGACATAACCTACAAGCAGGGATATATGCCGACCAAGAAATGTTTCACCAGATATCCTTTTTCATCAGAGGGTTTTAGGGCTGACCCAGTATGCTGCTACAGAGGTTTGATGGGCTTTAATGACTATCGCTGTCATGACTGTAACTAACTCTGCCAGGTACAGCGCTATCCTTACCTTCTACTGCCCTACAAAAAATTACAAATAACATTTCGCCTGACCTGGGTTTTCAACTATAAACCTCTTAGCTTTTACTCATGGGTTATCCCTATTCTACCAACTAGCACACAACATATCTTTTATACTGTAATGATTAATTTATTTTATACATATTTAGTAATAATAATAATAATAATAATAAAAATTTATTTTTCAGACCATAAATCCATTTCTTAAAATTTATTAATTCTAATGTGTGTTAGTTGGGTTAGTAGCAATTTGTAATAAGCCTTATATAATTTTGTGTGGCTTATGGTCGTAAATACATTTATTTCTTTCTTTAAAAGTATCACTAATGCAGAAGATAATCACTAGATCAATATTTACCTGTCTCTCCCCAGGTCTGCGTGCCGGCCAGGCACGGCGTGGTGGCGAGAGTACATTCCCAGTGGGCGACGGCGCCTCTTGCTTGAACACCGCCAAAGATGGCAGTGACAGAAGAGCTTCACTGAAAGAACGAAAATGTGTACTGTGTACTATAGTAGTGAATGGAATACTTTTACATAAAACACATTTAACGGTTTCAAACGCGAAATATATTAGTCAACTAATTTACAATTTTAACTACGGCTCGATGTTTCCCCCCTGACCACAGCTGCTACATAGCATCAATAAGCTATAGTTATTTTGCTAGAATAAGTGTTACGGAACGTAACAATTTTTTAGTTTCTTGTTGTGACACTTGTAGCGCCGCTCTCTCTTTTGATTCAACAGTTGTACACGATTGATCTCATAATTAAACATTATTTGATTAAAACTAAATAAATTAAAAATGCCTTTCAGATTGTAAAAAAAATTACGACGCGAATAGGACTTGAACCGACATACACAGGGTTCCGTGATGTTGCTCTATTCAATTGAGTTACCATATCGTCCAAGCAAAATCCTACATATTAATTTCGCGTAACAACCTTAAAAAGTGTTTTATTTAAATTAAATCCTAGTTTAAAATAAACAGTCAAACTTAACCATAATTTGTCGTACATACACAATTTATTAAATTATAATATTTATTAATGATTATTCAATCCGATTGAATTGTATTATGATTAACTATTAATTTTAATATACTAATTGTCACCTTCTACTTACTTCATCGACAGCTCTCCGGGTAGATCCAGGTCGAGGTCGTTGACCTGCCACCCGGGAGACATGTGTGATGATGACGAGCTTGTACCACTACCTCCCATCTCGCCGAGGGATGCTGAAACGCCCATGACCCATTACGGACATATAATGCTTCTTGTGTACCATATATTCAAAGAAATCAGGTGTGTGTTTGTTGTATATGTCTATTAAATAAGTACCACTTCTGTAGCAAAATGGTTAAACGTATTGCCTAGTATTGCGTTAAGGCCCTGTATTCGAATCCCGGGGAAACGATAGATCTATCGTGTCGAGCAGGTCACAGAATCAACAACTTGCCAATAAAACTTATCTGTGGGACGGATATAGAAATGTGTTCGAAAACCCTCGGGGTAAACGGGATTCCACAACACTGAATAGCTAATATAGCGCCAATTTTCACTTCCATTATCTGAAGATGATAGCAATGAAAATTTACATAGTTATTATAAACGGCCTGGGTTCGAATCCCAGGGAAATGGGTAAATTGTTTCGGTCGGGCAGTGCACAAAAAAAGTATTTTTAAGTTGCCAGTACCATTTATCGAGGAATTCTTTAAGCTATACAACTTTAGTGTTAAAAATGATTTTCCTTTAAATTATTTTAAAAAATATATAAATATTTCCGCGTCAATATTTGTCTATCTTTTAATAACTCGTAAGAACGACGGAACGCGACAACGTACTACTGGGTAACTTAATATAATATATTATAATATAATTTATAAAGCTGAGGAGGTTGTTTGCAAAAATAAATAATATGATCATATCATTGTCTTTCGGGCTGTTCGGCCGATATGAGCGAGAAGAGGTTCTCGACGTTTCGCCATCACGTGATACCGTCCACATCGGCCGAACAGCCCGAAAGAATGATATGCTGAACGATGGCCGTGAAAGCCTCACACATTTTATTAAATAATTTGATGGTTGAAATTTTTTATATTTTTCCCATGTGGGGCCCCATAAATTTTTAAAAAGTAAAATAAAATTTTTAAAATTTTTTGGGGGGGGGGGGGGGGGGGGGGGGGGGGGGGGGGGGGGGGGGGGTTTTTGGGGGGGGGGGTTGGTTGGGGGCCGGCCCCCCCGGGGCGGGGGCGGGCCCCCCCCCCCCCCCCCCCCCCCATTTTTTTTTTTTTTAATATATTTCAATTTTATAAAAATAATATGATGTTTGAAATCTTTGAATTTAAAGTAAATGGTTTGACTGTAAATTTTCTGTAAAGATAATATAATCAAAGAACCGCGTACAGTATATATTCATCCCTCCACAGAGGTAAATGGGGTTTCATTTAAATCTCGTACCGTAAAAAATCAAACTACCAAACATTACACAGATTATAAAAGCAATGATTCACTATCTAGTTCCCCAGAAGTACGTCGCCGCCATGTTGGTTTCACCTATGCCCCTTTATCTTTAGTTTCGCAAATAATGAACCAGTTACCCTTATCTGAGCACTTTGCCCGAAGCTCTATGATAACTGGTTATAACCGACCTATTTGATGCCTTTTAGTGGGAATAGACACGTGTTGTGGTACTAACAAATTGGATGTTGTAAGCCTTCCCTTCATACATACGTAGTACAAAAACGGAACGTTTGGACAGTTCTGTTTGACACCCAAAAAGTTCTCGACGCTATATGTCTATCTTTTCAGATGAACTTGTAAGAACGACGGGAAGGGACGCGAAAGAAAAGGACGGGAAGAAACATGGATGCCTAAATTATCTATTCTACGCGGACGAAGTCGCTGACACAGCTAGTCTCCTACAAAATTAATCAACAAGAACCATTTTTATGGTTATCAAATTTCGCTCAAAATACTTTATATATAAGTTTTACCAATACACATCAAGTTCAATACACTTTACTTAAGGAAAATTTTTTTAATGAATCTTTACGTATCCCGATTGTTCACCCTTATACACTCACCATTAACAAAACCTTGTCACTCCCAATAAACCTACTACCACAACCAATACCTAATACCTCGCTTATCAATAACCTGCCTCCAATTTGGTAGGTAGTATAAACCAAAATAATTTCAAATGTAAGCTAAAGGATCATTTCCTTAAGTTATTTTAGCTTATTGTTTTCTTTCTCTTATTGCATGCTTAGACAAATAGTAGATTGCTAGTTATCTTGTATATTTATTAAATAAACTTAGCTAATTAGATGTTAAGTAAACTCACATCTCAGTTTAAACCTTATGGTTTTTTATTCTATCAATATTAAATGAATGTATTTTATGATAATATGATAATAAAAAAAAAAAAAAAAAAAATATAAAATAACATTAGCTAAGTCAACTAGTTTTATATATAATATTACGAATAACTATACCATAAGCATTATAAGTGATGCTCGCGAACGCATGCGCACCGAACTCCGTAAACCTCCTTCCTTCCCTGGCTTCGCGAGCCGCAAACTGCAGCACGGCGGCTGCCGACATCCGGTCTGTGTTCTGCGCTTGCGTATTTTCGACCATCATGGTTTGTTGTGAAATCTTTGAGTCTGTTCGTTTCTGGCAAGAGTTGATTTTACCTTTTAAAGGACTTTTAAAAATAGAGCTAATTAAGTGGTTTAGTAATATACTCAAAGTTTTTCTTCAAAGCTTCGCTCACAAGTTCCACACAAATATATATCTTCTGGATTTCGCACAGCACTAGATGGGCGGTAGGACTAATATTTTCGGACATAGAACTGAAAACACTTTGTCCCTTCTTTCCTCTCTTTCTCGCCCAACAGATGTCGTTGAAATCAATTTTTAAAAACCAAAATTTCCAAAGTCCACTGTCAGAAGACACTGCAGCATTTTATTGTCCACCTATAGGTTCTTTTTGACATAACACTGTATGGTTTCGATAGGAGTCCAGAGATTATTCTCATTTTACTCTCGCTTGTTCTTTAGTTTTTAACACTTTCTACCACTCAACACCTACAGCATATCGGAATATTGTAAAATGTATTTTTTTAATACATTTGTTATATCGCACGATATTTTGTTATTGTTAAGAACGATTATTGTTGTGATTTTTAATTTTAATCTACGTTGATATGCAATGTCATGATTGCTGTCGAATTTTAGTTACTCGGTAACAGAATTTTTTTTTTTTTTGATAAAAACTCTATCTTTTTGTACCTACTCGGTGTTAGTCATATATTTTGCGGTTCTAAGGTAAAATAGTAACTACGCCGGACTCCTAAGCATAGATGCTAGTATATAGATGGATTGTGGGTACCATTCCCAGGTAGGAAACACATTTATTCTACACGTCTAAGAAATTTGGATCTGAATTGTGTGGTAGATACTTTGTGGATTTCTGGTTCAACAAAATAGGTCAGCCTATCTCGATCTTTAAGACTTAAACAAAACAAAGGCAATGTTAAGCCAAGCTAAGCTACATTTATCGATTATAATTCGCGTACTTGCAGACAGAGACAGGGGTGTATTCGTAAAAATATATATTTCTATCAATCTTTTTATATGACCTAACCTTTTTTTTAAAACTGATTTATAAAAAAAAATATTGCTTCGTTTTTCTTTATATACCTTTACGATTACCTAAAAGATTTAACATTTTGTAACTTTTCATATGTTGAATATTATAATTTAATGTAGTGTGGTGAAATATATATATCACGGGGTTTTAAGATTAACTTGCAATAATGACGGGACGCGACGGACATCGTTTTTTAAGTTTGGACAAATTTGGACTCCAAAATAACTACTCTTCGCGGACGATGTAGCTGACACAGTTGTAACTACGGCCTGACGTTTCGCATGCTTCGCAGCAGCCGTGGCACAGGGGGGACACCATGTCAGTTAAAATAATTTGTAAATAAACTTAACTCAATATATTTCCCGTTTTATACCGTTAAAAATATTTCATTTAAAATCACAACCAGTACTACATAGGACGGTCAATTACATAATATTTACTTTTACGTCAAACGTGATAATAAGTCGTGTTTATTGATTAGATAAGTACCATTATGGTCTAATGGTGTACCAACGTGGTATGTAGTGTTCCGAATGTCCAAAATAGGTCGATAACGCATCTTAATTTCATCTACTATCTTTTAAATGACATGCTGAACTCTGTCATAAAAGAGAAGACTATCTTAGTTTAGTCGCCTTTCAAGAAATGGCTTAGGTGTGAATCTTGATAAAAAAAATTGATTAACTTAAGTCAGCATTCTTAGGACTCAAACTATATTAAAATAGATTATATTATCGCACAATGCATTAAAATTAATTGTTTAATAGTTGTAGACTTTCTTATTTATCTGATAGTCAGTGCAATAAATTAATAAACATCTAATTAAGAGATAAAATGGAGGCTTCCAGAATATTCAGAAAATGTTAGTATAGCAAACTCGCATCAGGTTTGTGTCACCGAACTAAGGATTTTGGGCAACTTGAAAACGAAATGTTTCTACATTACGATGTTAACCACAGGAAGCAGCGAAAGACTTTTAAATAAAACACTTTAACGGTTTAAAACGCGATATATTAGTTAAACTTATTTGAAAATGATTATTAACTTCGGCACGTTTCGGATGCCTCGCAGCCGCCGTGGTCACGGGGAGTTTAACTAATATATCGTGTTTTAAACCGTTGAAGTGTTTTATGTAAATATGTACTACTCGCGTAAGTTATAGACAGTAGCCAAAGACGTATATACTTATTTAATTTGAAATAATCAATTTTCAATTTCGGTTCAAGAAATCAAAAAATTATGTATGAAAGAAGCCTTTAAATGATTTTAAAAAATGTTCGCGGCGGTATATGTCTATCTTTTAAGATTAACTCGCAAGAACTCGAAGGGGACGAGGATATAATTTTTAAAGCTGAGGAGGTTAAAACGATGCCCAAAATAATTACTAACCCACGCGAACGATGTCGCGGGCACAGCCTTCTTCATAATATAACGTTTGCCAGGTCAGCTACTAAGATATAGTCATCTATCTGTACCCGAGTAGGACACTTTTAACAGTTTTAAATTTGCACCTTTAGTGAAGCAAGATGGGCAATATTTGTTCTGTGCGCAGCTCGACCGAGACGTTCGGGCAATGAGCAATTTATGACACAGATGCTAGTTAACCATTGAGCCAAGGAGACTGTTTATATGTCACATTTTTTATAATGACGAAATATTAAGAGGACGTGACTTTGTTTACGTACCGTAGTACTATCGAGTGACTTAAGATGAAATCGAGATGATAATTTGAAAGTCAATATTTACACAAAACAAAATTACATCGGTTATAGGAAATTCCGTATCGGACTGTAGTTTGTTATTAAATTGTGTTGCTAAGGACATACAGACATAGTATTACATTTTATTGTATGGTATATTTACAGGTTACATTAGTAAAGGTGTCTTGTCTAATAACACTTTTAACGATAATTTTTAATTTAAATTCGCATCGCTCGGAGGTTTCTCGAAAATACATATAGATGTCTTAGCAATCTAAAAAAAATACGGTACAAAGTACGGTACGGTACATCTTTGCATTGCATATCCAAGTGGGTTTAAAAGGTTGCCGTTGATTCAAATTTTTCGAAGAATCTTTGTTCTACTATTTCGGTCCTATAAAACAGTCTTGTCCAATAGCATAAATCTCTCCCGAAAAGAGAACCACAATAGGAATTTAGAGTTACTACAGTCTAGGGTTGCTTAAGGGCTATAGTCACTAAATTAATGGTCATAATTATCGCTTTTACATTTAATATAAAATAATTAATGTTTTTTATCTTCTAAAATTGCAAACTATTCGTTGCAAGGCCACAGTTTCTTTTGCTATAACATAAGTATTAAATACTGTCTATAGTGTACGCGAGTAGTACACATTTAAATAAAACACTTTAACGGTTTAAAACGCGACATATTAAACGTCGAGCCGTAGTTAGAAATCATTTTCAAATAAGTTTAACTAATATATCGCGTTTTAAACCGTTAAAGTGTTTTATTTTAACAGGTTTCTCTTTTTTATAACGAGGGAGGACAGAATAGCAAACCACCACTTGGTGGTAAGTGAAATATGCTAGTCAAATATCGTCGAGGCTATGTTTCCATCTGTGTTTGTTCGTGTTCCTTACGAATTTATGATAGATGAGGACAAGTATGGGCTCTTGACGGAACGCGCATTACCCCAGCTATATTATATTTAAACAAGATGCGAAGACCTGTTTTGGCTTTGGTTTTCGATATTCCTACCACGCGATTAATATCCACATTTACAGATGATGATGATGATGGTGATGAATCGTTTTTATGGTTCACGTCATAAATTGGGAATTCCACGTTATAATTAATTTAAGGCTAACTAAATTTTATCTTGATGTACAAGATGAAGCAAATTACCAAGTCGAGCCTCGCGCGTGTCTGATAACAATATTGACATGAAATAATATCTTTATTGCTCAGATGTTAGTGGCAATGTGATAATTACGAAACACGGATAGACTGGTTTTTTGATGGGCTCGTCCATAGCTACTACGGAAGCTTTATAATCATTCACCAAAACGAGTTAGTAGGGAATTAAAGGGTGACGCCCACTGGCTATTTGCTGTCCTTGTTCTTTGAAAGGGAATGAAGGAATGAGATAGCGCTCTATTAAACCGTTTTTGTGATCGGTTGTCTCGAAATATTATATGACGTTAGGGACAGTCGAAAATCCATAAACGACTTATTCGGTTTACGTCAAGGGATCTTTAATGTTGTTGGTGCAGAATTCTACGATTTTCGAAGACAAAAAAAGCAAAACCTGGTCTCTACAGTTCGGCGGTATTTACTTGAGTTATACGTCAGACATATTAGTGTGTCCAATTTACTAATTAATTGTATGTATTGCCATGTTTATTATCAGCCTTATATTATATATTATTTAAAAAATCTCATCAGCAGCAGGTTGTCTTCGTCGTGCTAATATCATTTCGAATTTGCCAAACGAGAATAAAGTCACGTGCTTTCAAAAAAGGATATGACGACCTAACACCCATTTCTTTTTGATTTCCATTGAAGACAAGGCCTAATACAAATACTTTAATACGTTAAATATGTCAAGATATCATTTACATATCACAGTAAAGCAATATACAAATCACAATTTAAAAGTATTTTTAAACACAAATATAATAAAATTCACAATATCCCAACATACTGCACAATTATTCATATTCACACTCGCGACTACGCGTCCGGCTGCCGAAACGCGCCACAATATACTGGTTACACGAAAGTTTGTATTTTGATACATTTATCTCTTATCATAGCTATGAAAAGATAATAGTTATAATTATTACAAGTGAATTAATGTCTACTCGTGATACGCCTCTGTGAGTCTGTCATATTGTAGGAAATTAGTACATAGTTCCGATTTACTCAAATGAAGTAAAAATGCGGTACAAACGATGCCAAAAAAGTTAAAATGCATGTTTATTACAATATGCAGTTAATAATGAACACCTATTGTCGTGTTACAAAGAGTTATATTAGAAACTAGCTGTGCTCTCGACTTCGTCCGCGTGGAATTAATTTGGGCTTTTAGACAAGAATCATCCTTTCATACATATTTTTAGGTTTCTTGAATTGTTTTCGTAGCGCACGCACCGGATGCCTTCAAAGGTTAATAATTTTCCCGTTTGTTCCACATTTCCCTCTGTTTCTCCTGTCGCTCCGAGTGGCCACAGCCTATATACCTTCCTCGATAAATCCTCTATCCAACACAAAATATTTTTTTCATTTCGAACCAGTAGTTTCAGAGATTAACGCGTTCAAACAAACTCTACAGCTTTATATATTAGTATAGATATATAAACGCAATACCATTTCTGCAATTTTAATAATCTATGCCAATTGTCACGTTAGCAAGTGATTTGTATCACCAATTTAGTAGTTGTAAAGGTCATCGGTCAGTTACCGCCTTTTTTTATCGAATGGGGCGGGGTGTAATTCGCTCCACCCAGATGTATGGAATATTATATAACTAATTTTGTTATTTCATGAAACATTATTTTTACGACATAATTTGCGATAAAATTACCTCAAGAAGTCATAACAATAGATAAAACTGTGTCTGTTTTTGATAACAACTTTATTACAAACGCCAAACTACTTCGGCCACCTGTTACTATCCTCTATTTATCATTCATCACTTGGCAAGGCAAAGATTGTTACTAGTGCCAGTGTAAAAATTTTGAAGTTTTCTAAGGACGACAATTTCACAGGTTAATATGATTTAAGTGTTTTTTGATGGTTGGACAATAATTGCTCAATAATAATAATCGCTGTTTTCTCGAGTAATTGATTTAATTGTTTTAGCTAGGTAGACCTTTTGTGAATATTCTCAGACGATACGATATTTGGAAACTATTAATAGATAAACATTATCTCTTAATCAAACAAGAAACTCGCTTTAG
Organism: Leptosia nina; assembly: GCA_963661955.1. Lineage (NCBI taxonomy): Eukaryota > Metazoa > Arthropoda > Insecta > Lepidoptera > Pieridae > Leptosia > Leptosia nina. The sequence continues at coordinate 2,388,853 of CAVLEF010000011.1, forward strand.
CCTATCCTTAAAGCTGTCAATTTACATTTATGACCAGTTCTCAAATCAAGGGCGCAGAACGAACGAGAAAAACTGGCAAGAAACTCGCCGTCATTTCTTCTATCACCAAGTTTCTTATTACAGTTTTTACGTACTTTAAGTGCACTACATATTGTTTTTTGTTAAGGCGTGTTCCTCTAGATCCAAGCATTGTTGTCGTTTAAATATTGATTAACGTCGTAATAGCCCTTTCCAAGCAAAGGGCCCGGGAGTAATAAATTTTTAGCTAATAAAACCATCTTTAGCAACAAAATCTTATTTTTTAAACACCGTGACCACGATTACTACAAAGAACCAGATACGTTAAATTACATATTTTACAATTCAAACCGTTAAACGGTGTTTTATTTAAGTAACATATTTTACCTTTTCTTACTATTTAGGAACCTAGAGCACTAAATATGTAAGGCATTAAAAATCTTCGGTTTAGTGAACGACAACCTTATATTAACTCGCGTTAGTTACATTTTAAAGACCTTTTAATTGGTTTTTCAAATAGTTTAATCTCTCTCTCCGTATGATAGCAGTGAATTATAAATAATACGTTTCTTTATGTTTCCTTAGAAATAACTTTACCAAGAAACTACGAAAAATGAATACAAGTTTTATTTTATGTTCCTACACGACGGTCTTTATTTATATATGAAACTATTCGTCTAAGGTCATTGACGATAACTTAAATAAAAATTAAAGAAATCTATGAAGCCAAAGAGTTTAACAGACAGCACGCCGAACGAAAATAGGTTTTATTCTTTTTTTTAAATTAGATCTAACAATAAGGTTCCGGCTTTCAGCGAAGATGTTCATAATAATATCTCAATTAAGTATTTAACTTGACACTTAAGTTTTACATTTTGGTGTGCAGGGCAAACACATTACTGTATCCATCTACTGATCAACTTTATTTGGAAGCACTTAGTTGGTCAGATATTTATAAAGACTTCTGTGCCCACCTTAATAATATCATTTCCCCAGGATTCGAACCCAGATCCTAACGTTCTAAACGCAATGCATTTAATTAAAAGCACGCGTGCATGCAATGTGTTTGAATCAATGTTATTGAGCTTCGGATGTGATAAACTTACCCATAATTTTCTTTGGCGGCACCTTCCTTTGCTCCCTTTCCTCGCCCTTCCCCTCCCACTTCCTCTTCCTCCCGTCCCTCTCTTCCAGGAACATCCCGAAATCGTCCGTACCAACCGACAACCTTACACTGGACTCCCAAAAATCCTTTCTGCCCTCATGCATAATATAGTCTTTGTTTCCTTCAAAAAATTCCATCACAGGGCCATAGCCCGCACTAAAGAGTCACTAAATGAACGAATGAACGATTGAGTGAACTGAACGAGTCGGTTAAAAGAGAACGAAGAACGAATTATATAGTTTCTTGATCCCGGTGGTTTCGCGCTGACGGTGTCTCTGAAGTAGTTGGTTCTCAATTTTCAAGAGCATGTTTGTGCTTGACCTGAAACAAGTAAGAAATACTTGTCTATACAAATATATATAGCCCATTTTTATAGAGGTACTAATATATTCTAATAAGTGCATAAAACGAAGTTATAAAAATGCTCAAATCAGCAAGTAAGGGGAAATATTTGTGAATACTCTCTTAATATAATAAAATTGTCAGCAGACTCTTGGTCGTGTGTTTGTCCAATTTTTGTATTAGTAAGTTGTTTAGATTATGGTCCAATGTATTTTGTATCATCTACACTCAGATAAAATCGTACGATATTAACAGACAAGGAAGTAGTTAGTTTTCGGGATTTTCTCGCATTTTCATTCCATTTCTTTTCCATTCAAGGTTCACGATTACAGCAACATACCAAAATTAACTCAATCCACCGAGCTGCTCTTCTGTTTTAGAAAAATACTTTAATTAATAAAGCTACTTAACTAAATTAAATCGAATTGGTGATTACCTGCACAAGTGATACTGTATGTGAGGCACTAGCCCCGGGAAGGTTTTGTTAGTGAAACGATTGCCGATTAGATATGTTCGCAGGGAGATGATGGCCTCCATGGGGCGCTCGAGTCGTATGAAGTGGGGTCGAGTGGGGTGCTCGATGGTGCCTCGAGGTTTGAGGCGGATGCTACGGCTCCTGGAATTAAAAAAACTACATTTAAATAACACATTTTAACGGTTTTAAACGCGATATATATTAGTTAACAAATTTAGAAATTAACTACTACCCGAAGTTTCGGATGCTTTGGAGCAGCCGTGGTCACGGGGAGACTAAAGATGGAGGGTATTTTTGACGTCAAAGTAAAAAAATGCTACGCTAGCGCCATCTGTTCCGTTATAGTTGGTATTTCGGACAGTATTAAAAAACTACATTTATATCGTTAAATTTGATTACAAACAAACACTACATTTTAGACTATTTACCGAAACGTGTTATAAGGGAGGGAATACTGAGTACGCTGAGTATTTTGTGCCTTGTCTATGCAACTTCTTTGTAACGGTAGTACGGGAAAGAGAAAACGCTGTATTAACTTGCTTTGGTGATTTGGATTTGGAACTTCATTCCAAAGCCTCTCTCTCTGTCTCTGTTACTTATTATAATACTAAAAATGGCTTAGTGATAATAATTAATGGAGTTTTAAAATTGTAAAATCATCTCTAATAGAAGATAGAAATGCCTTTTTATTACGACCAGTTCTACTTCTATCCTCGAGTTCTGTACAATTATCATTGCCTGTAGGGTGTTGTAGATAAAAAGAGAGATTTTATTTACTAAAACCCGCAACTTTTTACTTTAATTGATATGCAAGAGGGATGCGTTTAAACTATTTCTATCTCTTTTCTTGAGTCAGTTAACCAGTCAAGGCTGCGGCAATAAATTAATAAAGCTAGAAGGAAACAATTTGCCCATCATCTAGCCTATCACTAAACCTATTGTATATGGTGCGCAGTAAGTTTTCGAACGAGAATTCGAAGCTTGGTATACCAACCTATTGTTCAGACAGGTAATGAAATTGCAAAAAAATATTTAAACGATAAAAATGCAAAACAAGAAAGAAGATGTAGTATTCTATAGAGTATGGAAGTCCGTAAAATAGAACTTGGCGATAACAGGAGTGGCAGCGAGTTTTTTGCCAAGTCTTCTCGTTCGTTGCCGTTGATTTGAATAAAGGTAGGAAAAAATTGGGTCAGTTTTTAAATGGTTTAACGTTCGAAAAAAAGCCCACATGAATAAATAATTTTTGACTTTAAAGGTTTTATATCTAGCCTTACAAAAAACGCCTAAAATAAATTTATAAAGAAAAATGTATACAAATAAATATTTAAACAAGAGAATTTAAAGAAGATTTAAACAAGAGATCCGGACAATTAGAGAAGTCTTCAGCCTAAAGGTCATATTTATTTGAGGTAAATGAAGGTCAAAGTTATTAAGAAGCAAGAAATATTTATGACGGAAATTCTTATATATGAAAATATATATTCTATATGTAGGATAAGTTGTACTACAATAAACCTTCACTATACAATAATTGTAATATGTGATAGCTACCATGTCTTCCATTGCAGATATCGCAAAATTATCAGGAAGTTCTCCTTAACGAAAAATTACTCAAGTGTAAAGCAAGTTGCATTTACAAAATTGAGTTAGCAAAGAATACAAATTAGAAGAACTATGAAGTGCTACATTTTGACATGCATATCTTGAAATCACTGCAGCAGCGCATGCGCATCGTACATTACCGGAAGAGCAAAGCCTTCGAGACACGAGTCCACAACAAACCACCTCACCTTTTAACCGTCCTTGTCCAAAAAAAATTGCGAACACAAAAAAGGCGAGTCCAATTTTCGCACAAATCACACAACAGCGGCCATATTGGCGAAAACTAACTTCTCAGGCGCCATTATAGGATTATCTCCCTTAACATTAGTCCACCATTTTGGATGCGAATTTTTGTCTGCGCCAAAGTGGTTTCCGGGCGGGCGATCGCAAAAATTGCTCACGAAGAACGCTCGAAGACTGCTAAATTGGTAGCAGGAATACGAATGAGCACCGTTAATTCCCTGACCAATCGCGTGTGTCGTACGAAGGAATTGGGATCACTTGGCAGGGTCACACGGCGAGATGATGTGGGGTCCCCTTTCAAGTTGACTTGGTTCTGTATGTCAAGACCAGACTGGACGAGTCTATTGTACCCAAACCCCCCCCCCCCCCTCCCCCCCCCCCCCCCCCCCCCCCCCCCTTTTTTTTCCCCCCCCCCCCCCCCCCCCCCCCCCCCCCCCCCCCCCCCCCCCCCCCCCCCCCCCCCCCCCCCCCCCCCCCTTTTTTTTTTTTTTTTTTTTTTTTTTTTTCCCCCCCCCCCCCCCCCCCCCCCCCCCCCCCCCCCCCCCCCCCCCCCCCCCCCCCCCCCCCCCCCCCCCCCCCCCCCCCCCCCCCCCCCCCCCCCCCCCCCCCCCCCCCCCCCCCCCCCCCCCCCCCCCCCCCCCCCCCCCCCCCCCCCCCCCCCCCCCCCCCCCCCCCCCCCCCCCCCCCCCCCCCCCCCCCCCCCCCCCCCCCCCCCCCCCCCCCCCCCCCCCCCCCCCCCCCCCCCCCCCCTTCCTTATTTGAAAATGAAACTTCCGAAGCATCCGAAACGTCGGGCCGAAGTTAAAAATCATTTTCAAATAAGTTTAACTAATATATTGCGTTTTAAACCGTTAAAGTGTTTTATTTAAATATAAGTTTATACTTATTTGAAAAATATTTTAACTACGGCCTGACGTTACGGATGATTTTTCGCGAGTCTCCCCGTGACAGTAAAGTGTTTTATTTAATTCATAAGATATTTTTTCTATGAAATCTGAATCAATGTGTTTTTTCCCCCTACACATCTGCAACGGGATTTTATCTCCACGTTTTGAGAAGTCCAATAAAAGACAATCAGTAAGATTGAGCGGCGTGTGATCGTCGTGAGTTTAATTGATATTTATTGAGTACAATTAAACTGCTGGCCTGCAATGTTGTTCGCAAAATTTTAAATTTTAACGACCAATTTTTCTAGAAGCTTTTGGTACATACGTTTGAAAGTACAGACCTAGTCTGTACTTTTAAAAAAAATAGTTTTCACTAGAGAGTGCATTTTTTACATTTTTATTTGTATTAATTTGTCACATACATAAATATATCTAATTGGATACATTTTATTTACCTTAGTTATAAAGGTGTTGTTCCATCTTAAATAACGATTTTTGCTATTATGACTATGTAAGATTTCAGGGATGCCTGAAATCTATATCAAGTAGTCAGCGGACTTGCGCGAGCAAGTGTTATAAATTAAAAAAAGTAAAAAATAAAAATCGATTTATTCTTGCTTCAACTTTCGATAAATTGTGCTTTGCTAGGTACTTTGACTACTAATCGATTAATCTAAGTAGAGATTTAACTCATATAAAAACTGTTACGTATTTGTAAAAAAAGGGATTTTTCCGTATTTATAAAACAATGTACAATTCACCTAAAATAATTGAATTATTAGAAGAAACTTTCTAAATTAAAAATCGATTATAGATTGTAAGCATTTTACGACTCGGGCAGGAATTGAACCGGCATCCACAGCGTTCCGTGCTGTTGCTCTAACCATGTGGATGCCGGTTCAAAATTATGACCCGGCAAGAATTATTTGAATTTATAATAATGTGAAAAATATTACAGTTTTCAAACCTTTATTCTGGGCTTCGAACCCTAAATAGGTTACTTAGCATTTAAAAAGCATGTTTACCATTAATAGAAGCCCCAATAAGAAGTAGTCAATCAAGGAGACAGTATTTCAGAGCTATCAGCATTACAGAATGGACATCAATTCTTCCCATTAATACTTCTAGTACGTGCTGCGAAGAATAGCTTCGTCTCTGTCTAACGTATGCAGCCTTCTTCTGGCAAACTGGCTTTATCTCGATTCAGCTGGTTCAATTCTGGAAGAAAGAATTGAATGTTACATTTTTTGAAAGAGCTATTGATTTGTTGAGTACAATTTTAGTACTTAATGGTTTTTATTAAATAACGAGAAATTAATGGTTGGTATGTATGAAATGTATCGTACAGTGCACATACATATTATATTATAGCTGACCCGGCAAAAGTGTATGGTAAAACACATATAAAAGATCTGGTAAGACCAGCTTTGGTCTCATCTCTACTCCATGCTGGGGGGGGAATATAATTGATCAGTTTGGTATTGATATCAGTATTGGTTGGGATGAAAAATGCTTAAATTACGAAAACAACTATAAAAATAGGGGTTGGTGATGGAGCGGTGAAAATTTAGAGGGAACGTTAGGTGTGGATAACCCCTATCTTTTAGTAATATGCATATAAAATTTCATAAAAATCGGTCGAGCCGTTACAGAGAAGTATGGTATATCGCCGAATAGGATCGGTTGTATAGATATTTTAGTTATGCCTACCATTGCGGCTATCTGATTCGTTCGTATGGGCCCGTAAAATGCCACCATTGGTAGAAATAGAGAGAAGCTTTGGTAGTTCAAGTCCCGTCCGTGTCATTCAGTCTACAATAGATTCTTAATTTATACGATCTCAACTTAAATAGAATAAGTATTGCAATTGAGATAAATACATATGTATAGATATATTTTATTAAAAATGGGACCAAATGGTCTATAAATGTAGCGTCTTTTCTTAGTTGAAACTAACTAGACGTGCTGCTTTTTTTTTTTTTTTTTGGATTTTTTTTCCCCCTTTCCCCCCCCTTTCCCCCCCAAAAAAAAAAAATAAAATTTTTTTTTTAATTAAAAATTTCCTTTTTTTTTCCCCCTCTCTCCCCCCCTCCCCCCCCCCCTTTTTTTTTTTTTCCCCCCCCCCTTTTTTTTCCCCTTCCTTTTTTTTTTTTTTTTTTCCCCCCCCCCCCCCCCCCCCCCCCCCCCCCCCCCCCCCCCTTTTTTTTTTTTTTTTTTTTTTATTTCGCCCTTTTTCCCCCCTTTTTTTTTTTTTTTTTTTTTTTTTTTTTTTTTTTTTTTTTTTTTTTTTCCCCCCCCCCCCCCCCCCCCCCCCCCCCCCCCCCCCCCCCCTTTTCCCTTTTTTTTGCCGCTTTTTTGGTTTTTTCCCCCCCCCCCCCCCCCCCCCCCCCCCCCCCCCCCCCCCCCCCCCCCCCCCCCCCCCCCCCCTTTTTTTTTTTTTTTTTTTTTTTTTTTTAAATTTAATTTTTTTTTTTTACTCGGGCAGGACATGAACCGGCATCGTCAGCGTTCCGTGCTGCTGCTCTACCAATTGAGATACCGAGTCGAAAATGTTTTCAATTTATTTTCGATTTTTAAATTATAGTGTGCCTTCAGGTGCAATAACATGTAAAAAATATTAAAGTTGTCAAACAAAAATAATTTTTCAATTCGAACCCGTAGTTCCTGAGATAAGCGCGTTCAACCAACAAACAAACAAACTCTTCAGCTTTATATATTAGTATAGAAGTATAGATAGATTTAACATCGATTCGATATGAGAAGTCAGACAAAATGGCGCTACAGTGCGTTATGTAACAAAGCTATTTGCCTACTCCCATAAGTATTTCTCTTATACAAACATAGCTTTACCACAACATAACCGCAACACTCATTTTTCAGGGGAAGATCACCATTTTACAATTGAGAGGCCAATTACACAAATCAAGCGAAAATGAACCTTACGCCGTAAGTAGAAGGAAACAGATGATAATTCCAATGTGAATTGAAATTGATTGCAGTGGGTTCGAACCAGTAACTGTGGGTTCATCGCGGTTTCAACTACTTGGCGTATCAATAGAAAAGTCTCGTTTTCGTGACTTTTCTATTGATCAGTCGTCACGGATTACCGAAAACACAGCACAGCAGTTTGGACTTTATAAGCTATAGATATATTTCAAATTTGGAACCCGATATATAAATCACGATGATGACAGTACCTTTGATGACAAACATTAACTAACAAAGCTGGTTACAACTTATGTTACCAAATAATAATAATACTTAATAGGTCATTAAATTAAATCCGTTTATAATTGATTGAATAGCAAAACAACCTCACCAAAATGTATCAAAGGCCACGCACTTTCCTTCCATTGTGACGCATCTTTAAAATTCGGTAGAGGCATGCGCACTGACAGATATCCGACACGAGTCTGGATTGCAGTTAAATTGTAACAATGAGGGGACCACTGTAATTGGTGCTTATGCAATGTGGACACAGTTTAGTACATATATTTAAAAGTTTGGTAATAAATCTATACTAATATCATACAACTGCAGTTGGATAGTTAGAACGCGCTAAGTTCAAAAACTACTGGATCGAATTAAAATAATCTTTTTATGCTTGTTAAAACATTTATTGAGGATCATCATAAAAACAGAAGAAAATGTTGAAAACACGGGAAAAATTATTTACATACATCCACCGGGAGCGCGAGAAAAATATAAGTATGTGGGAAAGAATGATTCCTCTTTAAACGATCTCAAAATGAATCCGCGACAGTACTTTTATCTTATAACATTACCCTAAAGACGGGACGCGGAAGAAGTCATGGTGGACAGCTAGTTACTAAAAAGATTTGTGGATAAAACCATTACGATATTGTTACGTTTATACATTGAAAAAGACAAATAGACTAACAATATCAAAATGATTTTAGTGACTGGGCCATCTAAGAGCTTTAAAAAATTAAAATTCTCAAATTTTTTAAACATTTTCGGTGACTTAGCATATTACTAAAAAACATTGTACCAAAGCGTACAATTATTAATTAAAATTTTTGAGATTTCAAATTGTACTAGACAATCCAATTATAAAAACGATCCATGATTTGATGCGCAATCACAACTATGTATTTTGTAGATCCATGCATTAATCAGCGATGCGCCTGATTGCTCATTGAAGAGCAAGGTCCAATAACAATCATTCACATTATTAAAGTATTCATCAGTTGCTATGAATCGTTGCTAAGGGCACGTAACAGGAACAAAATATTTACTGTGATACCTATGTAACTATAGGTGTAACTAAGAAAAGACATATTGTTATTCAAATAAAATATATTTTATTTAACTTTGTTATTCTTAGCATTTAAATGGATATATAACAATATTATTAAAAACATACATGAAGTATTTCGAGTAACAAACTAAAACATATAATACTTTTAACCGGTTCAAACGCGAAAAATATATTTATTAACTTCACTATAACCCGACGAGAAGTAGATTATCAAACATAAATATTTCGCGTTTTAAGCCATTAAAAGTGTTTTATTTAAAAGCATTGTATATAATTTAACATACAACCCTGTCCTAAGTGTACAAGTATTTACTTGTTCCTGCGTAAAAATATATATATTTTTTTCCAAAATATAGTCAATTAAAAAATATATGTTCCTAATTAAATTTAATATTATGAAAATGTGAATCCTCCGTTTATTTAGAATACACTTTATCAAACAAATTAATTTCCTCGTGTCACATTCGTTAACATAGTAAACAACGCGCCGTTACTATTTTAGTGTTACCATAACTAGTCACTCTCGCACTTAGCACTTCATAAAACTACACGTGTACAGCTCTGCCAGGTAATATATAGACGGCATTATAAAAAAAATATTTCATCAAATGACAAAAATATCGCTTTTGTAGACTTGTATTTAGTATGTTATGTAAAAACAATTTATTTGACTCCACAATGTGAGAATATAGCTTTTGAAAAATAACCAGTAATATCCCTAGTATAGTTCTATAAAAAACCAGTAAACACCTCAAAACGGTGATTTAGCGAGCTCACCGTTTGCAATTTAACTTTAGATTTCAATCCACCATCTCTTTCATTATCTACACAAAAGAATATCCTTTTCGCTCTTGCATGAACTAAAGCCATTGAGCACATGACATTAACATAAACATTTTCAGTGACTTAGCATATTACTAAAAAACATTGTACCAAAGCGTACAATTATTAATTAAAATTTTTGAGATTTCAAATTGTATTAGACAATCCAATTATAAAAACGATCCATGATTTGATGCGCAATCACAACTATGTATTTTGTAGATCCATGCATTAATCAGCGATGCGCCTGATTGCTCATTGAAGAGCAAGGTCCAATAACAATCATTCACATTATTAAAGTATTCATCAGTTGCTATGAATCGTTGCTAAGGGCACGTAACAGGAACAAAATATTTACTGTGATACCTATGTAACTATAGGTGTAACTAAGAAAAGACATATTGTTATTCAAATAAAATATATTTTATTTAACTTTGTTATTCTTAGCATTTAAATGGATATATAACAATATTATTAAAAACATACATGAAGTATTTCGAGTAACAAACTAAAACATATAATACTTTTAACCGGTTCAAACGCGAAAAATATATTTATTAACTTCACTATAACCCGACGAGAAGTAGATTATCAAACATAAATATTTCGCGTTTTAAGCCATTAAAAGTGTTTTATTTAAAAGCATTGTATATAATTTAACATACAACCCTGTCCTAAGTGTACAAGTATTTACTTGTTCCTGCGTAAAAATATATATATTTTTTTCCAAAATATAGTCAATTAAAAAATATATGTTCCTAATTAAATTTAATATTATGAAAATGTGAATCCTCCGTTTATTTAGAATACACTTTATCAAACAAATTAATTTCCTCGTGTCACATTCGTTAACATAGTAAACAACGCGCCGTTACTATTTTAGTGTTACCATAACTAGTCACTCTCGCACTTAGCACTTCATAAAACTACACGTGTACAGCTCTGCCAGGTAATATATAGACGGCATTATAAAAAAAATATTTCATCAAATGACAAAAATATCGCTTTTGTAGACTTGTATTTAGTATGTTATGTAAAAACAATTTATTTGACTCCACAATGTGAGAATATAGCTTTTGAAAAATAACCAGTAATATCCCTAGTATAGTTCTATAAAAAACCAGTAAACACCTCAAAACGGTGATTTAGCGAGCTCACCGTTTGCAATTTAACTTTAGATTTCAATCCACCATCTCTTTCATTATCTACACAAAAGAATATCCTTTTCGCTCTTGCATGAACTAAAGCCATTGAGCACATGACACATGGCTCTCTTAACATATAGATATAGTAGCCAGTACATAGATAGGGACTATCTAGACTAGATGTCTCATTATTTTCAGTTCCACTATTATTATCATCAGTAACTCGATTGCTCTTAAACTTCCTATGTCCAAAATTAATCTCAGGCATTTCCGCTTTCAAACATTGCAACAAACTATTAGGAATCATTGTCTCTTCATCTAATTCACAGTCTGGAGACCATGCACCTCCATTTTGTGTCCTGGCAACATTGTCTATGGCCAGCATTGTGGAGTGTTGTGTTGGGTGTTTTTTTCTATTATCTGTAGCAACCGCTACAACACTGGCAATAATAGGATCTACCACAAGAGTTACATTAGGAACATCATGTATGGACGCATCATTCATGACGTACCATTTAGCATTAAGAAGGGCAATATACATATACTTTCTATGCATGTTACTCTCCTCTTGGGTAAAAAAATTATCACTGAAAAGCTTTTCTAGATATTTGTCTGGGTGAAAGTTACAAGGCCAATACTCTTTCGTGTCTTCAAATTGTTTCTTTAGTTTCGGGGGCTGTTTGGGAACATGGATCACTGCAAATGAATCAAAAATATCTGCAAAACTGTCGTCTAAGCTTTTTAGGTACTCCTGAATTGTCATTTCATTTGTGTAAGTAATTGGACAAAGGAAAATATCCTGCTTTTTTACCCTCTTTAAGTGCTGTAATTCTTTTATCGGTAATTTTTCATTTAACAGGAGTACTGTCTTTGATATATCTTTCGGGTTTTGGATGTGTCCAGTGTAAACCTCAATTAACGGCAAGGATTCAGAAATATCATCATTTAGTACCACCTTTAATGGTGTTTTCGAACTTGTCACTTCATTCAAATAAAAATTTATTGTCATGTTTGTGGATGGCTTAATTTTTTTTATAGGTGGTTCTTGAATTGCTGGCAAGAGTGATCCATCCATCTTGTTGCTGAAAATAGAACGGTACTTTTCATCACACAGTGTCACAGGGAAAATAATTTGATTACAATTGACAATGAACCTTCAAGTAGCTAAATATAGCGCAACTAATAGGATTTACTCTATACTTGAACAAATACTTATCAAAATATAAAGAAATATTTATAGATAATGCAATACTCTTACAACACAATAAGAGCTTTAAAATTTGTATTTCCTCCACAGAGAGGCAATGAGAAATTAAGACTGTGACTGGTGGGCAACCGATTGGTGTCTTCATCAGAATAATATAATGATTGTTATTATCGATTGGGACAAACCATAAGCAGCAAAAGTAATCTCATAACGTGTGACCTTTTGATCTCAGAACTAACACTACTCACTGAACTTCACTTACTGTGTAAAATAGTCATTATTTCCCTCAGGGTAATTGCTTGCTTAATACATTTTCACTAGAATATTATTGTTTTATCTCTAAATAGAGCGAACAATATACCATTCCAATAACTCATGTGTGAATATGTATAAGAATAATATGTAGATAAAATATTATGCTATTTGTTATTATCATTACAACTCAAGCAGATGCAATGTTTACTATAAGATAAATCAAACCATTTATCTCCATAAGTTATAATCCTTTAATGACAGTTTAAAAGTATTAATGTTTTACGTATTTATACAAATGCCAATAGCGTTGGAATTTGTCATCGAAAATGCTGCTTTACATTCTCGTTGATTACATATTCAAATTGTATTTCTAAGATTATTATTTATATTTATAACGAACGTGTTCTGACATATACATTAATGAAAGACTTGATACAAACTACGTAGCAGAAACTCGATACCCGTAATATATCTCAAGGCACGTAATCGCACATTTTCAATTCGTCTCATTGATAAAATAGCTTAATATAAATATATTATGATAAATTTACCTTGCTGAAAATTTCCACTTCACTTATGGGTCGCGTTAGTTTAATCGCTGTTCTCGTAGAGTCACTTGAAAGCGATGTAAATACAGGAAATGGTTGAAACATTTATGTATAGTTCTAATTTACATTAGCAGTTTATTTTTCACAAGGTAAATGTGCAATTATTACTGGTAGTTGTAACGACGAGCAGGCGGCAGCCATTGATATTCGATAGTATGGAATTGACAAATGTATTTGACATTTGCCAATTTAATACTGTCAGCGATCAAATATGATAATGACATATTATGAAATGACGTTGATAGAATGGCACAGATACACGTTGACTTTTCTTGGTGTAATCTACTATAGATTAAGAGAGCTTAAGATTTTTTATGACATACATATTACTTATATTTGTTACTGTATTATTGTAATATGTTTATTAATGTAATATTTTTTAATAAAATCAATCTATAATATAATGATGTGAGAAATCAAGATTCTTATAAAACATTTAATCAAGCAATTTCTTTATTTGTATCAGAAAATACAATTGCCTCCTCACTCAAGTTATCTTGTAGCTAAACAGATTCGAAGGCACGAAAACGAAGAACATTATTAGCAATATCTTTTATTCTCAGTCATTTAATTTGATTATACATTAATATACCTCTTAAAAATAAAAAATAAATGATGGATTTTAACTGTTTCTTTTCACATTCTTAAGTTGATAAGATCCAAAACAAAATAAAACACCTGCTACAACAAATTAGCAATAATTGGTTGAAGGTAAATATTGCACTAAAAGGATTCGAATACTGGTTTTCGTGATCAGTAGTAAAATGTACTAACCACTAGTTCAGCGAAGCACTAGTAATAATTATTCTATGTATACCAAAGATAACAAGATTTGCAAGTCCATCAAACATAAGCTGTCTGTTGGACTTGTGCTCCCTCAAGCAATTAGTTTTAGTCAACATTAATTTAGCCAAGCATACATCGTGTGTAATACATATATTACCAGTGTTCATCAAACTTTTTTTTAACTAATTCAGACAAAATGTTTTTTTTTTAAGTTTATACTAAAATTGGCATGATTGTAATTTTCTAACACTTTGAAATTGATAAAAACAAATGAATTAACCGAAAAGTTATTCGTTTATACCACTTACATATTCTGCAATACAATTATACAAATTGCCTTATTAGCTACATAAATTAAAATTTTATTGTCACCAAAGCAGTTTTCAGAGAATATGTTACAGTTAAGATAATATGTTAATTAATTTATTTGTTTCCATACATCTGCTCCATCCATGCATCACACGTTTCGGTGGTAATTTCACAAAGGGCGAACAAAGCACGGCTGGTGTCAAGATCTGTAAAAAAAAATGTTTTTTTTTTGGTCTGTGGAAGCTTACAACGATGGTTTGAGTGCCAGAGGAAGAAGGCGCGTTTACCAGTGTCGTATTTGGAAGAGAAACCAGAATAAGTCAGTTCCTTGGAAATATGTTAAGCCATCGATTTCGGTTAACATCACTAATTTAGTAGTGGGACTCTTTAAAGCATCTAGTACAGGCAGCACTGAAGCAACTTGGTGGATCAAAGCCTTGTTTGTGTCAAAATGAAAGAATTTACGGTACTTAAATGAATGAATTGTGCTTAAAAGAAGTAGACTAGAAATCATACGATTCCGCGACTCCAGCGCATGCAAAGCTCAGCTGAATTTAAATCCCGAATAGGTGGCAGGCTTTTTTATTGTAATGAGTTTTTACCAACGACTAGAATCAATACGAACCATTGGAGCTTCGTTTCCCAAAGATGGAGCCATTGAACGGCAACTTCTTATAGTTGGCTTCAGTAAGCTCAATGATGCAGACGATAGCAAGGAAGATAAAGACCAAAACTGAGTTCATTGTAAAACTGGAAACAATAAATTTTATCTTTGAAGATTTCGTTCCTTTCCCAAGAATATCTTTACTTTTAAACATGTGATAATCTGTTACCAGACCCTGGGTGCAAATTACTAGAATACCATAAGAAACATAGGGAGTTCTAGGTAAGGCTAGAACAAGTTATTACACAGTATGATGAAGTACGATTTACTACACTCCTCTCGTCACTGCTAAACGACGTGGTCGTTATGCTTTTACACCATCATTAAAATTTGTTACGAATTTGTAAAAAAAAAATATATATAACAAAGAAGTCGTCTAAAAGACCATCGTCAAAAGACTGGTTTGAAAGGTGTATTTAAACATTTTCTATATCTATAAATACATCAAAATTTGTCTAGAATTAGTATTACGGTTATTATTGCGTCCAATCTTTTATATGAAACGATCATATGTGAAGGATAATGTCAATTTAACATACATTGGAAATTATAACTTTTTCTTACATTAGCAAACAAAATTATATTGAAGTAAAAACATTTGAAAACCCGCCTGTTTTTTGTTTAATTAATAATTCTCGTTGTTGTAATTTCAATTGGTGAAGCAGCAACACGGAACATTGTGGATGCCGGTTCAAGTCCCGCCCGTGTCGTAATTTTTTTTTATCAATATAAATAGAACATTACATGGTTTTAAAGGTAAACAGAACAAAGATATCTTATTATTGCTTACTGATGAGCAAAACATACTATGGTATTGAAAATTTTATCAAACTTACATTCTTGTTCTTTCTTCAAAGTTGACTCAACGTATTCTTGTGTGGCTAGGACACGATCTGATGCACTTTCCAGGGTTTCCCTGGTATTTATAGGTCCTGAAAATAACTCATAATTAATATAACAGCTCTTTAATACGAGTTAAGAGAATAATTGACTTTGTTAGGAAACTTGATGGCTTTGTAATTTGATTCTTTCTCCTTTAAACTTCAGCAAAAGAAAATAATACTAGGTAGAATAAAACAGCACTTAGCTGTTACCCACGACGTCGTTCGCATTGCGTTGGTCTTGCGAGTTTTTTGTTTAATTTTAAAACGAATAAAGTATATTTTATTGTAATCTCAAAAGGGAAAAGGATCAATACAGCGTCGCGGACATATACTATTTTCAAATGAATTATTCTTTTAACACATTTTTACTTTATGCTAATTTTATAATTGACTGACATGCCCCATATCCGAATCTATAACCTCTCTCTTCAAGGGTTCATAGGCCCGTTTCATTCATTAACTATAACAGAAGAATACTTTATTCTTTTTAAAATCTTAAACATTATTTACTTAGATTTAGAAATGTTTTGAAACCAATTTTTTTTAATCCTCAACCAATAATGATTACATTTAAGAACCATTCAACAACTTGTTATATGATCTTTTGTTTGACTTAAAGTCATGTCACAAAATATATAACACATACAATACATAACATACATATAAGAGTTAGTATTATGAATCTATATTGATAGATAGAAATTAATACCGAAATATCTGTGGTCTATGTATATTTTGGATTCTGAAAATAACTTCAATGTTCAAACAACGAAATAACGTATTCTCACTCTCGTCTTTGTAGTTCCATGCACTAGCCACTAATAGAGTTATAATCCCTAGGGATTTTGGTCGATCATCGAGAATATGCGGTTAGTATCCAATAATCCTTTAATTGAGTGGACAGCCGCCATGTTCACTTTGAACGTATAAATGGGCGGGAAATTTCTATTTCGACATCAGTTGCCTTTCAGTGTTACCAGCCACAACAGCATTCCAAGCTTTTAAGGTAAAAAGGATTATTGTCCACACTCTTATAATTATTCATCCTCATCATCATCACCGACGCCATCAGTCGACGTTGGTCTTTAGCTTGTCACTCGGCCCTCTCTTGAGCTCTAATTGCCTATTTGCTGCTGGGTACTTCATGAGTCCACCAGCAGGTTGCTGATGGTCGTCTTAAACTGCGTTTGGCTAATCGTGGTCTCCTGTTTCTGGGGGGTCCCTGGGGGGTATTTCACCTCCCATCAAGTGAACCTTGTGCTTGTCGGTCCTGCTCTATGATAAAAAAAGACATAATCAGCCCATCGTCATCGTCTTTCAATTTTCTACCTATTTCCGTTACTTTCGTTCTTTGGCAGATTTTATAATTACTGCCATGAAGTTATTTTGACTGTCGCAACTTGTATTAACTTAAATAAAACACTTTAACGGTTTAAAATTCGATATTTATTAGTTAAAGTTATTTGAAAATAACTATAAACTACGACCAGATGTTTCAGATGCTTAGCAGCAGTCGTGGTCACGGGTCACAAAATAATTTTCAAATAAGGTTAGCTAGTATATATCGCGTTTTAAACCGTTAAATTGTTTTATTCAGAATGTGAATTACTCGCGTTAACTACAGATACTACCTAATTTCCATAAATATTTAATATTATGCAATATAATGATTTTATTTATATTTACAGATGTCAGCATCAAGCATGAGGTACATCTCTATTTCCCTGTTACTTGCTCTAATCTGCGTCATTACAATAAGCGAAGCTAACTACAAAAACGCTCCCATGAATGGCATTATGTTTGGAAAAAGGGGACCACCAGGTATCGCAATCTTATGAAAATTTAATATTAAAGCTCTACTTTGGTACTTTTCATACAGCCTAGATTATTGTTACTAAACTATTAGTCCTACTAAACATTCTAAGACTCTACTTTTAAGCATAGAATCTCTACTTTACGTAAAAAAACATCGTAAATTTGTAGTAGCAAATATTCTTATCTAAGCAGGAAAACCACTTATAGTCATATTCAGTTAGTTAATTTTATTTAACTATGTATTTGGTAAAAGTGTTTTTTTTTTTAATATTATCTTAATTTCGAACTTTTTTGTTGTTAGTGTCAGTCCCCATATGATTTTACTAAGTCTAGTATCTTGATTTCTTTATTTCAGATTACGACAACAGAGCAAAAGCTTTCACTGCCCTGTGCGAAATCGCAACAGAAGCTTGCCAATCCTGGTTTCCATCTTCAGAAAACAAATAATTTACCCAATGTAACGTTCTAAAGCCTAAAATATATCAATGTAACCCATATTCTGTAACAATAACATTTTATTATGAATATTATTTAAATTAGGGAAAATTGTAATAATTAGACGGTATAGCAAATAAAATAAACAATTATGGACTGAATAGCCAAAATTATTTTATTGAATTCTCAAAATATATTTATAAAACTAGAATAGAGTACCCATGGTTGTCAATAGATGGCAGTTTATCAAATGCTAACTTCCTTCTTAGTGTTTGACCTAAATATTTTTTATAATCTTGCAACACTCGTGAGAACTTTTAAATACAGCTTACAATAATAAAGAGCAAAATTATTAGTCGCTTCATGTTACGTATTCTCTTGGTTCACCTTTTTTGCACTTATTTCTTGATTGTAAATATTTCCTATCGATTGTGTCGCACGCAATTTTAATACCTGTTCATTCGTTTCCTTTTTCTCATCATTTGTGAGATGTCGCTCCTTGAAATAGGTATTTTGCCTACCTAGATAAGTAGTTAGTTATTGATAAAATATTTCGCTTGACAGATGTCAAAGACGCAGTGACGTTTCGCAATTCGCATCGGAAATTTCAGCAAAATTTTCAAAACTACCTTGTAATTTAAAAATGAATTTTAAAAGTACAAACCTCGTGGTGAAATAATGTGATATATAGTGTAATAATAAATAAGCCAGCGAATAAACGATACAGAATGACTACGAAAGAATTGTACACAAAGGTAAGAAAAAAAATCTTATTTAGTTCCAAATTTAAATCATATATTTTTTAAACCTACCTTTGAAATGATAATTACAAACGTAAATAGTATTTATTAAAAATACTATTTACGTTTCATCATATTATATGATACACATTTTCATGGTTAGTGAATAACTTTAGGTAATCACTCTCACTATCTGTGTCAAAAAGTATGAAATCATTATGTTAACACTTACGATTATGAATAATGCATAAGATTTTATCTCATAATTTGACCATAAAGAGCTGTTAACGGAAATTATTACATTATGCCAGACTTGTTTTTGATTCACAAATATTCTTCAATTAAGTACATCACATTTAACTAATATATTATTATGAAATAGGTATAAGCCTGTCCAAGTATACATTTTCATAAATTGCCTATTTATACTTGAACAATTTGTTTCTACTTATAGTTCTTATTATTAATATGTTTTTTTTTTATAAAAAATAAGTAAACACTTTATAAAAATTTCAGCATGAATAGTGAATACATGATATTTTCTTAAAGTATTTAAAAGAATACAATATAAAATAGATGCTTAGTTTCCATTTAAATTCTTGTTGGAAAATAACCCTTGAATATGACAAACAATGATATGATTTTTGATGACAAAAGCAAATACTGTTTCCGTTTGTAACAAGAAAGAATAATTATATCATATCTTCTGTTTTAATTCAGTATAGAAAATGTAATGTTAGTTTTAAATATTACAAAAGCTTTTAAATAAAACACTTTAACGGTTTAAAACGGGT